>OY288283.1:33012354-34212354 GCA_958450335.1 Hibiscus tridactylites
CTGGAAGTTGGTGTGTAGACCGCGACACTTGGGGGGTCTGGGAATAGCGGATTTACAGGTGCGCAACACGGCCATGTTATCTAAATGGTCGTGGCGTTATGCCACGGATGTATCATCGCTATGGAGGGCCATTATAGTGGCTAAATATGGGGAGGATGTTCAATGGTGGAGATTTAATTCCTCCCGTCAGCGTGCAATGTCGGTGGTGTGGAAACAGATTGTGCAAAATGCTTGTTCGACTGAGGTGCAGCGACATTTCCATGAGAAGCTTTTATGGCATGTGGGGGAGGGTAGTCGAGTTCTTTTTTGGTTTGATTCATGGTGTTCGAGCAAGCCTTTAAAAGATATCTTTCCACGGCTATTCTCTTGTGTCATCAATAAATTAGCACTGGTCGTGGATTATTCAGTGCAGGGGGGTTTTCACCACTCACGATGGGCAGAATTTTTCCGTCGTCCGCTTCGCGTTTTTGAGGCGGGGCTGTTGCGCGAGCTGCGGGCAGTGATAGGCGACATTCATATTCATAGAGGTGTCCGTGACAAGCTGATTTGGACTCCGGACAGTAGAGGTATGTTCACGGTTAAAGCTGTTTCTCAAATTTTGATGTTAGATGAAGCTGGGGAGAGCGAATTTGGGGCTTGTTTCACGTGGAAAGTTGTGGTTCCACCGAAAGTACAGGCTTTCCTGTGGTTTGTTTGGCTGCGTCGCCTACCGACGTTTGATTTTTTGAGCCGTAGGGGTGTTGTTTTTGAGGGGCAACGCACGTTGTGCTTCTGGTGTAGGGAATGGGAGGAAGACGCCGATCACTTGTTGTATTCGTGTCCCGTGGTTCAGCGTATTTGGGACTGGTTTCGCTGCTGGTGGAGAGTGTGTTTACCGCTGCCGAAAACGTTGGCTGATTTATTTTTACCCGACTTCCACTGCTCGTTTTCGGGTACACGTCGCTGCATGTGGGTATCATGCGTAGCGGCGATGTTGTGGCCGATTTGGTTAGCACGGAATGAGATGGTTTTCAACAAGAAATTCTTACCGGTCGAGGAGGTGTGTTTCTTGATTAAGTTACGTTCGTTTTATTGGATGCGTACTTTGAGGAATGATCTATGCATTGGCGAGGCGATGTGGTGGGAATGTCCGAGTCTTTACCCTGAACCATCACATTCGCGATCAGCACGGCTCGGTATTTGTTGGGAACCACCATCGCGGGGGATCTTGAAGTTTTCGGTGGATGGTTCTGCACGTGGAAAGCCGGGTCCTGCAGGCTTTGGGGGCGTGTTACGCGATGAGCACGGTAGTATCTTGGCGTTATTTTCTGGCCCTCTTGGTTGTATTGACTCAAATGAGGCTGAACTGCGAGCGATTGCTTTTGCGCTATCGTACTTTCGAAAGTCAGCTTGGGCAGTTTCTCCTTTGGTAGTAGAGTCGGATTCTGTGGTTGCTATCAGCTGGGTGCTACATATGGACAAACGACCATGGCGTTTTTGGGAGGTATTTCGTGAGATTGACAGTTGCTGCTCTACATTACACTCGGTATGTTTCTCCCATATTTTCCGTGAGGCGAATGGCTTAGCAGACGCGTTGGCAAAGGAGGGGGTAACACGGATTTCTTTATTTTGTGCTTGTTAGTGTTAGCGTCTTAGTTTTGTTTCCGATTGTGGTTTGTTGGACCCTTGTATTACCACATACGGTTCGTACTCTTTTCCTCCGTTAGGCTTTAGGGAGGTTTTTAACGAGGCGACCGTTGTGGCATTTTGGTTGTATATTTGTTCCTTAATATACGACATCATTGAGCAAAAAAAATACAAAGGTAAGTTTAATAAAACACATAAAGTTTAAACGGCTAAACCCTAAAATATTTGTTCACTCTCTTTTTTCTTTTGGATAAATGAATAATCGGTATGGTTTAAGTAAAACATTGTCTATATTAAATTATTAGTTGCACACATATTAGTAATAATTTTTAATTTTTAATTTTCTTATTGTTTTTTTCGGTTAATCGTTTAATCAAAAACCGTAACGGTAATCGTACTGTTTAACGGCAAATTTTATCGGTATGATTATCGTACCCTTTCGACCAATTTCTATAGGTATGATTACGTACCATTTAGTCTGGTTTTTCGGTGCGGTATATCGATTCAGGTTTTATGAACACCTCTAGTTGTGGTTAGAATTTAGGGTTTAGGATTATAATTTAGGGTTTTTAGGTTAAGACCTAAACCTCTAACAATATTATCCTAAACTCTAAACCCTAAATTATAACCATAACCTATAAATACTAAACCCCTAAACATAAACCATAACCTATGAACCCTAAATTCTAATCATAAGCCCTAAAACTAAGGCACTTATAGAAACTTTTTGTTTCCACCACTTGTGTATCGAATACGAATCCTAATCTAATATATTATAAAATTAATAAAAATAAGTCAAGTACCAACAACCAGTTGGTCTATGGGATAAAGCACTAGATCCCTTAAGCAAGATCAGAGATTCGAGTCCTAACTTTGTGAATTGAGTAATTAAGAGGATCGCCCCATAATAAACCTTTACCTACCCAATTCTAATAAGTCAATTAATGAATTGAATCCAATAACTATAAAAAACAAATCAAGTCAGACTTAAACCTTAAAAGTTAGAGTTCAAGCCCAATCAACATTTTAAACCGCAATTCATAAAAGACATAAAGCCAAAAAAAATGCTCGTAACGTTTGACTGAATTGTCATTTTGGCCTTTATTCTGTTTTAACCAATTTAACCTCCAACGTTTTATTATGGGTTAAAATGACCCGTCTGCGGATGAAAACTGTTACTCAACTGACAATAAACAACTTGAAATGATTTGACAGAATGACGAGTCAAAAAATATTTTCTATTTTATACAATTTTATAAATATATTTTTCACTGATGTATCATTATATAAAGTTAGCATATTTGTCTAATTGACATTGTTATCGCGGTGTGCACTTTCATGTAGGTTTGTCACGTCATTTTAAGTTGTTTATCGGCGGTTGACTAACAGTTTCATCCACAGAAGGGTCATTTTGATCCAAAATGAAATTTAAAATTAAATTAGTTCAAAAAAATAAAGACCAATATAACTACTTAATCAAACGTTAGGAACATTTTTTTGGCATTATGCCTTCATAATAATATAAACCCAACATCGTATATATTGTTATTTGAAGTAAAACAGACTAAAACATTTTTATTTTGTAGTAAAATATCAAAAGGCACGTCTCATCAAAGTCAAAAAAATCATTTATGAAAATAAATATAAATTTACATTTTACAGTCATCTGTAACACCCCAAATTTGCCTTAATTTAAACCCTAAATTGGTTTAAATCCCAAATTTAGAACCCTAATAATCTGGGAAATTTTAATTTGAAATCCTAATTGATTTAGTGGCTAAATTGAGAATTTTATAAACTTCGGTGACCTTTTTGTAAAGCGGGTAAAACTTTGGATCCTTACTGTGTAATTAACCCAATAGTTAGGGTATAAATTCATATTTTTCAGCCCTAGGGCTTTCTTTTTCCCATTTTTCTTCAGCCGCATCATCTTCCCCTTCTCCCTCGTTTTTTTCTTCTTTTCGAATAACCACCTCCCTTCGTGGTTTCTGTTCACGCTTCGGTGAAGGGGTTGCCGCCGTCCTAACATCAATCTGAGACCCTCAGCTTGTTCCCCGTTATCGTCCATTGGGCGTAGGATCTTAACCGAAGGTTTTACCAGCTGGATCAGGGCTGTACCTGCAGACACTTCAATCATATCGCAAGAGTATACCCAAGTAGAGCAATTCAGTTTAATATACACCATCAACAGAGTTCAAACAACAGACATGTAACATTTCTATCATTTACAAACCATATATCTCTAGTTCAGATCAGAGTGAGGTATACTATCCAACATATCACGATAAATAAACTTTCAACATATCATAATCGTGTTTTTTGAACATAAGGCAATCATGCTTTTCAAGTAATCATGCTTTCAAGTAATCATGCATTTCAAGTAAAAGTACATTCTATTGTGCATTCAGGGAGTCATACCAAAATCCACATATATACATATATATGTAACAGAAATGTAGCACACATGGAACACACCTCAAAAAGCTGGTCAGAGAATCTATCGAGCACCTGCCTCACTACGCTCTGCCATAGTGCTAGATCCTAGATCAATAACGGATTATGGTTACTACAAGAATAAGTAATAACTTTAATAGCTTACAGAGTTTACAAGTTCATACCAGTGACTATCGAAACGCGTAGAGGAGCGGGTCGAGAAGAACTAGGCTGAGCAGATGAATGGTCGGGGGAGTATCGAGTACCTTCAGGCAAACAAGGGTTTACACCAGTCCTTTATTTAATATAACTCCTTTTCGGAGCAATAGATCATTAATCAAGCATGTTCATGATTAGGGTCAGATTCGGAGGCTTTCGGGTTAGAATTTCATGAAACGAGCTTCAAAAACGGACTCAGGACGTCGAAAAAAGTAATACGGGAGTTTTCGGAAAAACTTACTTTTTGGCCAACGGTCAAAGTCAACACTGACGTCAGCAGTCAAGTCAATGCAGACATTAGCTTGACGTCATCAAACAAGGTCAACTAATTTGACTCGGCGAGTTAACTCACTAAGTCAACTCGGGCGAGTTAACTCGCTGAGTCAACTCGGGCAAGTTAACTCGCTGAGTCAACTCAAGTGAGTTGACTCACTATGTCAACTCAGGCGAGTTGACTCACTGAGTTGACTAGTCGAGTCAACTCAGCCGGGTCTGATGCGGGTTAGATGCGGGTCGGGTCGGGACGGTTCGAGTTTGGGTCATGGGTCGATCGGTTTAACCGGTCTATCCTATTTAGGCCGGTTCACCTACCCAGAGTTAAACGATCGTTGGACCCCACCGAAAAATTCGCCGGAGAAGTTATTAGCACCTGTTCAACTAGAAAACAAAGCCCAATAGTTAAATGATGCATTCAAGCTGAAAAACACATCGATTTAAGCCGAAATATGAACGAACTTACCCCAAAATGATTTAAAATAGCCGAAATCCACATAAGTCCGACAAGTACTCTCTCGGTGGCAGACTAACGGCTAAACAGTTAGGTTTTGTTCGGCTCAAAGCGGGGAACACGATGGTGGTAGCAGCACACTGGACGAACGGCCGACGGAGACTGAAATGACGAGAAAACTTGCAAAAAAAGATAAAAGGGTTCATCGAACCTTCGCGCAACTTCTCCCGGCTAACGACCGCGTAACCGTGCGAGAGGCAGGTGAGGTTTTGATCACCGGACGATGGAGAAGCCAACGGTGATGGCGGTGCACGCCACGGAGCAGAGATGAGGGAGATGACGGTGGCCGGACAGGTTGGTAATAGTTGGAGAGACAGTTCTAAAAAAAAAAGGGGAAACACATTAATTGAGGTAGGTGAAAAGGTTGATCAGAGTAATAAATCTCCTTGGTAATTCAAAAAAAATCTACTCAAAACGAAAGGGGAGTGGCTTAGATAATAAGAGTTTCACAGCTCAGATGGTTGGGTCATGGACTTGGCTTCTATAGGTCGTGGTTTTGATTTCCACGACCACCAATCTCCCCTTTTGTTTTCTTTTCTTTTTTTAACATTCAAGGTGTTACAGAGTCAAAATGAGTTGTTCGAGTTTCTGTTATAATTTAATTATAAATATTTATAATGTTATAGTACTAATTGATTCCAATTTAAACGATTTTTTTATAACGATATATATATATATATATATATATATATATCTTCATATTATTTATATGCGATATACATATATAATGCAAAGTTGAAGGAGTCGACTCGAAATTCAAAATTGATCCACTAATTACTAAAATTTTTGAAGTAAAACACGTCGAATCATTTTTTATTTTGTAGTAAAATATCAAAAGGCACGTCTCATCAATGATCAAACAAGTCATTTACGAAAATAAAGATAAATTTACATTTTTACGACCATCTGTATCCAAACTATTGGTTGACTAGTCAGAATCTAGTAGGGATGAGTATCCAATCGAGTCAAGTTGAGTTAAAAAAATTCAAGTTAGTTGAGTAGAAAGTCCTATTTTATAACTCAAACTTTATTTTAAAAAAATTCTAGTCCAATTTATGAAATTCAAGTTGAGTTGTTCGAGTTTCTGTTATAATTTAATTGAAAATATTTATGAAATTACGATTCAAACCAAGTCGAGTCAAGTTTTGCTCACCTCTACGATCATGTATTACAATGCCAGAGATCCATTACAGGGAAACCCTCCCAAACTAATTTGCTCCATTCGCAACATCCGAATTCGAATCCATGACTTTACAATTTCTTTAACACAGCTAAATAGATATTTTATTTAGAACGAAGGCAAGATATTGCCATGATACATAGGCTTTTACAACCACGCCACATGATACAAAACAACATAAACCGCACCAACATGACCAAAGCAACAAGCATTGGGGTGCTTATTTTGCAACATAAAGAAATAAAAAGCCAACAAGTACACTAGGACATTATGCATACGTACCGAGGAGGATAAATCATAAGAGCAACACATGACTCAGGGTCACACCATTCACTAAAGGCATCGACGGTCCCTGAGGGTACACAATTTTCAGTTGGTTTGACAACTGAGAAAACGTTGGTCAAAGGGTTTCGGATATTGGCATTACGAATGATAGAGAATGGCATAGCTCCATTACGAGCCACTGTCACGGTTGGAGTCATAATAGTCGACAACACCATTGCCATTGCGACCATAAGCAATGCAAACTTCTGCATTCCATTTCTTATAGTAACTAAGTGAGTAGATTTGTTCTTATAGAATAGGCTATTGATGAATATGTGTTGTCAGCCAATACTCCTTTATATAGTCGAGGTGATGGGCCTAAATCTGTGAACTCATATGAAATATTTGTCTTTTGAACAATATTCATTGCATGCCAACTTGTACGAATGTAATAAATTGGACAAATATGAAACATGTGCCTTTTAAACGGTGATCATTTCATGCCAACACAAAGAGATGAGAAATTACAACCACTCATTTAGTTAATACTTATCAACAACACAATCACTCATTTAACTAAAACGTATTTGGAATATGTTATAATTATCAGGACGATAATGATGAGTAAAAAACGATCGCAAAATAGAAAAAGAAACATAACGCCAAGAATTTATGTGGAAAACCCTAAAAGAAAAATTACGGGCAGAGGAGGATAAATTTTCGCTATGTAGAAAAAGAGATTACAGTTGAATGAATAAACCTTTAATCTCTAGTATTTATTTATAGGCATAAGAGACTTGTTTCCAAAGAAAACTTGCAAACTACCTATACAATGCTGATATAAATATACAAAACGGTCATGGATCGAGTCGTCTGTGCCGTCAGGTTTGGACCTCAATGTTGGAAATATAAGCTGCAAAACAGGACGTTAGCACTGACTGGAAAAAACAAAAACAGAAGAACAAGCTGAACCGTGTCGTGGAAGCTGCCACTGCCTTAAAAACGAATTTGCTCCGATGTGAGAGTGTGTTTGTAATATTGTTTCTGGAATTGGATACAAATGAAGCATCCAAAGCATGCTATTTATAGGCTAAAAATGAAGGACAAAATTGTCCATTCATTATCTCAACAGCCATAATATTTAATTCGAATTATGGTATTTTATTACCATCAATCAGCTGTTATAACAGGTGTTATAACTCAGTTATAACTCTGTTATAAAGCCTGTATTTATGCTCGTTTCGAGACGACGGCGGCGGCGGCGACGCGCGAGACTAGCCCTTGTTCTCTATCACTCAACAAGGGAGGGGAAGATGAAGGCTATAAATACCCTTCACATGTTAGTTTCCTACTCAATGTGGGATTCTTTCTTGTGCATTACTAACATTCCCCCACTAATGCGAAAGAATTCTCTTACACTCAAAAGCAATCTTCCAAAAGAATCATCAGTCAAATTAGATGCTTAAGCACTAGTGAACGAATTTTGAACTAGTACATAGTGATAATAAGCAATTCTTCTCTTAGATAAGTGAAACTAGTCTTGAACTTTCTAAGATAAGAGTAAACTTATAACACACACCTAATTCCTTTATCCTTCATCCACCGAAGTCCTCGACGCGTAAGATATATATACAAATGCATATTTAGCCATCTTACCTTAGGATTGTAGTAAGTGTTTTAGAAAAATAGCCCAAGATTTTTCATAGAAGGCGGCTAACTCTTCTCACTTACATAGGTTATTTCATTTGGTTTTTCTCAATAAAACCGTCCAAAAATGACTATGAAATAATTAAGAACTATTACAATAGCTCAACCTCTCAAGATTTATGGTGATTTGCTTCAAGTTCGTTTTAAACGAACTACCCAACAATTGGGCTAAGAAATCATTAAGAATATATATTCAACCTCATTATCGGTGAATTCAATATGTCCTTCTCAATAGGATCATTCAAACTTTGAATTCATTAAGAGTTTCTTGAAACTCAACCTTTTCTGGCGGTAAGTTCATCTTGTCCTTCTCAATAGAACAACACAATCAGACTTGTGTTATTAACTTATTAAGAATAAGTATTCAACCATGATTCGGTAAACTCATCAAGTCTTTCTCACTAAGACCACCCAAAACCCGGGCTATGAATTTATTAAGAGTAGTAGTACTCAACTTGGGCATGTACATTATTCGTCATAGGGATAGGTAGTGAGAAATGTACACTATGAGTCTTTCCATGGTTTCGTTTGACCACATTGAACTTAGATAACTAAGTTGGGTATCCACCATGAATTCCTCAACCAATGGGCTTTAAACCCATCCCCCTCGACGAATCTAGGACCAGTTTCTGACTTAACCCTTTGGTAAGCGGATCTGCTAGGTTCCTTTCCGACTTCACATACTCTAGAGAGAGTACTCCATTCCTTATTAAATGTCTCATTGATTCATGTCTTATATGAATGTGCCTTTTCTTACCATTGTAAGCTTGGTTCTTGGCAACACATATCACAGCTTGTGAATCACATAGTAAGGAAACTGGAGGAGTCGGTTTTCCCCACAATGGAATTTCAGCTAAAAGATTTCTAAGCCACTCGGCTTCTTGCCCAGCTAAGTTAAGAGCTATGAACTCTGATTCCATAGTAGAACGAGCAATGCAAGTCTGTTTAGAAGACTTTCAGGAGATTGTTGCTCCACCCAAAGTAAAAACATATCCACTCGTAGAGATTACTTCGTCACTATCAGAAACCCAGTTGGCGTCACAATATCCTTCTAAAACAGAAGGAAAGCCAACAAAATTAAGTTTCCAATCCATAGTGCCCCTAAGGTATTTAAGTAAGCGTCTAAGAGCAATACAATGTTCACTACTCGGGTTGTGAGTATATCTACTAAGTCTGCTCACAGCATAGGCAATATCTGGTCGAGTATAGTTCATTAAGAACATTAGACTTCCAATTATTTTAGCATATTCACTTTGGGAAACACTACTTCCTTTATTCTTAAAAAGATGAATGCTAGAGTCATATGGGGTTCGTACAGGGACAACATTAAAACTATCAAATTTCTTTAAAACTTTCTCAATGTAGTGCATTTGACCTAAAGAAAATCCCTTTTCAGTTTTAGTAACTTTGACTCATAGGATTGCATCTACCTCTCCCAAATCAGTCATCTCAAATTTAGTGGATAAGAAATGTTTAGTTTTGTTAATAGACTCAATGTTGGTGCTAAAAATCAACATGTCGTCAACATACAAACTTATGGTGACACAATCCACACCAAACATCTTCAAATACACGCATGCATCCGAACCATTCACAACAAAACTAAAACTAAGAATAGTTTTATGAAATTTCTCATATCATTGTTTAGGAGCTTGTTTCAGGCCGTAAAGAGACTTTTTTAGTCTACATACTTTACCTTCCATACTAGGCGCCTCGAAACTAAGAGGTTGCTTCATATAGATCTCCTCATCTAGGTCTCCATTTAAGAATGCAGTATTTACATCCATTTGATGTACTTGCAACTTGTGAATGGAGGCTAGTGCAAACAATGCACGGATCGTTAAGATTTTGGTTACAAGAGAATATGTATCAAAGAAGTCTATTCCAAATTTTTGAGTGAACCCTTTGACTACTAGCCTTGCCTTATATCTCTAAATAGAACCATCTGGTCTGAGTTTCTTTCAAAAGACCCATTTATTGTTGATGGTCTTAAATCCTCTAGGCAAGTCAACTAATGATTAGACATTATTGATTCTAGTTCATCTTTTATAGCGCTTTTCCAAAAACTAGCATCAATAGATCGTATAGCTTCTTCATATGTTTTAGGATCCTCATATAACAAAAATCTTGAGCTATAGGATCATAAAGGGTGTCATAATCATTCATCTCAGAAATAAAGGAAGTTATGAAATCTGGTCCAAAAGAGGTTTCAACTTTTTGTCTCTTACTTCTTCTAGGCTCAAATTCTATCTCTTGAGAAGACCTAGCAGGCACACTAGAAGAAGCGGATAGAAAGTTTTATATTTGTGTTTCATCACTTTATCTAGGTTTCTTGAGAGGAAAGATATCTTCAAAGAAAACAACATCCATAGATTCACAAATAGAAGAATCTTGTAAAGTCATGAATCTATATGCGACACTGTTAGAAGCATAGCCTATAAACATTGCATCAACGGTCTTAGGTCCAATGGTGGAATTCTTAAAGTCTGGAAACCCCACTTTGGCCAGACACCCCCACACTTTCAGGTATTGTAAATTTGGGGCATACCCTTTCCATAATTCGTATGGGGTAGAATCAATTTTCTTATGAGGTACTCAGTTTAATATGTGATTAGCCGATAGAATGGCTTCCCCCCACATGTTGTCAGACAACCCAGAACTTATCAATAATAAGTTCATCATCTCTTTTAAAGTTCTGTTTTTCCTCTCGGCTATATCGTTCTGTTGAGGAAAATATGGGGTGAAGTTTCATGGATTATGTCATTCGTCTCACAAACCTCTTTTAGAAAACTAGATCCATATTCACCACCTCTATCAGACCTAACACATTTTATTCTCCTATCTAACTGATTTTCTACTTCTGCCTTATAAATAAGGAAGAAGTTTTCAGCTTCATCTTTAGTTCTTAGGAGATAAACTTTTGTATATCTAGAGTAATCATCTACAAAAGTTATGTAGTAGTGTTTTCCTCCTTTACTTTCAGAGTTTCTAAAGTCTGCTAGATCAGTATGTATAAGTTCTAACAGTTCAATCTTTCTCTTAGAAACAATTTTAAAGATAGGTTTAGCATGTTTTGCTTCTACACAAACTTCACATTTTTTAAACTTTGTTATGTTTAGTTTAGGCAGAATATTCATATTCATCATTTTCTTTAAAGATTGAATATTTACGTGTCCTAATCTAGCATGCCACATATCAACAGATTCAACAATATAAGCAGAAGTGGTAGCTTTATTCTCATTAAGTTGAGTTTCTATGACAAATAAACCCTCATTTAAAAACCCTTTCCCAACATAATCACAATTTCAGGAAAGTACAAGTTTATCTGCCTCAAAAACTAACTTAATGTCTGCCTTCTTCATAAGCCCACCACTTATCAAATTTCTACGCAAGGTAGGTACATACAGAACATTATTCAAAGATAAAGTTTTACCGGATGTCAATTTGAGCAAAACCTTGCCTTTGCCTAGCACTTGAGAGCTGCTAGAGTTCCCCAATATGTACACACGTTCACCGCTGCTCCCATCCTCGAACTCAGTGAAAAACTCCTTCCTTGCATAGAAATGTCGGGATGCACCAGTGTCCACCATCCATTCAGAATTGTTTTCCACCAAATTTGTTTCGGAAACCACTGCGGCAATGATATCATCATTCATGTCCTCGGTCACGTGTAGATGTGGTTTATGCTCATTATGGCGGTCTAAGCGGTGTAGGCACTGGTACGTTTTGTGATCAACTTTTCCACATACATAGCACTTGAGGGATTTCTTGTCCGGCTTGGTTTTTGGTGGCTTCTTGAAATTGGTGCTTTTCTGAGGTCTCGTCTTTTGATTTTGAACACCCTTTTTCACGATCTTTTTGAATTTAGACCCTGAAGCACCACTAGATTCAACCAAGTTAGAATTAAAAGATAATTGACTAAAGTTATTAGTAACCTTATCTTCAATTTGTTGGCCTTTTCAATTTTCATGTGCCCCACCAACTCTTGAAGTGAAATGTCTCTCTTTTTGTGCTTGAGAGAATTTCGGTAGTCGGACCAAGACTTTGGAAGTTTTTCAATTAGGATGTTTGCTTGCAGAACTTCACACATTTGCGTCCCTTCGGCTATAATATCAGACACAAGGTTCTCGTAGTCGTGCACTTGATCCATGATCGGCTTGGCATCGGTCATCTAGAATTTTAACCATTCGCCCACCACGTATTTCATGATACCCGCGTCGTCGGAACCATACTTCTTTTCAAACGAGTCTCAAATCACCTTTGCACTCATCTCCTTAAGATACATGTCGAATAACTTGTTGGACACGTGACTAAGGAGATGGCACGAACGGTCTTGTTGTCCTTCTCGTACTTGCGAAGGATGGAGACTGCTTTATCTGAGACTTGCTCGGTGGTATCATCACCAACACCGTTAGTAACGGTTGCACTGGCTGATGGTGGCACGAAAGTTGGTTGCTCAAGCAGAACATAGTCGAGGTCGAGTTGCTCGAAGAAGATGAGAATTCACTGGGACCACCTACGGTAGTTGTTGCCATCAAGTGCATCAAGCTTTGACATATTAGGAATCAACTTGCTGAGAGGGTGTGACATGTTTGCAGATTGAAATTCATTTCTAAATTGTTGGAAATATAAGTTGCAAAACAGGACGTTAGCACTGACTGGAAAAAACAAAAACAGAAGAACAAGCTGAATTGTGTCGTGGAAGCTGCCACTGCCTTAGAAACGAATTTGCCCTGATGTGTGTAATCGTTGCTACGGGCGAATACGTCCTCTGAGATTAACACGGTCTCTTCGAAGTTCGTACACCCGAACTCGAAGTGGACGATGGTGGAAAACAGACATGTCATAGACACGAGCCACAAGCCCAAGATGGACTTACAACGACAGTAGCAACGTGCGAGACTAACCCTTATTCTCTATCACTCAACAAAGGAGGGGAAGATGAAGGCTATAAATACCCTTCACATGTCTCACTCAATGTGTGATTCTTTCTTTTGCATTACTAACACTCAATGCCCAATGGAGGAATGAATTGCTGGTGTTACACGGGTACTCTTTTTCTTTTGCAGGTTCAATGTTGTAAGTTTCTATGTGTGGATCGATATGGGTTTTTTTGTTAGGGTATGTGCTACTATAGCTGGAAAACCTCGACTCTACATGTTAAAATATGAAAGGCTACCCCATTTTCTACTTTTGGTGTGGAATGGTTGGTCACCTTTTGGAGTCTTGCACGACAAAACCTGCAGATGTTCTAGCTGATGGGAAGCTGCCATATAGAGTTTGGATGTGTATTATAACTCTGAGAAGACGTCAAAGGAGTGGAATTCGTAACACTAAAATAAGGGCTCCGGTGCAGACTAGTGTTCCAGAAGTGAATACAGTGCGAGCATCTCCTGGTATGTTAGTTGAGAGAAGTATATTACTGTTTTGTTAAACCATAAAAATCGAGTGAAGAGGGGCTTATCTAGGGCTCAACCAAGTCTAGACCAAACTGAAAAAAAAAATTCAAAATTGAGAGAAGACGTAAATGAGGGTGCTGAAATTTGGGTTCTACGTCGTCACCAAAATAACTGGACCATGATTGTCATTTGCTGGAACTGTCGGTGGCAGGGGCGGTTCAAAAATTTTGGGGGCCCTGTGCAATATATAAAAATGGGGCCTTTAATTTATAATCAATAAGAGATATAAGTTGTTTTTTTTAAAAAGAACCTTAATACAAAAAATTAATTTATATACACACATAATTATATATATAAATCTATATTTTTTTTACAAATATTTAATTTAATTTAATTTAGGTTCTCTATTTTGGGGGCCCCTCTCTATTGGGGGCCCTGTGTGGTCCTCCTATCGCGCCTGTCCAGAACCCCCACTGGTCGGTGGCTTGAGACCCCTACAACAGTTCGTGCTTGAGGGAAGTATATAACTTCCAAGAACCCTCACATCGTCTTTGTTTGCGAAGCTCGTTTAGATAAGAGAAGGGTTGATTCTTTCCGAAGAACACATGGTATGGCTGGTTGTTTAACCGTGGACGAAAGATCATGTTCTAGAGTTTATTTCTGATGTGGAAAGAAGAAATGACTGCGAGTTTGATTGCGTTCTCAAGTATTCACATTGATATGGAGCTAGAAATGGGAGATGAGAAATTTAGATTTAGCATTCATTGTTTTAGTGAGCGACAACGTAAGAACGAGACCTAGCAGTTATTAGATCGTATTCGTGGTGCCTTTCAGTTACCATGGATTATAGGCGGAGATTTCATCGAAGTTCTACACCACAATGGAGAAAAGGGTGTTCGTAGCTTTCAGAAATATTTTATGTCAAATAATGCTTGAGTTGTAAAATAAAAATTCGAATAATTCAAAAGTTTTAGTAATTAGTAGATTTGCTTTTAAGTTTAGTCTCTCATGTTTTCTTTATATGTATGGATTAATATCTTATACACTGGCGGTGGAAACTGAAAGTTTCCACAAGTGCCTTAGTTTTAGGGTATATGGTTTAGGGCTTTTGTTGTAGGGGTTTAGAATTTAGGGATAGTTGTTTCAATTTAAGGTTTAGGGTTATAATTTAGGGTTTATAGGTTAGGGTTTAGTTTTTAGTGTAATATGGTGAGGATTTAGGTTTTAACTTATAAACCCTAAATTATAACCCTAAACCTTAAATTGAAACAACTATCCCTGAATTCTAAACCCCTGCACCTAAACCCCTAAACCTTATACCCTAAACTAACTCCCTATACCCTAAAACTAAGGCACTTGTGAAAACTTTCAGTTTCCACCGCCTGTGTATATAATATTTATCCTATATATATAAGGTAATCTTCACATGTGGTTCATTTTGTTTGGGATTTGTTCTATTTTGATCACCCGAATTCAAAAAAGATCATTCTTGCCACTTACGTTTTGAATCATGTCTGTTTTGGACCCTTGGTCGTTAACCTCTGTTAATTAAAAAATAATTTCTAATTTAACCCTCAAACTTTTAAAATTTTATTTTTCACTATCTTCCTAAAAAATTATATATTTCAAACTATATAATCAAGCAAAAGACCCTGACGCACTGAGAAGCTCATTGATTTGTTTTAATTTCTTTCTAATCTAACAGATATGTAATTTCATTCTCACCTTAATTGCAATCAGCAGATTGTACAATTAGTTTTTTTTCTCGGTAAATTAATTTTATTAATATAAGTTTCATAAAAAAATCACCCAAAATGTATGTCTCTAAACCTAGATAGAAAAAAAAAGTACAACAGAAAATGGGTATACACCAAACATTAGAAAAGAGTTCCAACTAATACACACCCCACCAATAACCCCAAAGAAATAAGACACCTACAAGCCAAGCTCCAAGAAACTCCCTTACAACCCCACGTATAAACATTTCGAATTTTCATCTTCCAAATGACTCAACACGCCACAACAAAACTCCCTTACAACTAGTTATTGCATAATGCAAATTGCAAATGGATGATTATGCTTGTTCCATTATACAAGATTTTTTAAATGGGATTGAGTGTAGTTAATTTGATTTGTCTGATTTAGACTAACAAGTGACCGTTTACTGGTTATATTTTTGTTTTTCTATTCAAATTAAAAAAAAACATTTCTCCACTAAATTTCTTTGTAGCAATAATGATTTTTTTTGAATTCGGGTGACCAAAATAAAATAAATCCCAAACAAAATGGACCACGGGTGAAGATTACTATATATATATATATATATATATATATAAATATATATATATATAGAAATATATGCTAAATAGAATAAATCATATCTTATATGATTAGACAAAGTTGTTTAAATTAGAATAAAATCGTATTATAACATAATAAATAATTACAATTAAATTCTTATAGGAATTCGAAAACTCGACTTGAATTTCATAAACTCAAATCAAATCGAAATTTTTTTAAATAAAGTTTAAATTGTGAAATATTACGCGTCAACTCAAATAACTCAAAAAAAATTATTTGACTCGATCAAATGCTCACCCCTAATTAATTGAACATGCCAATGAGAATCGTCGAATCAAATGTGAAAGGGAAAGATGTAAGGAGGACGACGTTGTGCAAAGGCACCCTTAAAAATTCAAAATTTATAGTTATAAGAGAATAAGAGCATTATTATTCAATGCATTCACGGTATGAAAAATAATTCAAAAGCATGCTTATTTTTAACCTTAACCTCTAAACTATAAACTTTAAATTTTAAATTTAGACTCTAAATCATAACCCTTCAATAGGAAAAGTGACATCAATAGAACTTTAATTGTAAGATTTTCTTCACCGCTAATATATGGAATAATAATATGAGAATCTAATTACAACTGTAATAATTATATTTTTTTTACACCTAATAGAATAAAAATTCAACACCAAAAATTGTATAACGAATAACAGAGACAGTCCCTTTCTTATCCTTCCAAAAATTTTATGATTTTTTTAACACAACTAAATAGATATTTTATTTAGAACGAAGGCAACATATTGCCATGATACATAACCTTTTACACGAGTTCGAACATAAACCACGCCACAGGATACAAAACAACATAAACCGCACTAACATGACCAAAGCAACAAGCATTGGGGTGCTTATTTTGCAACAGAAAGAAATAAAAAGCCAGCAAGTACACTAAGGGCTGCATTCGAACCAAGGAGGATAAGTCGGAAGAGCAAGATGTGAGTTACAACATTCAGTAACGTCAAGGACGAACCCTGCGGATAAACAGTTTTCAGCTGGTTTGTTAACTGAGAAAACGTCGGCAAAAGGGTTCCGGATATTGGCATTGGCAATGATAGAGAATGGCATAGCTACGTTACGAGCCGCCGTCACGGTTGGAGTCATAGCAGTTGACAGCACCACTGCCATTGCAACCATAAGCAATGAAAACTTCCTGCATTCCATTTCGTGTAGTAACTAAGTGATTAGATTTGTTCCTATAGATTAGGGTATTGATGAATCTGTGTTGTCACCCAACCCAATACACCTTTATATAGTCGAGGTGATGGGCCTAAATCTGTAAATTCACATGATATATTTGTCTTTTGAACAATATTCATTGCAATGCCAACAACCTTGTACGAGTGTAATAAATTGGACAAATATCAAACATGTGCCTTTTAAACAACGATCATTGCATGCGAACAACCTTGCACCAATGTAATAAATTGGACAAAGAAAAGATATTACAACCAGACATTTAGTTAATACGTATAATCCTCTGAATAGTCTCGTGAAAAAAAAGAGAATATTATTATCTAAAAAAAACTCAGGTTGGAGTAGCTTGTCTGCAAGAACTGTATACGTTATTAAAGAGCTAAGAAACAATTAACAAATACTATTATGATAACACACTATGTAACACCCCAAAAATTACACCCAAATCGTAAACCCTAAATTCGTAAAATCCCTAAATTAAAACATAATTTTGAAATCCCTAATTCTTAAAAACACTAATGATTTGAGAATTTAATTCAAAAAAACCCTAATTGAGTTTGAGGGTAAATTTGAGAAAATTCAGATTTATGGGGCTCAATATAGAAATTTGGGGTCAATCTGTAAATCAAGAAAAACTTAAGTGCTCGTTGTTAAATCAAATTCAATTCAATGGTTTCCTTGTAATTAACCCATTTTGTTTTTAAATTCATACCAACTTCGGCTACCTTATATTTCTTTCTATTATAATTAAAACTCCTTTATATTATTTTATTCCAAAATCCCATATTGTTTATGTCTTCCAGCGGCCTATAAATATATAGTTATGCGATATGCATATTTATCAAAGCCGCAACGCACACCAATACCGCAAGTTTGATCTTCCAAACGTTTTCGATTCGGTTAAGATCTAATATTAGATAAGGAGCGTAAAAGTTGTTCGCTACGTCGTTAGAGCTATTGTTGCTTAAGGTGTGTTTTCTTTCGGTGCTATAATTAAATTATATGTTATTTTTCTATGTGTTGGTGTTTTACCTCTTGTGTGATTATTTATATTTATTATGATGTTTATGGTTGACATCACATGCATACGTTTTCAGAATATGTTTTTACTATGATTTACAAACCATAATTTATGGACTACGATTTATGAACTATGATTTATGGACTTATGGACTATGATTTATGAAGTATGTTTACGGAATATCGGATTTATGGAATTTTGTTTATGAAATTTGATTTCTAATCATATATCATTGTATGAGCATGGGTTGGGATTTGTTCGGGGAAGTTCAATGGTTTCACCCTTTGGGCTGAATTCCACTTCGGATTGGCGGTTGTAGTGAGGAGTTCTGGGGAACTTTCCTCTTGGCGGTTGTAGTTGGGTGCACTACATTGTGCTTGTGATTTATGTGTTATACTTTAAAGAATTTTAAGAAAATATTACTATATTTTTACGACTATGATTTTCTTGCACTTTAGAGACACACTATGCTCTTTAGCTTACTCCCCCATAGTTTCGTCTTACAGATATCTTTGGGCTTTAGGCGACGTGGTACTTGGAGGATCTCAGATTTTATCCGGTTATTTTATTATTCAGTACGAAACTACTAGTTTAATCAGAATTCTATTTATTATTTTGGGACATGGATGTAATTTTAGACTATTTATATTTTGAGATTATTTTAGCATTCATCTACTATTATTTTAATTCAGAGATTTTATATAATCATTCGAATATTTATTATGGTATTTATATTTTTATTTATTATTAAATTTATGTTATTTTCTTTTAATTAAAGTATAATTTTCAAAATTAGATTTCTTGAGGGAAAAGTTTTCAAACGTAACTTCCTAAATTTGGTCTTTTCTCCTAGACCGGGTTTAGGGGGTCACGTTTAGTGGTATCAGAGCTAAGTTCAACCCTCGGACTGTGGGGCTCACTTAAAATTTTAAGTAAAAAAATGATTTTTGCATGCATATTAAATATTTTCGGGCAAAATGGGATTTTCTGATAAATTTATTATTTTAAAGAATTAAAGATATGTTTTGAATAGAGACTCCAAGTACCAACTCTAATTCTAGGATTGTCCCTTTTGTAGATAGATTACTATGCCACCTCGTATGAGCTCTAGATTAGCGACCGATCGTGATCATATTTGTTCTTACGAATTTGGGAATTAAAGTCTATCTGAAAGCCATGTGTTGTTATTTGTGACCTAATCTAAAATGTCTTTTTTTAAAATTGTTATCAAAACGTTTTTTAAAGTATGTCGTTAGTCTGAAAATTTTGAGGACAAAATTTCTTTTAAGGGTGGGAGAGTTGTAAAACCCCAAAAATTACACCCAAATCGTAAACCCTAAATTCGTAAAATCCCTAAATTAAATCATAATTTTGAAATCCCTAATTCTTAAAAACCCTAATGATTTGAGAATTTAATTCAAAAAAACCCTAATTGAGTTTGAGGGTAAATTTGAGAAAATTCAGATTTATGGGGCTCAATATAGAAATTTGGGGTCAATTTGTAAATCATGAAAAACTTAAGTGCTAGTATGCAAATAAAATTTAATTCAATGGTTTCCTTGCAATTAACCCATTTTGTTTTTAAATTCATACCAACTTCGCCTACCTTATATTTCTTTCTATTATAATTAAAACTCCTTTATATTATTTTATTCCAAAATCCCATATTGTTTATGTCTTCCAGCCGCCTATAAATATATAATTATGCGATATGCATATTTATCAAAGCCGCAACGCACACCAATACCGCAAGTTTGATCTTCCAAACGTTTTCGATTCGGTTAAGATCTAATATTATATAAGGAGCGTAAAAGTTGTTCGCTACGTCGTTAGAGCTATTGTTGCTTAAGGTGTGTTTTCTTTCGGTGCTATAATTAAATTATATGTTATTTTTCTATGTGTTGGTGTTTTACCTCCCGTGTGATTATTTATATTTATTATGGTTTTTATGGTTGACATCACATGCATACGTTTTCAGAATATGTTTTTACTATGATTTACAAACCATAATTTATGGACTACGATTTATGAACTATGATTTATGGACTTATGGACTATGATTTATGAAGTATGTTTACGAAATATCGGATTTATGGAATTTTGTTTATGAAATTTGATTTCTAATCATATATCATTGTATGAGCATGGGTTGGGATTTGTTCGGGGAAGTTTAGTGGTTTCACCCTTTGGGCTGAATTCCATTTCGGATTGGCGGTTGTAGTGAGGAGTTCTGGGGAACTTTCCTCTTGGCGGTTGTAGTTGGGTGCACTGCATTGTGCTTGTGATTTATGTGTTATGCTTTAAAGAATATTAAGAAAATATTACTATATTTTTACGACTATGATTTTCTTGCACTTTAGAGACACACTAAGCTCTTTAGCTTACTCCCCCATAGTTTCGTCTTACAGATATCTTTGGGCTTTAGGCGACGTGGTACTCGGAGGATCTCAGATTTTATCTGGTTATTTTATTATTCAGTACGAAACTATTTTAGTTTAATCAGAATTCTATTTATTATTTTGGGACATGGATGTAATTTTAGACTATTTATATTTTGAGATTATTTTAGCATTCATCTACTATTATTTTAATTCAGAGATTTTATATAATCATTCGAATAATTATTATGGTATTTATATTTTTATTTATTATTAAATTTATGTTATTTTATTTTAATTAAAGTATAATTTTCAAAATTGGATTTCTTTAGGGAAAAGTTTTCAAACGTAACTTCCTAAATTTGGTCTTTTCTCCTAGACCAGGTTTAGGGGGTCACACACTAGATGCTAAAATAACATATGTAGTCCTCAAAGTTTACGCATTGTATCAATTTGGTCCTAATTTTAAAAATTTTAATTCGAACTACAAAAAGCAATCTCATCCTTATACAATTTATTTATTCATATTAAGAATGAATTAAAACCCAAAACCAACAACAATACAAAGATCCTAAAAACCCATAAATATAAATTAAAAACAAATACATTTTGTAAGTTTGGGGTCGCGAAATTAATCACCATCTTAGTACATACAATATCAGTAGCTGTGGGTTTTTTAACCAAACGAATTGCCTTTTGAATATTGTATATTTAGAATTAAGATGAAATTGACACGATGTGTGTTGATCACATAGGTGAGCAACATCTCTAGACTGTGGTTTTTGGGAACCGATTTGCCCCTTGGTCTGTGTCAACTGAGGGCATGATTTTCATAAGAGTTTGGACTAGGTAAGGATACATGTCAGCTGAAGAGGACATGTGTCTTAGTGAGTTGAGTCTGCTGTAACTCGAGTCTCGGTGCAGATCACATGCATCATCACGTGGTCTGGGATAGTGTCCGCATTCTGAGTTCGTCACTGACTATAATTGATCGTTTGCACGGTCAAGGTATGTTAGTACGTTCGCAAGTAATCTACTGATTGGGTGTCCATATGGTTGTCCGCTTTGTTATAGGTTGTTGGTACTAACAATTTCCCCTAGGCGAGGGAAGGTTATAGAGTAAGCTTTGCAAGCCTGTAAACACGGAAGAATTATACGGGGAGAGACTTGCTTGTCTGTGTAGTGAATTCTCAATGATGGGAAAATATAAAGTTTAAATTATGCCGTTTGAAATCACATGATGCGGCTTATTAAGTAGTGTATTTTGTGTACGCTTGTTCCTTTGTGCCAATTTTCAGGGTGTAATAGACAACGTTTATTAATGTTCGTGTTGTTTATTAATGTTCGTTGTAGAACTTATAAGATTGGTTTGGTAGAGAAATTCATTAAATGCATTTGTGTAGCTCTGTGGGTGAATGGACATTTTACCAAGTTCCTCGTGCCTTGATATTTATTGGCCTTTTGTGCCGGTGTGGCAGTTTTCCCTTTTAGCAGCGAGTAGTTGTGTCGTTTTCACTGTGATTGTACGGTTCAAGACATGCTGTGATGAGAGAGAAATAATCTGATAGGTTATAGTAATTGCACGTTTTTGTATTCGTGCATTTAGTGATTGGAGGTTTTAGTGTTGCGTGATTTTAGGCGTATGTTAAAGGTTCCAAAATCTCGAAATTAACTACTTGTCTGAGCAGTTTCAAAATTTGAACTTAAATTGTCGGGTCTTGGTGTTTTTCCTTTCTTTTTTCTGCTATAAATAGTGTTCTTATTAGGCTGACTATTCATAATTCAATTATTGATTGATCTGTTCTTTCCTTTGTGAGTTTCGTCCTTGGAGGAATTTACATGTTGTGATGGATAGCATACGTAGGCTTCATTTAATAGATCTCGAAGAGCTTTGGCTATTTATCAAGATTATTTATGTCGACAAACAATGGTATTTGGAAGGCTATGATTAGCTATTTGTAGCTGTGAACAGTGACGAACAGAGTATTTGGGAAGCCTTGCTCTCAAGATTTTCCAAATATTATCGTTTGTTCTTATTTGTGACTGCATTGGGGGCGGTCATTGCTAAGCAATTTATATGATGATGTTGATGTGTGCTTGGTTTGTGGCTGCTTCCCATATATATGATCAAGGTGGTCGTTCGTTTTTCATTTGTGTGTGTGTGTGTGGCGATGTCGGGCATCATGCCAACGAATAGCTTGGTTGCAAGGACTCGCAGGGCTGAGCCATGGAACCATAAAATAAAGAAGGGTTTACCATTTTCATGTGTTCAGCCTAATGTTAAAACAAATATCAATTGAAGTGTGGCCAAAATGACCTTGTGACAATGCTTGTACACGAAATATTTTCAAATTTATTAGAAAAAGATTTTCTATGGTTGTCTTGACTAATATGCGCTTATTCGTGTGTTAATATCTTCAAATATCATCATGTACTGATTATAAATGTATTGAAATCTTGCCCATTGGGTGCGATAAACTTGACTATTATACGCTTATTCGCATGTTAATATCTTCAAATATTATCCTTTCCTTAAAGTAATTTGTTCGAATACTTGCAACCTTGGATTTATACTTCGTTTAGATACTATGCGCCTTTGCTTAGAAACATCGATCAATTAGATGATTTGGTGCTTCTATGTTGCATCTATTTAGTAGACTTGGGGGCATTGTTCAAGGAGAAACCCACTTAAATGTAAAACATCACATAACAATCCTTTTCATTAATGAAATGCTTTGAGAAGGGTACGAGTGTTGGCGATCACTTCTGTGAGCAACCCTTTCGAATGGTGGCTCTTGGGTCATCTAGAAAGACGCTTGACCCAGATTGCCTGTTCTTAGAGGAGTGTTCTGAATTCTCACTTGCCTTCATGCATTTTGTGTCATTAACTGGAATGGGGTCTGTGCTTTCGGAGCAAATGGTTCCTTGGTTTTCTTTGGGCTTGCTTAGTTTAGTGAGGTAGTAGTTTCTTACTGGACTTGGGAGTGATATGTTTTCGCGGTTGTTTCTTTCCTAAAGATGACAATAAATATTATCTTTTGTCATTTGGAAATTCATAGAGTAAATAAATAGCGTATGGTTACCTTTAGATAAAAAATGAACTGTATTTCTTAATATGTTACTCATTACGCCTTTACTTGGGAGCGAAAAAGCCTATCTTTTCTCTAGATTTGTAGTGAGCGTAATTTCAGAGATGATTTAACTCTTCTTAGAGCGATAGTTAATTACGCAATGTTGTTGTTCTTGAGGAGCTTGGTAGATTGCCTCTTTTTTCTGTTTTTTTGCGTAAATGTTTGAAGTAATTTTTGTATTGTAATTAGGGTTGTAAATGAAAAGAGACAGAACGTGAAGTACTCGATTTCGACTCGGTCAAAGCTCGGCCAACAATCGACTTGATTGGACTCGAATCGAGCTCAAACTCAGCTCGAGTTCTTAACGAGCAAAGTCGAGCTACTCAATACCCTACTCAAAAAGCTCGCGAGCTACTTGAAAATATATTATACTAATTTTTAAATTTAAAATCTAAATTCCTAAACCTAAAACATAAACCCTAAACATAAGTCCTAAACCCTAAAATCTAAATCCTAAATTCTAAACCCAACAACCTAAACCTTTAAACCCTAAACTAACACCCTAAACCCTAAAATTAATAAGCTTGTGTATCAAAGTTTTTTCCTAATAGGGCTTAAAATAAGACGAGACAGATCGTGAGTTAAACGAGTCTAACTCGGTCAAAGCTTGGCCAACACTCGACTTTATTGAACTCGACTCAAGCTTGAACTTGGCTCGAGTTCTTAACGAGCCAAGTTAAGCTCAGATTATTCAAGCTCGATAAAAACAACTCAAGCTCAAACTCGACTCAAATTCTTAACGAGCTTAGTTGAGCTCGACTCGACTCGTTTACACCTCTAATTATAGTAACGTATTGTTTTCCCTTTGGGGTGAATTCTTGCCCCTTTGCGCTGAGATACTTGTGGAAGACAAATTATAAGGCTCGGATTATACTTATATTCTTGTATACAGACTATACTTTTCTTTCTATAAAAGGACAATATATATAAACATAAACTTTCGGTATTCACAAATTTCCAAGGTAAATGGATAGCGAATGCTCGCTCTATTTAAAGAATATTTCGCGAGAGAGTTTACTGTTTTGTCGTTTCACATGAAGTAACTTAACTCTGTCTGAGCCGATTATATATTTACTTAGTTACTTTGAATTGGGAGGATTCTTGCACCCTAGATTAAATTTTTTAAGCATATATGCATTTATTTGCACATTTACTATATTTCGACATAACACATTTCAACTATGCGGTCGCTTTACTATGCACACTTACTGTGAAGTGGCTAGCGAACATTTCATCTTTGCGGTCGCTTTACTATGCACACTTACTGTAGAAGTGGCTAGTGAATCTTTCATCTTTGTGGTCGTGTTACTATGCACATTTACTATGGAAGGGTTAAGGAACCTTTCATCTTTGCGGTCACTTTACTATGCACACTTACTGTGGGCACACTTATTGTGGAAGTGGCTAGCGAACCTTTCATATTTGGGGTCGCTTTACTTTGCTCACTTACTATGGAAGTGGCTAAGGAACCTTTCTTCTTTTCGGTCGCTTAACAATGCACACTTATTGTGGAAGTGACTAGCGAACCTTTCATCTTTTCGGTCGCTTTACTATGCACACTTACTGTTGAATTGGCTAGCGAACTTTTCATATCTGCGGTTGGGAACTGAAGATTGGAAAAACATTAGTAGAAAGGTATTTTCATTAACCAAAACAGTCACATAGAATGTGCAAATTGATTTATAAGATTTAAATTTTGTAATAAAATATATGCAATGATCTATAAAGCGGAATGCGTATTAAACACTAGAGGTCGCCAAACTAAATTTTCGCACGTCTTTAATGTTACGTTTTTTTTGGTCAACAACTATTAAAAAATTAACGGCGATGTTGATGTGGATTTTTTAAATATTTTTAATCTTTTTTCATTCCATGCATTATTTTTATTCAATTTTATTTGATCAATCGGGTGGTGACATCACATGATTGAATAAAGAAAATCGAGGAAAAAGAGTGTTTTGCAGCAGGTGGATTTCAAAACCCCAGCCCCTTGCATAATGGAACCAAATAATTACCAACTATGCTAAGCCTGAGATTTATTTTATTTTCCCTGAAACATGTATTTAATGTTCTTTAAGGAGACCACATTTTTGTATTGTTGGTAACTTAATATACCTTAAATACTTGTTTTAGTAAAAATAAAGTAGATTCTAGGCTTAGTTCAGTTGGTAAGCACTTGCTTCCATTATGCAAGGGTTTAAGGGTTTGAAATCCACCAGCTACAAAACACTCTTTTCCCATTTCCTTTGATTTTATTCATTCAATTCACCACCTAATTGGTCGAATAAAATTAAATGAAAATAATGCATGGATGAGAGAGAAATGATTAAAAAAACATTTAAAATTTTCATGTTCGTATCAGCGTTAATTTGTTTAATGGTTGATGACCAAAACATGAAAATAATGTAATGTTCAAGACATTTTTAATGAAAAATTTAGTTTGATAACCAAAACAAAAAATATACATAATTTAGTGATCACTCGTGTAGTTTTTCTATTTTTTAAAAAGAAAAAGGTTAGGCGAGAAAGTCATGAATATTCATCTCCTAGTAGTTTCCATGTAAATAAGTCCCAAATTTTCAAAGAGAAACAAGGTGTTGATTGAATGGTTGGGGAAGTTTTTGGTTTTAATTATGGCTTTTTCTAACATATGCTACATGCATAGGTTAAGGGTCATTTAATAACTTGCATTAAATGCAAGATTTCTATTAAAAATATAATTATTTAATGTATTATAAAACCTTAAAAGATTCTATTGAAACATTCTCATTTAATGTATTAAGGTTTAGGATTTTAGATTTTATAGTTTATGGGTTATAGTTTAGGGTTAGGGTATATGGTTTGGGGTTATGATTTTATGATTGAGGTTTCAGGGTTTATGTTTCAGGGTTTATGTTTATGTTGAAGGTTTAGTGTTTAGGTCATGGTTTAGAGTTTGAGGTTTATAGTTATGGTTTAGATTTAGGGTTAGGGTTTACTGGTATGATTTAGGGTTTAGGGTTAGAATCTTTTAGCGTTTTGTAATACAATGAATGATTGTGGGTTTTTCAAATAGAATCTTGCATTTAATGCAAATTATTAAATGACTCTTAACCTATGCATGTATGCATAAATTAGACAAACCCTTTATTTATTTACCGTACTGAACAATAAAGCTCTCAAACCCTAAAAATAGTAGTTTTTTAATTAAATTTGTGTTTTTTATTTTTTTTATCAGCAAAGCGAAGTATATTTTATTGAAGGTAAATATACAACGCAAGTCGGACAAGCGCCTCATTAAAAACCTCCCTAAGCCTAACGGAGGAAAAGAGTACGACATGTCGACTTTAAAACAAAGCGATAAACCCCCTTTACAAAAAACATCATAACGAAGCCTGAAACAGAGAGACTCGAGACACCCCTTCCTTCGCTAGCGCATCAGCTAGCCCATTCGCCTCCTGGAAAATATGAGAAAAGCACACGGACCCTAACCTCAGACAAGCACGGTCAATCGCACAAAAGGACTCCCACAGACTCCAAGGGCGACGTTCCACCTGCAACACCCACCCAACTGCAATTTTGGAATCCGACTCAACGATTAGGGGACGATCCGCCCATTTAGACTCTACAAAATACTCCAGGGCAAAAGCTATCGCCCGAACCTCAGCCACATTAGAATCAAGAGTACCAAGCGGACCTGAAAATAATGCGAGGATATGACTCTGAGCATCACGCAACACCCCTCCAAAACCCGCTGGCGCTGGCTTCCCACGCGCAGAACCATCCACCGAGAACTTCACTGTATTTCTGATAGGGGGCTCCCATCTCACTCCCAATCGCTCCAATTTCTTATCAATCCCTTCCCGATACAAACTCGGACAGTCCCACCAAAGGGACTCACTAACCGACAACCCCTCTTTGAGGGTCTTCACCCAATAGAATGAACGAAGCTTGACCAAGAAGCCTATTTCCGCTGCTGAAACAAATTTTTCATTAAAAACCAAGTCATTGCGCGCAAGCCACAACGACCATAATAAAGCAGCAACACTCGACACCCACAACTTCCGCATGATGCCTCTGAAGGAACAGTGCATATCCGGGAGAAGAAAATCCGCCAAAGATTTCGGCATTGGCAGAGAAATCGCCCACCACCCTCGAAACCAATCCCACAATCCTTGGGCAAACGGGCAAGAATAAAACAGATGATCAATATCCTCCTCCCTCTCGCGGCACCACCTACACACTCCTTGGTTGGCACCCAAATCTATCCCACGAATCCGCAAAAAAGCAAACATCGGCAAGCGGCGCCACCAAGCAAACCATAGAAACGCCTGGACCTTTGGAGGAACCAAGACCTTCCACGCAAAGCAGTCCCCGAAATCACTCTCGCCCACTTTGTCCATCATAAGCAACCGCGTCAGCCCCTTAACTGAAAAATTCCCAAGGTTATCTGGTGTCCACACGAGCATATCGAGCTCACCTTGTCGTAGCTTTACCGGGCACACCAACGCTCTTAAATCCAGCAATTGTCGAGCCTCAAATGACCGTAGACTACGGCAAAACAAAGCATCCCACTGAACTTGCTGGAAGCTCCCCCCAACCGCAACATCCTTCACCATCGCGAGCCGATCAACCACGATTGAAAACAGACGAGGGAATACATCTTTTAGTGGCTGTTCAATACACCAAGCAACAAACCAAAACAACACCCGTTCCCCCGAACCAATCTTCCAAACGAATTGAGCCTCTCCCATATGTTTTTGCACACCCTCTGAACTAACAGTTTGTACTATTTTTTTCCAAATCACAGACATATGTCCCCTTACCGATGTATTAAACCGCCACCACTGTGCCGCTTCACCATACTTGGATACAATAATAGCCCGCCATAAAGATGTCACATCCCGAGCATATCTCCACGACCACTTCGCCAAGAGTGCCTTATTTTGAACCTCTAAATCAGCCACTCCCAAGCCTCCAAGATGGCGAGGCCGACATACCAAGCTCCAGCTTACTCTACTCATTTTACGCTGAAGATTCACCCCACCCCATAGGAAAGCTCGCCGCAACCTATCTATAGTAGCAATCACCCCTTTCGGCACACGAAACAGTCCCATATAATAAACAGGAAGAGAGGATAAGACTGAATTTACCAATGTGACTCGTGCCGCAAACGATAAGGATGTCTTCTTCCAACCTGCTAGCTTACGTCGAACATATGCAATTACTGGCTCCCATATAGCAATGTTTCGCGGATTTACCCCTAGCGGCAAACCCAAGTACACAAACGGTAACTCCCCCTGACGGCAACACAATACCTCGACCATAGAAGCAACCATATCCCCATCAATACCAATCGAATACAGGGAAGATTTGGAGAAGTTTATTCGCAAACCTGAGCAAACCTGGAAGCAACACAATAACCTGCGGACATTCAGCGCTGCTGCTACTGATGCTTCAAAGAAAAGTACGGTGTCGTCGGCAAACTGGAGGTGTGTTAACGTCACCCCCGGAGCTACTACCACCCCCTAATCAGCCCCACTACCTCCGCTTGTACTAATAACCGATGCAACGCTTCAGCCACGATGACAAACAATAATGGCGACAGTGGGCAGCCTTGTCGCAACCCCCGCCTCATCACAAATTCCTTAGTTGCACTCCCATTTAGCAGGACCGATAAGCGAACAGAACCAATACATTCCAGCACCCACCCCCTCCACGTGTCGCTAAAGCCCATCGAACTCATAACTTGATCCAAGAATTCCCAACGGACACAATCGTATGCCTTCGTAAAGTCTAGCTTCAGCACACATCCCCCAACTCGGCTGCTACGCATAGAATGTATCGTCTCATTTGCTAGCAAAATTCCATCCACTATCTGACGTCCTCGGACAAAAGCAGACTGATGGTCACTGATCAAACCACCCAACACCACTTGTAAACGCCTAACTAAAATTTTAGCTAAAATCTTATAAATGGAATTTAGCAAACTGACTGGTCTATATTCATGTAATGACACTGGCGATTCCACTTTTGGTAGCAGCACAAGAAATGTATTGTTGACGCCCAACGGTAACTTTCCAGCGGTGAAGAAATCGGCCAAGAACCTTTCCACATCGATACTAACAACCTCCCAGCACCTCTTGTAAAACTCCATGCTATAACCATCCGGACCCGGAGACTTGGAACCCTCACACCCTCGCACCACTTCCCATGCCTCGCCCATAGAGAACGACGCAATCAAAGTCAAATTCTCACTATTATTCACCTTGTTAAAAGCCCCCTCAAACTGCCAGTTACAAGCCCTCGCTTCCGCAGCAAAATGCTTAGAGAAAACACTCACCACATGCTTCCGTAACCTGTTCGGATCAGTTACCCAAGTACCACCTATATTTAAACCAACAATTGCATTACGTATAGCTCGCAACTTCGCTGCCTTGTGAAAGAACGCAGTGTTCCTATCACCCAATTTAAGCCATGTCGCTCGTGATTTCTGTCGCCATAGCGATTCTTTTCTACGAATCGCTCGCCATAAAGCTTGCATCCATGCCTTTTTGCGGTCGCTCAGAACATCACCCTCCCCCTCGGCTATCTCCTCCTCACCATTATCTAAGCAATCAAGGCGGCCTTGTATATATGTAATTTCTTTCTCTACATCCCCAAAATCTGTTTTATTCCATTTTCTAAGGAACAGCTTCAAGTGTCTCAATTTCACCGAAATGTTTGAATTACCTATTCCCATGCCCGTCAACCTGCACCACTCCTCAGCCATACGATTCACATTGCGTTTCTCTTCCAACCACACATTTATGAAGCGGAAAGGCCTCGGACCCCAGTCAATATCATCACACAACAACATAATAGGGGCATGGTCCGAAATACCTCTCGACATAGACAATTGTTCAATTCTAGCAAAACTATCCAACCACCCAGTTGATACAAGGAATCTATCGATACGACTTTTTCGATTATCCCTCCCAAACCACGTATACTGCTTTCCTCTCAACGGTAAATCAATCAAACAAGCAAAATTCACAAACGAAGCGAATGAGTTCATACCTCTAGACTGCGAGTGACAACCTGCTCTCTCCGACGGGCACAACACCGAATTAAAGTCACCCGCGACGCACCATGGTCCCGCGAATCCGTTAATCACTGTCTCTAATCGTTGCCATAGACCTTCCTGTTCCGACACATCACACGGGGCATATACCGCCATAATACAACATACTATATCCTCATGCTTCCACCGCCCTTGAATCACCACAAAATGTCTATCAGTCTCTACCGATTCCAGTACAAATCTGTCACTTTCCCATATTACTATTATACCTCCCGAAGCACCCACGGATGGCGAAAACAAAAACTCAAATCCATCACTGTACCACATACCAGCAATTACCGACGGACTCAACTCTTCTAACTTCGACTCTTGCAAAAATACCATATCAAACCGCTGTCGTCTAATTACTTCTCCTACCCGTCTTCTCTTCAACAAAGATCCCAACCCCCTGACATTCCAGCTCAGTAGTCGCATTATTGCAAATTGCGAATGCCGTCTTGCAGCACTCGCGACAAATCTTGTAGAATTTCTTCCTTGCAGCCTAGTGATGTCACTCCCACCAAATTCCCTAGTGCCGCTGTTGCTGTTGCTTCACGGTGGAGTATTTGCTGTCGACGGTGGAGATCCGAATCAGTTATCGATGCGTCAGCAACAACTGGATGAGAGTCACGACCTCCACTCTTCCTCGGTCTTCCTCTCCCCTGTTTCAAGTTTTTCGCCACCCCCGAAAGCGCATTCACAGATTTTGTCTTTTTTAATACACCATTAACCCAAACCGGAATTACAGCATCTTCTGCTTCAGATTGCCGTTGTTCCTGTTCGTCACCTAACTGTTTAACCGAAATTGAGAGCACTCCTGTCGGCTCGTCAGTGTGCGATGTAATCGGAACGGGGATCAAAACTGCCGACGCCTGTTGTCCACTCACCGTCTCCCCCCGTTGATCTGGACTATTATTTTGATCAATCAGGTTGTCCTCGTGGTTTAGATCAGCTGCTATAGGTATTGTATTGGTTGTAGCATTTTCATTGTTTTGGTATTCTAATGCCTTTGGACTCTTTTGTGTAATGCACACTCCTAACGCTGGTGGAACTCTCTCCAGCCCAGTTTCACCACCGCCCAGTGACGGCTTACCCTACATCGGCGTCGACAACTGGCCACCGGGCTCATCAACCCTTGGAGCATCGACCATATCATGTTCCCCTCGGTATGAATCATTCCATAATTGATTAATTTTCCAATCCTTCAGACCCTGTCCTACTTCCGCTGATAATTCCCGTTGACAATCATCCCCCATCCACGACTCCGGCACACACTCCGACGAGCTACCTTCAGTTGATTCCTCGCTACCGCTGTCGTTGATCGCTGTGCATTCACAATCGGTAGGGGGCTCAAATATGGTCACCTCCTTGACAAAAATATGGTGCGGCTTACCCTCGACTTCCAGCACCAAACGAGTGTCAATGTGCTCCATCATGTCCGTTTCGATCAACAACCAACCCCGTTCGAAAGATGTCGGTGAAGCTGTGTTATCCACAACTTTGACGAGCGAGCCCCAATTCTTCACAATATTGTCAAAAGTCTCATAAGACCAAACATGGATTGGAATACCACGGACTGAAATCCACGCTCGTCGGGTTTGTATTGTCATCCCCGGCTCCCAATTCTCTAATTTTGAGAAACAATCACTGAACCTCGTCTTCGCCAATATCTCTTCCTTTAATTTCGCATCCTTGAACATCAACAGTATAGCCGGTCCAGCAATTCGCAAAATAGATAAACCTTTGAAATTAGGGATGTTCATCCTCGATGCTAACTCCTTCAAACTCCATTGGCGATTGCACCAGCCCACCATACAATGCTAGAGAATAGCCATTTTCTCATCGTCGACGCACCCTCGGATCACCTTTGCCGAAACATGTAAACGCTTTGAATTCACACTGTTTGATTGCCCTTTGTCCTCCCCACTTGTCCTGTGATCTAACGCACCCAAATCGCGATTTATCTGATACGATCCACGGTCAGCAAATCGAGCCATGCTTACCATCAATCGAGACCCATAGATCCATTTGTTGTTGAGGCGTTCAATCGCTCGATCCGCGTCGATTTTACTGGCCATCCTAACAAAACCGAAATGCCCTCCATCTTTTGCCCTTTTCCGAGGGATGAAAGCATCGAGTACCTCACCATGTCTATTGAACACTGGCCATAGTCCTTTCCAGTGTAGGGATTCCGATATCCTTCCCACAAACACAGTCCATTGCTGCCGGCGGCCATTCTCCCTTGCGCTCATCCTTCCCTTCTCCTCAGCAAACCTTTGCCAGCACTTGTTATTATGGTCCCCATTTGTGTTTTTTATTGATGTTTTGGAAAAGTTTTAATGATAAAATGGTAGAGGACGATGAGACGAATTTATCGATGTTTAGGGTGGTTACAAAAGACGTTGAAGAATAACGTTTTTCAGTTGTGGCTAAAAGGGATAAAAATCATCTGCCTCTTTTCGGTGCCCCTTTCTATGCATCAACACTAAAAAATTAAATTCTAAATCTAAACCCTAAATTCCAAATCCTAAACCCTACACACTATGCCCTAAAAATACATCATACCTTAAATTTCTTAAACCCAAATAACAAACCTTAACCTTAAACTCTAAACCCTAAACCTAATTTTTAATGTGTGAGCATAAATAGGGACACTGAAAAGGGATAGAGATTTTCTATTCGGCTAAAATTGGATGATAACTCTTAATCTTGATTAAAAAAATAATGAGATCGATGGAATAAAAAATTATTTTATAGTTTTCTAATCGATAGACGTCATCACTAGGGGTGTTCATTTTCGGATATCGAATTCGATCAGATCCAAAAATTCGAATATCCAAAAAATTCGAATCACCTAAATAGCGATCTGTATCCGATCCGAAAAAACCAGATATCCAAAAAATCGGATATCCGAATTTTCGGATCGGATACTCGGATATCCAAATATCCGAATATTCGAAATTTATGAATTTATTTCATTATTTTTTAATTTAATGGTTCTATCCATGAAAATTTTAGGTTTTCGAATATAAAAATTAATAAATTATTGAATATAACAATCTTTGTATCCATGGAAATTTTAATTTTTCATATATAACAAGTAAAAATATCGAATATAATAAGATTTATACCTATAAAAAAATTTGAATTTTCGGATATCGGATAATCGCATATCCGATTCGAATGTAAAACCACTATTTGTATCCGATCCAAATTATCCGAAAAATAAAAAAGGGATCGGATATCTGAAATTTCAGATCGGATCAAAGGATAATCGGATCGGATCAACAGATAATCGGATCGGATCATTTTGAACACCCCTAGTCATCACCACTTCAACACTAAACTATCACACTATTAAATTTTTTTGCTCGACAAAAAGAGTAATTTATTATTAGGGTAAATTACACCACATACCACTCAACTATGACACCTGACTTGAAAATGCACCAAACTTTAAAAAGTTTAAAACTAACACTAAACTTTAATATGTGACTCGAAAATACCATTCCGCTGTTAACTCTTAACATTCCATTAGGCTAAAACGACATCGTTTTGGTGCGACTGTTTTGAAATCTAATAGAAAAAAAATGACGTCTTTTTGCTGGAGAAAAAAGATTAAAATCATGCGCTTGGGGGTTTTCAACCTAGGACCTTTCGGAAAAAGAGCTAAGCCTTAACCACTAAATCAACATGATATTATAAAATGTTTTACCACAAATATTATATATCTCAAACTGCTTGAGATTAATTCAAATTGTTTTATGAAATAAATAATACTATAAATAACATTAATGTATAAATAATATAAAATATATTATTTGTATATATAAATATATATAATTAAAAGTGAATTTTTTTTCTTCCAAAAAATTGTGTATTGTTTTTATTTTTTATATAATATTTATACTATAAAATATATTATCTTGATGTTAAATAATGTGGTAAAGTGGGTTTTAATAATAGAATCCCGAAACTAGGTGAATTGCTAGATTTCTAGGTTGAAATCTTTGAGTTTATGGCTTGTTTATGTGGTTTAATGGTTGCTGGTGGTAAAAGGATGTTGATGTAATGGTTTTAGATGTAAATTGATGTTGTTTAATGGCTAATCTCGCTGGGCATTGGCTGGAGATTGTTTAGAATGATTTTGTTGATGTTTTCGGTTAATTTCGGATATCGTTTGCTTGGTTTTTGTTAGAGAGAATTGTGGAGTTGGGTTGCTGGAGGTTTTGATGCAAGAATGTGCATTAATCATCTGTTTTGCTTTGGTTAGAAGCAGATGAGATTGATCTGGTATCTTCGAAAGAGGTTTTGGTTGCTCTGGAGGCTTGATATCCTTTGGCAAGTGGGACGAATCTTTGTCGGTGAGTGGAAATGATTTTAAAGGATTTTCAAAGGTTTCAAAAGGAAGGTTTGGGCGTTTAGATTAAGCCTAAAATGTTAATTTAAGCTCGGAAGTAAGTATGAAAGATTTTGCTCTCGGTTTATCAGTTTTCCCATTGTTTTGATTGATCATGATCATGTTTTAGAAATAGATTTGTTACCTACTGTTCATGCATGTTTTGAGCATTGAGATTTCATGAATATGATCCCATGAGAGTTGATTTATGATTTGAAAGAGTGTATAACTAGTTGAGAAAATGTTACGCATTGTTTATTCTATTGAGATGGGATGAGACTTGATTTACGTTTATGCATTGAAAACAGTAGAGTAACATGGTTTAAAAGTGTATATTGTCAAATTAATGATACTTAATATTATCGGATATAATTGGTTGACCAATAGGATGAGAAGTGCACTATAATATACAAAATTCGCACGTGAGACAAATTCTTTAGTTACACAATAGGGGTAGATTCTATTGTGTTACGAGTGATAGGGTAGATTCTATCACTACAAGCAATGGGAGTAGTGTCATCCCGGACGAAGTGAGATAATGGTGAGGGTAGATTTCACCATGAGACTTGGTGGGGTTAGATTCCATCTGGGTCACTTTTAATGCCAATATATGATATTACATGTATCATGGTTTTGATGCATTTGTATAATGAGTTTTGTACATTAGATTTCATTTGGAGATTTGCATTGTGATAAATGCATGAGATTAGTGATACATGTTTTGTAAATTATTATTGGTTTTGCTTTGAAAGTGATTTAAAGCATGAGTTGTATTTAAGCATGATGTAAAGAGATTTGTTTTTAAGAAATGATTTTAAAATGCATTGTTGTTGGTTTTAAATCGAGCGACCCTCACTAGGAATTTATTTTTACGCTCTATTTTTCCAACAATGCGGAGAAATAGCTATTTTGGAGCAGCAGGAAGGCAAGAGGAGATCCAAGAGACGTTTCATATCTCAAGTATGATTTTACATTTACTAAATAGTAATAAGTGGCAATGGGAGGATGCCTTAATATTTTGGGAGGTTGTGTTTTGAAACTCCCTGGTTTGTGGCATGTTTTAGTTGTCTATTTGGACTTGTAATTGGCATTTATTTTTTGGTATTTGGTTTGGTTTGTGTTTTGTTGTTCAAATGGTCATTTTGCGTAGGAAGCATGCCTAGAGTTTGATAATCATGATGAGTTGATGTTGGAAGCATGCTTTGGTGTTTATTGCCTTTGGATATATGTTCTAAGTGGTTGATTATGTCTTGGTAATATGCTGGGATGGTTTCAGATGAGTTTAAGCATGAAAAACTAGCATTTTTGGGCATTGCAGGCCCAAGTGTATCGATACAGTCGAAGGTGTATCGATACAATTATGTGTATTTTTGGACCCCATATCGATACGATTGAAGGTGTATCGATACGCCCACTTGGTTAAAATGGTTCTAGAAAATATCATATCGATACGCTATCGGGACCGTATCGATACGCCCCCGTGTATCGATACACTATGGGGCCGTATCGATACGCCTGGTAGGTAAGTTGGTTATTTAGGTTGTTAAATGTTTATGATTTCTTCCGTTTTGGTCACTGAAAGTTATGCAATCAATTGAATACGTTCGAATAGTCGTTTGAGCTGAAATTTGACATGAGAGCATGAAACCTGTTAAGTTAAATATTGGTAACCTCAATTTCACAATTAGTCTCTGTATTTTGTCAGATTTGCAATTTGGTCCCTAATTGCTAATTAGTGTAATCGGAAGTCGATTCGACGCCCGATTGAGTTGAGATTTCACCTGATGCATGTACGATCACCTTAGGAAATAATAAGAGCATCTATACAACATAAAAAGAAAAAATAGGGTCGTTTATTGAGAAAAAAATGGGGTACCCATTGCCTTAATACTATTAGTATAAAGAGATTTTTGTCTTAAAACTTGAGCATCTTGGATTCTTGCTTCACGTTGGCTTAATTGTTTTATTGTTGTTTTCTCATGCTATATATTTTAAATTGTTATTTTTGAAAATGGAACCGAAATGAGAGCTTGGAAGACTAGTAATGTTGTGAGAAAGTATGCCGATAAGAATGATATTTGGTCTTGAGTTGATTTGATCCTCGATCGACAGTTGTTAGAAGTGACCCTCGAACTTGAGTGACTTAGTCCTCGTTTGCGAGATTATAGATGGTGTTGGGTCAGGGCAGCATATTTAAATTGGGAAATGAGGTTCAATTGTGAGGATGAGCTAGCATACACCAGAACTGGCTACCGAGGAACACAAATGATGTGAGAGTTGCGACCTGGATTGGTTAAGACAGTGTGTAAGATAAGAATGTGATTGTGGGAATGTTTGCTCGGTAGTTCTTTTCCCATAGCCTAAGTCCGATAATTAACGATAATGGTGTTGCTTTAGTTTAGTATTTATGACGAGTAGATGACAAATGTCCCAGTGGCATTTGAGATTACGAAGAGACAAGTATTCTGAGAATACTTGGGTTTAAGTTTAGCAAGTGTGCTAGCAATTTCGTGTGCAATGATGCGTCGAAGTGAATCTTGACTGAAAATCAAGATGTGAAGTAGTCTTTGTATCGAAGCTTTTTTTAGAGATGGATATGTGCAAATTTTGGCGAAGATGTATGAGGTACTCTGGGGATGCAAATTTGGTTGCGGGTGATTGGTCCGAGAATATTGTTGGTAAGTGTGAATTGTTAATCATGCACAATACAAACTACTTATATATATATATATATTTAAATATGTCATTACATGCATGTATTTGGGCATGAAATTAGAAATTTTGCATACATATGCATAGACATCTATTAGGGCATGTAGTTGGGCATATATGCATATGTTCACACTTACTAATGATTTCTTAGAGATCGATGAAGATGAGATGTATGTAGCATTCACAAAAGGATTCGTTAATATCATGAAGGGTAAAGAAGGTGCTTAAGGTGGTTCATGGAGGTTGGCGGTTGGAGTACAAGGTCTTTTCTAGGACTAGTTGCTACTAATGAAGTTTTTTGAGGAAATTTTCGTAGGTGGACACGCCGTTGGTGAAGTTACAACAGTAGATATGCTTTGACAGTGCAAGGTCATGTGTTTGCGGTTGATTTGATGGAGTTGTCTTTCTATGGTTTTGATGTTATCTTGGGTATGGCTTGGTTGACGGAACATAAAGCTGTGGTTGATTTTAAATCTAAGTGAGTTTCGTTGAAACTTGCCAATAATTATGAAGTCGTAGTGGTGGGAGAGAATGTGAAGTTCTTATCTAATGTTGTTTCGGCTTTGGAAGCACAAAAGTTGTTGGAGGTTGAGTGTCAAGCATACTTGGCGTATGTTATGAATCTAAATATGAAGGAGGCACGACCCCGGGATATTCGCACCGTTTGTGATTTTCCGGGGGTGTTTCTAGAAGAGTTGCTTGGTTTGCCGCCGGATAGGGAAGTAGAGTTTTGTATTGAGATGTATGCAGATACGACACTCGTGTCTATTGCTCCGTATCACATGGCGCCTAAAGAGTTGAAGGAGTTGAAGATGCAACTTCAGGAGTTGTCTGATCATGGTTTCATTCGTCCTAGTGTTTTGCCTTGGGGAGCACCTGTGTTGTTTGTGAAGAAGAAGGTTGGCACAATAAGAATGTGTATTGATTATCCATAACTGAACAAGTTGACATTTAAGAACAAGTATCCTTTTACCGTAGATTGACGATCTTTTTGATCAATTTCGTGGTGCGACAATGTTTTCTAAGATTGATTTGAGATCATGATACTATCAATTGAAGGTGAAGAATAGAGATGTGCCAAAGACAACTTTTCAGACTCGTTACGGGCATTATGAGTTTTTGGTGATGCTGTTTGGGTTGACAAATGCGCCTGTAGCTTTCATGGATATGATGAATCGGGTGTTCCATGAATTCTTGGATCAATTCGTGGTAGTGTTTATTGATGATATCTTTGTGTATTCTCGTACGGAGGAGGATCATGATAAGAATTTGAGGATTTTTTTGCAAGTCTTGTTGGATAATCAACTTTATGCTAAGTTGAGTAAGTGAGTTTTGGATTAAGGAAGTGGTTTTCCTTGGTGCTGTTGTATCGGCCGAAGGAATTCATGTAGATCCACAGAAGGTTGAAGCGATTGTGAATTGGAAACAACCTAAGTCGGTGATAGAGGTTCGTAGTTTCTTAGGTTTGGCAAGGTATTGCCGTCGCTTTGTGGATGGGTTTCAAAGGTTGCTTCTTCTTTGACGAAGTTGTTGCAAAAAGATGTTCGTTTTGAGTGGACAAAAGCTAGACAACAAGCTTTTTGAGAAGTTGGAGGAAGCTTTGATGCAAGCTCCCATCTTGATTCAACCTTAGCCAAGAAAAGAGTTTGTGATCTATAGCGATGCATCTTATGTTGGATTAGGATATGTGTTGATGCAGGATGGTAGAGTTGTGGCTTATGCGTCTAGACAGTTGAAGGTGCACGAGAGCAATTACCCTACTTATGATATAGAATTGGCCGCGATGGTGTTTGCGCTAAAGATTTGGAGGTATTACCCTACTTATCATAAGAGTTTAAAGTATTTGATGTCGCGAAAGGAGTTGAATCTTAGGCAACGAAGATGGTTGGAGTTGCTTAAGGATTACGATTTGACGATAGAGTATCACCATGGGAAGGCCAATAATGTGGCTGATTCTTTGAGTAGAAAGAGGGTTGTAAAGTTGAGAGTGATGTTTGCTCGATTGGATGTGTCGCGAGATGGAGAATTAGTTGTTGAGTTGCAATTTCAACCTTCTTGGTGCAGATGATTAAAGAGAATCAATTGTTGGATGATTCGTTGGCACCTCATGTCCAGGACATAGCGGATGGTAATCCAACGGAATTTTGTTTTAATGATGATGGAGTTTTATGTTTTAAGAGTCGAGTAATTGTACCGGAAGATGATGAGTTAAGGCGCACTATTTTGACTAAAGCGCACAGTAGCCCTTTTGCTATGCACCTTGGTAGTACTAAGATGTATCATGGGTTGAAGGAAGAGTACTACTGGGTTAGTTTAAAGAAAGACGTGGCCGAGTTTGTTGGTAAGTGCATGGTGTGTCAGCGAGTTAAAGCTGGGCATCAATTTCCTTCTGGGTTGTTGCAGCCGTTGAGGGTACCATAATGGAAATGGGAGAGGATTACCATAGATTTTGTGTCAGGGTTGTCTTTGACACCGTCAAAGAAAAATTCTATTTGGGTGATAGTTGATCATTTTACGAAGTGCGCGCTTTTCCTGCCAGTGTATACTACGTATACGTTGGATAAGCTGGCGGATTTGTACATCTCAGAGATTGTGTGCTTGCACGAAGTGCCTAAGTCTATAGTATCAGATAGGGATTCAAATTTACGGTAAGGTTTAGGGAGTGTTTGCATCGAGATTTGGGTACAAGGTTGAACTTTAGCACTTCGTATCATCTTCAGACGGATGGTCAATCTGAGCGTGTTATTCAAGTATTGGAAGATATGTGAAGATGTTGCATCATTGATTTTCAAGGATCTTGGGAGAAGCTCTTACCTTTGGTAGAGTTTTCTTATAATAACAATTATCAAGTGAGCATTCAAATGGCTTCTTATGAAGCTTTGTATGGTAAGAGGTGTTGTACGCCTCTAAGTTGGGCGGAGGTAGGTGAGAAATATGTTTCTTCGCCTCACATGTTAAAGGAGATCAATGAAAAGGTAAAGCTTATTAGTGAAAGGTTGAAAGCGGCTTCGGATCGGCAAAAGTCTTATGCGGATTTGAAGCGTAGAGAAATTGAGTATGCGGTTGGTGATAAAGTGTTTTTGAAAGTTTTGCCTTGGAAAAAGGTGATGAGATTTGGCCGGAAGGTCAAGCTAAGTCCGAGGTATATTGGACCTTATGAGGTTTTGGAGCGAGTTGGTCTGTATCTTATATATTAAGGTTACCGCCTGAGTTAGAAAAGATACATGATGTTTTCCACGTATCCATGCTTCGGAAGTATAAATCGAATATGTCGCATGTCATGCATGTTGAGGAGATTGAATTGAATCTGGATTTATCTTATGAAGAGGAATCAGTTGAGATCTTAGCTTTGGATAGTAAAGTTCTTTGTGGTAAGACCATTGAATTGGTTAAGGTGTTGTGGCGACATCGAAGTGTTGAGAAAGCCACGTGGGAAGGGAAGGAAGACATGAAGAAGCAATTCCTTTATCTTTTTTCACCAGGAAAATTTCAAGGATGAAATTTCTTAAAAGGGGGAGAGTTGTAACACCCCGATTTTGGGCTTGGGAGGTAGCCGGGTTTGGCTGGAGTGTTCGGGCGAGCCGATCTAGACTAGTTTCAGGAATAAATTGAGTTAAAATGTTTTTGAGCGAAATAAAATTGGGGAAATATTCTAAAATCGTAAAATAGTATTTTTTAAGGTTTTGGAGAGTTCAATTTGATAAAATTGGACTGATTTAATTGACATTTTGAAAATGGTGACTAAACCGTAAAGATTGTAAAATGTGTTTTAATGACTAAATTGAAAGGATTCAAGGCTTAGAATCTTTAGGGAGCTATTACACCAAGGTGTTATCAGTCTTTTCCCTTATTTTGGTTATTTTTAAAGATTTAATAAAAATGTTTATTAAATGGTTTTAATAAAAAGGATTTTAAAAAGGCCAAACATTTTCTTACGTAACTTCTCATTTTCTCTTTTCTTGCTTTAATTGTGTTTTAATGGAGTTAAATTGATGAAATTGGTTGGGTTTCGTTTTGGATTGTAGTTTTTGGGTTTTATATTGATTTTAATCATGATCTTGATGTTAAATAATGTGGTAAAGTCGGTTTTAATAATAGAATCCCAAAACTAGGTGAATTACTAAATTTCTAGGTTGAAATCTTTGAGTTTATGGCTTGTTTATGTGGTTTAATGGTTGCTGCTGGTAAAAGGATGTTGAGGTGATGTTTTTAGATGTAAATTGATGTTGTTTAATGACTAATCTCGCTGGGCATTGGCTGGATATTGTTTAGAATGATTTCGCCGATGTTTTCGGTTAATTTCAGATGTTGTTTGCTTGGTTTTTGTTAGAGAGAATTGTGGAGTTGGGTTGCTGGAGCTTTTGATGCAATAATGTGCATTAATCATCTATTTTTCTTTGGTTAGAAGCAGGGGAGATTGATCCCGTATCTTCGGAAGAGGTTTTTGTTGCTTCAGAGGCTTGATATCGCTTTCGCAAGTGGAGTGAAGCTTTGTCAGTGAGTGGAAATGATTTTAAAGGCTTTTCAAAGGTTTGAAAGCATGGTTTGAGGATTTAGATTAAGCCTAAAATGCTAATCCAAAGCTTAGAAGCAAGTATGAAACATTTTGCTCTCGGTTTATCGGTTTTCCCATTATTTTGATTGATCATGCTCATGTTTTAGAAAGAGATTTGTTACCTACTGTTTATGCATGTTTTGAGCATTGAGATTTGATGAATATGATCCCATGAGAGTTGATTTATGATTTGAAAGAGTTTATAACTTGATTAGAAAATGATATGCAATATTTATGCTTTGAGATGGGATGAGACTTGATTTACGTTTATGCATTGAAAACAGTAGGGTAACATGGTTTAAAAGTGTATATTGTCAAAGTAATAAGACTTAATATTATCGGATATAATTGGTTGACCAATAGGATGATAAGTGCACTATAATATACAAAATTCGTACGTGAGACAAATCCTTCGGTTACACAATATGGGTAGATTCTATTGTGTTGCGAGTGATAGGGGTAGATTCTCTCACCACGAGCAATGGGGGTAGTGCCATCCCGGCTGAAGTGAGATAATGGCGAGGGTAGATTTCACCATGAGACTTGATGGGGGTAGATTCCATCAAGGTGTCCGTATATCCGAGCATTTATGGATATGGGTAGTGCTATCCAAGGATGGGGGTAGATTCCATCCGGGTCACTTTTAATGCCAATGTATGAGATTAAATGTATCATGGTTATGATGGATTTGTATAATGTGTTTTGTACATGAGATTTCATTTAGAGATTTGCATTGTGGTAAATGCATGAGATTGGTGATACTTGTTTTGTAAATGATTATTGGTTTTGCTTTGAAAGTGGTTTAAAGCATGAGTTGTATTTGAGCATGATGTAAAGAGATTTGTTTCTAAGAAATGGTTTTAAAATGCATTGTTGTTGGTTTTAAATCGAGTGACCCTCACTAGGCATTTATGCTTACGCTATCTTTTCCCAACAATGCAGAGAAATAGCTATTTTGGGGCAGCAAGAAGGCATGAAGAGATCAAAGAGACGTTTCATAGCTCAAGTATAATTTTACATTTACTAAATAGTAATAAATGGCACTGGGGGATGCCTTAATGTTTTGGGAGGTTGTGTTTTAAAACTCCCTGGTTTGTGGCAAGTTTTAGTTGTCTATTTGGACTTATAATTGGCCTTTACTTTCTGGTATTTGGTTTGGTTTGTGTTTTGGTGTTCAAATGGTCATTTTGTGTAGAAAGCATGCCTATAGTTTTATAATCATGATGAGTTGATGTTGGAAGCATGCTTTGGTGTTTATTGCCTTTGGATATATGTTCTAAGTGGTTGATTATGTCTTGGTAACATGTTGGGATGGTTTCAGATGAGTTTAAGCATGAAAAACCAGCATTTTTGGGCATTTCAGGCTCAGGTGTATCGATACAGTTGAAGGTGTATCGATATGGGTATGTGTATTTTTGGACCCCGTATCGATACATGTTAAGGTGTATCGATACACCCACTTGGTTAAAATGGTTCTGGTAAATCTCGTATCGGTACGCTGACGGGACCGTAGCGATACCCCCCGTGTATCAATACACTATGGTGCTGTATCGATACGACTGGTATGTAAGTTGGTTATTTAGGTTGTTAAATGTTTCTGATTTCTTTCGTTTTGGTCCTTGAATGTTAGCCAATCAACTAAATAACTTTGGATAGTCGATTTGAGCTAGAATTTGACATGAGAGCATGTAAAATTCTTAATTAAATATTGGTAACCTCAATTTCAAATAACTCCCTTTTATTTTATTTTTTCAGATTTGCAATTTGGTCCCTAATTGCTAATTAGTGTAATCGGAAGTCGATTCAACGCCCGATTGAGTTGAAATTTCATCTAATGAATGCACGATCACATTAGGAAATAATAAGTGCATCTAGACAAGATAAAATGAAAAAATAGGGTCGTTTATCGAGATAAACCGTCACCGGTTTATTTTAACATTCCCCGTGTAACTCGCTCGATCCAGTAAAACGGTTAGACCGGGTCAAGGGGGATACATAGTGTCTCGACTTGACATTTAAAAAAATTATTTTATGTAAAAATAATTGTTTAAAAGTTCACGAAATTCTAAAAAATGTATAAAATATATTTTTTTGAATAAATTTGTAAATGCAACATGATAGAATTGTAGTGCATCATGTGCCAGTAATGTTTAAAGAAAAAATTATAAAAAATTAATGGTCAAAATTGATCAAATGGCTTAATTAATTCAATTTCTTGGTTTAAGAGTTTAATTGAATGCAAAAAAAGTTGAAGGGCTTAATTATTTTTTTTAAAAATTCAAGGGCTTCTTACACCTAAGGCTAAAAAAACTGAAAAACTTCATCAATAGGATTCAATTTACTAACTTCAGGTAAAATAAACTTAATTTGCTGCACACATTTTACCACTAAGACAACTAGGGATGTTAAATCAGGTAATCGTTCAGGTTTCAGGTCAGGTAAAATCGGTTACGGGTTATGTCAGTCAATTTAATGGTTCTACTCGGATTAGGTGAGGTCCATGTCGACTCAGATACGGGTCATTATCAGGTTGATTTCAAATCAGATTGAGTTCGAGTCCAGGTCGGATTAATTTCAGGTCGGGTAAGCTTCAGTTCGGGCCAAAACGGTTCAGGTCTGAATCAGTTAATTAACGGGTTAATTCAGGTTCAAATAGACTTTAGGTCAGGTCACGTCGTTGACGGAAAAAATTCAGGCGAGGAATATCGGTTTCGATTGAAGTTCAAGTTGGGTCTTACCGTGTACAAATAAACTTCAGTAAGGTAATTGTGGGTAAATTTCGGATAAAAATAAAATTTTAAGTATTAATATGAACCAAAATATCCTTACGATGCCGAAATATGTTACAATTTAATATATATATATATATATATATATATATAATTGTGACTAAATTGAATTAAACTAAAATTTAAAAGTGAATATTATGACTAAAATGCAACATTTAAAACGAGGAAGAACCTAAGGGTAATTAACCCCTAACCTAAAAATTAGGTAGCTTAATTCCCCCCAAATTTTGTCATTTACCTCGTTTTTACCAATTATAACTTTTCATACTTTTAATTAAAACAAAACGGTGGATTTGGGAGGGAAAAAACTCGCGTGATTTTTTAGCCCGCCTATTATTTTAGGTTAAAGAAAATTCAACTTTAGTCCATTTGACTTTAAAAGAAATTAATTTAAGTCCTGATTTTTTTTATTTTTAGATTTTAATTTAATTCAACCGAGTCCCAATTTAGGTTATAATTGAAATTCGAGCTTTATTTTTAGAATTCTTATAGAGACGTTTATATGGTTTGGAATATATTACAAAAAATACAGGGTTTGGATTGAATTAAAAAATAGAAATAAATGTGGGTCAATCTTGGATAAAACTATCATTTTATGGACTAAAATGAACTAAAATAACACAATCTTTACTTTGTTAGACTAAGTTATAAAACTTAGAAATAAATATTGATAAATTCCAATTAAAAGGAAATTTTTGGGGTACTAAAGTGAAAAAAAAAATATTATCATATTAAAAATATTGGACTAAATTACACAATTAAAAATAAATAAAATTTAATTTTGATTAAATAAAGATTTGTATGAAATTAATTGAACATTAAACTTCTAAACCCTAAACTAGTCACTTAAACCTGTAGGCTATAAGTATAACCCCTAAAAAATTATCATTAGTCATGTAACACATATGACATTGTACATGTATTCACGTATCGGTATAAACTAGGCCAGACATATACTATAGAGTATAATAATAAATTATTAATAATATCATCACATATGATAATATATATTATATATAGATTATATTATAGACTATAATATAGACCTTAAGTCTCAAACAACACCATAAACCCTAAACCATTAACACTAACCACTAAATCGTTAACCATAAACTTTAAGCCATAGAAATTCATCACATAAATCAATTACCTTAAACTACACCATAACTCTAAACCATTGACACTAACCCTTAAATCATAAACCTTAAGCCATAGAAATTCTTCTCATAAATCGATAACCATAAACTACAACATATACCCTAAATCACTAACACTAAGGCCTAAACCCTAAACCCTAAGCCTTAGGCCATAAAAATTAATCTCATAACCCAATAACCCTAAACTACAACATATACCTTAAACCATTAACAATAAGGCCTAAACCTTAAATGATAAACTAAAATTAGGGATCAAATTGACAATTTGAGCATAAAAATATAGCATAAAACCGAAATTAGGGACTGATTTGACAATTTAAAAGTGGATAAAGTTGAGAGTTCAATGACCAATTTAACAAATTTACCATACAATAAACCCTAAAACCAAAATTTAACCAATTCAAATTATTTGAATTTAACCACAAATAAATCTGAAATCTCACCACATGTATTTTTGAGCGCAAGGACATAAGTAGGGTCACCGAAAAGGGGCAGATAATTTCCATCCTATTTAAAGATAGGCAACACAACCCACCTTAACGAATACAACACTGTAAAAGCCACCAATCAGCAACAATGAGATAATTGAGGCAAAAATTAAAATTCAATGTTATAATTGAAACAATTAAAAGTTTAATGATATAAATGATTTACTATTTAAAGTTTAATAGTATTTGATGTAATTTATTTAAAATAAAATAATTTTTGAGTGGATTAATGGATTGATCAAAGCCAAGAGGGGGTGAATTGGGTTTTTAAAAGTTGTTGGAGTAAAAGAATGACTAAAAATGAAGAACAAGGAATTTTAGAGTGGTTCAAGTTCCAAATGAACTTTACATCCACTACCTTAGCTACCACTAAGGATATCCAAAAATCCACTAATTGTTCTTCCCCTTTTCAAGCCTTTAGAGGTAACCTGTACAATACCGGTCAAATTTTATACCCAAAATTTGACCAAACCCTCACAAGAGTACAAAGAAGAATTAAAGGCAAGAAAGATATCTCTCAATACAAGATTGCCCCTTTAAGTACAAACACTCAACCAAAATTTGATAGCGAGATCAGAATTGAACACTACACAATTTGGGGTTTTACAAGAGATTGGAAAATAAGCACTTTGAGCTTGGATTTTTGCTAGGATGTTTATCTTTGATGCAATAGTTGTTGCTGGTCTTCAATCAGCTTCAATTTATACCTTCTCTATCAATTCTATCCGTTTGGGTGGTTAGGGTAATGAATATAGCTGTTGGGACCCTCTCTTTCCACCATAAATGAACTTCTGCAGCTTACCGTATCGGTACACGTGGACCTGTATCGATACTTGTCTCAAAACAGAAAAAGCCGTTGCACAATAACAAGAGGGTATATCGATACGTGTGTAAGCGTATCGGTACGGGACATGGACCGTTTCGATACGGGGAACAACGATATCGATGTTATTTTTTCAACTGAGCTCACTGGAAGTTTCCATATCGATACGACTAGAAGCGTATCGGTACGGGACAACCACCACTTTAAATTTCAATTACCTAACAACTGACACCAATGATCGAAAACATTAAAAACTTTTCGAATTTAAAATTCCATTAAATCCGTATCGATACGGGTGGAACGGTATCAGTGCGCCATTAAAACTCCTTCAGTTTTTACAGAGGGGGCGTATCGATACAGATTCAATATGTTTCGATACGCTGTTTCAATACGATGAGGGGCGTATCGAAACACCTCTTTCCAGTAGCCAACTTTGTAAAAAAAGGTATCGATACGACTGGAAGCGTATCGATACGCCTGGACGTTTTTCAATACTTTGGCCTTGGAATACTTAGAAAATATTTGGAGTTTGAGCTTTTCAAATCAGATTAAAGCCTTGGTGATTTATAAATCATTTGAGGGACTTAGAAATCTATTTCAAGTTTTAAATTTAATCCTTAACATACTTTGTTATATCAAAATCAAACATAGGTTTTACAATCTCTCCCTTTTTGATATAACAAAAGCAAAACTTGAATTTTTTAACACTTTGAAAAAAACTTTGCAAAACAACTCCCCCTTAATATTAGCTAGGTAAACTTTAAGTTAAGTTGAAAATCAAAATTTAAGTGTGAGCTTTTTCCCTCTCCCCCTTTTTGTTAGATCAAAAATAGAGACATTGATAAACATAGGCCAAAGGCATAAGTAATAACCAAGCAACATAATATAGATAACCATTAAGTTCAAAATAAAGATAACATCAACATAAAATCCAAATAACAGAAAATCAAAGCATAGGTTTTAGAATGCAAACTTAATCCTAAAAACATAATCCAAAGTGCATAAATAAATATCCTAAATGACATGAATGATATGCAAAGATAAGCTACTATGCATCTTCATCGCCATCTTCATTATCTTCATCATCCTCCTCATTTGCATCATCATTCCTCCTAGTTTGACGTCACTCGTCATGAAAAGCGGTAAGAGAGATGTTCATCGAGTTATGACCTTCTTCAAGGGAAGTGAGGGGCGTCTCCATATTCTTCATTCGATCTTCAAGGCTTGTAAAGCGTGTGCCAATAGCGGTAAACCCTGAATTCATCACTTGATCCATAGAGGTAATTCCCGTGCGCAAACCCGTGAATTGCTCGTTTAGAAAAGTCATGAGAGCATCCATGGAAGGTGGAGGAGGAGCTTGAGGAGCTTGAGCGGCTTGAGGATTAGCAATTTTTTCTGGAACGGCATCGCTAGGGAGCTCGGATAAATGAAGCCAACTACCATTAAAGTAATGAAACTTCCCCCTTGCAAGAGATCTTTCATCGATAGGATCGGTGAGGGGAGTTGGGTAGTCATGTGAACAATCTATCTCCTTTTGTGTGAAGAAATAACTCAAGGCTGTACCATACGTGAAGGAAGTGACGAGTGTAGTGTGGCGATGTTGCACGAGATAGAAAATCTCTGCAAACATAATTCGAGCAAGATTTGGTCGTTGTCTTTGACGAAAGCATCGAATCCAAAAATCATCAACTTGGCGGATAGTGGAATACTTTCCTTCTGAGGGCCTAAACCACCAAGAACCCATCAAATGTAGGATCCAATCTTGAGCATTAAGAGCGGTGACGGAACCACTTAGGAGATGGCCAAGAGCATTCTCATCATCAAGACCCTCATCCTCTAACTTGAACACATCACAAAGAGATTGAACATTGATGGTGACCTTTTTACCCATTAGATAGGAATTAACACCCGTAACAACACCCGATGTATTGGCGACACACTTGGCATTAGCATAGAAAATCAATACTAAAGTGCGATAGAAAAAGCCGAAAATTTGGAGAAAATCCATAAATTTCAATTCTTGGAGCAATGGTAAGTAATCAAATTTGAAACGCTCCGAGTTAAGAAAAGGAATGGAAATTACCCTCTCTGGACGGATTTTGTGGTTTTGAAATTGTCGGAAATAGGTGAGATCTCCGGTGGTCTTAAAGGATCGTTGATCGATAAGAGTGAGGTTCGGGCGAGTACCATATCCGGCATTGGAACCTTCACCGGCTTCACTAGTACGTGCTCTCTTTTTAGGTGCCATTGACTAGAGAAAAGATAAAAAAAACAGTGTATGCATTAACTTTCTCATTCAACCCATTGAAAAATCAATAATCAAGGTTTTTGTTAAAAAAAATTTAGAAACAAAACAAAAATAAAAGGTTTGAAAAGAAGTTTGTTTTTGAGAAGAAAAAACAAAACACAACAAAATTTAGAACGAAATTCAAATGAAATAAAAAGAAAAGAGAAATTTTTACCTTGATATTGATAGAGAGGAATGGGAGAAGAACTTTGCACCAAATTGATGAAAAGCTTGAAGAGCTTTGCTTGATTATAAAAACCCTCAAGAGATTTTGAGTTGTGGTGTGAAAATATAAGGGATTGAGAGGTTATTTATAGAGTGAAAACTGGCTAAGGTTTTGAAAATTCAATTTTGGTGAAAGTAAAACTCTTTAAATGCCATTAAGAAGCTGTCTACGCAATCGAGTATCGATACGCCAAAGGGTGTATCGATACGGGGGTAAAATCGTAATTCCCTTGAAACGACCGTTGAAGGTCTGTATCGAAACATATGCAATCCGTATCGAAACGCTTTTAGCTCGTATCGAAACGAGTTTAACTGTATCGATACCCATTTTAGGCAAAATGCAGTCTGGAAAGCTAATACAGTACTCGTATCGATACGCGTAAGGCCGTATCTATACCGCCCAGAAATGCATTTTAGGCTTTAAGAGCAACCAAAGTCTTGATTTTAGCACCTCCTAAATGAATGCAATTGATGAATTAGCAGTTCTAAGCATATTCTAACAGAAGCATACCCCCTAGCTATAAGCATGGATATTTTCAAGAGCAACAACACGTAAACATGCAATTTCACAAATTCAAGCAATTTTAACCTCAAAAAGAGTCCTAAAGGGTCAAGGAAGGCTAGTTAGACCTAACTCTCTCCTAAGGGACCAAAAACGCTCTTTATCCAAAGGCTTTGTAAAAATGTCTGCTAGTTGGTTTAAGGTGTCAACGAACTCTATAGCAACATCTTCCTTAAGGACATGATCTCTAATGAAATGATGCCTTATCTCTATATGTTTGGTTCTAGAATGTTGGATGGGATTTTTAGTTAAGCATATGGCACTAGTGTTGTCACACTTAAGGGGTATGGTTTCAACTTTAATACCATAATCTAAGAGTTGTTGCTTCATCCAAAGGACTTGAGCACAACAACTCCCTAAGGATATGTACTCGAATTTGGTGGAAGATAGAGCTACACTATTTTGTTTCTTAGAGAACCAAGATATGTGCATACTACCTAAGAATTGACATGTTCCCGAAGTACTCTTCCTATCGATTTTACACTCCCATAATCCGCATCCGAATAAGCATGAAGGTTGAAGGTTGAGTCTTTAGGGTACCAAAGACCTAAACAAGGAGTATCTCCAAGGTACCTAAAGATTCTCTTAACGGCTATAAGGTGAGACTCTCCAGGACTAGCTTGAAACCTAGCACACAAGCAAACACTAAACAAAATATTTGGTCTACTTGCGGTAAGGTAAAGCAAAGATCCAATCATAGAGCGATAAAGCTTAGAGTCAACACACTTACCTCCTTCATCTTTGTCAAGCTTTGTAGATGAGCTCATAGGTGTGGCTTGAGGCTTTGCATTCTCCAAGCCAAACTTCTTGAGCATATCCTTTATGTACTTTTCTTGATTGATGAAGGTGACATCCTTCTTTTGCTTGATTTGGAGTCCAAAAAAGAATTAGAGCTCCCCCATCATGCTCATCTCGAATTCACCTTGCATTAACTTAGAAAACTCTTTGCAATGACACTCATTAGTAGATCCAAAAATAATATCATCAACATATATTTGTTCTACTAAGATGTCATTTTTATACCTTTTTATGAAGAGTGCAGTGTCCACCTTACCTTTTTCAATTAAAAAGTTTGAAAGTCTTTCCTACCAAGCTCCAGGAGCTTGTTTTAAACCATAAAGTGCTTTAGTTAGTTTGAAAACATCATTCGGAAATTTATAATCTTCAAAACCCGGTGGTTGTTCCACATACACTTCCTCATTTATAAAACCATTTAAAAATGCGGTTTTAACATCCATTTGAAAAAGCTTGAAATCATGATAACATGCATACGCAAGCAACATCCTAATAGCCTCCATTCTAGCTACAGGTGCATAGGTTTCATCAAAATCTATTCCCTCTTCTTGAGTGTAACCTTGAGCAACTAATCTAGCTTTATTTCTCACAATGTTACCACTCTAATCTAGTTTGTTCCTAAATACCCATTTAGTTTCCTATAGTAGATTGATTACTAGGCCTTTCAACTAATGTCCAAACATTACTTCTCTCAAATTGATTTAATTCTTCTTGCATAGCCATGATCCAAAAGTCATCTTTTAATGTTTCTTTAATGTTTGTAGGCTCTATGCATGAGATAAAAGCAACATGATTCATGAGTTTAAGAGAAGATCTAGTAGTTACCCCCTTGGATGGATCACCCAAGATTTCACCACCTTTGACATAGTTGTACTCCCTTGGGTAGCTCACTTCCTTTTCCTCAAGAGCCAAGTCCTTCAAGGCTTCAAGAGGTGGATCTTGTGTATCCTCTTCTTTCGTTGGAATCTCATCCTCCTTTGAAGTTTGTCCTCCATCAAAGGCATCAAAGATTCATATCATCATCATCACAAGAATCCTTCCTCGGAAGGAGGTTATCATCGAATACAACATGAATAGACTCTTCTAATACTAAAGTTCTCTTATTAAATACACGATAGGCTTTAGAGTTTAAGGAATAACATAAGAAAATAGCTTCATCACTTTTAGCATCAAATTTACCTAAGTTATCTTTTCCATTGTTTAAAACAAAACACTTGCAACCAAATGGATGAAAATAGCTAATGTTAGGCTTTTTAGATTTTAAAATCTCATATGGTGTTTTCTTTAAAAGTGGCCTAATCATTACTCGGTTTACAATGTAGCAAGCGGTGTTTGTGGCTTCTGCCCAAAAATATTTATGTAAATTGTTTTCACAAAGCATGGTTCTAGTCATTTCTTGTAAAGTCCAATTTTTCCTCTCAACTACCCTATTTTGTTGAGGAGTTTGAGGAGCCGAAAAATTGTGGCTAATATCATTTTCATTTAAAAACTCTTCAAAACCTAGATTTAGAAATTTAGTTCCATGATCACTTTTAATATGAGAAATTTTAAGTTCAAGATCATTTTGAGTTAATTTTGAAAATGTGATGAATTTTTCTAAAGCCTCTTCTTTAGTACTTAAGAATAGAACCCAAGTAAATCTAGAATAGTCATCAACAAGTACAAATGCATACGATTTACCACCCAAGCTCATAGTTCTAATAGGGCCAAATAAATTCATGTGAATAAGTTGTAAACACCTACTTGTAGAAACATCATTAATGGATTTAAAGGATGATTTATGTTGTTTACCCTTAGAGCATGCATCACAAATTTTGTCATTTGAGAACTTAATTTTGGGCAAACCTCTAACTAGATTTAGGGAAACTAATTTTTCTAAAACACTAATGCTAGCATGTCCTAGTTTCCTATGCCATAGCCATGCATCATTTTCATTTTGTGCAACAAAACATGCATGGGATGTATGAATGTCATCTAAATGCACCATGTATATATTACCTATGCGATGACCAATGAGCATTATATTATTTTATTTAATGTCAACAATTTTGCACCCATTTTTATCAAATAAGACATTAAACCCTTTGTCACATAATTGACTAATGCTCAATAAATTATGTTTTAGACCATCGACATATAAAACATTTTCAATGAGAATAGTAGAGTGATTACCTATGGATCCAATACCTTTAATGTGGCCTTTAGAGTTGTCACCAAATGTCACTACTCCTCCACTTTTTGGCTTTATGTCCATGAATCGACTCTCGTCTCCGGTCATGTGCCTTGAGCATCCACTATCAAGGTACCATGAATTTTGACTTTGTGCTTTGGCCTTGCAGCAATGCTCCCCCTACAAACAAAGATATTAAGCTTTGGTTTTTGGTACCCAAATCATTTTGGGTCCACGAGTGTTAGCTCCCAAAAGCTTGGTTCCCTTAGGAATCCAAGGTGACATAGCATCAACATTATTAGACTTGACGAGTTCCTTAGGAACCCATACACTTCTAATTTTCTTAGTTCTATTATGTCTATGGAAGCCATTTTGTTTGTAGTTATATGTCTTTCTCCTAGGTTGGTTTGTTTTAGATGATTCACCTTTTTCATGTTTCACATTACCAACATTTTTGAAAGACTCCTTGAGCTTGTTAAGCTCATCTAACACCTTTTGGTGTTCACTATTGCATTGAGAAATAAGATTATTTAGGTCTACGTTTTCATCTTGAAAGAATTTAAGTTCATCTTGTAAACCTAAGATCTTTTTCTCAAATTTTAAGTTAGCATGAGAAAGTGAGTCATTTTTAGCATTTAATTCGGAAATAACATTTTTATTTCTTATGACCGACTCTTTATATTTCTCAACTAACTCATCATATACCTCTTTTAACTCATCATAAGCATCATGTAATTCATCAAATTTAAAATCAAAAGATGATGCGTTAGAGGTTACCATGGAGGAATCCTCCTCAAGTGCCATGAGGCAAAGGTTGGCCACTTCGTGTTCCTCATCCTCGGATGACTCCTCGTCACTCCAAGTAGCAAGTTTGTCTTTGAGCTTCTTCTTCTTCTCAAAGCCCTTCTTCTTGAGTTGAGGGCACTTCGAACGAATATGACCCGGTTTTTTGCACTCGAAGCAAATGATTTGATCCCTCTCTTCTTCTTTGATTTTGGTTTTGATGTCCATTTTTCTTTGAATCTTCCTTCCTCGGTTGGACCTCATAAACCGTGAGAACCTTTTGGCTATCATAGCCAATTCTTCTAGGACTTCCTTCTCGCTAGAAGTGCTCTCCTCATATAGTGAAGCTTTGAGAGCCACTCATATCTTCTTCTTCTTATCTACCTCTAGCTTCTCCACTCTTCTCTCTTCCCATCCCAAGACTCGAGAAGTGAGTAGAGTAGCTCCCGAACTAGTTTGTCTTCCAGGATTATCTCTCCAAAACCCTTAAGCCTGTTAACGATTGTTGAGAAACGATCGAACATCTTTGACACGGTTTCGTCGGGCTCCATTTTGAAATTCCCATAGCTAAGATTGAGAATTCCAATCTTTGTCTCCTTCACATCACTTGTTCCTTCATAAGTAGTCTCTAGTGTATCCCAAACTTCCTTGGCACTTTCAATGGAGGAAACTTTGGAGTAGATGTCGGGGCCGAAAGAGCAAAACAACATGTGAAGAGCTTTATCATTGATTTGAATCTTCTTTCTCTCTTCTTCACTCATCCCATGTTTCTTCTTTAACACCAATCTTCCTTCATCGTCTCTCTTCATCGGAATGTAGGGACCATCTTCAATGACATCCCACACTAGATAATCGTTGGATTTAATGAAGAGGCGCATCTGGTTCTTCCAAAAGGGGTAGTTATCACCGTTGAAGAAAGGCGGTTTGGTGGTTGATTGAGATTCATACATGCTTGACATGGAGGTAGATGTCATGGCTTGATTTTTGGATGATCACACTCTTCCTAGGAACTCCTCTTGTGGTTGTTAATCCTTCAAAGAGGTAGGCTTTGATACCAATTGTTGAGTGGATCAATGGATTGATCAAAGCCAAGAGGAGGTGAATTGGGTTTTTAAAAATTGTTGGAGTAAAAGAAAGGCTAAATATGAAGAACAAGGAATTTTAGAGTGGTTAAAGTTCCAAATGAACTCTACATCCACTACCTTAGCTACCACTAAGGATTTCCAACAATCCACTAATTGTTCTTCCCATTTTCAAGGCTTAGGTGGTAACCTTTACAATACCGGTCAAATTTTCTACCCAAAATTTGACCAAACCTTCACAAGAGTATAAAGAAGAATTAAAGGCAAGAAAGATATCTCTCAATACAAGATTGCCCCTTTAAGTACAAACACTCAACCCAAATTTGATAACAAGATCAGAATTGAACACTACACAATTTAGGGTTTTACAAGAGATTGGAAAATAAGCATTTTGAGCTTGGATTTTTGATAGGATGTTTATCTTTGATGCAATAGTTGTTGTTGGTCTTCAATTAGCTTCAATTTATACCTTCTCTATCAATTCTAGCCATTTGGGTGGTTAGGGTAATGAATATAGCCGTTGGGACCCTCTTTTTCCACCTTAAATGAACTTCTGCAGCCTATCGTATCGGTACGCGTGGACCTATATCGATACCTGTCCCAAAACAAAAAGAGTCGTTGTACAATAACAAGAGGGCGTATCGATACGCGTGTAAGCGTATCGGTACGGGACAGTGACCGTTTCAATACGGGGAACAACCGTATCGATGCAATTTTTTCAACTTAGCTCACTGGAAGTTTCCGTATCGATACAGTTAGGAGCATATCGGTACGGGACAACCACCACTTTAAATTTCAGTTACCTAACAACTGACACCAACGATAAAAAACATTAAAAGCTTTTCGAATTTAAAATTCCATTAAATCCGTATCGATACGGGTGGAACCGTATCGGTACGCCATTCAAACTCCTTCAGTTTTTTTAGAGGGAGCGTATCAATACAGATTCAATATGTTTCGATACGCTGTTTTGATACGGTGATGGGCGTATCGAAACGCGTCTTTCCAGTAGCCAACTTTGTAAAAAAGGTATCGATACGGCTGGAAGCGTATCGATACGCTTGGACCTTTTTCAATACTTTGGCCTTGAAATACTTAGAAAATATTTGGAGTTTGAGTTTTTCAAATCAGATTAAAGCTTTGGTGATTTATAAATCATTTGAGGGACTTAGAAATCTATTTCAAGTTTTCAATTTAATCCTTAACATACTTTGTTATATCAAAATCAAACATATGTTTTACAATATTGTTGATTTAAACTCGGTTAGGAACCTATTAAAAATGAGGGGAACCGACGGGAGAGCATCACGACGCTGCTGAACCTTATTCGTCGGAAACCTACCGGCACAACTACATTGGAAAGGGGTTTGGCAAGTCTTTGATAGACATGGGGTGGTGGTGGATGTATTTGTGCCGACGAAGAGGGATAGGGATGGGTCTAGGTTTGGATTCGTTCGAATGCAAACGAGGGCTGAAGCGGATCGTGTGATAGAAAGGTTCAATGGATTTCGCTTATATGGATCAAAATTGACAGTACAATTGGCACAACGCGATACGAGAGATGCATTTTGGCACCGACAACAAGGTTTTTCTAGGGCTGATGGGAGGGTTTCAACGAGGGTTTCCAAGGAGGACAAGGCAGCGGCTAGTGGTAGGGTTTCCAAGGAGGACAAGACAACGGCTAGTGGTAACACAAAGGGGGATCAAATAGCGGCAAAGAAAGAATATCGTAGGGTTGAGGGTGTAATTGATGCAGACAAAATGGCGATACTAAAGAATTGTGCAGTGGGATTATGTCGACAGCCGCGATCAATAATGGAACTGGCATCGGACTTGCGAGCAACCAAGAGGGAGTTTTCTTTAATGCGCATTGCGGGATTGCTTGTACTTTTAATGTTTCCCAATAGGGAAACAAGGGATGAGTGCATTAAATCTGGATGCTTTACGCCATGGTTAGAAAATGTGTCCAAATGGTCACCTGAATGTGTGATTCCCAATAGACGCGTATGGGTGTCGGTGTGTGGATTGCCAATACATGCCTGGTCCGAGGGCACATATCAAAACATCGCAGCGCTGTGGGGTGAATTGATTTGTGTAGACGAGAAGACTAACGCTCCTGCATCGTTTGAGAAAGCACAATTCCTTATCGAAACGTACTGGTTCTTCCCGATAGAGGAAACAATTGATGTTGCTATCGGCGATAAACAATATAGAATTCGGGTACATGAAATATCTGACCACAATTTGATGAATCGGAATGGGGATGAAGAGGGAAGTATGGAGAATTCGGAGGGGGGGAACATACGATGGATATGGAAGAAAATGAGGTGACAAGGGTGCAATTAACAACTAAGGCAGGTTGTGATGACAAGGAGGAGACAGTGGTCCCAAACTCGATTAGTATGCCTTCATCGAAAAGTTGGATGGTCAATAAATTATGGGACGACAATAAAAGACGAGATGATAGGGTAATTGAACCAAATTCGAGTGAGGAAGTAAACTCGGGAAGGGCAAATTCGGGTATGGCGGATGAGGAGGTGGCATCGTTGAAAGGGAGATAGTCGACTATCATAGTATGGACATTAGTGAATGTGAATTGCACGACGGCAGTGGCGATAAAGTATCAGCCAGAGCCAATAGCGAGGGGGCAGTACCCGTTGGCAGTGGGAATAAGGGTTTGGAGACGGTGATGGTTACGATGCAACATGAAAACACAGTGGAAACTGGGCCTAATTCTAGGGCTGGAATTGCCGCACTAATAGAATATAAGGGTAGACAACGACGAGTGCGAAATCTTTCGGAGATTTTACACTCGTCGGGGAAGGAAGATAACGCGGAGGTAAAAAGTGTGGCAGTGGAGAAGAGGGGAAGAGGTCGCCCACGAAAAAAATCCAAAACCACCTTCGACGGAATTGGCTAACGGGTCTCTCTCGGATTCGGATTTCCTACAACGGAAACGGAGTATTCTTAGGGAGGCACAGGAAACGTGGGAGTTGGGCAAATTGCTGGGGGCTGAAACAATTGGGAACGAAGAGAACGTCATCAAGGACATTGCTCGCCTTATTGAGGCGAGAGAGCCGATCCAATTGTAATCCAACTATGCGGATGTTGTCGTGGAATGTGCGGGGATTGGGTACTGCAGCGAAGAGGAGAGGGGTACTAAATCTAATACGGCAACATCGGGGGGAATGTGTGATCATTGTAGAGACGAAGCTGGAAGATATCACCACTGTAACGCCCCGGTTTTGGGCTTAGGAGTTTTGGGTTTCGGACCGGTTCGGTCGAAGTGCGGTTCGAATATATAAAGGTGAATTTAGGAAAGCCTAGTTCGGGTTGCATTAAAAATATGAAAAAATGTCTTAAAATCCTCTTTTATTATATATAAGAGAATGGTGAAATCAATTTTACAAAATAAGGTTTGGAAGTCTGACATTTTGGCTAGTGACCAAAATGTAATTTTCGAAAACTGTGAGACTGTTTTAAAAAGGATTGAAACTTTGAATCTTTAAGGAGCTATTTACCCAATGGGAGTTTCTCCAGATTTTTCTAAAGTATTAAATGATTAATTAATGGTTTTTAAATAAAAGAAAAGTGGAGGGAAGATATTTTGGCATTTCTAACTAACTTTCCAAATTTCCATTTTTCATTTTCTCTCATCTTTTCTCTCAAACCAAACACCTTTTCTCCAGAGCTTTTCCCTCTGATTTTGTCACCTAAATAACTCATTTCAATTCTCTTTTGATCTTCAATCATCTCTTCAACAAAACCTTTGCAATTGCTAAGTGGATTTTCAAGAATTTGGTTCTAAAAAGGGAGAAACTCAAGTTTGGAGGTAAGAACGTCCTTCTCCTATAAACTCTCAGTTCTTTACTGAAATTCCCAAGTTCTCAATCCTTAATTTGTGTTTTATAAGTGGTTTTAAGGTTGTATTCTTGATCTTGGGTTTTAAAAGCAAGATTTGGTTGATTTTGGTTAAAATTCGTATGATCTGTTTAAGCAGTAATTTGAGGTGTCTTTTTAATGTTAAATGAATGTTAAATTGATGAGAAGTTGAGGTTTAATTAATGCAATCCCGGATAGGTTGATTTTCCTAAGTTTAGCTTGAGTTCTTGGTTGATTTTGGTGTGATCTTGATGATCTGTTATAGCTGGAGGTATAAGGGTGATGTTAGATCCTTTTTGGAGGTTAATTGATGTTTAAGGATGATTAGATTTGATGGATTATGGCCGGGTAGTGTTGTAGAGTTGTTTGGATGCATTTTCGGTTGTGTTTGGTAGCCGAAAATGGAGTATGGTTGAGAGCAGCGGGTTTTGGTGCTTTCATTGAAGTTATTAATGCATGATGATGCATTAATCCTCTGCTTTGATGTGTTTAAAACAGGGGAGTCATCTTTGGATCCTAGTGGTGGTGATCCGGAAGCTTGATTGGTGTTTCGGCAAGCGGCGAAACGGAATCGGTGAGTGGATTTTGGTTTTCAGCTTTGAAACCAATGTTTTGAAGGTTTGGGAGCTTAGTTTAAGTCTAAGCAACTTAGCTAAGCTCAAGAGTAAGTTTTCGGAAAAACTCTCTTGGTGATGAACCATGGATTTGTTGTATGCAATGTGGTTTGTTTGCATGTTTTAAATCATGTTTTGAAAGCATATTTAGCATGTGTATTTGCTGTGATTAAAAGCCATGTGTTGAAGGATGCTCAAGGTAAGAGATCCTTGTTTTTGAACATTGTTTTAATGTGGTTTGATGCTTAAAGATGCATGATGTTTATGGCTTTGTTAAATGCTTTAAAACAGTGGAATATTGTGGTTAATGATGCATATTGGCAAGTGATGGTTAAGGTCACAAAGGTGGTTAAAAGTCCTTGTGTGAGCCTTGTTTATTTAAGAACAACATGGTGGTTAAAAGTCCATGGTTGGTTCTTGGTTAAGATCACCAAGGTGGTTAAAATTCCTTGTGTGAGGCTTGTGTATTTTAAGAAAAACATGGTGTTTAAAAGTCCATGGTTGGTTCTTGGTTAAGGTTACAAAGGTGGTTAAAATTCCTTGTGTAAGCCTTGTTTACTTAAGAACTCCAAGGTGTTTAAAAGTCCTTGGGAGATTCTTGTTAAGGACACAAAGGTGTTTAAAAGTCCTTGTGTGGTCCTTGCCATGGTGTTTAAAAGTCCATGGGTTAAGGACACAATGGTGTTTAAAAGTCCATGTGTGGTCCTTGGAAATTGTAAGATCACAATGGTGTTTAAAAGTCCATGTGTGGATCTTACGTTGAATGTATCACTTGTTGCCAATATGACATGATATGAACTTGAAGCATGAATTGCTTGTTTTAAATGCTTTAGTGCATGTGCAAATGATGATTGATTTAAGGTTTATAAAGGTGTTTTATAAATGCATTATTGTGTGGTTTTAAATGAGCATTCCTCACTAAGCTTTTTGCTTACGCTCTCTCTTTTCTTAAACCAATAATGCAGAGCATTAAAGTGCATTGAGGGCAGCAAGGAGGGCAAGAATCCAAGTGGTGAACTAAGCTCAAGTATGGTGAAGGTTTCTTAAACACTATTAGCTTTTGGCATTTGGCAATGGGAGACCTATGTTGTTGTTTTGGGAGAAGTTTTGGACTCCCTAAGTTGGATTTATGATGTTGATATTGTTTGAGATTGTAATTGGCCTTTGTGATGTGGTTTTGGTATATTGATGCTTGAATGGTTTCTAAGTAGGAAGCATGCCTATAGAATTGGGGATTTTCATAATTGATGCCATGTTGATGTTTGGTTGATGCAATTATGTTCCTTGTATGTTGAATGACCTGCTGGTAAAATTTGGTGGCTTTTGGAGCATGTTAGATAGGTCAATTATGTGTTAAACCAGCAATTTTTCTGCAATCTGGGCAACCTGTTTTGGAACAGGTGCTACCGTATCGGAACGGGGGCCTGAAATGGCCTGGGCGTTCCGAAACGGAAGGAACTGTTCCGGAACGGTTTGGCCTCTGCCAGGCCCTGTTTCGGTACCAGTTGCGGAACGGTCTCGCGTTTCGGAACGGGTCTTCCCTGTTCCGAAACACTCGACCGTTGGGCACTGAAATTGTTGGTTATATGTTTTGAAATGTTTGCATTTTAGTCCTAAACCTTGTTTTTGCAATTAAATGAGTTTGAGATGTCCGTTTGAGCTGAAATTTGGCAGAGAAGCATGAAAGATGATTAATTTCAAGTTGGTACTTTAAATTGGGTTAAGTCCTTATAATTCTCAGAATTTACAGTTTAGTCCCTAAAGTTGTAATTTGTGCAATTGGGTCCCTGAATGTTCTCTGATGGTTATGATCTTTGAGTATGCTGATTGTATGATCATATCTAGGGATAATGTGCATCTAGACAAGATTAAAAAGAAAAAAAGGGTTGTTAATCAAGGTTGACTTTCGGGTTGACTTTTGTTTTCCCCGTGTAATCTTCTTAATTCGGGTCAACCGTCTAGGCCGGGTTAAGGGGGTTACATTTGGTGGTATCAGAGCTGAGTTCTCGAGTAATTGGGAATGATTATGTGCATGATTAAAGTATGTATGCTTTGTATGCTTGTTGAGTGAAAGCATGTTGAGTGAATTGTAAATATGTTGCAATTGAGGTGTATGCTATGGTGAAGCATGTTGTGGGTACCTATTGCTAAATCAAAGCTAATGTAATGATGTTGTTTGTAAGTGAAAATGAGCTTGAGTACTTGGATTGCTTACCTTGCTGAGCCTGACTTTGTTTTATTGTATTGTGTTTGCATTGTTTAAGTATGGCACCTCGTAGAGAGTTGAGGAGTAATGTGCGAGCTACGGCTCAGAATGAGAATGAGAATGAGGAGAATATTGAAAGTGCGGTGGATTTACCTCCTCCACCTGGTGGTGGTGATGCTGGGGGTGAAGGAGCTGGAGCTGCAGCTGGTGCTGGGGTCGCTGGACCTGAGGCTATTGCTGGAGCTCAAGGAGTTGTGCATCAGGGAGATGCTGGAGTTAGACTACCCTTGGAACGTTTGCGCAGTCTAGGAGGGACTGAGTTCAGGGGTTTGTCAGCTGAAGGTTCGGAGTCTTGGTTAGAGGGTACCAAGAGAATCTTGGGTCAGATGAGTTGCACTGATGTGCAGAAGCTGGGCTGTGTAGTATCATTGTTGCAAGATGATGCTTACACTTGGTGGACTACCTCTATCGCTGGGATGGCGGAAGCTGACGTAACTTGGACGTTCTTTCAGAACGCGTTCAAGAGAAGGTATCTAGGTGTGAGGTACCTAGATGAAAAAAAGAGGGAGTTTATGTCTCTTACCCAGGGGAGCATGTCTGTGGCTGAGTATGAGGTCCAGTTTGTTCGACTCAGTCAATACGCACTTGAGCTTGTTCCGGATGAGCGGGAGAGGTGTGAAAGGTTCCATTATGGTTTAGTGACGAGGTTAAGATGTATGTGCTGGCTACCGAGTATGATGATTTTGATGTGCTGGTAGGCTGAGCCAAGGACATTGAGATGAACTTGGGTTTATCTGCTAAGAGTGCTGGTTCTAGTGCTGGTAAGCGAGCTGCTGAGTATAGTTCCGGTGGTGGACGGAACAAGAGGGGACGTGATCAGAAGTATCAGTCCTCAGCTACGCGAGGTGGTGGTGTGCCTGCTCGGGGAGGCAATGCTAGAGTTGATCCGAGTGCTTGTTGGATATGTGGTTCGTGTGGCCATATGAAACGTGATTGTCCTCGTGCTGTGAGGGAGGTGCAAGCTCCTGTTGTGGCAGCTGGTAATGCGTGTTGGAACTGTGGATCTACGGATCACATGAGGAGAGAGTGTCCTATGTTGGCTGGTGGCCAAGTGCGTGCTCCTGTTGTTGATGCACCGCAGAGAGGTCGTGGGTGCGGCCGTGGTAACTTTCAGCGGAGAGAGGAAGGTGGTCGGAGTGTGGCTCATGTTGTGGCTATTCAGCCTGAGGGTGGTGGCCAAGCCAGGGTGTATGCTCAGCGGGAGGGAAGGAATGACGCGGATGTGATCGCAGGTACTTTTACTTTGCAATCCTTGTCATTACTTTCCTTGATTGATTCTGGATCTATGCACTCATACATATTGCGTGAGCATGCTGAATTGCTTGGTTTGCCTGTTGAGTCTTTGGATGTTGGTGTGCGTGTCACTAGTTCTTTTGGTGAGACTGTTGTGACTCGAAAGCTTTATAGAAGATGTCCTTTGGTTGTGCAAGATCATGTTTTTCATGTTGACCTTATGGAGTTGCCTTTATATGGTTTTGATGTAATCCTAGGTATGGATTGGCTTGCTGAGCATCGAGCTGTTGTGGATTGTGAGAATAAGCGAGTTTCGTTGAAGCTTGCGGATGATGATGAGGTAGTTGTGGTTGGTGAGAATGTGAAGTTTCTTGCTAATGTGGTGTCTACGTTGGAGGTGAGCCGGATGCTGAGGCAAGGTTGTGAAGCTTATCTAGCTTTTGTGATGAATCCTAGCTCTAAGGACTTGCGTGTGCAGGATATCAGGACGGTGCGAGAGTTTCCTGGTGTGTTTCCTGAGGAGTTGCCTGGGTTACCTCCTAATCGCGAGGTGGAGTTTGGGATTGAGCTGTATGAGAATACAACTCCTGTGTCCATTACCCCTTATAAAATGGCACCCAAAGAGTTGAAGGAGCTGAAGACGCAGTTGCAAGAGTTGCTTGATCGTGGGTTCATTCGGCCGAGTGTGTCACCTTGGGGTGCACCGGTCTTGTTTGTGAAGAAGAAGGATGGCACTATGAGAATGTGCATTGATTACCGTCAGCTGAACAAGTTGACTATCAAGAATCGGTATCCTTTGCCGAGAATTGATGATCTCTTTGATCAATTTCGGGGAGCAGCTATGTTCTCTAAGATTGACTTGAGGTCAGGGTATTACCAGTTGAAAGTGAAGGATGTGGATGTGCCTAAGACAGCTTTCAGGACAAGGTATGGGCATTATGAGTTCCTTGTGATGCCGTTTGGTTTGACAAATGCTCCTGCTGCTTTCATGGACATGATGAATCGTGTGTTTCATGAATACCTGGAAAAGTTTGTTGTGGTGTTCATTGATGATATCCTCGTGTACTCGCGTACTGAGGAGGAGCATGAAGAGCATTTGCAGATTGTGTTGCAAGCTTTGTTGGAGAATCAGCTTTATGCCAAGCTGAGCAAGTGCGAGTTTTGGTTAAGTGAAGTGGTGTTTCTTGGGCATGTGGTTTCTGCCGAGGGGATTCGTGTTGATCCTCAGAAGATTGAGGCGGTGATGAATTGGAAGGTTCCTAAGTCTGTTCATGAGGTTCGTAGTTTCCTTGGTTTGGCGGGATACTATCGGAGGTTTGTGGATGGGTTTTCTAAGATTGCTGCACCTTTGACAAAGTTGTTGCAAAAGGATGTTAAGTATGAGTGGACGGAAGCGAGACAACAGGCTTTTGAGAAGCTTAAGGCAGCATTGACGCAAGCTCCTATCTTGGTTCAACCTGAATCAGGGAAAGAGTTTGTGGTGTATAGTGATGCGTCCTATGTTGGTTTGGGATGTGTGTTGATGCAAGAGGGTAAGGTGGTGGCTTATGCATCGCGGCAGTTGAAGGTGCATGAGCGCAATTATCCTACGCATGACATTGAGTTGGCTGCGGTGGTCTTTGCTTTGAAGATCTGGAGGCATTACCTGTATGGTGAGAAGTGTACTATGTACACGGATCACAAGAGTTTGAAGTATCTGATGTCTCAGAAGGAGTTGAATCTTAGGCAGCGACGTTGGGTGGAGTTGCTCAAGGATTATGATTTGACGATTGAGTATCACCCTGAGAATGCTAATGTTGTAGCGGATGCCTTGAGTAGGAAGGTAGTTGTTGAGTTGAGGGCTATGTTTGCCAGTTTGAGTATTTCGCTTGCTGGTGGTCTTGTGGCTGAGTTGCAAGTGAAACCATCTTTGGTTCAGTTGATCAAGGAAAAGCAGTTGTTGGATGATTCTTTGGTGCCGCACGTTCAGGATATCGCAGAGGGTAGGCCTTCGGATTTCTGCTTTAATGATGATGGAGTGTTGTGTTTTGGGAGTCGGATAGTAGTGCCCAATGATGCTGAGTTGAGGCGTGCTATTCTGACTGAAGGTCATAGTAGTCCTTTTGCTATGCACCCTGGTAGTACTAAGATGTATCGAGATCTTCGTGATGAGTACTATTGGGTGGGTTTGAAGAAGGATGTTGCTGAGTTTGTGAGCAAGTGCTTGGTGTGTCAGCGAGTTAAGGCTGAGCATCAGGTTCCTTCAGGGTTGTTGCAACCGTTGAGAATCCCTGAATGGAAGTGGGAAAGGATTACCATGGATTTTGTATCTGGGTTACCTTTGTCACCATCGAAGAAGAATTCGGTGTGGGTGATTGTGGATCGCCTGACGAAGTGTGCGCATTTCTTGCCTGTGCATACTACGTATTCTTTGGATAAGCTTGCAGAGCTGTACATTGCTGAGATTCTGCGGCTGCATGGTGTGCCTAAGTCGATTGTGTCGGATAGGGATCCGAGGTTTAAATCGCGTTTCTGGCAGTGTTTGCATCAAGCTTTGGGTACACGGTTGAATTTCAGTAGATCTTATCATCCTCAGTCGGATGGTCAGTCAGAGCGTGTTATCCAGATTTTGGAGGATATGTTGAGATGCTGCGTGATTGAGTTTCAGGGCTCTTGGCAGAAACATTTGCCTTTGGTGGAGTTTGCTTATAACAATAGTTATCAGTCAAGTATTCAAATGGCACCTTATGAAGCTTTGTACGGGAGGAAGTGTAGGACTCCTCTTTGTTGGGCTGAAACGGGTCAGAAGTTGGTTTCGATGCCGGCTTTGTTGAAAGGAACCACCGAGAAGGTGAAGCTCATTTGTGAGCATTTGGAGGCAGCTTCTGATCGGCAAAAGTCTTACGCGGATTTGAAGCGTAAGGAGATTGAGTATGCGGTGGGTGACCGTGTGTTTTTGAAGGTTTCGCCTTGGAAAAAGGTGATGAGGTTTGGCCGTAAGGGTAAGTTGAGCCCTAGGTACATTGGACCATACGAGGTGATTGAGCGTGTGGGTCCTGTTGCGTACAAGTTGAGGTTACCTCGAGAGTTGGAGAAGATTCATGATGTGTTTCATGTTTCTATGCTTCGGAAGTATAGATCGGATCCTTCGCATGTGATGCATGTGGAAGAAGTGGAATTGAATCCGGATTTGACCTATGATGAGGAACCGGTGAGGATTCTGGATTCGGATAACAAGGTTCTTCGTGGCAAGACCATTGAGTTGGTGAAGGTGTTGTGGAAGCATCGTGGTGTTGAGGAAGCCACGTGGGAACAGAAGGATGACATGCTAAAGCAGTTTCCTTATCTCTTTCCTTCAGGTAAATTTCGAGGACGAAATTTCTTAAGGGGGGGAGAGTTGTAACGCCCCGGTTTTGGGCTTAGGAGTTTTGGGTTTCGGACCGGTTCGGTCGAAGTGCGGTTCGAATATATAAAGGTGAATTTAGAAAAGCCTAGTTCGGGTTGCATTAAAAATATGGAAAAATGTCTTAAAATCCTCTTTTATTATATATAAGAGAATGGTGAAATTAATTTTACAAAATAAGGTTTGGAAGTGTGACATTTTGGCTAGTGACCAAAATGTAATTTTCGAAAACTGTGAGACTGTTTTAAAAAGGATTGAAACTTTGAATCTTTAAGGAGCTATTTACCCAATGGGAGTTTCTCCAGATTTTTCTAAAGTATTAAATGATTAATTAATGGTTTTTAAATAAAAGAAAAGTGGAGGGAAGATATTTTGGCATTTCTAACTAACTATCCAAATTTCCATTTTTCATTTTCTCTCATCTTTTCTCTCAAACCAAACACCTTTTCTCCAGAGCTTTTCCCTCTGATTTTTTCACCTAAATAACTCATTTCAATTCTCTTTTGATCTTCAATCATCTCTTCAACAAAACCTTTGCAATTGCTAAGTGGATTTTCAAGAATTTGGTTCTAAAAAGGGAGAAACTCAAGTTTGGAGGTAAGAACGTCCTTCTCCTCTAAACTCTCAGTTCTTTACTGAAATTCCCAAGTTCTCAATCCTTAATTTGTGTTTTATAAGTGGTTTTAAGGTTGTATTCTTGATCTTGGCTTTTAAAAGCAAGATTTGGTTGATTTTGGTTAAAATTCGTATGATCTGTTTAAGCAGTAATTTGAGGTGTCTTTTTGATGTTAAATGAATGTTAAATTGATGAGAAGTTGAGGTTTAATTAATGCAATCCCGGATAGGTTTATTTTCCTAAGTTTAGCTTGAGTTCTTGGTTGATTTTGGTGTGATCTTGATGATCTGTTATAGCTGGAGGTATAAGGGTGATGTTAGATCCTTTTTGGAGGTTAATTGATGTTTAAGGATGATTAGATTTGATGGATTATGGCCGGGTAGTGTTGTAGAGTTGTTTGGATGCATTTTCGGTTGTGTTTGGTAGCCGAAAATGGAGTATGGATGAGAGCAGCGGGTTTTGGTGCTTTCATTGAATTTATTAATGCATGATGATGCATTAATCCTCTGCTTTGATGTGTTTAAAACAGGGGAGTCATCTTTGGATCCTAGTGGTGGTGATCCGGAAGCTTGATTGGTGTTTCGGCAAGTGGCGAAACGGAATCGGTGAGTGGATTTTGGTTTTCAGCTTTGAAACCAATGTTTTGAAGGTTTGGGAGCTTAGTTTAAGTCTAAGCAACTTAGCTAAGCTCAAGAGTAAGTTTTCGGAAAAACTCTCTTGGTGATGAACCATGGATTGGTTGTATGCAATGTGGTTTGTTTGCATGTTTTAAATCCTGTTTTGAAAGCATATTTAGCATGTGTATTTGCTGTGATTAAAAGCCATGTGTTGAAGGATGCTCAAGGTAAGAGATCCTTGTTTTTGAAAATTGTTTTAATGTGGTTTGATGCTTAAAGATGCATGATGTTTATGGCTTTGTTAAATGCTTTAAAAAAAGTGGAATATTGTGGTTAATGATGCATATTGGCAAGTGATGGTTAAGGTCACAAAGGTGGTTAAAAGTCCTTGTGTGAGCCTTGTTTATTTAAGAACAACATGGTGGTTAAAAGTCCATGGTTGGTTCTTGGTTAAGATCACCAAGGTGGTTAAAATTCCTTGTGTGAGGCTTGTGTATTTTAAGAACAACATGGTGTTTAAAAGTCCATGGTTGGTTCTTGGTTAAGGTTACAAAGGTGGTTAAAATTCCTTGTGTAAGCCTTGTTTACTTAAGAACTCCAAGGTGTTTAAAAGTCCTTGGGAGATTCTTGTTAAGGACACAAAGGTGTTTAAAAGTCCTTGTATGGTCCTTGCCATGGTGTTTAAAAGTCCATGGGTTAAGGACACAATGGTGTTTAAAAGTCCATGTGTGGTCCTTGGAAATTGTAAGATCACAATGGTGTTTAAAAGTCCATGTGTGGATCTTACGTTGAATGTATCACTTGTTGCCAATATGACATGATATGAACTTGAAGCATGAATTGCTTGTTTTAAATGCTTTAGTGCATGTGCAAATGATGATTGATTTAAGGTTTATAAAGGTGTTTTATAAATGCATTATTGTGTGGTTTTAAATGAGCATTCCTCACTAAGCTTTTTGCTTACGCTCTCTCTTTTCTTAAACCAATAATGCATAGCATTAAAGTGCATTGAGGGCAGCAAGGAGGGCAAGGATCCAAGTGGTGAACTAAGCTCAAGTATGGTAAAGGTTTCTTAAACACTATTAGCTTTTGGCATTTGGCAATGGGAGACCTATGTTGTTGTTTTGGGAGAAGTTTTGGACTCCCTAAGTTGGATTTATGATGTTGATATTGTTTGAGATTGTAATTGGCCTTTGTGATGTGGTTTTGGTATATTGATGCTTGAATGGTTTCTAAGTAGGAAGCATGCCTATAGAATTGGGGATTTTCATAATTGATGCCATTTTGATGTTTGGTTGATGCAATTATGTTCCTTGTATGTTGAATGACCTGCTGGTAAAATTTGGTGGCTTTTGGAGCATGTTAGATAGGTCAATTATGTGTTAAACCAGCAATTTTTCTGCAATCTGGGCAACCTGTTTCGGAACATGTGCTACCGTATCGGAACGGGGGCCTGAAATGGCCTGGGCGTTCCGAAACGGAAGGAACTTTTCCGGAGCGGTTTGGCCTCTGCCAAGCCCTGTTTCGGTACCAGTTGCGGAACGGTCCCGCGTTTCGGAACGGGTCTTCCCTGTTCCGAAACACTCGACCGTTGGGCACTGAAATTGTTGGTTATATGTTTTGAAATGTTTGCATTTTAGTCCTAAACCTTGTTTTTGCAATTAAATGAGTTTGAGATGTCCGTTTGAGCTGAAATTTGGCAGAGAAGCATGAAAGATGATTAATTTCATGTTGGTACTTTAAATTGGGTTAAGTCCTTATAATTCTCAGAATTTACAGTTTAGTCCCTAAAGTTGTAATTTGTGCAATTGGGTCCCTGAATGTTCTCTAATGGTTATGATCTTTGAGTATGCTGATTGTATGATCATATCTAGGGATAATGTGCATCTAGACAAGATTAAAAAGAAAAAAAAGGGTCGTTAATCAAGGTTGACTTTCGGGTTGACTTTGGTTTTCCCCGTGTAATCTTCTTAATTCAGGTCAACCGTCTAGGCCGGGTTAAGGGGGTTACAACCACATTGCTGGTGAGGAGTATTTGGGTATCGGACACGTTTGTTTTTGTTTTTTCGCCATCAATAGGGCGATCGGGGGGAATTTTATTATGTTGGGAGACGGCTAGATTTAAAGTTAATAAGAAGATTGTGAGGGAACGATTCGTGGCGATTGAGGGCTGTTGGACAAATGAGAGTTGGAATTGCGGATTGGTAGGTGTATATGCACCATGTGATGCAACGCAACAAGGGCTGCTGTGGTCCGAAATTGAGAGGGAGATTTTATCGCATGACATTCCGTGGTGCCTCGTTGGTGACTTTAATGCGGTGACGACGATAACAGAGCGACAAGGCTGTATATCGACGGATAGAGGTATGTCTTTGTTTGTGAATTTCATTCAAGATAATGGTCTTTGTGATTTACCTTTGCATGGATTATCATATACGTGGTTTGGTCCGGATAGCAAGTGTAGCAGAATTGATAGGTGTTTGGTGTCCCTGCATTGGGTGGATAAATTCACTAATTTGAGGTTGTCATCTTTACCGAGGGGTTTATCGGATCACACGTCGTTACTAATTGTGAGTGATATGTTGGATTGGGGACCGAAACCGTTTAAGTTTCTTAATGTTTGATGGAAAATAGGGGTTGTTTACGAGAATTGGAGGAAGAATGGGGGAGATTGTCGAACATGCTGGAGGGTGGGGGTGTGGTTTCAAAGCTACGGGGTATGAAAATATTTTTAAGGGATTGGAACAAGAGGGTATTTGGGAATATAGACAATCGGATTGAGACAACGACAAATGCTATTAATTTACTTGACGGGTTATTAAGCACAAATGCAGCTTCGGATTCGCAATTGAAACAACGTCGAAGTTACCAACAGGAGTTGTGGTCTTTAACACGGATGAAGGAGTCGGTATGGAGACAAAAAGCAAGGGTGAGATGGCTGAGAGAGGGGGATGGGAATACGACATATTTCCATCGTTTGGCCAAATTGAGAGCATTAAAAAATGGCATCACGGGGCTGCTTGTTAATGGCGTCTGGGAAACAAATCCGGATCGCCTTCGACACATGGTGTATGAAGAATTTAGGAAGCATTTTGCTGCTCCGCGTTGCTTGGGGGATGACGATATGGCAGTGGTGTTTAAACAGGTACCAGGGGAGATGGCAGTGGGTTTATAAGTGGCGTTTAGCGAGGAGGAAGTACGGGCAGTGGTATGGAGTTGTGATGGGTCGAAGGCGCTAGGCCCTGATGGTTTCACATTTGATTTTTTCAAGAAGGGCTGGAATTTTTTGAAGAATGATGTGATGCAAGTGTTGAATGAATTTCATGTGTCGGGGGAGCTACCAAAGGGCGTGAATTCCACATTTGTTACCTTGATTCCGAAGAAAGACAATCCGAGAGAAATTGGAGACTTTCGGCCAATTTGCCTTTTGAACTCTATTTATAAGATTGTGGCGAAGTGTTTAGCTAAACGTTTACAAAAGGTGCTGCCGTTGGTTATTAGCGATGTTCAATCCGCATTTGTCCGAGGACGTCAAATTGTCGATGGGATTATGCTGGCGAATGAGGTGTTGCACTCGATGCAGCGAAATGGCGACGGAGAGGGTGGTGTCTTGTTGAAACTTGACTTCGCCAAAGCCTATGATTGTGTTAAATGGGGATGTTTAGAGAAAATTCAGCAGCGGATGGGGTTTGGGAAAGTCTGGATGGATTGGATGCGCACATGTTTTAGCACAGCACGTTTGTCGATCTTACTTAATGGCTGCCCGACAAAAGATTTTCCGATGAATCGAGGAGTGCGACAAGGTGATCCTTTATCACCGTTGTTATTTGTGATGGTGGCTGAGTTGCTGTACGTCTTATTGCTAGAGGCGGAGAAGGGGGGTTTGCTAAGGGGTGTGCCTGTGGTGGAGGAATGCTATGTGTCGCACTTGCAATTTGCGGACGACACAGTTTTGTTCTTTCAGGGGGATTTGTGGATGGCACAAAATTTGAAGCGAATTCTTACTTGCTTTGAATATAGTTCAGGTTTGAAGATCAATTACGCCAAGTCATGCTTGTATGGAATTAGCGTGGAGGAGGGTTTGTTATGTGCGATGGCTGATGTTTTGGGATGTGGTTTAGGGAGCTTACCGATGACATACCTTGGATTGCCGTTGGGTGTAAATCCACGCAGTATTAAAGTGTGGGAACCTTTGATACAGAGATTTCGGAAAAGTTTAGCAGGGTGGAAGAGGGATTCCTTGTCTTTTGCTGCTCGTTTGACATTATTAAATTCAGTATTATCTGCTCTTCCTATCTACTACATGGGTGTATTTGTTGTGCCTAAAGGCGTTATTAGACGATTGGATCGTATCCGTAGAAGCTTTCTATGGGGGGCACGGAGGAGAAACGTAAGATGAGCAGGGTGAGCTGGAAGGTGGTATGTCGACCGCGACAATTTGGCGGTTTGGGAGTGGTCGATTTGAACAAGAAAAATTTGGCTCTTCTGGCAAAATGGTTGTGGCGATTTAAGGTGGATGAGGGATCGTTGTGGAAGGATATTTTGGCTGCGAAATATGGAAATGACATGTTACATCGAAGGATGACAATAGACCAAAAGCGTGCTATGTCGACTGTATGGCGACAAATTATGGCGATACAACATGAGGTTAGTGTAAATCATTTTATGGGGCTGCCTAATTTCTTATGGTTGATTGGAAATGGGAAGAAGGCTCTATTTTGGCCTGATAGATGGTGCTTGGAGGTTCCGTTATGTGAGGTATTTCCGCGTCTATATCGGCTTGCGGTGAATAAATGGGCGTTGGTATATGATTACTCATTTGATCACTCATTGGGACATGCGAGGTGGGAGAATTTCTTTTCACGACAATTGCGCGCGTTTGAGGAGGCACAATTGTGTGAATTGCGAAGTGTGGTGGGAGCGTTACAACTTGTTGAGGAGGTGATGGACAAATGGGTCTGGAAACATACCCCGACGGGTACATTTTCGGTGGCAAAGATGTCGCGCTTAATGGCGACATTTGGATTGGAAGGGGAAGCCAAATGGGATAATGTAGGTATCTGGTCGTTGTTAACACCGCCGAAGGTACAGTGCTTTGTATGGTTTGTACTCCTTGACCGACTACCGACTTTATGCTTGCTGCGAGACCGTGGGGTGCGTTTAGAGGCACATGATTTTTCTTGTCGATGGTGTGGGGAGGGGGAGGATGAGGCGAATCACATTTTGCTTCATTGTCGATGGATGTGGCAGGTGTGGTCACTGTTTTTTGATTGGTGGAAGGTGGAGGTGGTTCGGCCGGCGTCGGTAGTGGCATTTGTGCATATGATCCTTGATGGACATTTTCGAGGAATGGTTAGGCATTGGTGGATGTCGAGCTGTGCAGCGGCATTGTGGTCGATGTGGCTCGCTCGCAACGACTTATTGTTCAATGGTAAGAGGATTTCATCGTCGGATTTATTTTTTACCATTAAATTGCGAACATTCTCTTGGGTGAATGTGCTGGACCACACCGCAATGCTTGTGGAATCGGTGTGGTGGGACTGCCCTTGGTGGTGTGAGAATAGGGGACGGGTCATTGGACCTCGGGTAGGGGTGATGTGGGTGCCGCCATTGGCAAATATGGTCAAATTTAATGTTGATGGTTCAGCTAGAGGAAAACCGGGACTCGCGGGTTGCGGTGGGGTGTTACGCGATGCAGGTGGTAAGTTGTTGGCGATGTTTGCTGGCCCTTTGGGGATTCTTGATTCGAATGAAGCTGAAATTCATGCGATTTGCTATGCCCTTGAGGCATTTAGCGGATCGCAATGGAGTGCATGGCCTTGCGTTCTTGAGTCTGATTCGTTAGTAGCTCTTTCTTGGGTATTAAATATGGAGAGTAGACCATGGAAATATAATTGGTTGTTTCGGAGGATTGATAGAGCATGTCGTGCAGTGAATTGCACTTTTCAACATGCGAATCGTGAAGCGAATGGTGTTGCGGATATGCTAGCCAAGGGAGGTGTCGATCAGAGGGATTGGTTGCGTGTGGGATTTTAGTTGATTGATGGAGGAGCAGTACGTGGGATCGGCATTTGGGCAGGGGGTCGACGCTGAGGCAAGGTGCCTGGGAGTTGGAGGCGATATAGCAGGAGGGGGTGCGGGGGAGTATAGCAGGGTAGCTGGGCTGCTATCGGGAGGGTGGGTGTGTGGTGTGCATTTTTCATTTTTTGTTTCGAGGGAGGGGTGTTGCGTACTTGCTATCGAGTGTATTTCCGGGTCCAACTTGGGTACTCTTTTCCTCCATTTAGGTGTAGGGAGGTTTTTAATGAGGCCCGAGTTTGAATTTTTTATATGATTTATTCTTAATAAAATCATACGATTGAGCGAAAAAAAATTCATTGCTTACGTTTTATTTCTCTATATACGTACAAGCTTAATTAATTTAAAAACTCGACTCAATTTTTTTTAATAAAATTTAAATTGTGGTATTTAATTTATAAACTCAACTAATTTAATTTTTTTATTCGATTCGTTTGAACGTTCAACCATAGTAGGTGTAGATAGTTATTGTATTGTACTGATAAATTAATTATGCACAGCGTCTGCATGTGGCATGATTTTATCTGAAATGGCTCGTGCAATTCAATGTGTTTCAGACAGGGGAGCCAGGGTGGATGAGCATTAAGTACTAACAAACAATAAACACGTGCTGTTTTTATTGAATTACCGTTTACATTTTTAATTTTACAATATTTTTATAATATATATTTTAATCTCCGCTTAGAATTAAGAATGTTTTTTTAATGAGGCACATGTTAATGATCGGAATATTCAATTTAATCGGATATTGTTTTGATTTAAAAAAATTATAGGCATTTTATTATAATTTTTCAAAAAATATTTTATTTAATTCTATAAAAGCAAATAAAAGTTTTATAAAATTTCAGATTGCGTTAGATTAAAAAAATATTTTAGAGAGATTTATTAATCCGTTAAGTGGCTAAAGATGCTCATTTAGTGATCTTACATCATCTTGTATGAATTTGAATCTTAATATAAGATTATAATGCACTTCTGTTTAATCACAAAAATGTTTTAGAACCTACGTCAAAGTTGCATACTAATGTATGCGCGAGGGAAACCGAGGCTGGCTAGATGTGGTGGCGCCTTGCAAAACAACAGTAGACAAATTCTTGCTTTGTTTTTGGGACCGTTAGGTGTTCTCGACTCTAATGAGGCTGAAGTGCAAGCAATTTTCCATGCTTTAGCGTTGATTCGTGTTTCGAAATGGTGTTCGGCCCTTTCTATAATGATTGAGTCAGATTCGATCGTGACAGTCTCATGGATATTGCACTTTGAGGTCGACCATGGCGACTGTGGGGATGGTTTCAACAAATTGATGATGCATTTGCGGCTATACCTTGTGTTTGCTTTCATAATCTTTATCGCGAGGTGAATAATTTGGCTGATGCCTTAGCCAAATGAGGTGTGGATAGGAAATCATGGTTTCAAGTTATGGAGTAATTAGTCTTTTTGTGGTGTTATGTACTTCATTACATTGTCATGAGTACTCTTTTTTCCATGGGTGGAGTCACTCATACTAATGGGTGGTCAGACGACACCTCAAAATTTTTTGGGACAATTTATATATATATATATATATATATATATATATATATTATATAAATTTATAAAATATAAACAAATGACATCCACTTATAAATAATTGACACCCCTTAAATATAATTCAAAAAAAATTACACCCCTTAAATATTTTTCTGGCTTCACCTCTACTTTTTTTCTAACTAAAATTAGAGAAATTTTTAACAAGACTTGTAGCGATGTTTTTAGCTTGTATGATTCATCGTAAAAATATTCATACTTTTGCCGATAAAAAAAACATACTAACGTATTAAATAAAATTCAGAACCAAACATATATTTATAAAGTAGATTTGGGTCGAAGTTAGACATGCCTCGTTGCTATCCTACATGGTATGAAAATTAAACTCTTTATGTTTTTCCTAGGGCCCAACTTTTATGATTCATACACACACAATGCAGAATTTAAGTAATATTTATCAATTTGATATAATTACCGGTATTTAATTTATTAACTAATTAACTGGATTCAGATAATATAGACGTATGGTATAAAGAAGATTTTCCTAATGTGATTTGTTCTATTTACAGCAATAATATTCGAAGAAAAACAATTACTTTAGAGAGGAATCGTATAAAGTTGAATACAAACACAATAGCAAAGCTTTAGCAGAACTGGAAAAATTAATGGTGAAAGGGTGTGAAATGAATTGTCATTTTCCAAGTAGTAATAGTTATTGTCCTTTCATCTTTGAAATTGAGTAGTAACGGTTAAGGATGAGTATGCGGCACAACAACTTAATTTAAGGCTAAAAAATCTTACAATCACAATGTTATTAAAAGTTATAACATTCTTGGTTGATAAGAAAAATAATTTAGGTTGCAAATCGAAATGTTAGTAAACACCGACCTTGAAATGTTACCCACACAATTGAAATGTTATATTTTTGATATTTTTTTTGTTGCAACCTAAATGTTATCCAATGGCGCAACCGAAATGTTATCTCACGCACAAGCAAAAATATTATACATTTTGATAACATTTTGGTTATGTTTTTTTAACTATTTGTAACCCCGTCGTTCCTTACACTCCCCTAATAGTTAGTGTCGGGAGAGAAAATGGGATATTATTCAAATAATGGCATGTAATTGGGACAATAAAGGAGAAATTGGTTTAGAAATGGGCAAGTAAATATGGGGTGAGTTTACAGTACAACAGTCTCGTTTATAGTTAAAAACGACACAACTAAAATGTTATCAAAAGGTATAACATTTTCGGTTAGCACGATAAATAACTTTAGTTGCAACCGAATTGTTAATAAACATGGAACTTAAAATGTTATCCACACAATCAAAATGTTATATTTTTTTTATAACATTTTCAGTTACAACCTAAATGTTATGCAACAATACATTTCGGTTATGCTCTTTTTAGCCGTTTTAACCCTACTATTTCTCGTAAATTCTTATTTCCTGGTAAACTAGGCCTGAATTTTTAAAGAGAAACAAAGGACTGATCGAACTGAACAACAAATTAATCAACTATTAATTTTCGCATCACTCTGTAAAAATACAGTAGCAGAATTCGACGTAGTGTCAAACAATAACTGTTCGACAGGATCTCCTCGCATCATTCTAAACCAAACGTGATTTAATTTGAATAAGTTATCAGTCAAAGAACATAAAAACAAATATTGTTGGGGAAACAGTAGAAACAAAGAAGCTAAAGTATAACATCTAATACATACTTTATTTAAAAAAAAATCCAATATTGGTCCGGTTGCAATTGCATTTTCAATAAGTAGGCTGGTCATGTTGATCCAGTAAAGATCATTTTGCCATGTCTAACCCAATCACTATTTTGTGAGCCATCTCATATGTGGCTTATTATTGTTTCATCAGCCTTCTTGGTTTTACAATTTTTAGGGTTGGGTCTTTATTCTAGGTTTAACGGTGTAAAAAGTATTTGAATTTTTGAAAAAAAATATCAATTAAGACTATGATTTTTTTACATCTAATTAAGCCCTTAACCATTGAATTGAATTAATTAAGTTATTTGATTAATTTTGACCATTAAATCTTGACAATTTTTTCTTTAGGTATTACTGACACATGATACACTACTATTCTATTGCATGACATTTACAACTTTTTTAATAAATAATTTTTTTATAAATTCTATAAGTTTTTTTAGAACTTTTAAAGAACAATTTAATTAAAATAAAAAAATTCTAAAAATGTCAAGTTACAACACTTTGACACGACACATTACACCAACAGATAAAAATTTCATGTTAGATTCAATAGTCAATGTTGGTCAAATGGCTTAATTGATTCAATCATTGGTTCAATGATTTAATTGGGTGCAAAAAAATCAAAGACTACCAACGAGGTTTGCTCCAAGTGGTAAGCAACTTGGTATCGCTTAAGTATGTCTCGAGTTTGAGTCCTTGTGGATGCAGAAAATCCACGCTAGGAGTCTCACCCACCAAAGTCAGGTGTTCGACGCAGGTCGGTCTGAATTAGTCAAAGCAAAGCCTTGAAACCAGAAAGACAAAAAAAAATCAATGACTTAATTGTTTTTTTTTTAACTTCAAGGGTTTCTTACACCCTTAAACCTTTATTCTATTGGTGTAAAAATATAATTATTTGATTTGTAATTATATTATTGGATTATTATTTCATACGATAGCGGTGAAAAAATATTTCACACCTAGAGTTCTAATGATGCCATGTATCTTTTTTTAGGGTTAAGGTTTAAGATTTAGATGTTTGGTTTAAATTTTATAATTTAGGGATTAAGGTTGAAAATAAGCAAACTTGTAGAATATTTTTTTCACCGTTAATGCATGAAATAATAATCCTTGTATTCTCTTATAACTATAAGATTTCAAATGTTTTAAGGGTGCATTTGGAAAGTCATCAAGTAATTGAATTTGGGTATACTTTTTGCAATTAGACTAGGATTGAGAAAACTCAACACAATTTTTTTAAATAAAGTTTGAGTTGTAAAATGAAAATTCGAATAACTCAAAATTTTTAGTAATTAGTAGACCAGTTTATAAGTTCGAGTCGAGTCCCTCAATTATGTATTATAACATTATAAAAAATTACAATTAAATTTGTATAGAAACTCGACTCGAATTTCATAAACTCGAATCGAAAAAAAATTCAAATAAAGTTTTGAGTTGTAAAATTGGACTCGTAAACTCGATTTTTTTACTCGACTTGATTAGACGCTCACCCCTAAATTAGACTATGACGCTATTTGGTAAACAACTTTTTGAGCCAAAATTAGATATTTGAATAATTTAGAGGTTTGACAAGTCAAATATGCTAATTTAGATGTTTGGTAAATAGAGGATTGTAATAGCGGATTGGAGTGACACCTCTCAATTTGAAAAAGCCCCTTTTAGGAGTTTTTGAATTAGAAGTTTGAATAAAATAATTGGAAAGACTCTTTTTTTCCTTGACAATTATATATTTTTTAAATAACATAAATTTTGTTGAGTGGATCGAATGATCGAAATAAACCAAGTGGGGGTGAATTGGATTTTTAAAGTTCTTGGTGGTGGAATTTGCAAATAAAAATGGTAGACAAGGAATTTTAGAGTGGTTCAAGTTCCAAATGAACTCTACATCCACTACCTTAGCTTCACTAAGGATTTGCAACAATTCCACTAATTGCTCTTCCCCTTTCTAGGCTAAGGAGGTAACCCTTACAATTTTCGGTCAAATTTTCTACCCAAAATTTGACCCAATCCTCACACAATTGAAACAAAGTAGTTGTTGGCTAAAACAAGTATCTCTCAATACACAATATAGCCCAATTACAAGCACTCAACCCAATTGAAATGATAAGAATGAAAAATACAATTGAGGTTACAAGACAATAATGAGATTTAGGCACAAATGCTTGGATTTGATGTTTGGATGTTTGCTTTAGGATCAATAGTTGTTGCTGAAGCTTTTAGAGGTCCCTTTTATACCTTCTCATTGAATTCTAGCCGTTGTGGTTGTTGCATTCATCAATAGAGTCGTTGGGGGTGTTATCTTCCCTCCATAAATGCAGTCTGCAACCAACTGTTTCGAAACGTCCGACCCTGTTTCGAAACAGACCCAAATAGAAAGAGCCGTTGGGGTGCATTAAAGATCCCGTATCGAAACGGTTAAGCTTGTTTCGATACGCTAAGAGCCGTTACGAAACTTGTTTCGAAACATTTTGCCACTGTCAAGGACCGTATCGAAACGACTTGAGATCGTTTCGATATGCCTTAACAACTTCTTTAAAATCAGTTAAAAACATTTAACGGTCATATTTTTCAAATCAGTTTTAAAGCCGTTTCGAAACACTTAATGTTCTTTCGATACGGTGTCTCAATGTTCTTAAGCCGTTTCGAAACTTTTTTCGAAACACGGGTTGGCAGTGTTGAAATCGTTTCGATACCCCTTCCGAAACATGGACTCACAGTTTCAAAACTGTTTCGAAACGCCTTAGGCCGTTTCGAAACGGTGACTCGAAAATCACTGTTTTGACTTTAAGAACACTTAGAAAATATTTGATAAATTTAGTTTTTAACTTAGGCATATTGTTTAAAACATATAGAGAGGTTTGAGGACTTAAAAATTCGTTTTCACATTTTCAATTTAGTCCTTAGGTTCTTTAGTTATATCAAAATTAAAATATCGGTTTCACAATCTCCCCCTTTTGATATAACAAAACCAAAATTAGAATTTTTAAGAGTTTTGAAAATTTTGAATACATTCTAACCCCCCCTCAATTTAAGATGGGTTTTTAAAGTTTATTAAAAAGATTTAAGGATTTAAATTCAAGATTTAAAACTTATTTAAAACTTAAAAACACTTAAAACATATATATATTAGTTCTAGAGTTGTATTAATTAAAATGAGAGGAGAGGGCAGAAACGGCGGAGAGGGGCAGGAGAGCAGAAACGGCGGTGAGGGTCAGGAGTGGTGGACATTGTTCATCGGCAATCTTCCTACGCAACTCCATTGGAAAGGGGTGTGGCAAGTGTTTGATCGTCACGGGGTAGTCGTCGATGTATTTGTTCCTACGAAGCGAGCATGGGACGGATCTAGGTTTGGTTTTGTGCGTATGAAAACGAGGGAGGATGCCGAGAGAGTGATTGAACGGTTCCATGAATTTCGGCTATATGGATCTAAAATAACAGTTCGCTTCGCACAAAGAGACAAAAGGAATTCCTATTGGCGACGAAGAATGGGGGATCAAAAAGTGCCGTTGAAGCCGAGGGATGCTGTCTCACAATCGGATCAAAGGAAATTGGAGAATCAAAGTGAGGTTGGAAGGGGATCGAGGACTAAAAATCAGGAATATCGAAAGATCGATGGGGTAATTGATGAAGAAAAAATGGCAATTTTACAAAATTGCGCTGTGGGGTTTTGCCATAAACCAATGTCGGTGATGGAATTGGCAACGGAATTAAGGAAAGCACAATTAAAAGAGGTATCGGTAATGAGGGTAGTGGGTTCATTAATGCTACTCATGTTCCCTGATAAGGATACGATGAGGAAGTATTTAAAGGAACAACGCTTTGACACTTGGATGGAAAATGTGATGGAATGGTCCAAGGAAGTGATGACGCCTAATCGTCGAGTGTGGATTGAAGCATGCAGACTACCCATCCATGCCTGGTCGGAGGGGACTTTTCGAAATATTGCTCACTTATGGGGTGAGTTAATTCGTGTGGAAGACAATACTATAATGCCGGGTTCTTTCGAGCGAGCAAGAATGTTGATTGAGACGGATTGGTTTTTTCCAATCGAGGAAATGTTAGATGTAGTGCTGGACGACAAAAAATATAGAATCCGAGTGACAGAGATGCAAGAGATAATTGGTAGCGATGGGAGAAAAGAAGGGGATGGGGAAGAAGAATTAGACGAAGAGGAGGAGGAGGATGGGGTGAGCCGGACCGAGGACATAGTGAACGAGGAAAACGCGGATAATGAGCGTTTACATGAAGAGGAAGATAAAGGGGAAACGATGGACACAGTAGTTCCAAATTCATTTATAGAGGGATCGCCGACAATGTGGACAGTTAATAAACTATGGGATGAGAACAAAAGGAGAGACGATCGAGTTTTGGGATCGGACGATTCCGGGAGTACAAGGAAAATGTTGGAAAATGTGACTTCGGGCGTGGCGGAGGAGGACGTAGGGATAGTTGATCGGGTTATCGTGGAACAGACTTCATTGGATATAAGTGCTTGTGAAAAGGATGTGGGAGGTGAAATTGATCAGATAAATGAGCAAAATTATGGGCCTCAATCCGGTTGCAAGAGGGCTGGGATAGTAGCACTTGTTGAATACAAAGGACGACAAAGAAGGGTTAGGCATCTATCCAAAATAATTCGAACAACAGGGGGGACCTCGACGGCCGAAGATTCTGGTCCGACAGTGCTGAAGCGAGGGAGAGGAAGGCTGCGGAAAAATCCTATCCCATCCGATAGCTTGTTGATTGCAAACGGGTCGTTGTCCGATTCTGATTTTCTACAGCGGAAGCGAAGCATTTTGAAGGAGGCAAGTGAGACGTTGGAACTGGGAAAATTGCTAGGGGCTGAAACGATAGGCAACGAAGAACATATTCTAAGCGACATTGCAAGATTAATTGAGGCGAGGGAGGTGCCGCGGACATAGAAGGATGCGGCTGCTGTCGTGGAACATACGTGGAATGAGCGCGGCTGCGAAGAAACGAGCAGCACATAATCTTATACGGCAGCAAAAAGGTTAGTGTGTCATTTTATTGGAAACAAAAATGGAAATTATATCGGAGTTTGTAGCGAAGAATATTTGGGTCTCGGATAAGTGCAAGTTTGTTTATGCACCTTCGATAGGAAGATCAGGAGGTATTTTTATTTGTTGGGATGAGGATAGGTTCTTGGTGTCGAAAACTTTGATTGAGGAGCGATTTGTTTGCGTGGAGGGTTGTTGGGTTAGCGATAATTGGCAATGTGGTATTGTGGGAATTTATGCGCCATGTGAGGTTGATCAACAACGCATGTTGTGGAATAGATTAATAGAGTTGATGCAGAATAGTTCGTTACCGTGGTGTTTGATAGGAGATTTTAATATGGTTACACGTGTGGAAGAAAGGCGTGGATGTATGATGTTAAATAGAGGGATTGATAATTTTGTTGAATTTGTACAAACCAGTGGCTTGGTAGATTTGGAGTTGCGAGGACACTCTTTTACATGGTTTGGGGCTGATAATAGATGTAGCCGCTTAGACCGCTGTTTGGTTTCGCCTAGCTGGGTCGATCGCTATGCGAATTTAAGGCTATCCGCACTGCCACGAGGGGTGTCGGACCATACTCTTTGTTACTCGTAAGTGACATGCTTGATTGGGGGCCTCGCCCATTTAGATTTGTAAATGCATGGATGGGGGAGCCTAAATTTATCATGGATATACAAGAAGAATGGCAGCGAATCTCAATGTTAAAAGAGCATACGGACTTTTGTAGTAAATTGAAGACAATGAAAACATTTTTGCGTGCATGGAACAAGGAAAAATTTGGGAATATCGATCACCAACTTGTTGAGGCGACAAGGGAGCTGGATGAAATTGATGGGCTGGTGAGTGTGGGAACTGTTTCAGACACGCAATTGGCTCGTAAAAGGGAGACGCAGTATAAATTATGGAAATTAACGAAATTGAGGGAATCCGTTTGGAGGCAAAAATCAAGAATAAAATGGTTGCGCGAGGGGGATGGTAATACAGCGTTCTTTCATAGGGCAGCAAAGATGCGAGCCATGCGTAATACATTGGCTGGGTTGATGGTGGAAGGGGTATGGGAGACTAATCGTATTCGATTACGGCAAGTGGTGTTCTCGGAATTTAAAAAACATTTTGCGGAATGCAAGACCAAGGGGAAATTGGCGATGGGGCTGAAGTTTAAAGGCATATCGGCAAGTATGGGATTGTAGCTGGAGAGACCGTTTGAAATAGAGGAGGTGAGGGCTGTGTTATGGGGAAGTGAGGGATCGAAGGCACCGGGGCCCGATGGTTATACTTTCGAATTTTATAAAAGAGGATGGGATTTTCTAAAGGAGGATGTGATGGAGGTGTTAGAAGCTTTTCATGAAACACAAAAACTGCCGAAGGGATGTAATTCGACTTTTGTCGTCCTAATTCCAAAGGTGGAACAGCCGCGAGCGTTAGGGGACTTTAGGCCGATATGCCTATTGAACTCAATTTACAAGATCATTGCGAAATGTTTGGCGAAGAGGATGCAAAAGGTGCTGCCAATTGTAATCAGCGATGTACAATTAGCTTTTGTACAGGGACGGCAAATTGTTGACGGCATCATGTTAGCAAATGAATCATTACATTCGATGCTAAGGGGACCTTGTGAGGAAGGCGGGGTGCTGCTGAAACTCGACTTCGCCAAGGCTTATGATTGTGTGAAGTGGGAGTGTATTGAGACAATTCTGAAAAAGATGGGATTTGGAGCGCGATGGTGTGATTGGATGCGAGGTTGTGTAAGTACGGCGAGATTGGCCGTGTTGCTTAATGGGAGTCCGACTTCGGAATTTGCTATGCAACGAGGCTTGCGACAAGGGGATCCTTTATCCCCCCTGCTATTCGTCATTGTGGCGGAATTATTACACCAATTGCTAGTCGAGGCGGAAAGGGCTGGTTTGATTAGGGGGATATGTGTCGTCAATGATTGCCGGTTAACACACCTTCAATTTGCGGACGACACTCTGATTTTTTTTGCATGGTGAGGTACGGTTTGCTACAAACTTAAAGAAAGTGTTAACGTGTTTTGAATACATGTCGGGGTTGCACATTAATTATTTGAAATCGTCATTGTACGATGTGGGATTGGACGAGGGGCTGGTGAGTGAGATGGCTGCTGCCATGGGCTGTAAACGAGGGGATTTGCCGTTGACTTATCTTGGATTGCCGTTGGGGGTTGATCCGCGCAGCTTGGCGGTGTGGGAACCGTTGATCCAGCGTTTCCGAAAGAGCCTAGCGGGGTGGAAAAGGGACTCACTGTCCTTTGCGGCTCGCTTGACTTTGTTAAATTCCATCTTGTCGGCATTGCTAATATATTATATGGGCATGTTTTTGGTTCCGAAAGGAATAATTAAAAGAATCGATAGGATTCGGAGGTCATTCTTGTGGGGAGGATCAAAGGAGAGGCGTAAATTGAGTCGAGTGAGCTGGAAAATCGTTTGCCGTCCACGAAAATTTGGAGGACTAGGGGTTGCGGACCTTCATCAACGCAATATGGCACTATTGGCAAAATGGCGTTGGCGTTTTGCGGTGGAGGATGAGTCGTTGTGGCGGTCAGTTTTGTTGGCGAAATATGGGGCGGATGTTTTTGATAGGCATATGCCTTTGGTGAGACAAAGAACAATGTCTACGGTGTGGAAGCAAATTGTGCAAGTTCATGAGCGCGAGGAGGTACAGCGATACATGGAAAATTCCAATTTTATGTGGTTGATTGGGAGTGGGCGGAAAGTGCTGTTTTGGCGGGATGCATGGTGCGCGGACATACCGCTTTGTATGATTTTTCCGAGATTGTTTCGGCTTGCGAAGAACTCATGGGCTTTGGTGCATGATTACAGTGTGAGCGCATCGATGTTACATGATCAGTGGGTGGAGGTTTTTACTAGACCTCTGCGGTCATTTGAGGTGAGTATGTTGAAGGAATTGTGGGGGATAATAGGGGCATTTAAATTAATTAATGCCAAGGAAGATAAGCTGGTATGGCGACATTCGAAGACGGGGCAGTTTTCAGTATCGAATTTATACAAAATGATGGCGTCTTTTGGCTTGGATGGGGGTACAACATGTTCAGCAATTTGGAAGGTGCACATACCACCGAAAATTTAGTGCTTTATATGGTTCATTACTTTGAATCGTTTGCCGACATTGTGCTACTTACGTGAGAGGGGAGTACGAGTGGCGGTGACGGATTATAGTTGTCGTTGGTGTGGGAGAGGGGAGGATGAGATCGACCATATTCTCCTTCATTGTCCGTTAGCGTGGGGTGTTTTGTCGTGTGTCTTCGATTGGTGGCAGGTTGTCGTAGTTCGACCAGCAACTATCAGTGCTTTTGTGTCGACGATATGGGAAGGTACTTTTCGGGGGCAGTTAAGGGAACGATGGGTGTCGGGATGTGCTGCCACGTTATGGTCCTTATGGCTAGCACGCAATGCCATGATTTTTCAGAATAAGACCGAGTCTGTGGGTGAGCTTCTTTTTGTAATCAAATTAAGGGCGTTTTATTGGATGCGCGCATTTGAACCACAAGATCTAATTGACGAATCCGAGTGGTGGAGCTGTCCGTGGAAGGGAGTGGAGCAGATTCGGACTAAAAGACCACGCGTGGGGTATGTTTGGAGTCCTCCTCGGCTAGGTAGTGTGAAGTTTAATGTTGATGGTTCGGCTAGAGGGAAACCGGGACCGGCGGGATGCGGAGGTGTGCTACGTGACGAGGGGGGAGGGTCTTGGCATTGTTCTCGGGTCCGCTGGGCGTGATGGAATCTAACGAGGCTGAGGTATATGCTATCTTAATGGCAGTGGAGTTTTTTAGGGGCTCTAAGTGGGGTTCTCTACCTTGTATTATTGAATCTGACTCGCTTGTTGCGACTTCATGGATGGGACTAGGGGAGACACGCCCATGGCGCCTATATGACCGTTTTAGTCGGATTGATGATGCATGCTTGGGGGGGAACTTTGTGTTCAACCATGTGGTGAGGGAGGTAAATGGGGTGGCCGATATTTTAGCCAGGGGGTGGCACGTAAGACATGGCTGCGGGTAGGGATTTAAGGAGGGGTGCGGCTGGTGCTGAGTGGATTGGAGGCTGGGTACGGGAGGAATGGGGCCGTCTGGTGGGGTGTGTGCGGGGTGGGTGCTGCCTACTGTATGTGTTTGGATGAGGGGGGGAAACACGCATGCAGGGTGCGGGGAGGAGGCGTGTGTTAGGCAAAGTCGGGCCGACATGGGAGCCGTGGTTCCGAGGGCTGTATTGAGCAGTGTAGGGGCACTTGGGGATCGTTCTATTTTTTGAGTTGTATCGTCTATCTGTCCCGGGTACTCTTTTCCTCCACCTAGGATTAGGGAGGTTTTTAATGAGGCCCGGTGCGGATATTTTGTATGATTTTTTCGATTAATAAAGATCATACATTTGAGCAAAAAAAAACACTTAAAACATTTAAAATGAATTTAGGCTCTTAGATTACTTCTCCCACTTTTTGTTAGATCAAAAATAATAAACAAGGCTCAAAGAGAAGAGATAGGGTTAAAAGCAATAATCAATAATCAATAAGCAATAAGCAACATAATATTAATTCATAAAATTAAAATATCCAAAACATAAATCGTTAACAATAAGTTCAAAGCATAATCCCAAATAAAATCAAAGCATAGGTTCATAAAACATAAGAAATAAAGATGCAAACTTAAACCTAATATGCATAGCTAATATGAGATGACATGAGAATCCTAAGCCTCGTCGTCGTCACCATCATCATCCACGGAATCATCATCATCCTTAGCTTGACTGCGACGAAAATTCATCCATTGGCCATAAAAGGTGGAGAAGGACATGTCCATGGTGGATTGTTGATTCTCAAGGGATGTGAGTCGATTCTCATTTGCAAGGTGTAACCCCCTCGTCCCGGTCTGGCCGGATGACCGGTCCGAGTGAGCTACACGGGGAAAACCGAGTGAAAACTCCCTAAGGAACTCTCTCTCGGTTAGCAACCCTATATTTTTTTCATTTTAATCTTGCCTAGATGAGAATTACATCCTAAGTGATCATACAACGGAACAATATTTACGAAGCAATCGATCGAACCCAAACTAACACTTAAAAGCCCATGTTTAAAGTTAAACTGCAGGCGGTATCGATACCCTTGAGGGGGGTATCGATACCCCTTGACTAAGTCAACAGGGTTTGGTCAACCTGAGGAGACAGTATCGATACCCCCAATGAGGGTATCGATACCCTCCCCTAAAGTTGACTTCCCACGGTCAAAGCTAAGACAACGGTATCGATACCCTAGAGTCCAGTATCGATACCGAAATCGACAGTGGCTCCAGTGGCCAAAAAGGTATCGATACTCTCCTCGAGTATCGATACACGTGGCCTGAAACCAAAGGGGCAGTATCGATACCAGACCAACGGTATCGATACCCTAGCTACGAATCTGCAGGTTTGAGCTGATTTAGAGCACAAGGAGGTCCCTAAATCCCTCTAACAACCCCAACCAGCACACTATCATCAACCCTAATGCAAACCAACCATAAAATCATGCTTTAACATGAATCAAAGGCACAATCCAACCCATGATGATACACGAACCATACAAGCAACATAAGCTTTCAAGCATGACATTCCAACAAATGGCATTCCAACATTCAAAGCTCATACTTCAATATTCTAACATGAAGGCAACCTCAAAGGCACGTGACCAACACACAAGGTAAACAATTTAAACATGGTTACAATCCAAACATAGCATCATTAAGCCAATCAAAAACAACATAAGAAGGGAGTCTAAACATGCTCCTACACAACCAACACTAGCACAAAACAACAACACCTATCCCATTGCTTTACTATTACAATCTTTAAATTTAACTATCATACTTGAGCTAACCGTAAGCATCACTTGGAGACCTTTTCCTTGCCCTTGCCACCCACAAGCTATTTATCTGCATTGTCGAACAAAAGAGAGCGTAAGCATAAAAGCTTAGTGAGGGTAGCTCATAAAACAAACTTTCGACTATGCAGGGTCCAAGCACGAGCAATTTCCATATTGAAATGCATGATCTTACCTCCGGTCCGCAAAGCCAAAATGAACATGATGCATGAACACATAGTCAACATTATGACATGCTCAACACCCATAAGCTCAACTTACCATGATACATAATACATGCATTAACCACATCATATATCATCATGAAGGCATCACATTCGTATCATATAAGCATGTATACATAATCTCATATTAGTATATTCATACGATTTCATATTGGCACCTAGCTATGACCCGAATACGCGGATAACTCGTTGGAACGCATTTCCAACAACAACATTACCTCGGTGGGATTCCACTCATCACCGGTCCTTGCATGTGCGGGATTCCACTCATCACCACATGCCCTACGGATGGGATTCCACTCATCATCACGTAGAAATATATAAAAGCTTCCGGTGGAATATTACATCACCGTACTCCTCCTTGGTGCCTTAACGCCACCAAGGCCACGTACGTTTTGACTCAATTTGTGTGCACACTCATCCTAATGATCGATCATTGTACCCAAGCATACTAGTGCCAATATAAATCAAACCACACAACTTGTTACAATATCAATTTCAATATAAATTTCGTGCCTAACACGTACTCACCATGATTCTCCACAATCATGCCATCCACAACATAACATCATTTCACAAACCAACACCACATGTATGTCAACCGAACAATCATCTCATCATATATCCACATTTTATTTATCATCAACATGCATATAAAATCAATACATTAAGCCATACTTTCGCATACATGTGTATCACATTATACATACTCATCATGAGGCATAACAATGATTAAAGAGTACATCCAAGGTCTCTATCTAAAGCTTAGGATTAGGCTACCACCCTAATCCTAACTCTAGGTGGGTCTACCAAACCCAACCTAGTCCACATGCTTGAACCAATGTTTAAAACCATTTAAAAACAATAACCACTCACCTCCACCTCCAAGCTCAAGTACTAAGCAACCATGGTCTTCAATTTTCCGGATTTGTTCCCGAGGCTTCACCGACCCAAAACCAAGCCTCTAAACACCTCAACACAAGCAAAACAACCTCAAATCAACTCAAACATCAAGGTAACTAACCCGGAATACAAATTCAAATATCAACTCAACATTTCAAGTCATGACCAAACCCCAACTTTATCTAATTCAAGCAGCCCATAATCCTTGATGAAAACCCATGTTTCCCACACATTTTATACTCACAAATGATCACTAAATTCAGCCACAACATCAACCTATAGGTGCAAGCCAAGCTCCAACAATTTTCAACCCAAACAATCATCAAAATTCTCATTTTCGTACTCCCATTTTACCCAGCAGAAAATTCCATTTTCAAACACCCAAATGACCTCTAAAGCATCCCAAATCACCCTCCTATTATACCCTAACCATCAGCCCTTTGTTTCCAACCTAAAACCCACCAAAAATGGTGTTTTTGACAACTCAAAAATGGGTATAAGGGCTCACTTCGGATTTTTACCAAAACTTAACCAAATTAACATATCATGTGTATTTCAACTTCATTAAACAAAACCCCAACTCAATTTAACAAAACAAGATGAAAAACCCATAAAAATCTAAACTTTTAAATCAAACCCTAATTTCCAAAAGTTCATGGTTTTAAAAACTATAACCATAGATAGATAGGAATTAAAGAGGAGAGTTTAAATATATGATTACCTTTAAAAATGCCCTTGAATTTGATGGAGAAATTGATGGAATTATGATTTGGGATTTGGGAGGGTTTGTTAGGGTTTCCATGGAGAAGAAAGGAAAATGAGAAAGATGACCAGATTTTTTTGTTCCCTTTTTACTTTTCAAAAAGGTGGTCTAGCTTTTTAAAACATTTAGGTTAAACTACCGCATTGGTCCCTCCTTTTTATTTTAAAACCCCATTAGCCCAAGTCAAGGTCCAATTGATTTAATTTTAATTTTACCGACTCGAACCACTAACCCAACTAACTCCTAGCCCCCAAAACACGGGTGTTACACAAGGAGACGATCCTCTACGGATTGCAAGCGTGTATTGATAGCACCAAAACCTCTAGACATGTTAGTGTCCAAAGTGTTGAACCGCTCGGTAAGAAAAGTCGTGAGAGCTTCATTGTTTGCAACTGAGCTTGTGGTTGAGGTTCAACTTGAGGTAGAGGTGCTTCCCTATCAACACGTTCCCATTGCCCATTGTTTACATAGCGAAATCCGAACCTACGGGGAGAAGACTCACCAATTTTTGACTTGCGGGGTTTCAGAGAGTCATAAGTGCAATCAAGATTAAGCTTGCTAAAGATGTGACTTAAAACAGTCCCATAAGTGAAAGATTTTAGGGCATCGATGTCACGAAGCTTAACATTATTGACTATCTCGGCAAACATGATCTTAACAAGATTAGGGCGCCACCACGACGAAAACATTCAAGCCAAAAATAGTCTACTTGACGAATGTGAGAAAATTTACTTCCGGAGGGGCGAAGAAACCACGAGACTATCAAGTGGAGGAACTTGTCGTGAGCATCCAAGGTAAGCACCGAACCGGTGTGAGAACCAAAGTGACTCTCATTCTCTATTCCTTCGTTCTTAAGAACAAAAGTAGACTCCAAGAAAGGGATGTCAATGACAATCCTCTTTCCCAAGATAGAAGACTCAAGGCCAACCACTTCGGAGTTGTCTTCACTATTAATAAATTGAGCATTTGAGTAAAAGAGAAGAACCATGTGTTTGTAGCAAATATCCGGGATACTCAACAAAACAAGGAAATCCCATTCTCTTAAACACGGGAGGTAACGAAAGAGAAAGCCCTCGGAGTCAAGAAACGAGAGGTCAACAACACGCTCACGACGAACTTCAAACTCCTTGACATAATTGAAACGACCCCTCATCTCTGGAGTCCGAAGACTTTTTTGAAACAGATAGGTGAGAATAGGATGAATACTCGATACACTTGTTTGACCGGTCTTACGCTTTTTGTTAACGTTCTCCGTAGACATCCTAAAAACATAAAGCAAGCAATTTAAAACAAATTTGAAGTGTATGCATGAATATCTTAATTCAATCCAATGTTAAATCTCACTTAGGTTTAAAAACAAGTTTTTAAAAACAAAGAAACAAAACAAAATTTTTTTAAGAGAAAAACAATTTAAAAAAAACAGTAAAGAAAATACGAATGAAAACATATACATTAGAATCAAAAAATTGAAGATTTTGAAAAATGTTTACAAGTTTTGAGAAACCCAAGTATCAAAATACATAAACTATACAAAATTAAAATTTTCTAACCTAAGATTCGAATACAAATTTAAGGAAAAAGAAAAAGATGAAAATATACCTTAAATTGGGATTTTGGATGAATAGATGAAAATTCTTGCACAAGATTGTTCATGCTTGCTTAGACTTGTGTTTAAGAGTAAAAGCCCTCTAGATTTGGTGAAAAACAATGAGGTTTAGAGGGTTTTTATAGGAGAAAAACGTTTTAAAGTTTTTAGGGTTTTGGGGAGAGTTTTAATTTAAGTTAAACTTTAACATTAAAGCCCCTTTAAAGCAGTCTGCTAACTCGTTTCAAAACGGTGTCGACCGTTTCGAAACGCAGGCACGAAAGGTTGACCGACTTTTCAACTCCAACTGACCGTTTCGATACGAGTTTGACTGTATCGAATCCCCGTTGACTCGTATCGAAACTTGTTTCAATACACCCCTTGACAGTAGCAAAAACGTTTCAAAACCCTTGGGAGGCGTTTCGAAACATCCTTCTCTCAGATAGAAATTAGGAGCAGGAAAATGAAATTTTCTAAGGTCTATCTTGCATGAATGAGCAGGAAAAACATATGCAAACATAAACATACTCCCCCTAGCTATAGACATGGATGAAATTAGGAGTAAAAACACATAAACATGGCATATCACAAGATCAAGCAATTTTAAGCACAAAAGAGGTCCTAAAAGGTCAAGATAGGCTAGTTAGACCTAACTCTCTCCTAAGGGACCAAAAACGCTCTTTGTCTAAAGGTTTTGTAAATATGTCCGCTAATTGATTTAAGGTGTCAACATACTCTATAACAACATCTTCTTTAAGGACATGATCTCTAATGAAATGATGCCTTATTTCTATGTGTTTGGTTCTAGAGTGTTGGATGGGTTTTTTTGTCAAACATATGACACTAGTGTTATCACATTTAAGGGGTATGGTTTCAACTTTAATACCATAATCTAAGAGTTGTTGCTTCATCCAATGGACTTGAGCACAACAACTTCCTAAGGATATGTACTCGGCTTCGGTGGTAGATAAGGCTACACTATTTTGTTTCTTAGAGAACCAAGATATGAGCATACTACCTAGGAATTGACAAGTTCCCGAAGTACTCTTCCTATCGATTTTACATCTCCCATAATCCGCATCCGAATAAGCATGAAGGTTGAAGGCGGAGTCTCTAGGGTACCAAAGACCTAGACAAGGAGTATCTCCAAGGTACCTAAAGATTCTCTTAACGGCTATAAGGTGAGACTCTCTAGGACTAGCTTGAAACCTAGCACACAAGCAAACACTAAACAAGATATCCGGTCTACTTGCGGTAAGGTAAAGCAATGATCCAATCATAGAACGGTAAAACTTAGAGTCAACACACTTACCTCCTTCATCTTTGTCAAGCTTTGTAGATGAGCTCATAGGTGTGGCTTGAGGCTTTGCATTCTCCAAGCTAAACTTCTTGAGCATATACTTTATGTACTTTGCTTGATTGATGAAGGTTCCATCCTTCCTTTGCTTGATTTGGAGTCCCAAAAAGAATGAGAGCTCCCCCATCATGCTCATCTCGAATTCACCTTGCATTAGCTTAGCAAACTCTTTGCAATGACATTCATTAGTAGAACCAAAAATAATATCATCAACATAAATTTGTACTACTAAGATGTCATTTTTATACCTTTTTATAAAAAGTGTAGTGTCCACCTTACCTTTTTCAAAACCTTTTTCAATTAAAAAGTTTGAAAGTCTTTCATACTAAGCTCTAGGAGCTTGTTTTAAACCATAAAGAGCTTTAGTGAGTTTGAAAACATGATTTGGAAATTTTGAGTCTTCAAAACCCGATGGTTGTTCCACATACACTTCCTCATTTATAAAACCATTTAAAAATGCGCTTTTAACATCAATTTGAAAAAGCTTGAAATCATGATAACATGCATATACAAGCAACATCCTAATGGCTTCCATTCTAGTTACGGGTGCATATGTTTCATCAAAATCTATTCCCTCTTCTTGAGTGTAACCTTGTGCTACTAGTCTAGCTTTATTTCTCACAATGTTACCACTATCATCTAGCTTGTTCCTAAAGACCCATTGAGTTCCTATAGTAGATTGATTACTAGGCCTATCAACTAATGTCCAAACATTACTTCTCTCAAATTGATTTAACTCTTATTGCATAGCCATAATCCAAAAATCATCTTTCAATGCTTCTTTTATATTCTTAGGCTCTATGCATGAGATAAATGCAACATGATTCATTAATCTAATAGAAGATCAAGTGGTTACCCCCTTGGATGGATCACCCAAGATTTCACCATCTTTGACATAGTTGAACTCCCTTGGGTAGCTCACTTCCTTTTCCTCAAGAGCAAAGTCCTTCAAGGCTTCAAGAGGTGGATCTTGTGTATCCTCTTCTTTTGTTGGAATCTCATCCTCCTTTGAAGTTTGTCTTCCATCAAAGGCATTTATGATTCCTACATCATCATCACAAGAATCCTTCCTTGGAAGGAGGTTATCATCGAATACAACATGTATAGATTCTTCTACTACCAAAGTTCTCTTGTTAAATACTCGATAGACTTTAGAGGTTAAAGAGTATCCTATGAAAATAGCTTCATCGCTTTTTGCATCAAATTTACCTACGTTGTCTTTTCCATTATTTAAAACAAAACACTTGCAACCAAAAGGATTAAAATAGCTAATGTTAGGCTTTTTAGATTTTAAAATCTCATAAGGTGTTTTCTTTAAAATTGGCCTAATCATTACTCGGTTAACAACATAGCAAGCAGTGTTTGTGGCTTCCACCCAAAAATATTTAGGTAAATTATTTTCACAAAGCATGGTTCTAGCCATTTCTTGTAAAGTTCTATTTTCCTCTCAACTACCCCATTTTGTTGAGGAGTTCGAGGAGCCAAAAATTTGGGGCTAATACCATTTTCATTCAAAAACTCTTCAAACCAAAAATTTTGAAACTCGGTTCCATGATCACTTTAATATGAGAAATTCTAAGTTCAAGATCATTTTGGGTTAGTTTTGAAAATGTGATGAATTTTTCTAAAGCCTCATCTTTAGTACTTAAAAATAGAACCCAAGTAAATCTAGAAAAATCATCAACAAGAACAAATGCATAAGATTTACCACCCAAGCTCATAATCCTAATTGGCCCAAATAAATCCATATGGATAAGTTGTAAACACCTACTTGTAGAAACATCATTAATGGATTTAAAGGAAGACTTATGTTGTTTACCCTTAGAGCATGCATCACAAATTTATAGTTTGAGAACTTAATCTTGGGTAAACCTCTAACTAGATCAAGGGAAACTAATTTTTTTTCTAAAACACAAATGCTAGCATGTCCTAGTTTCCTATGCCACAACCATGCATCATTTTCATTTTGAGCTACCAAACATGCATGAGATGTATGTAAGTCATCTAGATGCACCATGTATATGTTACCTATGCGTTGACCTATGAGCATAATATTATTAGATTTAATGTCAACAATTTTGCACCCATTTTTTTCAAATAAAACATTAAATCCATTATCACACAATTGACTTATGCTCAACAAGTTATGTTTAAGACCATCGACATACAAGACATATTCAATAAGAATAGTAGAGTGATTACCTATGGAGCCAATACCTTTAATGTGGCATTTGGAGTTGTCACCAAATGTCACCACTCCTCCACTTTTTGGCTTTAGATCCATGAATCTACTCTTGTCTCCGGTCATATGCCTCGAGCATCCACTATCAAGGTACCATGAGTTTTGACTTTGTGCTTTGGCCTTGTAGCAATGCTCCCCCTACAAACAAAGATATTAAACTTTTGTTTTTGGCACCCAAATAATTTTGGGTCCATGAGTGTTAGCTCCCAATAACTTGGTTCCCTTAGGAATCCAAGATGACATAGCAACAATGTTATTAGATTTTACAAGTTCCTTAGGAACCCATACACTTCTTATCCTTTTAGTTCTACTATGTCTAGGAAAGCTACCTTGTTTGTAGTAATTAGTCTTTTTCCTAGGTTGGTTTGTTTTTGAAGATTCACCTATTTCATGCTTCACACTACCAACATTTTTAAAAGACTCTTTGAGCTTGTTAAGCTCATCTAACACCTTTTGGTGTTCACCATTACATTGAGAAAGAAGATTATTAAGGTCAATATTTTAATCATGGAAGAATTTTAGTTCATCTTTCAACCCTAATATCTTTTTCTCAAATTTTAAATTAGCTTGAGAAAGTGAGTCATTTTTATCATTTAGTTCTGAAATAATTTTCTTATTCCTAATGACCGACTCCTTGTATTTCTCAACTAATTCATCATAGACCTCTTGCAACTCATCATATGCATCATTTAATTCATCATATGTGAAATCTAAAGATGATGAGTTAGAGGTTACCATGGAGGAATCTTCCTCAAGTACCATGAGGCAAAGGCTGGCCACTTCTTGTTAGTCATCCTCGGATGACTCCTCATCACTCCAAGTAGCAAGCTTGGCTTTGAGCTTCTTCTTCTTCTCAAAGCCCTTCTTCTTGAGTTGAGGGCACTCCGAACGTATGTGGCCGGGATTATTGCACTCGAAGCAAATGATTTGATCCCTTGCTTCTTCTTTGTTTTTACCTTTGAAGTCCATCTTTCTTTGAATTTTTCTTCCCCGGTTGGACCTCATAAAGCGTGAGAATCGTTTGGCTATCATAGCCAATTCTTCTAGCTCATCCTTCTCACTAGAAGAGCTCTCCTCAAGTAATGAAGATTTGAGAGCTATTCCCATCTTCTTCTTCTTTTCCACCTCCAGCTTTTCTACTATTTTCTCTTCCTTCTTCTTCTCTTCTTCCCTTCCTTGCTTCATAATCTCATGAGTAAGGAGAGAACCCACTAACTCATCAAGCTTTAAAGTCTTCAAATTTTTGGCTTCTATGATGGTGGTTCTCTTCCCATCCCAAGATTTGGGAAGTGAGTAGAGTAGCTTCCGGACAAGCTTGTCTTCCGGTATAGTCTCTCCAAATCCTTTGAGCCCATTGACTATGGTTGAGAAGCGATCAAACATCTTGAACACCATCTCATCGGGCTCCATCTTGAAATTCTCATAACTAAGATTGCAAATTCCAATCTTAGTTTCCTTGACATCATTAGTTCCCTCATAGGTGGTCTCAGGAGTATCCCACACTTCTTTGGCACTCTCAATGGATGATACTTTGGAGTAGATGTCCGGACCGAAAGAACAAAAGAGCATGTGAAAAGCTTTGTTATTTATTTGTATCTTCTTCCTCTCTTCTTCACTCATCTCCATCTTTTTCTTCAAAATCATCTTCCCTTCACTATCTTGCTTCAATGGAATGTAGGGGTCATCTTCAATGACGTCCCACACCAAGTAATCGTTGGACTTGATGAAGAGGTGCATCCGATTCTTCCAAAACGAATAGTTGTTGCCATTGAAGAAAGGTGGTTTTGTAGTGGATTGAGACTCATACATGCTCGAACTGGAGGTAGATGCCATCTCTTGATTTTTGGATGATCACACTCTTCTTAGGAACTCCTCTTGTGGTTGTTAATCCTCAAAGAGGTAGGCTCTGATACCAATTGTTGAGTGGATCGAATGATTGAAATAAACCAAGAGGGGGTGAATTGGATTTTTAAAGTTCTTGGTGGTGGAATTTGCAAATAAAAATGGTAGACAAGGAATTTTAGAGTGGTTCAAGTTCCAAATGAACTCTACATCCAATACCTTAGCTTCACTAAGGTTTTGCAACAATTTCACTAATTGCTCTTCCTCTTTTATAGGCTAAGGAGGTAACCCTTACAATTTTCGGTCAAATTTTCTACCCAAAATTTGACCCAATCCTCACACAATTGAAACGAAGAAGTTGTTGGCTAAAACAAGTATCTCTCAATACACAATATAGCCCAATTACAAGCACTCAACCCAATTGAAATGATAAGAATGAAAAATACAATTGGGGTTACAAGACAATAATGGGATTTAGGCACAAATGCTTGGATTTGTTGTTTGGATGTTTGCTTTAGGATCAATAGTTGTTGCTGAAGCTTTTAGAGGTCCCTTTTATACCTTCTCATTGAATTCTAGCCGTTGTGGTTGTTGCATTCATCAATAAAGCCGTTGGGAGGTGTTATCTTCCCTCCATAAATGCAGTCTGCAACCAACCGTTTCGAAACGCCCGACCCTGTTTCGAAACAGACCCAAATAGAAAGAGCCGTTGGGGTGCATTAAAGAGCCCGTATCGAAATGGTTAAGCTTGTTTCGATACGCTAAGAGCCGTTTTGAAACTTGTTTCGAAACATTTTGCCATTGTCAAGGACCATATTTAAACCGCTTGAGATCGTTTCGATACGCCTGAACGACTTCTTTAAAATCAGTTAAAAACATTCAACGGTCATATTTTTCAAATCAGTTTTAAAGCCGTTTCGAAATACTTGATGTCGTTTCGATACGGTGTCTCAATGTTCTTAAGCCATTTCGAAATTTGTTTCGAAACACGGGTTGGTAGTGTTGAAATCGTTTCGATACCCGTTCCGAAACATGGACTCACAGTTTCAAAACTGTTTCGAAACGGTGACTCGAAAATCACTGTTTTGGTTTTAAAAACACTTAGAAAACATTTGATAAATTTAGTTTTTCCCTTAGGCATATTGTTTAAAACATATAGAGAGGTTTGAGGACTTAAAAATTCGTTTTCACATTTTCAATTTAGTCCTTAGGTTCTTTAGTTATATCAAAATTAAAATATCGGTTTCACAAATTTGAATAACTAATAAAATTTAAAAGATAATTTCATAAATAAGAAATTAATATGCAAATTAATATATACATCTAAATTTAATAATTAATAAAATTATGTTCAAAATATAATTTCACAAATAAAAAATTATTATATACATCTAAATTTAATGATTATTAAAATTATATTAAAAAGATAATTTTATTAATAAAAAATTAATATATACATTATCCATATGAATAGAAATCCTCTACCCTTTTTGGTGCCCCTATTTATGCCTCTGGCTAAATATTAGGTTTAAGGTTTGGGATTTAAGATTAGGGTTTAGGGTTAGGATTTAGGGAATTTGGAGTATGGTATATTTTCATGGTGTAGGATTTAGGGATTATGATTTAGAATTTAGGGTTAGAGCTTAGAATTTAATTCTTTAGTATTTTTTAGTGTTGGGGCATAGAAAGTGGCACTGAAAAGGGGTAGAAGATTTTTATCCTCATTCATATATGCTTAGTAATGATATTTAAAAAATAATTTTCGTAATCTAATTAATATTAATAGATACAAATATTAATAACTAATAAATTATTCCAACAATTATGGAATATAATCATGTCTTTATATGTTATTTTGCTTGTTCAAATAACCAAACAACTATCAGCTCTCAGTTAATTTCACCAAATACTTTTATACTAAGTGGAATCATGGTTTTTCAATTGTGGTGGAATCAGATTCGATGGTAGCTATCTCTTGGGTTCTATATTGGGAGCGACGACCTTGGCGTTTATGGTATTGGTTCCGTGAAATTGATGAATTTTGTGCTTCCTTGAATTGTGTGGAATTTCGTCATATATATCGCGAAGCAAAAAGTGTTGCAAATGCACTAGAAAAACACAGAGCTCATCGTGTGGAATGGTTTCAAGATTTTACTTAAGCTTTTGTGCTATGGCGAGTTGTTAGCTTGATTTGAGTTTGATTCGTGTATTGTCTATTTGGTTTGACATACTACTCTATGGACTCTTGTTTTTCGACTAAGCTTATAGGGTTTTTTTTAATGAGGCACATAGTAGTATTTATTTGTATGGTTCCTTTATTCTAATAAAGCCATACTTATTCGATCAAAAAATAGGGTTCGATTGATTGTGAGATCGGCTCTGATTTAGTTACCATACTTTTTTTTATCTGTGAGGTGTTTCTTGCTAAGGTGTTGGAGTTTGCAGTGCGAAGTTGTATAATTCGTGTTTAAAGGTTTTTTTATGGTGATTACTATGAGTAATATTCATGAACAAATTTTAGATCATGTTTCATAGGGAGCAAAATGTCACAGACTTATCTTCTTCAAGCTATCCGAGCGGCGTTAGCACTCTCGAGCTATGCTAACAAGCCTTACTTCACACAATGTGATGGCTAGTAAAGTACAAAATAGAGAAGGCAAGAAGGACTTTAAAAGGAACCTTTGTATTAAGCTTTAAGTGAAAACTTTACAATGCTTTGAAATGCTTAGATTGCTCGATGATTTTTGGGATTGGTTACAAATGAGGGGTGGTGGTCCTATTTACAGGCCTCCACCTCCTTAAGGGATCATTCTAGATCATCCTAGCATGTAATATATATTTACAAGGGGTAGAGAACTCTAGATAGTTTTACAAGGATCTACTTCTTTCCTTAAGTGTCCAAAAGGTTCTAGAGAGTTCCAGAGACTTCCAGAGTAGTCCCGATCATTCTAGGGTATTCTTTAACATTCTAGAACCTTCTAGAATGTTTTGGATGCTTCCAACATGTTCTAGAATCTTCTAGAATGTTCTAGAACATTCAATAATTTTCTAGAATCTTCTAAGGCCTTCCTGTTGGGAAACGCCGATACACCCCATGGTGTAGCGAAAAAATCATCCGGTGATTACCTCCAGAGATCCATATACGATGAGCGAATTTGGGGTGAAAAGGATGAAACGTTACCTTGATAAATTTGGAAATCCGCAGGGAGTATAGGAGAATCTAAATCAAATTCGAGTCCTCACAATCGCGTTCTGACATCTACGCAGTCCACCCGAACAAAACAAACAATATTTTCTCTTCTCTAACTGTTAGACAAGTTTTCCGAAAAAGCATATCTTGGATGTTATACCTTATACCTTTATGTATCATTTAAAAACCTAATTCTAATTAAATTCATATTCATTAAATATACAATATATTTAACCGAATATAATTAAATATGTAGAATCTGATTCTACTTTAATTCGGATTCATTAAATATACAATATAGTTAATCGAATATAATTAAATATGTAGAATTTGATTCTACTTTAATTTGGTTTCATTAAATATTCAATATATTTAACCGAGTATAATTAAGTATGTAGAATTTGATCCTACTTTATTAGGTTTGTTTAGATATATGTATATATATATATATTAATAGTATTTGATAATTACAATAATTATCTAGTATTATATATATATATATAAACGAGATTATCTATAATTATAATAATTTCATTTTTAATAATTATTACGTATACAAAAAGTTTGTACACATGCTATTTAGTCGATATTTGTTCGTTTCAATCATAGGGTGTGACCCTTGTAGGTCCATGCAACGTTAGCAGTAATATTTACAATGATTCTAATATTACAAGCAATGAATGACATCTAGCAATACATCATTGCTACCTAAGTTACATGAAGTCGTGGTTCGACTTTTTTCGTGATTAACTTCTTTTATGTATTACATCTTTTTGTCCTAATATCTAGATCGGACACAAGTCATGGATTAGTCACACTTGTATAATCTATCTAATATTTCTTGATATCTTGAGTAGACTATTATAAACAAATAACTATGATATCTTATATCAATTTTTTTTTCGAGCATGGCCATGCATTTTCTAGTCTCACTCAATCAAGTGGCTTGAAACATTACTCCTATTATGTAGGAGGCAAAAAATTCTATCTTGATCAACCATATTTCGCTACATAGATTGTGACATATCCAATGTCAGTCTTTATAGTGTAGTCAGTTACGACACACGTTTGACCGTATCAAAATATGTCACTCATATGTTAAAATAATGATGATCTCAAGTCTGAGGATCATACATATAGTTATCACCATGAGCAATGTAGTGATTGTCACATAATAATCCAAGAAACATGATCATAGCGGGTCAGTCTAGTATGTCGTTCTCTAACACATACTTATGTATTGATTTTGACATATCCATGTCAATGACAATGATTTGTCATCAATCAACTACATATTAGTCTTAGTATATTAATGTTGTCTATGCCCGCAATAATACTCGACTAAGGACATTCAAGAATAAGTATATTATTCTAAGGACTTTATTAAAATATAGTTTATTTATAAATGCACAGAATAAGACTGAAATAATAATAACAATGGCTTTATATTAATAAGCAAGATAAAATAAGTATGTCTTTTACAACCATCTCAAGATTGGTCTTTGGGCATACTTCAACACTTCTGGATTTGTCTAGACCTTTGTGAACCTCCTAGAACCTTCTAGAACGTTGTGATATCTTTAAGATGGTTGTAGGCCATTCTAGGCCATTCTAGAAGCTTCCTTGGTGCATTATTCCTTAAGAACGCCCAAGGATGATGAGATTGCCTCGGTTCCACTAGGTGAATATTGGCGGGTTGTGACATTCTCCCCCACCTAAGCTCGCGACGCCCTCGTCACGCCTTCGTTGAACTGCTAGAGTGCTTCCGCCGACTCCTAGCTTGCTTCCTCTTCACCCTCGGCTTGATGACTTTGTTCTTTTTTATCACACCAGGTCTCGACTTTGGCTTGACTACTTTGGCACTCATAGTCGCACCATGGCTCTCTCTTGGTTTGTTGTCACTTGCAACTGCGCCAAAGTTCAACTATTCCTCCTTTTAGCTCATCGGCGCCCTTGATGATGGCAGCAAGGCAATTTTTCTCGAGACATCCTCTTATCACATTAAGACCATCGCAGAAGTAGCACTTCAACTTCTTGATCGCCTTCTTTTTTGGTACAAACTTAGCGAACTTGAAGGCTGTTGGGCTCTTCCCTTTATAGCGTGTGGCAAGGGAGAGTGGGGTGGTTGGTTGTTGTCCCCTAGGAACATCCTTGGAAGGCTTTCTCTTTGACCCTCGTCTCATGGTGGTCTCTGAAGCCATGTTCTTTCCACCAACATGCTTGGTGAACTCCTTGATAGCCTTCTTGGACATGGTCACCCCTTTCTACTCTCGGTCTCCCTTGGCCTTGGCAGAACTCGGCATAGTTGAATCGAGCTGGGTAGCCTTGCTCTCTTCGAACTCACCCAACTCCTTGGATGGCTTGTCTTGATTGATGCCCCTTTTGAACTGAAGTGATGAGAGAACTTTAGTCTCTTGCTTGGTGGCCCTAGATGTTGGTACCACACAAGTATGGTTGCGATCCATGGTGTACATGTTATTAGCAAACGACACCGAGATTGCCTTGATTCGATCGAAGAACTCGAGTCCCACGATGAGTTTGTAGTCATCCATCAGCACTATTAAGAAATCTATATGGCCAGACCATGCCCTGACATGGGTCTTGACCCCTCGAGCAATGCCATGGATGGGTCGTGCGACAGAGTTAACTGCCTTGATAGATCCTCCTCTGCCTATTTCTTTAAGATTGGGCCTCTTTGCTTCTTCAAGAGAGACAAAGTTATGAGACGCACCTGTATCTAGCATGGACCTTGTTGCTTTTCCATTAATGGTGTGTCCACATAAAGCAACCCTTTAGCTTCAGTCTTTGGGGCGGATTGAAGGACGTTGGTAGTTGCATGGATCCCATATGTGCACCTTCTTCACCTTTATTGGCATCACTACCTTCTAGATGCTTTGCTAGGAGCGAGTTGAGGGCTTGCCGTTGTTGGTATTCTCGAACCCAATGATCACCGTCAAAATGAAACACTTGTTGGATGGTGGTCTTCTAGTGCCTCGAGAGTCCTCGGACTTACCTTTATCCTTTCCATTCCATGAGGGCAATTCCTCGTGTTTAGACGTGTTGTCCCCTTGGTGGCCCTCCTTGCATTGGCTTTTGTCTCCCCCACTTTTAGCTTGACCGCTCTTCTTATCCTTTGGCTTTGCGTTGTACTCTTTGTTGCTAGTGTAGTTGATGAGACTTTCGGCTACGACAATGGCATCGACAAGGTTTTGTACCCCACGACGCCTTAGCTCATTCTTGGCCCATTGTTGGAGTCCATCCATAAAATTAAAGAGTGAGTCTTTCTCGGAGAGATCGGGGATCTCAAGCACAAAGCTGGTGAATTCTTTAACATAGTCGTGAATGTTCCCTGATTGTTTTAGTCTACGCAAGTGGGCTCTTGCCTCGTCTTCGGCATTCTCCAGATAGAATTACCGTTTAAACTCCCGTTTAAAGTCATCGAACGTAGAGATAGTGCACATACCTTTCTAAATATCTATGCGCCTTATCCTCGACCAAAGCATAGCAGTGTCAGTGAGATATAGTTTTGCGGTTTGAATATTGGAGGCCTCCTCCATAATGCCAATAACTCCAAGGTATTGTTCTAGGCCATATAAGAAGTTATCTACTTCTTTTACGTTGCGTGATCCAACAAAGGTCTTTGGCTTTGGCACCTCGACCTTTCTAGCCTCATCCGTGGTGCTTGGCCCTGCTGCCATGACACGTTTACACATAGCAACATCGCCTTGTATTGCCTCAAGCTAGACATGAGTGTTGGCAAGCTCATGTGGGAAGGAATCACGCACTTTCGAGAGCCCCCCATGAACAAGTCACAGATTTGCCCCATCTTTTCTCGCATGGTCTCCTCTAGCTTAATCAACATGGCCTTCATGGTCCTGTGGATCTCAACATCCTCTACCTCAAGGCCTTCTACCCGCTAGTAAAGGTCGTCCACCTGGGTACCTATACCCTCACACTTTCCTCCACGTATGCTATGCGAGACTCAAAGCTAGAGATCAGATCCTTAGACTTGGCTCGCGGCTTTGTCGTAGTAGGATCGACCGTCTCCTCATGCCCTTTTTGCTCTTGCGTGACCTTCGTCTCAGTTGAGCCAATAACTTGGTGTTTGCCGGTCTTTGCCATGTCTTGAACCACGCTTTGATACCAATTGTAACAACTTATCTTCTTCAAGCTATCCGTGCGGCGTTAGCACTCCTGAGCTATGATAACAAGCCTTACTTCATACAACGCGATGGATAGTAAAGCACAAAGTAGAGAAGGCAAGAAGGACTTTGAAAGGAACCTTTGTATTAAGCTTTAAGAGAAAGCTTTACAATGCTTGGAAATGCTTAGATTGCTTGATGATTTCTGGGATTGGTTACAAATGAGGGAGTGATCCTATTTATTGGCCTCTGCCTCCTTAAGTGATCATTCTAGATCATCCCAGCATCTAATAGATATTTACAAGTGGTAGAGAGCTCTAGATAGTTCTACAAGGATCTACTTCTTTCCCTAAGTGTCCAAAAGGTTCTAGAGAGTTCTAGAGACTTTCAGAGTAGTCCCGATCTGTCCAGGGTCTTCTTTAACATTCTAGAACCTTCTAGAATGTTCTGGATGCTTCCAGCATGTTTCAGATCCTTCTAGAATGTTCTAGAACATTCGAGAATTTTCTAGAGTCTTCTAGAATCTTGTAAGGCCTTCTAGATATGTCTAGACCTTGGTAGTACCTCATGGAACGTTCTAGAACATTGTGGTATCTTTAAGATGGTTTTAGGTCATTCTAGGCCATTCTAGAGGCTTCTTTGGTGCATTCTTCCTTAAGAATGCCCAAGGATGATGAGATTGCATCAGTTCCCCTTGGTGAATATTGGCGGGTTGTGACAAGAAGCTATTTTAATTTTGGATGTTTTGTGCGTCTCATTTTTGTTTTGTTTGGTCTGAACGGGGTGCCATGTTGTAGTATTGGTGTTGTTTTATCTTTATAAGGACTTTGTATCCACTTTATAGTAGATTTCTAATTTTTTTGATAAAATATTTGTTTAGTAAAAAAATAATAATCAGCTAATGCAATCCTTTAATCAAATCAACTAATACTATCAACTATTGTAATCCGCTATCAACTATCTGCTATTGGCAACAACGCTTATGTTACATGTTTGGAGTAATTATGCTCGTAATTATCCATAATAACTTAAAACCTCTTCTTTATTCATTTTTAATTAGTGAACCCAGGCCCGGCCAAGAGCAAGAGCACACTGAGCGCCTGCTCAAGGCCCCCACTCTCTTAGGGCCTCAAAAAACATGATGCTTTTAGTTCACAAATGAAGCATTATGCCTGACAAATTCAAAGTACTGTCGACTGGATTTTTTAAATATTTTTTATAATATGGATGGGCCTCACAAATTTTATTATAACATGAGCCCCACTAATTAATTAAGGCAACAATCAATGCTTTCATTGATTTTGCCGTTAGTGGTGGTAATCAATTGAAAAAAAATAAACGTTATTATATTGATATTTAAAAATAGAAAAAACATTTAAATTGTATTAAATAAAAAATAAACGGTAATTTTTAAAATTGATCTTTAAAAAAAATTTAAACACTCTATTTCTATTTATTCTCTATCAATTGAACATTCAAATTTTTTTTAAAGTAATTGTCTTAAAAATAATATATCCATACTATAATTATTAAAGAAAAAGGAGGAAAAGCTTTCTTCTTAAACTTAGGTTGTCGTTGTCTCTTATATATTCTTGGTAAACTAACATCTCACTCTCTCGATTCCTCAAAGAATCAGATCAATTTTCTTTAATTTCTGAATTTTTTTGGATTGAAAATCAGGTTGTGTTGCTCTTACTTTTACCTTTTTACTTATATATTTTTAGTTTTTCTTACATTTTAAATTTTTACATACAATTTTTAATTATCTAACTATGTTCCATAAAAAATACGACTCGAAATGTGAAAAACGTAAAAAAATCAATAAATTAATAGTCTATTTTAAAATTTCGCTCAGGGCCCCTAAAATATCCGAGACAGCCTTGAGTGAACCACACTAAATTGTGTGCGGTTATACTTTACCAACTTTCGGATAATGTCTCCCTTACCCGGATAAATAAAAAGATTATATTTTTTTATAAGAAAAAAAGGTTATATTTTGATAATATGCATAATCATTTTTTAAATACACTTATATTTAGTCAAATTAAACATAATCTAAACTGTGAGTCACGTATCATGTCCATTCATATTATGTAAATTATATAATATATAAAAACGAAATAATATAATATATTACAAACTTAAAAAAAATAAGTCAAGTACCAACAACTAGTTTGTTTAGTGGGATAAAACACTAGATCTCTTAAGCAAGGTCAAAATTTGCGTCTTGACGTTGTAAACCGAGCAATTAAATTAAGAGATCGCCCTATAATGAGCTTATACAATACTCGATTCTAATTAGTTAGTAAAAGAATTTGACTGCTGATGATTATAAAAAAAAAGTCAAACTTAAACCTTGAAAGTTAGAGTTGCAGCCTGATCAACGTTTTAAACTGTAATTCATAAAAAAAATGTCAACCCAACTGCGTATATACTGTTATTCGAAGTAAAACAGACAAAAACATTTTTTTTGTAGTAAAATATCAAAAAGGCTTGTGTCATCAAAGTTCAAACAAGTCATTTAAGGAAACAAAGATACTTTTACATATTTTTACGATCATCTATTTAATTTATTCGGTGGAATCTAGAAAAATGTTATCGACTGAGTCAATATAAATAGGAACAAAAATTTATCTAACATAACCCATATGCATTGTTTCAAAATTTACAATAGCTTTCGTTGAAAAAAAAGCCGTAGTCGTCTCTGCAACTTTTCAAGTGGTTGGCGGCGCATTAATCTTGATATTGGTTGTCGACCGCCGGTAATTGTTTCTTTTTCTTTTATTTCGTTTTTATGTTCTCATTTTTAACTTCAATAACTCTATCCTTGTGACACGCTTTTTCTCTACGTTTTGGTACGTATCCTCTGCCTTTTGGCACATTTTTATTTTCTTATTCGATCGTTTTGGCCGCTTCTTTTTTCTTTGATTTCTTATCAGGGTTGGATTTGACGTCGCCACGATTGATCAAGATGACGCTCTTTAATTAACATGTTGATCTCCATGTTTTGGCCCCTCGAATTGAATTTGGATACGAGCTCACAATCACCGTTCTTGTTCGCGATTGAGTTGTTGTAATGACCATGTTATCAATGTGCCTTGTTATTGTAATATGCATCTTTTAAAGTCATTTGTTGTTGTTGTTTTTTTTACCTTTTATCGTCGAGCTTTGGTGATGTTTGTATCTATTTTGTTTTTAGGATTTTACCCTTTCTTTGTATGATCATGTTTATGATTTAGAGACGCTAATTTTCGTAGAAACATGTCCGGATCAAGTTGTGTTGAGTGGATCGATGAATTGATCAAGACCAAGAGGGGTGAATTGGGATTTTAAAACTTTGTTGGAGTGAATGGACAAGTAAAAAAGAAGAACAAAGGATTTTAGAGTGGTTCAAGTTCCAAATGAACTCTACAACCACTACCTTAGCTACCACTAAGGATTTGCAACAATTCACTAATTTGTTCTTCCCCTTTTCAAGGCTTAGGAGGTAACCTTTACACAACCGGTCAAATTTTCTACCCAAAATTTGACCAAACCCTCACAAATAAACAAAGAAGAAATTGGACAAGAAATATATCTCTCAAATACAATATTGTCCCTTGAAGTACAACACTCAACCCAAATTTGAAGATAGAATAAGAATTGCATACAACTCAATTTGGGGTTTACAAGAAATTGGAAAATAGGCACACTTGAGGTTGGATTTTTGCTTGGATGTTTTTCTTTAATACAAATAGTTGTTGTTGGTCTTCAATGAGCTTCAATTTATACCTTCTCTATCAATTCTAGCCGTTTGGGTGGTTAGGGTATTGATTATAGCCATTGGGACCCTCTCTTTCCACCATAAATACACTTCTGCAGCTATCTGTATCGGTACACAGAGAGCCGTATCGATACATGTCTCAAAACAGAAAGAGTCGTTGTACATAATAAAGAGGACGTATCGAAACGCTCGAAAGCGTATCGGTACGGGACATGGACCGTTTCAATACGGAAGAGACCGTATCGATACCTTTTTCCTAACTTAGCTCACTGGAAGTCTCTGTTTCGATAGGGGGTACACCGTATCGATACGAGACAACTGCCACTTTAAATGTTAGTTACCTAACGACAGACACCAACGGTCAAAAACATTTAAAACACTTCGAATTAAAAATTCAGTTAAAACTGTATCGATACGGGTTAAGTCTTATCAGTACACCATTCAAACTCCTTCAGTTTTTGCAGAGAGGCGTATCGATACAGATTGAATTTGTTCCGTTACGCTGTTTCAATACGGTTAAGAGCGTATCGAAACGCGTCTTTCCAGTAGCCAACTTTGTAAAAAAGGTATCGATACGTCTTCAAGCATATCGATACGCCTGGACGATTTTCAATACTTTGGCCTTGAAACACTTAGAAAATATTTGGAGTTTGAGTTTTTCAAATCAGTTTAAAGTGTTGGTGATATATAAATTATTAAAGGGACTGAGAAATCAATTTCAAGTTTTCAATTTAATCCTTAACAACTTAATTATATCAAAATCAAACATAGGTTTTATAATCTCCCCTTTTTGATATAACAAAACCAAAACTTGAAATTTTTGATACTTTGAAAAACTTTGCAAAATAACTCCCCCTTAATATTAGCTAGGTAACTTTTAAGTTTGAAAATCAAACTTTTTAAGTGTGAGATTCCCTCTCCCCTTTTTGTTAGATAAAAAATAATTGAGACATAATGTAAAGTGCATAAATAGGCAAAAGGTATAAATAAGCAATCAACATAATGTCATTAAATTCAAATAAAGGATAACATCAACTTAAAAATCCAAATAACAGAAAAAATCAAAGCATAGGTTTTAGAATAATTCAAACTTAATACTAAAAACATAAAGCAAAGGTGCATAAAGTAAATATCCTAAATGATATGAATGGTATGTAAAGATAGGCTACTATGCATCTCCATCGCCTTCTTCATCATCTTCCTCAATTGGATCATCATTCCTCAAGGTTTGACGCCACTCGTCATGCAAAGCGGTGAGAGAGATATTGATTGAGTTGTGACCACCTTCAAGAGAAGTGAGTCGTGTATCCACGTTCTTCATCCGATCTTCAAGGCTTGTGAAACGAGTATCAATCATGGTAAACCCCGAAGCCATGTCCGTGCGCAAACCCGTGAATTGCTCATTGAGAAAATTCATTAGAGCATACATGGAAGATGGAGGAGGAGCTTGAGGAACTTGTTCAACTTGAGGATTAGCAAATTGTTCCGCGACCTCACTAGGGAGCTCGAATAGACGTAGCCAATTACCATTAAAGTAATGGAACTTACCCCTTGCAATAGAGCGTTCATCGATAGGATCGGTGAGGGGAGTTGGGTAGTCATACGAGAAATCAATCTCCTTTTGTTGAAAGAAGCAACCTAGGGTCGTGCCATAGGTGAAGGAAGTGACAAGTGTGGTGTGGCGATGTTGCACGAGATAGACGATCTCCGCAAACATTATACGAGCAAGGTTCGTACGTTTTCTCTCACGGAAGCATCGAATCCAAAAATCATCCACTTGGCGGATAGTGGAATACTTCCCTCCCGAGGGCCTAAACCACCAAGAGACCATCAAATGGAGGATCCGATCCTGAGCATTTAGGGCGGTGACAGAACCACTTAGAACATGGCCAAGAGCATTCTCATCATCATAGCCTTCATCCTCCAACTTGAACACTTCACAAATAGATTGAACATCTAGAGTGATCTTTTTACCCATAAGATGAGAATTAACGGCCGTAACAACACCATCTCGATTGGCACAACATTTGGCATTAGCATAAAAGATTAAAGCCAAAATGCGAAAGTAAAACCCGAGAATAGTGAGAAAATCCATAAACTTCCATTCTTGGAGCAAAGGTAGATATTCAAACTTGAATCGCTCCGAGTTAAGAAAAGGAATAAAGATTACCCTATCCGAACGGATTTTATAGTTTTGAAATTGACGAAAATAGGTGAGAGCTCCGGGGAATTGAAAAGATAGTTGATAGATATGAGTAAGATTCGGATAAGCACCACCTCTGGTATTGGATCCTTCACCGGCTTCACTAGTGCGTGTTCTCTTCTTAGAAGGTGCCATGAACTAGATAAAACAATGTATGCATTAAGATTTCTTCATTCAACTCATTGAAAACCAATAATCAAGGTTAAAAAATTAAAAAAAATTGAAAAGAGATTTTGGTTTGAGAAGACAAAATAAAAACAAAACAAGAGAAACTTTGAAACAAAAATAAAAAAGATTAAAAGAAAAAGAAAGAGTTTTACCTTGATATTGATTAGAGAGGAATGGAAGAAGAGCTTAGCACCCAATTGATGAAAAGCCTTAGAGCTTTGCTTGATTTTGAAAACCCTCTAGAGAATTTTGAGTTGTGGTGTGAAAATTTGAGGGAAAAAGAGGCTATTTATAGAGTGAAAACGGCTAGGGTTTCTAGGGTTTTGAGAAATTTTAATTTTGGTAAAAGTTGAACTCTTAAATGTCAATAGATAGATGTCTGCGCAATCGTGTATCGATACGCCTGAGGGTGTATCGATACGGGGGTAAAAACATAATTCCAATAAAAATGTTCGTTGAAGGATCATATTGAAACGGATGCTATCCGTATCGAAACGATTGTTGCTCGTATCGAAACGAGTTTAACCGCATCGATACCCGTTTTAGGTAAAATGACGTATGGAAGCTAATACAGTACTCGTATCGATACGCTTAAGGCCGTATCGATACCCTATGCCCAGAAATACATTTTAGGCTTGAAGAACAACCAAAAGCTCGATTTAACATCTCCTAAATGAATGCAAATGATGAATGAGCAATTTTAAGCATATTTTAACAGAATCTTACTCCCCCTAGCTATAAGCATGGATATTTTCAAGAGTTACAACACATCAACATGCAATTTCACAAGATCAAGCAATTTAAGCACAAAAAGGGTCCTAAAAGGTCAAGATATGCTAGTTAGACCTAACTCTCTCCTAAGGGACCAAAAACACTCTTTATCTAAAGGCTTTGTAAAGATGCCCGCTAGTTGGTTTAAGGTGTCAACATACTCTATAACAACATCTTCCTTAAGGACATGATCTCTAATGAAATGATGTCTTATTTCTATATGTTTGATTTTAGAGTGTTGGATGGGATTTTTTGTTAAACATATGGCACTAGTGTTATCACACTTAAGGGGTATGATTTCAACCTTAATACCATAATCTAAGAGTTGTTGCTTCATCCAAAGGACTTGAGCACAACAACTCCCTAAGGATATGTACTCGGCTTCGGTGGTAGATAAGGCTACACTATTTTGTTTCTTAGAGAACCAATATATTGGTATACTACCTAAGAATTGACATGTTCCGAAGTACTCTTCCTATCGATTTTACATCCCCCATAATTCGCATCCGAATAAGCATGAAGGTTGAAGGTGGAGTCTCTAGGGTACGAAAGACCTAAACAAGGGGTATCTCTAAGGTACATAAAGATTCTCTTAACGGCTATAAGGTGAGACTCTATAGGACTAGCTTGAAACCTAGCACACTAGCAAACACTAAACAAGATATCCGGTCTACTTCTGGTAAGGTAAAGCAATGATCCAATCATAGAACGGTAAAGCTTAGAGTCAACACACTTACCTCCTTCATCTTTGTCAAGCTTTGTAGATGAGCTCATAGGTGTGGCTTGAGGCTTTGCATTCTCTATGCCAAACTTCTTGAGCATATCCTTGATGTACTTTGCTTGATTGATGAAGGTGTCATCTTTCCTTTGCTTGATTTGGAGTCCCAAAAAGAATGAGAGCTCCTTCATCATGCTCATCTCGAACTCACCTTGCATTAACTTAGCAAACTCTTTGCAATGACATTCATTAGTAGATCCAAAAATAATATCATCAACATAAATTTGTATTACTAAGATGTCATTTTTATACCTTTTTATGAAAAGTATAGTGTCCACCTTACCTTTTTCAAAACCTTTTTCAATTAAAAAGTTTGAAAGTCTTTCATACCAAGCTCTAGGAGATTGTTTTAAACCATAAAGAGCTTTAGTAAGTTTGAAAACATGATTTGGAAATTTTGAGTCTTCAAAACCCGGTGGTTGTTCCACATACACTTCCTCATTTATAAAACCATTTAAAAATGTGCTTTTAACATCCATTTGAAAAAGTTTGAAATCATGATAACATGCATATGCAAGCAACATCCTAATGGCTTCCATTCTAGCTACAGGAGCATATGTTTCATCAAAATCAATTCTCTCTTCTTGAGTGCAACCTTGTGCTACTAATCTAGCTTTATTTCTCACAATGTTACCACTCTCATCTAGTTTGTTCCTAAAGATCCATTTAGTTCCTATAGTAGATTGATTACTAGGCTTATCAACTAATGTCCAAACATTACTTCTCTCAAATTGATTTAATTCCTCTTGTATGGCCAAAATCCAAAAATCATCTTTTAATGCTTCTTTGATATTTTTAGGCTCTATGCATGAGATAAATGCAACATGGTTCATAAGATTAAGAGAAGATCTAGTGGTTACCATCTTAGATGGATCACCCAAGATTTCACCACCTTTGACATAGTTGAACTCCCTTGGGTAGCTCACTTCCTTTTCCTCAAGAGCCAAGTCCTTTAAGGCTTCAAGAGGTGGATCTTGTGTGTCCTCTTCTTTTGTTGGAATCTCATCCTCCTTTGAAGTTTGCCCTCCATCAAAAGCATTAATGATTCCTACATTATCATCATCACAAGAATCCTTCCTTGCAAGAAGGTTATCATCGAATACAACATGTATAGATTCCTCTACTACTAAAGTTCTCTTGTTAAATACACGATAGGCTTTAGAGTTTAAAGAATATTCTATGAAAATAGCTCCATCACTTTTTGCATCAAATTTACCTAAGTTATCTTTTCCATTATTTAAAACAAAACACTTGCAACCAAATGAATGAAAATAGCTAATGTTAGGCTTTTTAGATTTTAAAATCTCATATGGTGTTTTCTTTAAAACTGGCCTAATCATTACTCCGTTTACAATGTAGCAAGCGGTGTTTGTGGCTTCCGCCCAAAAATATTTAGGTAAATTGTTTTCACAAAGCATGGTTCTAGCCATTTCTTGTAAAGTTCAATTTTTCCTCTCAACTACCCCATTTTGTTTAGGACTTCGAGGAGCCGAAAAATTGTGGCTAATACCATTTTCATTTAAAAACTCTTCAAACTCTAGATTTTGAAATTCGGTTCCATGATCACTTCTAATATGAGAAATTCTAAGTTCAAGATCATTTTGGGTTAATTTTGAAAATGTGATGAATTTTTCTAAAGCCTCGTCTTTAGTACTTAAAAATAGAACCCAAGTAAATCTAGAAAAATCATCAACGAGCACAAAAGCATAAGATTTACCACCCAAGCTCATAGTCCTAATAGGCCAAATAAATCTATATGAATAAGTTGTAAACACCTACTTGTAGAAACATCATTAATGGATTTAAAGGATGACTTATGTTGTTTACCCTTAGAGCATGCATCACAAATTTTATCATTTGAGAACTTAATTTTGGTTAAACCTCTAACTAGATCTAGGGAAACTAATTCTTCTAAAACACTAATGCTAGCATGTCCTAGTTTCCTATGCCATAGCCATGCATCATTTTCATTTTGAGCTACTAAACATGCATGAGATGTATGTATGTCATCTAAATGCACCATGTAAATGCTACCTATGCGATGACCTATGAGCATAATATTATTTGATTTAATGTAAAAAAAATTTGCACCCATTTTTATCAAACAAGACATTAAATCCTTTATCACATAATTGGCTTATGCTCAACAAATTATGTTTAAGACCATCGACATACAAGACATTTTCAATAAGAATGGTAGAGTGATTACCTATGGAGCCAATACCTTTAATGTGGCCTTTGAAGTTGTCACCAAATGTCACCACTCCTCCACTTTTTGGCTTTGAGTCCATGAATCTACTCCTGTCTTCAGTCATATGCCTCGAGCATCCACTATCAAGGTACCATGAATTTTGACTTTGTGCTTTGGTCTTGTAGCAATGCTCCCCCTACAAACAAAGATATTAAACTTTTGTTTTTGGTACCCAAATCATTTTGGGTCCACAAGTGTTAGCTCCCAATAGCTTGGTTCCCTTAGGAATCCAAGGTGACATAGCAACAATATTATTAGATTTGACAAGTTTCTTAGGAACCCATACACTTCTAATCTTTTTAGTTCTATTATGTTTAGGGAAGCTACTTTGTTTGTAGTTATTAGTCTTTCTCATAGTTTGGTTTGTTTTAGATGATTCACCTTTTTCATGCTTCACATTACCAACATATTTAAAAGACTCTTTGAGCTTGTTAAGCTCACCTAACACCTTTTGGTGTTCACTATTGCATTGAGAAAGAAGATTATTTAGGTCTACATTTTCATCTTAGAAAAATTTAAGTTCATCTTTCAAACCTAAAATCTTTTTCTCAAATTTTAAGTTAGCTTGAGAGAGTGAGTCATTTTTATCATTTAATTCCAAAATAATTTTCTTATTCCTAATGACAGACTCTTTGTATTTCTCAACTAACTCATCATAAACCTCTTACAACTCATCATATGCATCATTTAATTCATCAAATGTAAAGTCAAAAGATGATGAGTTAGAGGTTACCATGGAGGAATCCTCCTCAAGTGCCATGAGGCAAAGGTTGGCCACTTCTTGTTCGTCATCCTCGGATGACTTCTCATCACTCCAAGTAGAAAGCTTGGCTTTCAGCTTCTTCTTCTTCTCAAAGCCCTTCTTCTTGAGTTGAGGGCACTCTGAACGAATGTGACCGGGTTTTTTGCACTCGAAGCAAATGATTTGATCCCTCTCTTCTTCTTTGTTTTTACCCTTGAAGTCCATCTTTCTTTGAATCTTCCTTCCTCGGTTGGACCTCATGAAACGTGAGAATTTTTTTGCTATCATAGCCAATTCTTCTAAATCATCCTCCTCACTAGAAGTGCTCTCCTCAAGTAATGAAGCTTTGAGAGCCACTCCCATTTTCTTCTTCTTTTCCACCTCTAGCTTCTCCACTCTTTTCTCTTCCTTCTTATTTTCTTCTTCCCTTTATTGCTTCATAATTTCATGAGTAAGGAGAGAACCCACTAGCACATCAAGTTTTAGAGTCATCAAGTTTTTGGCCTCGATGATGGCGGTTCTCTTCCCATCCCAAGATTCGGGAAGTGAGTAGAGTAGCTTCCGGACAAGTTTGTCTTCTGGGATAGTCTCTCCAAAGCCCTTAAGCCCGTTGACCATGGTTGAGAAGCGATCGAACATCTTTGACACTATTTCGTCGGGCTCCATCTTGAAATTCTCATAACTAAGATTGAGAATTCTAATCTTGGTCTCCTTCACATCATTGGTTCCTTAATAGGTGGTCTCTAGAGTATCCCACACTTCCTTGGCACTTTCAATGGAGAAGACTTTGGAGTAGATGTCGGGACCGAAAGAACGAAAGAGCATGTGAAGAGCTTTGTCATTTATTTGGATCTTCTTCCTCTCATCTCGATCTTCTTCTTTAGAACCAACTTTCCTTCATCATCTCTCTTCAATGGAATGTAGGGACCATCTTCAATGATATCCCAAACCAAGTAATCGTTGGACTTGATGAAGAGGCGCATCCGGTTCTTCCAAAATGGATAGTTGTCACCATTGAAGAATGGCAGTTTTGTAGTGGATTGAGACTCGTACATGCTAGATCCGGAGGTAGATGTGATGGCTTGATTTTTGGATGATCACACTCTTCCTAGGAACTCCTCTTGTGGTTGTTAATCCTTCAAAGAGGTAGGCTCTGATACCAATTGTTGAGTGAATCGATGAATTGATCAAGACAAGAGGGGGGTTGAATTGAGATTTTAAAACTTTGTTGGAGTGACTGGACAACTAAAAAAGAAGAACAAAGGATTTTAGAGTGGTTCAAGTTCCAAATGAACTCTACATCCACTACCTTAGCTACCACTAAGGATTTGCAACAGTTCACTAATTTATTCTTCCCCTTTTCAAGGTTTAGGAGGTAACCTTTACACAACCGGTCAAATTTTCTACCCAAAATTTGACCAAACCCTCACAAATAAACAAAGAAGAAATTGGACAAGAAATATATCTCTCAAATACAATATTGTCCCTTGAAGTACAACACTCAACCCAAATTTGAAGATAGAATAAGAATTGAATACAACTCAATTTGGGGTTTACAAGAAATTGGAAAATAGGCACACTTGAGTTTGGATTTTTGCTTGGATGTTTTTCTTTAATACAAATAGTTGTTGCTGGTCTTCAATGAGCTTCAATTTATACATTCTCTATCAATTCTAGTCGTTTTGGGTGGTTAGGGTATTGATTATAGTCGTTGGGAGCCTCTCTTTCCTCCATAAATGCACTTCTACAGCTATCTGTACCGGTACACGAGGAGCCGCATCGATACCTGTCTCAAAACAGAAAGAGTTGTTATACATAATAAAGAGGGCGTATCGAAACACTCGTAAGTGTATCGGTACGGGACATGGACCGTTTCGATACGGAAGAGACCGTATCGATACCTTTTTCTCAACTTAGCTCACTAGAAGTCTCCGTTTCGATACGGGGGTACACCGTATCGATACGAGACAACTGCCACTTTAAATGTTAGTTACCTAATGACTGACACCAACGGTCGAAAATATTTAAAACACTTCGAATTAAAAATTCAGTTAAAACCGTATCGATACGGGTTAAGCCGTATCGGTACACCATTCAAACTCCTTCAGTTTTTGGAGAGGGGCGTATCGATACAGATTGAATCTGTTTCGATACGTTGTTTCGATACGGTTAAGAGCGTATCGAAACACGTCTTTCCAGTAGTCAACTTTGTAAAAAAAGGTATCGATACGGCTTCAAGCGTATCGATACGCCTGGACAATTTTCAATACTTTGGCCTTGGAACACTTAGAAAATATTTGGAGTTTGAGTTTTTCAAATCAGTTTAAAGTGTTGGTGATTTATAAATTATTAAAGGGACTTAGAAATCAATTTCAAGTTTTCAATTTAATCCTTAACAACTTAATTATATCAAAATCAAAAATAGGTTTTACAAGTTGGTTTACATGAATTGTACTCTCATTGTATTTTAGATTTTTACTCTTTTAATAAAACTAGTGTACTCACAATAAAAAATAAAAATAAAATTTCATTCTCCAATATTTTTTTAAAATATTATCTATATCTTTATTTAAATAAAATTGAAGTATTTCCTAAAAAAATTAAATTTGTGCTTATAACTTAGTTAATTTGTCAAAAAAATATAACTCAAAAAAATGTGAATTTAAATTTATTTTTTTAATAGTAGTTTCTCTTTCAAATTTCAATAAAAATAACTAAGAATTTTATTAATTTTTATTCTTTTATATTATCATATTGTAAATATATTGAAGATGAGTTATATATTTTTACTAAAAATATATATTTTCATTTTAATTTTGATCTTAATTTTACTTTTATTTTGTTATTTGTATTTTAATATCATTATATAATAGAGTGAAACGCATATATGTTTGGAAAATTCAAATTTTTAAAAAATATTTAATTAATTAGTATAATAAATATGTTTAAATTATATTTATTAAAAAATATATTATTTATAAAATGTAATGAAAATATAAAAAAAAACATTTTATTCTTTTTTACCTTTAATTTTACTTAAATTTTATTTTTTGAGCTAATTTAAGGCATAAAAACTAAACTAGGCATTTATATTAGGCCACTTTTTTTACTTACCTAAAACTCTTTATCCACATAATTCAAGGAATTTTTTTTAGCATGGATTGGGCGATGGACTAGGTAGGCCTAGCCCCAGATTCGTCACTGAATTATTGGCTGACAAATCAGGGTTATGTATAAGTGAGCATTCATTTGAGTCGAGCCAATTCAAAAATTTTGGAGTTAATTAAGTTTAAGAGCCGTATTCTATAACTCAGACTTTTATTTGAAACTTCTTCGAGTCAAGTTTGCAAAACAAAGTTTATTTTTATTAGTATTTTAAACCACAACGTGGTGTAAAACATAGTGGCTGAAGCCAGATAGAAAGCAAAATCCAAAGCGCTAAACAAACACCTAGCAATACAAAGCGTACGTCAAAAAGACATGGTGGTGGTGGTGGTGGTGGTGGTGGTGGTGGTGGTATAAAAAGGGACATATTTACGGGGCAAACGATTTCCATCCAAAGCTCATAGACAAAAATCCTTTGCCCCTTTTCGGCGCCCCTTTCTATGCACAATACTAAAAGAATTAAATTTTAAGCCATAACTCTAAATTATAAGTCATAAACTATACACCCTAAAAATATATCCTATCTTAATTTCCTTAATGTAACACCATGAAGTTATAAAAAAAGGGAAATGAAGGTGAGGGTGTGGAGGCTCAAACCCGCTACCTCATCCCTCAGCATTCAACGTGCAAGCCATTGAGCCAAAGGCTCACTTCTGATATTTCCTCCCTCTTTTGCTCTTTCAGGTTAACACGAGATCATTTTATATCTACATTTAATAAAAACGCGTATATTCACCAACCTCATTTTTCATGTCAGTCCTCTCTTCGAACCCCTAAAAATCCTCCTCTCTCCGAATCCCCAGCGAACCCACGTCTACCCTCACCGTTGCTCCGTGGCGTACACTGTCACCACCACCGGTTTCACTGTTTCCCAGCAATCAAACCCCTACCTGTCACTCGCCGTTTTGCCTCCCCGATCACTATCCCGTGGGGTTTGAAGCTTCGCCGGGTCGTGTTTTTTTTTTGTCGTTTTCGACTAACGTCGCCGTTTTTGGTGAACAACGTTGGTCCATGCGTAACCAGCGTCAAAGGCCGATCAAAATCCCTTTAGCCGTTCACCGTAAGGACGCTGGGAAGGGCCTCATCGGCGTCACGTTTTTTTTCCGGTCGCGTCCTGTTCGTTTTAGGGCTTTTCCGGTAAGTTTCCAGCCTTGTTTGGATAAATTGTTGGATGCATTTTTGAGCCCATTCGTTGCTCTACGTTTTTCCGGCAGGATCGTGGCTGTTGGCGTCTCCGATGACTTTTCGGCGGTCGTCCGATGACTATAAGTAATTGGGTAGGTGAACCGGCCTGAATCGACTAAACCGGTTGACCTATGACCTAGACCTATACCCAAACCGTCCTGACCCGAGTTCGACCCAACTCGCCTCTAACCCATATCTGACCTTGTATCCGAGCGTACTGAGGCAGGTGTCCGTTAGACCCTTCTCCGACTAGCTTTTCAAGTCGTTCCATGTGTGCTACATTCAGTTGAATGTGTTGTGTGATTATTACATGTTAGTAAACAATCTAATGACTTAATTATGAACGATGATATGCTTGATGAAATGATGAACTGGACATATGATAACATTTTCTACCTACTCGTTGTAAGTCCGCTTGATCTGTATACTTAGTATATGATTGAGCTATGTGGTTATTTGATCTGTGATAATATTGTCTGTCTGCCTGATGTAAGTAATAGTATAATCTGTTAGCTTAACCTATGATGGTACACTCTGTTTGCATGATGAATGATGATATCGTCTGCTCAATGGTTAACCCATATATGTGTCTAAAGAGCATGAACTTCTGTTTCTGATGCCTCGAATGAAATATGTCTGCCATATGTATTTTGTTACTCATGCCTGAAATTTGAATACTAATTGTTATCTGGGGTATACTGTTGGGTTATGTTATGAAGTCTCTATTGCTACAGCCCTGATCCAGCTGGTAAATCCTTATGGACTCAAGGTCTCCCCTTGGGTAGGTTCTGATGCTTTAGCACGGGTAAATCCTTATGAACCTAAGGCAGCCCCTTAGGTGGCACCTATGCCCATCGAGCCTAAGGTAAGTCCTTATGGATGCAGTTCTAGGGGACTGCATGTTTGGTGTAAGGTTGGAGGGTAGTTACTGGTAAACCCTTGTATGTACTTGAACATTTGCATTGAATTGTTATGTGTTCTTATGATATGATTGGTATGTATTTATGCATGTTTGGTCTGCACTTATTAGAACACACTGAGCTCTCTAGCTCAGGCTCACCTCTTTTCCCTTTCAGATAACTTGTGATAGGCTACCCTTCGAACTTGGCAATTGGAGGATCGACACATTTAGCATTTTAGACTGTTGTAATGTTCTTATCTTCCAAACTGTCTGTATTTGGGTGACTTATCCCTATATTTTGATACGATATATCTTATGGATTTTGCCGAATGATGGCTTTAGTTTACAACTAAACACATTATGCTTTTATATCACCTATTTTGTAACCGCATGTTACTAAACTATTACGTATTATTTTGGGTATGGATTTGAAAGCAAACACTGATGGGTTTCATAATCGCCTTGAGAATTATATCTGATTCATCTTCATTACCAGGTTTCTAAAGTATGGATTGTAAGCCACCACTAGGTGGAACTGTATTAGTTTGATTTTTGACAGAGATATTTTACAAGAAGTTTAATTATAGGTTGTGACCGCCCGGAGTCAGGTGAAACGCATAGGCGGGTCCGGGTGGTTACACTTAAACCATAAATCTAATTTTTAGTGTGAATGCATAAATAGAGGTAAAAAATGAGGTAGAAAATTTCTATTAAAAGCTCACAACTCCATATGGACTACAATGTGATTGTGAACTAGGTCGAAAAAACATCACTCAAGTACTAATGCCAAAACTTTGGTTTTATCAAACCTTTCCCTCGCTTTTGTTTCATCGTCTACTTTGATCTAGAATAACAAGTTAGAAGAGCCATGGGCGGAACTAGGCAGGGGTTTGGGGCCGTGGATCCCTGCGAATCCTATTTTCAATATAGATTTTTTTATGGGTAAACTACTTCATTGACCATCATATTATTGGAAAAGTTGCGATTTGACCACGTTACTTATTTTCGAAGCAATTAAACCACCAAACTATTTAAATGGTATCAATGATACCACTGGCCGTTAAAAATAACAGAAAAATTGACAGTGCTGTTAAATAAAATTGGTATAATTACAGATTTGGTCCCCTATATTTAAAAAATCTATCAATTTAGTCATGATTTTAATCTAATAAAATAAATTAATTATTTAATTAGGTGGTGACATTATTGGAGGATTTTAATTATTTTTATTTAATTTGATTAATTAATTCCCCTCCAATCAGGTGATGACACGTGTCACCTGATTGGAGAAGGAAATGGAAGCAATGAAAAGCCTCCAAGGGGATCGAACCCACGACCTCAACCATAAGCAAAAAAGACAAGCATGCTTACCATTAGGCCAAGCACAATTTTGTGATGTAAGTTACAACATTTAATATATGTTTTAAATACTTGTTAATGCCCGGAAAAATGAAAACAAGGAGAATGGCCTTTGATGGATTTGAACCAGTGCTCTTGGAGTAAAAGTAAAACATGTTCACCACTAAACCAAGCATATTTTTAAGATATAATGTACAACATTTAATATATGTCTTGAATATTTGTTAATTCCCGAAAAAATAAAAGAAAAGAAAATGTGGTTTTAGAAAAATCGAACATAAAATATTTAACCGAATATACCTTTGATTTATTTAATTAAATTTTAATTTATTTAATTGGGTTAAATATTTTATGTTAGATTTAACCCAATATTTAAACCACATTTTATTTTCTTTTATTTTCCTGGAAAGAATATGTCTTAAATAAATCAAAATTATATTGGGTTAAATATTTAACCCAATTAAATAAATCAAAATTATATTGGGTTAAATATTTTATGTTCGATTTTCCTAAAACCACATTTTCTTTTCTTTTATTTTTCCGGGCATTAACAATTATTAAAGATATATATTAAATGTTGTACACCTCATCTTAGAAATATGATTGGCTTAGTGGTAAGCACACTTTGCTTTTACTCCAAGGGCATTGGTTCAAATCCACCAAAGGCTATTTTCCTTGTTTTCATTTTTCAGGGCATTAACACGTATTTAAAACATATATTAAATGTTGTAACTTACATCACAAAAAATGCGCTTGACCCAGTGGCAAGCATACTTATCCTTCTCTCTTAATGTTGAGGTCGTGGGTTTGATACCCCTAGAAGCTTTTCATTGCATTCATTTCTCCTTCTCCAATCACGTGTCATCACCTGATTGGAGGGGAGAAATTAATTAATCAAATTAAATAAAAATAATTAAAATCCTCCAATAAGGTGGTGACATCACCTTATTAAATAATTAATATATTATATTAGATTAAAATTAGGACTAAATTGATAGATTTTTTAAATATAGGGGACCAAATGTGTAATTATACCAATTTTATTTAACTTCACCATCAACTTTTCTGTTATTTTTAACGGCTGGTGGTCATATTGATACTATTTAAATAGTTTGGTGGTTTAATTGTTTCGAAAAGAAGTAATGTGATCAAATCGCAACTTTTCCAATAGTATGGTGGTCAATGAAGTAGTTTACCCTTTTTTATAAAAAAATGGTATAATTAGTTATATAATCCCTTCAATTTTTTTAAAATCTTATTTTAGCCCCCTTAAAATTTTTAATCTCATTATAGTCTCCTTTAATAAATTTCTAGTTCCGCCCCTGTCAATAGCGTTTTTGGTATTTGGCCTATTGTTACCCTTCTCCACGGTCTTCAGCATACTCACCTTGGACTTAAATCTTAAAAAAGCAAAAGTTGTGGCACCAGAGACCTCACCATAAGCATTGAACGATTCCACCAAGGTTGATTTATGGATCCTTTTACTCACCTTGTCCATGAAAACCGTAAACTCTTCATTACCCATTGTAAAAACTCAACTCAAACGGAGCTTGTTATTTTGTATGTCGCTATGCTCTCAAGCTCTCGTGCTTTTTATAATTCTTTGTGCCTTCTCACTGTGGTGAATTGTCCGAGTATATTGATGTTCATGCCGCAAAGAGTTGGAAAACAATCGCTTCGAGTTTCTGATAAAATTTAATTGTAAATATTTCTAATGTTATATTAATTGATTTTAATTTAAATAACTTTTTATAACTATATATATTTCTTCGTAACTGATATATATACCATGTAAAGTTGAGGGACTCGACTCCAACTTAAAATCCAATCCACTAATTACTAAAATTTTCAAGTTATTCCAAGTCCTATTTTTTAATTAAAATTTTATTTAATTTTTTTTCGATTCAAGTCGAGTTTATGAAATTACGATTCGAACCTAGTCGAGTCGAGTTTTGCTCACCCTTAAAATCATGTATTGCAGAGATCTATTACGGGGCCAACCTCCCCACTGAATTTGTTTCATTCACAACATCATAATTAGAACTCATAAACTTTATAATTTTTTAACACAACTAAATAGATATTTTATTTAAAACGAAGGCAAGATATTGCCATGATACATAACCTTTTACACGAGTTCGAACATAAACAACGCCACATGATACAAAACAACATAAACCGCACCAACATGACCAAAGCAACAAGCATTGGGGTGCTTATTTTGCAACAGAAAGAAATAAAAAGCCAGCAAGTACACTAAGGGCTGCATTCGAACCAAGGAGGATAAGTCGGAAGAGCAAGATGTGAGTTACAACATTCAGTAACGTCAAGGACGAACCCTGCGGATAAACAGTTTTCAGCTGGTTTGTTAACTGAGAAAACGTCGGCAAAAGGGTTCCGGATATTGGCATTGGCAATGATAGAGAATGGCATAGCTACGTTACGAGCCGCCGTCACGGTTGGAGTCATAGCAGTTGACAGAACCACGGCCACTGCAACCATAAGCAATGCAAACTTCCTGCATTCCATTTCTTGTAGTAACTAAGTGATTAGATTTGTTCTTATAGAATAGGCTATTGATGAATATTTGTTGTCACCCAATACACCTTTATATAGTCGAGGTGATGGGCCTAAATCTGTAAATTCACATGATATATTTGTCTTTTGAACAATATTCATTGCATGCCAACAACCTTGTATGAGTGTAATATATTGGACAAATATCAAACATGTGCCTTTTAAACAACGATCATTGCATGCGAACAACCTTGCACCAATGTAATAAATTGGACAAAGAAAAGATATTACAACCAGACATTTAGTTAATACGTATCTAGAATCCTCTGAATAGTCTCGTGAAAAAAAAGAGAGAATATTATTATTTAAAAAAAAAAACTCAGGTTGGAGTAGCTTGTCTGCAAGAACTGTATACGTTATTAAAGAGCTAAGAAACAATTAACAAATACTATTATGATAACACACTAGATGCTAAAATAACATATGTAGTCCTCAAAGTTTACGCATTGTATCAATTTGGTCCTAATTTTAAATTTTTTAATTCGAACTACAAAAAGCAATTAATCTCATCCTTATACAATTTATTTATTCATATTAAGAATGAATTAAAACCCAAAACCAACAACAATACAAAGATCCTAAAAACCCATAAATATAAATTAAAAACAAATACATTTCGTAAGTTTGGGGTCGCGAAATTAATCACCATCTTAGTACATAGAGTAGCAGTAGCTGTGAGGTTTTTAACCAAACGAATTGCCTTTTGAATATTGTATATTTAGAATTAAGATGAAATTGACACGATGTGTGTTGATCACATAGGTGAGCAACATCTCTAGACGGTGGTTTTTGGGAACCGGTTTGCCCCTTGGTCTGTGTCAACTGAGGGCATGATTTTCATAAGAGTTTGGACTAGGTAAGGATACGTGTCAGCTGAAGAGGACATGTGTCTTAGTGAGTTGAGTCTGCTGTAACTCGAGTCTCGGTGCAGATCACATGCATCATCACGTGATCTGGGATAGTGTCCGCATTCTGAGTTCGTCACTGACTATAATTGATCGTTTGCACGGTCAAGGTATGTTAGTACGTTCGCAAGTAATCTACTGATTGGGTGTCCATATGGTTGTCCGCTTGGTTATAGGTTGTTGGTACTAACAATTTCCCCCTAGGCGAGGGAAGGTTATAGAGTAAGCTTTGCAAGCCTGTAAACACAGAAAAATTATACGGGGAGAGATTTGCTTGTCTGTGTAGTGAATTCTCAATGATGGGAAAAATATAAAGTTTAAATTATGCCGTTTGAAATCACATGATGCGGCTTATTAAGTAGTGTATTTTGTGTACGCTTGTTCCTTTGTGCCAATTTTCAAGGTGTAATAGACAACGTTTATTAATGTTCGTGTTGTTTATTAATGTTCGTTGTAGAACTTATAAGATTGGTTTGGTAGAGAAATTCATTAAATGCATTTGTGTAGCTCTGCGGGTGAATGGACATTTTACCAAGTTCCTCGTGCCTTGATATTTATTGGCCTTTTGTGCCGGTGTGGCAGTTTTCCCTTTTAGCAGCAAGTAGTTGTGTCGTTTTCACTGTGATTGTACGGTTCAAGACATGTTGTGATGAGAGAGAAATAATCTGATAGGTTATAGTAATTGCACGTTTTTGTATTCGTGCATTTAGTGATTGGAGGTTTTAGTGTTGCGTGATTTTAGGCCCATGTTAAAGGTTCCAAAATCTCGATATTAACTACTTGTCTAAGCAGTTTCAAAATTTGAACTTAAATCGTCGGGTCTTGGTGTTTTTCCTTTCTTTTTTCTGCTATAAATAGTGTTCTTATTAGGCTGACTATTCATAATTCAATTATTGATTGAACTATTCTTTCCTCTGTGAGTTTCGTCCTTGGAGGAATTTACATGTTGTGATGGATAGCATACGTAGGCTTCATTTAATAGATCTCGAAGAGCTTTGGCTATTTATCAAGAATATTTATGTCGACAAACAATGGTATTTGGAAGGCTATGATTAGCTATTTGTAGCTGTGAACAGTGACGAACAGAGTATTTGGGAAGCCTTGCTCTCAAGATTTTCCAAATATTATCGTTTGTTCTTATTTGTGACTGCATTGGGGGCGGTCATTGCTAAGCAATTTATATGATGATGTTGATGTGTGCTTGGTTTGTGGCCGCTTCCCATATATATGATCAAGGTGGTCGTTCGTTTGTCATTTGTGTGTGTGTGTGGCGATGTCGGGTATCATGCCAACGAATAGCTTGGTTGCAAGGACTCGCAGGGCTGAGCCATGGAACCATAAAATAAAGAAGGGTTTACCATTTTCATGTGTTGAGCCTAATGTTAAAACAAATATCAATTGAAGTGTGGCCAAAATGACCTTGTGACAATGCTTGTACACGAAATATTTTCAAATTTATTAGAAAAAGATTTTCTATGGTTGTCTTGACTATTATGCGCTTATTCGTGTGTTAATATCTTCAAATATCATCATGTACTGATTATACATGTATTGAAATCTTGCTCATTGGGTGCGATAATCTTGACTATTATACGCTTATTCGCATGTTAATATCTTCAAATATTATCCTTTCCTTAAAGTAATTTGTTCGAATACTTGCGACCTTGGATTTATACTTCGTTTAGATACTATGCGCCTTTGCTTAGAAACGTTGATCAATTAGATGATTTGGTGCTTCTATGTTGCATCTATTTAGTAGACTTGGGGGCATTGTTCAAGGAGAAACCCACTTAAATGTGAAACGTCACATAACAATCCTTTTCATTAATGAAATGCTTTGAGAAGGGTACGAGTGTTGGCGATCACTTCTGTGAGCAACCCTTTCGAATGGTGGCTCTTGGGTCATCTAGAAAGACGCTTGACCCAGATTGCCTGTTCTTAGAGGAGTGTTCTGAATTCTCACTTGCCTTCATGCATTTTATGTCATTAACTGGAATGGGGTCTGTGCTTTCGGAGCAAATGGTTCCTTGGTTTTCTTTGTGCTTGCTTAGTTTAGTGAGGTAGTAGTTTCTTACTGGACTTGGGAGTGATATGTTTTCACGGTTGTTTCTTTCCTAAAGATGACAATAAATATTATCTTTTGTCATTTGGAAATTCATAGAGTAAATAAATAGCGTATGGTTACCTTTAGATAAAAAATGAATTGTATTTCTTAATATGTTACTCATTACGCCTTTACTTGGGAGCGAAAAAGCCTATCTTTTCTCTAGATTTGCAGTGAGCGTAATTTCAGAGATGATTTAACTCTTCCTAAACCTAAAACATAAACCCTAAACATAAGTCCTAAACCCTAAAATCTAAATCCTAAATTCTAAACCCAACAACCTAAACCTTTAAACCCTAAACTAACACCCTAAACCCTAAAATTAATAAGCTTGTGTATCAAAGTTTTTTCCTAATAGGGCTTAAAATAAACGAGACAGATCGTAAGTTAATCGAGTCTAACTCGGTCAAAGCTTGGCCAACACTCGACTTGATTGAACTCGACTCAAGCTTGAACTCGGCTCGAGTTCTTAACGAGCCGAGTCAAGCTCAGATTATTCAAGCTCGATAAAAACAACTCAAGCTCAAACTCGACTCAAATTCTTAACGAGCTGAGTTGAGCTCAACACTACTTGAGCTCAACTCGACTCGTTTACACCTCTAATTATAGTAACGTATTGTTTTCCCTTTGGGGTGAATTCTTGCCCCTTTGCGCTGAGATACTTGTGGAAGACAAATTATAAGGCTCGAATTATACTTATATTCTTGTATACAGACTATACTTTTCTTTCTATAAAAGGACAATATATATAAACATAAACTTTCGGTATTCACAAATTTCCAAGGTAAATGGATAGCGAATGCTCGCTCTATTTAAAGAATATTTCGCGGGAGAGTTTACTGTTTTATTGTTTCACATGAAGTAACATAACTCTGTCTGAGCCGATTTTATATTTACTTAGTTACTTTGAATTGAGAGGATTCTTGCACCCTAGATTAAATTTTTTAAGCATATATGCATTTATTTGCACATGTACTATATTTCGACATAACACATTTCAACTCTGCGGTCGCTTTACTATGCACACTTACTGTGAAGCGGCTAGCGAACATTTCATCTTTGCGGTCACTTTACTATGCACACTTACTGTAGAAGTGGCTAGTGAATCTTTCATCTTTGTGGTCGTGTTACTATGCACATTTACTATTGAAGGGTTAAGGAACCTTTCATCTTTGCGGTCACTTTACTATGCACACTTACTGTGGGCACACTTATTGTGGAAGTGGATAGCGAGCCTTTCATATTTGGGGTCGCTTTACTATGCTCACTTACTATGGAAGTGGCTAAGGAACCTTTCTTCTTTGCGGTCGCTTTACAATGCACACTTATTGTGGAAGTGACTAGCGAACCTTTCATCTTTTCGGTCGCTTTACTATGCACACTTACCGTTGAATTGGCTAGTGAACCTTTCATTTATGTGGTCGCTTTACTATGCACACTTACTGTGGAAATGGCTAGCGAACCTTTCATCTTCGTGGTCGCTTTACTATGCACACTTACTATGGAAGTGGCTAGCGAACCTTTCATCTCTGCGGTCACTTTACTATGCACACTTACTGTGGAAGTGGCCAGCGAACCTTTCATCTCTAGGGTCGCTTTACTATACACACTTATTGTGGAAGTGGCTAGCAAACTTTTCATCTTTGTGGCCGCTTTACTATGCACACTTACTGTGGAAGTGGCTAGCGAACCTTTCATCTTTGCGGTCTCTTTACTATGAACACTTATTGTGGAAGTGGCTAACGAACCTTTCATCTTTGCGATCGCTTTACTATGCACACTTAATGTGGAAGTGGCTAGCGAACCTTTCATCTCTGCGATCGCTTTACTATGCACACTTACTGTGGAAGTGGCTAGCGAACTTTTCATATCTGCGGTTGGGAACTGAAGATTGGAAAAACATTAGTAGAAAGGCATTTTCATTAACCAAAACAGTCACATAGAATGTGCAAATTGATTTATAAGATTTAAATTTTGTAATAAAATATACGCAATGATCTATAAAGCGGAATGCGTATTAAACACGAGAGGTCGCCAAATTAAATTTTTGCACGTCTTTAATGTTACGTTTTTTCTTGTTTTGGTCTCCAACTATTAAAAAATTAACGGCGATGTTGATGTGGATTTTTTAAATATTTTTAATCTTTTTTCATTCCATGCATTATTTTTATTCAATTTAAAGATTTCGTCGGCGTTTGGCGGGGTGGAAACGAGACTCGCTTTCTTTTGTTGGGCACCTTGTGTTGGTTAACTCGGTGTTATCGGCTCTACCGGTGTACTATATGGGTGTTTTTATGGTCCCGAAGCGAATCATTCTGAAACTTGATCGGATTCGACGTAATTTCTTATGGGGGGAAGAGAGGAGCGAGCAAAATTAAGTCGGGTTAGTTGGGAAGTTGCTTGTAGTCCGAGACATTTGGGAGGGTTGGGTGTGATAAACTTACATGATCGTAATTTAGCCTTATTGGCTAAGTGGGCATGGAAATATGCCGAAGCGAAAGGGTCTCTTTGGAGGAGGATTGTGGACGCCAAGTATGGGACCGTGGTGCTAAATTGGCGGATTCACAATCAAAGTAAGAGGTCGATGTCTTCTATGTGGAAGCACATTGTCGATGTGCAGCAAAATGAAGTAGTGGAACGGTTCATGAATACTTCACAATTCTGTTGGGTTATAGGGAATGGCGAGAGCGTGCTATTCTAGCATGATTGATGGTGTTTGACCGAACCGTTGAAATTTGCTTTCCCACGTTTATATGGGTTAGCAGTGGATAAGTTAGAGTGCGTAGGCGAGGTGCTGGGGCAGTCTTTGGAAGAATGGGACTGTTGCTTTCGTAGGGCATTACGGGTGTTCGAGGGGGGTATGCTACGTGATATGCTGTCTTGTATACAGGGATTTGAGTTGCGACATGGTGTGGCCGATCGTTTCATTTGGATTCATGAGCCGTCGGGTGAGTTTTCGGTAAGGGCTTTAAACAAATTAATGTCGTCCTTTGGAATGACGGATATGTCTGAAGTGAGTTGGCCGTAGCGTCTTCCAGTGCTGCCGAAATTGCAATGTTTCATTTGGTTCATTGTACTTGATCGACTGCCAACATTGTCGATGTTGGTAGCCCGTGGTTTATCTTTGGGGGAGACATCTTTATTGTGCCGTTACTGTGGGGAAGGCGTGGATGAAGTAGACCACATCCTGTGGCGTTGTTCGATGGCTTGGGATATTTGGGATCATTTTTTCGCTTAGTGGGGAGTGACAGTGGCGCGTCCGAGACAGGTGCGGGAATTTCTTTTTTCTAGTTTCCACAGTTTCTTTTCAGGAGACTTGAGAATGTGGTGGCTTATTGGATGTACTAGTGTGCTGTGGTCTCTTTGGCTAGCCCGTAATGATCTAATGTTTCAAGACAAGCGGATGTCGATTGGGGGTATATTCTTCTTAGTCCAATTGCGATCATTTCATTGGACTCGGTTTCGATACGATAAGGTAGACATAAGGGAAGCAGCGTGGTGGGATTTCCCCTTGCTTTGTGTCAATGACGCAACAGGGGGGTGGGGGGGGGGCGGTCGGTTAGATGTGCTGTCGAGTGGTCGCCTCCTTGGAAGGGAGTGTGGAAATTTAATGTCGATGGGGCAGCTCGGGGTAAACCGGGTATGGTGGGGTGTGGGGGAGTGCTTCGGGATTGGGAGAGTCGGATTAGGGGTTTGTTTTCCGGGGCGATTGGAGTGGCGGACTCGAATGAGGCCGAGGTCCAGGCGATAGCGTTCGCCCTGAAGATGTTGAGGGAGCTGTCGTGGGAGGGGGTGGATTCGGTAATTATTGAATCTGATTCGAGGGTGGCACTTGCGTGGATTCAGGGGGTTGAGCGCAGACCTTGGCGTTTGTGGAGATGGTTTTTTCAGATTGACGACGCTTGTGAGTCTTTGCCGAGTGTATGTTTCTCGCATGTGTTTCGGGAGGGCAACCAAGTGGCGGATGCCCTTGCTAAGGGGGGTGTCGATAGGGTGTCTTTGCTATGGGTTCGGGCTTGATTTTGGCTTCGTGTTTGTCCTTTGTATCAACACAACTAATGGTACTCTTTTCCCCAATTTAGGATTAGAGGGGTTTTTAAAGAGGCTATTAGTTGTGCTTTGTATGATTTTGCATTAATAAAATCATATTGCTGTTCAAAAAAAAATCGGGTGGTGACATGACATGATTGAATAAAGAAAATCGAGGAAAATAGTGTTTTGCAGCAGGTGGATTTCAAAACCCCAGCCCCTTGCATAATGGAACCAAATAATTACCAACTATGCTAAGCCTGATATTTATTTTATTTTCCCTGAAACATGTATTTAATGTTCTTTAAGGAGACCACATTTTTGTATTGTTGGTAACTTAATATACCTTAAATACTTGTTTTAGTAAAAATAAAGTAGATTCTAGGCGTAGTTCAGTTGGTAAGCACTTGCTTCCATTATGCAAGGGTTTAAGGGTTTGAAATCCACCAGCTACAAAACACTCTTTTCCCATTTTCCTTTGATTTTATTCATTCAATTCACCACCTAATTGGTCGAATAAAATTAAATGAAAATAATGCATGGATGAGAGAGAAATGATTAAAAAAACATTTAAAATTTTTCACGTTCGTATCAGCGTTAATTTGTTTAACGGTTGATGACCAAAACATGAAAATAATGTAATGTTCGAGACATTTTTAATGAAAAATTTAGTTTGATAACCAAAACAAAAAATATACATAATTTAGTGATCACTCGTGTAGTTTTTCTATTTTTTAAAAAGAAAAATGTTAGGCGAGAAAGTCATGAATATTCATCTCCTAGTAGTTTCCATGTAAATAAGTCCCAAATTTTCAAAGAGAAACAAGGTGCTGATTGAATGGTTGGGGAAGTTTTTGGTTTTAATTATGGCTTTTTCTAACATATGCTACATGCATAGGTTAAGGGTCATTTAATAACTTGCATTAAATGCAAGATTTCTATTAAAAATATAATTATTTAATGTATTATAAAACCTTAAAAGATTCTATTGAAACATTCTCATTTAATGTATTAAGGTTTAAGATTTTAGATTTTATAGTTTATGGGGTTATAGTTTAGGGTTAGGGTATATGGTTTGGGGTTATGATTTTATGATTGAGGTTTTAGGGTTTATGTTTTAGGGTTTATATTTATGTTGTTTAGGGTTAGAATCTTTTAACGTTTTGTAATACAATGAATGATTGTGGGTTTTTCAAATAGAATCTTGCATTTAATGCAAATTATTAAATGATTCTTAACCTATGCATGTATGCATAAATTAGACAAACCCTTTATTTATTTACCGTACTGAACAATAAAGCTCTCAAACCCTAAAAATAGTAATTTTTTTAATTAAATTTGTGTTTTTTATTGATGTTTTGGAAAATTTTTAATGATAAAATGGTAGAGGACGATGAGACGAATTTATCGATGTTTAGGGTGGTTACAAAAGAAGTTGAAGAATAACGTTTTTCAGTTGTGGCTAAAAGGGATAAAAATCATCTGCCTCTTTTCGGTGCCCCTTTCTATGCATCAACACTAAAAAATTAAATTCTAAGTCTAAACCCTAAATTCCAAATCCTAAACCCTACACACTATGCCCTAAAAAATACACCATACCTTAAATTTCTTAAACCCTAATAACAAACCTTAACCTTAAACTCTAAACCTAATTTTTAATGTGTGAGCATAAATAGGGACACTGAAAAGGGATAGAGATTTTCTATTCGGCTAAAATTGGATGATAACTCTTAATCTTGATTAAAATAATAATGAGATCGATGGAATAAAAAATTAATTTTATAGTTTTCTAATCGATAGACGTCATCACTAGTGGTGTTCATTTTCGGATATCGGATTCGATCAGATCCGAAAATTCGGATCACCTAAATAGCGATCCGTATCCGATCTGAAAAAACCAGATATCCGAATAACCGGATATCCAAATTTTCGGATCGGATACTCGGATATCCGAATATTCGAAATTTATGAATTTATTTGATTATTTTTTAATTTAATGGTTCTATCCATGAAAATTTTAGGTTTTCGAATATAAAAATTAATAAATTATTGAATATAACAATCTTTGTATCCATGGAAATTTTAATTTTTCATATATAACAAGTAAAAATATCGAATATAACAAGATTTATACCTATAAAAAAATTTGAATTTTCGGATATCGGATAATCGCATATCCGATTTGAATGTAAAACCAATATTTGTATCCGATCCGAATTATCCGAAAAATAAAAAACGGATCGGATATCCAAAATTTCAGATCGGATCAATGGATAATCGGATCGGATCAACGGATAATCGGATCATATCATTTTGAACACCCCTAGTCATCACCACTTCAACACTAAACTATCACACTATCAAATTTTTTTGCTCGACAAAAAGAGTAATTTATTATTAGGGTAAATTACACCACATACCACTCAACTATGACACCTGACTTGAAAATGCATCAAACTTTAAAAAAGTTTAAAACTAACACAAAACTTTAATATGTGACTCGAAAATACCATTCCGCTGTTAACTCTTAACATTCCATTAGGCTAAAACGAAATCGTTTTGGTGCGACTATTTTGAAGTCTAATAGAAAAAAATGACGTCTTTTTGCTGGAGAAAAAAAGATTAAAATCATGCGCTTGGGGGTTTTCAACCTAGGACCTTTAGGAAAAAGAGCTAAGCCTTAACCACTAAATCAACATGATATTATAAAATGTTTTACCACAAATATTATATATCTCAAACTGCTTGAGATTAATTCAAATTGTTTTATGAAATAAATAATACTATAAATAATATAAATGTATAAATAATATAAAATATATTATTTGTATATAAATATATATATATATATATATATAATTAAAAGTGAATTTTTTTCTTCCAAAAAATTATGTATTGTTTTTATTTTATATATAATATTTATAATATAAAATATATTATCTTGATGTTAAATAATGTGGTAAAGTGGGTTTTAATAATAGAATCCCGAAACTAGGTGAATTACTAGATTTCTAGGTTGAAATCTTTGAGTTTATGGCTTGTTTATGTGGTTTAATGGTTGCTGGTGGTAAAAGGATGTTGATGTAATGGTTTTAGATGTAAATTGATGTTGTTTAATGGCTAATCTCGCTGGGCATTGGTTGGAGATTGTTTAGAATGATTTTGTTGATGTTTTCGGTTAATTTCGGATATCGTTTGCTTGGTTTTTGTTAGAGAGAATTGTGGAGTTGGGTTGCTGGAGGTTTTGATGCAAGAATGTGCATTAATCATCTGTTTTGCTTTGGTTAGAAGCAGGTGAGATTGATCTGGTATCTCTGAAAGAGGTTTTGGTTGCTCTAGAGGCTTGATATCCTTTGGCAAGTGGGAAGAAGCTTTGTCGGTGAGTGGAAATGATTTTAAAGGCTTTTCAAAGGTTTCAAAAGGAAGGTTTGGGCGCTTAGATTAAGCCTAAAATGTTAATCTAAGCTCGGAAGTAAGTATGAAAGATTTTGCTCTCGGTTTATCAGTTTTCCCATTGTTTTGATTGATCATGCTCATGTTTTAGAAATAGATTTGTTACCTACTGTTCATGCATGTTTTGAGCATTGAGATTTGATGAATATGATCCCATGAGAGTTGATTTATGATTTGAAAGAGTGTATAACTAGTTGAGAAAATGTTATGCATTGTTTATTCTTTTGAGATGGGATGAGACTTGATTTACGTTTATGCATTGAAAACAGTAGAGTAACATGGTTTAAAAGTGTATATTGTCAAAGTAATGATACTTAATATTATCGGATATAATTGGTTGACCAATAGGATGAGAAGTGCACTATAATATACAAAATTCGCACGTGAGACAAATTCTTCAGTTACACAATAGGGGTAGATTCTATTGTGTTACGAGTGATAGGGGTAGATTCTATCACTACAAGCAATGGGAGTAGTGTCATCCCGGACGAAGTGAGATAATGGTGAGGGTAGATTTCACCATGAGACTTGATGAGGTTAGATTCCATCCGGGTCACTTTTAATGCCAATATATGATATTACATGTATCATGGTTTTGATGCATTTGTATAATGAGTTTTGTACATTAGATTTCATTTGGAGATTTGCATTGTGATAAATGCATGAGATTAGTGATACATGTTTTGTAAATTATTATTGGTTTTGCTTTGAAAGTGATTTAAAGCATGAGTTGTATTCGAGCATGATGTAAAGAGATTTGTTTTTAAGAAATGATTTTAAAATGCATTGTTGTTGGTTTTAAATCGAGCGACCCTCACTAGGAATTTATGTTTACGCTCTCTTTTTCCAACAATAAGGAGAAATAGCTATTTCGGAGCAGCAGGAAGGCAAGAGGAGATCCAAGAGACGTTTCATAGCTCAAGTATGATTTTACATTTACTAAATAGTAATAAGTGGCAATGGGAGGATGCCTTAATATTTTGGGAGGTTGTGTTTTGAAACTCCTTGGTTTGTGGCATGTTTTAGTTATCTATTTGGACTTGTAATTGGCATTTACTTTATGGTATTTGGTTTGGTTTGTGTTTTGTTGTTCAAATGGTCATTTTGCGTAGGAAGCATGCCTAGAGTTTGATAATCATGATGAGTTGATGTTGGAAGCATGCTTTGGTGTTTATTGCCTTTGGATATATGTTCTAAGCGGTTGATTATGTCTTGGTAATATGCTGGGATGGTTTCAGATGAGTTTAAGCATGAAAAACTAGCATTTTTGGGCATTGCAGGCCCAAGTGCATCGATACAGTCGAAGGTGTATCGATACAGGTATGTGTATTTTTGGACCCCATATCGATACGATTGAAGGTGTATCGATACGCCCACTTGGTTAAAATGGTTCTAGAAAATATCATATTGATACGCTATCGGGACCGTATCGGTACACCCCCGTGTATCGATACACTATGGGGCTGTATCGATATGCCTGGTAGGTAAGTTGGTTATTTAGGTTGTTAAATGTTTCTGATTTCTTCCGTTTTGGTCACTGAATGTTTTGCAATCAATTGAATACGTTCGAATAGTCGGTTTGAGCTGAAATTTGACATGAGAGCATGAAACATGTTAAGTTAAATATCGGTAACCTCAATTTCACAATTAGTCTCTGTATTTTGTCAGATTTGCAATTTGGTCCCTAATTGCTAATTAGTGTAATCGGAAGTCGATTCGACGCCCGATTGAGTTGAGATTTCACCTGATGCATGTACGATCACCTTAGGAAATAATAAGAGCATCTATACAAGATTAAAAGAAAATATAGGGTCGTTTATTGAGAAAAAAATGGGGTACCCATTGCCTTAATACTATTAGTATAAAGAGATTTTTATCTTAAAACTTGAGCATCTTGGATTCTTGCTTCACGTTGGCTTAATTGTTTTATTGTTGTTTTCTCATGCTATATATTTTAAATTGTTATTTTTGAAAATGGAACCGAAATGAGAGCTTGGAAGACTAGTAATGTTGTGAGAAAATATGCCGATAAGAATGATGTTTGATCTTGAGTTGATTTGATCCTCGATCGAGAGTTGTTAGAAGTGACCCCCGAACTTGAGTGACTTAGTCCTCGTTCGCAAGATTATAGATGGTGTTGGGTCAGGGCAGCATATTTAAATTGGGAAATGAGGTTCAATTGTGAGGATGAGCTAGCATACACCAGAACTGGCTACCGAGGAACGCAAATGATGTGAGAGTTGCGACCTGGATTAGTTAAGACAGTGTGTAAGATAAGAATGTGATTGTGGGAATGTTTGCTCGGTAGTTCTTTTCCCATAGCCTAAGTCTGATAATTAACGATAATGGTGTTGCTTTAGTTTAGTATTTATGACGAGTAGATGACGAATGTCCCAGTGGCATTTGAGATTACGAAGAGACAAGTATTCTAAGAATACTTGGGTTTAAGTTTAGCAAGAGTGCTAGGAATTTCGTGTGCAATGATGCGTCGAAGTGAATCTTGACTGAAAATCAAGATGTGAAGTAGTCTTTGTATCGAAGCTTTTTTGAGAGATGGATATGTGCAAATTTTGGCGAAGATGTATGAGGTACTCTGGGGATGCAAATTTGGTTGCGGGTGATTGGTCCGAGAATATTGTTGGTAAGTGTGAATTGTTAATCATGCACAATACAAACTACTTATATATATATATATATATATATATAGATATTTAAATATGTCATTACATGCATGTATTTGGGCATGAAATTAGAAATTTTGCATACATATGCATAGGCATCTATTAGGGCATGTAGTTGGGCATATATGCATATGTTCACACTTACTAATGATTTCTCAGAGATCGATGAAGATGAGATGTATGTAGCATTCACAAAAGGATTCGTTAAGATCATGAAGGGTAAAGAAGGTGCTTAAGGTGGTTCATGGAGGTTGGTGGTTGGAGTACAAGGTCTTTTCTAGGATTAGTTGCTACTAATGAAGTTTTTTGAGGAAATTTTCGTAGGTGGACACGCCGTTGGCGAAGTTACAACAGTAGAGATGCTTTGACAGTGCAAGGTCATGTGTTTGCGGTTGATTTGATGGAGTTGTCTTTCTATGGTTTTGATGTTATCTTGGGTATGGATTGGTTGACGGAACATAAAGATGTGGTTGATTTTAAATCTAAGAGAGTTTCGTTGAAACTTGCCAATAATTATGAAGTCGTAGTGGTGGGAGAGAATGTGAAGGTCTTATCTAATGTTGTTTCGGCTTTGAAAGCACAAAAGTTGTTGGAGGTTGAGTGTCAAGCATACTTGGCGTATGTTATGAATCTGAATATGAAGGAGGCACGACCCCGGGATATTCGCACCGTTTGTGATTTTCTGGGGGTGTTTCTAGAAGAGTTGCTTGGTTTGCCGCCGGATAGGGAAGTAGAGTTTCGTATTGAGATGTATGCAGATACGACACTCGTGTCTATTGCTCCGTATCACATGGCGCCTAAAGAGTTGAAGGAGTTGAAGATGCAACTTCAGGAGTTGTCTGATCATGGTTTCATTCGTCCTAGTGTTTTGCCTTGGGGAGCACCTGTGTTGTTTGTGAAGAAGAAGGTTGGCACAATGAGAATGTGTATTGATTATCCATAACTGAACAAGTTGACATTTAAGAACAAGTATCCTTTTACCGTAGATTGACGATCTTTTTGATCAATTTCGTGGTGCGATAGTGTTTTCTAAGATAGATTTGAGATCATGATATTATCAATTGAAGGTGAAGAATAGAGATGTGCCAAAGACTGCTTTTCAGACTCATTACGGGCATTATGAGTTTTTGGTGATGCTGTTTGGGTTGACAAATACGCATGTAGCTTTCATGGATATGATGAATCGGGTGTTCCATGAATTCTTGGATCAATTCGTGGTAGTGTTTATTGATGATATCTTTGTGTATTCTCGTACGGAGGAGGATCATGATAAGAATTTGAGGATTGTTTTGCAAGTCTTGTTGGATAATCAACTTTATGCTAAGTTGAGTAAGTGAGTTTTGATTAAGGAAGTGGTTTTCCTTGGTGATGTTGTATCGGCCGAAGGAATTCGTGTAGATCCACAGAAGGTTGAAGCGATTGTGAATTGGAAACAACCTAAGTCGGTGATAGAGGTTCGTAGTTTCTTAGGTTTGGCAAGGTATTGCCGTCGTTTTGTGGATGGTTTTCAAAGGTTGCTTCTTTTTTGACGAAGTTGTTGCAAAAAGATGTTCGTTTTGAGTGGACAAAAGCTAGACAACAAGCTTTTGAGAAGTTGGAGGAAGCTTTGACGCAAGCTCCCATCTTGATTCAACCTTAGCCAAGAAAAGAGTTTGTGATCTATAGCGATGCATCTTATGTTGGATTAGGATATGTGTTGATGCATGATGGTAGAGCTGTGGCTTATGCGTCTAGACAGTTGAAGGTGCACGAGAGCAATTACCCTACTTATGATATAGAATTGGCCACGATGGTGTTTGCGCTAAAGATTTGGAGGTATTACCCTACTTATCATAAGAGTTTAAAGTATTTGATGTCGCGAAAGGAGTTTAATCTTAGGCAACGAAGATGGTTGGAGTTGCTTTAAGGATTACGATTTGACGATAGAGTATCACCATGGGAAGGCCAATAATGTGGCTAATTCTTTGAGTAGAAAGAGGGTTGTAGAGTTGAGAGTGAAGTTTTCTCGATTGAATGTGTCGCGAGATGGAGAGTTAGTTGTTAAGTTGCAATTTCAACCTTCTTTGGTGTAGATGGTTAAAGAGAATCAATTGTTGGATGATTCGTTGGTACCTCATGTCCAGGACATAGCGGATGGTAATCCAACAGACTTTTGTTTTAATGATGATGGAGTTTTATGTTTTAAGAGTCGAGTAATTGTACCGGAAGATGATGAGTTAAGGCACACTATTTTGACTGAAGCGCACAATAGCCCTTTTTCTATGCACCTTGGTAGTACTAAGATGTATCATGGGTTGAAGGAAGAGTACTACTGGGTTGGTTTAAAGAAAGACGTGGCCGAGTTTGTTGGTAAGTGCATGGTGTGTCAGCGAGTTAAAGCTGGGCATCAATTTCCTTTTGGGTTGTTGCAACCGTTGAGGGTACCATAATGGAAATGGGAGAGGATTACCATAGATTTTGTGTCAGGGTTGCCTTTGAGTACCTTCAAAGAAAAATTCTATTTGGGTGATAGTTGATCGTTTTACGAAGTGCGCGCATTTCCTGCCAGTGTATACTACGTATACGTTGGATAAGCTGGCGGATTTGTACATCTCAGAGATTGTGTGCTTGCATGGAGTGCCTAAGTCTATAGTATCAGATAGGGATTCACATTTTACGATAAGGTTTTGGGAGTGTTTGCATCGAGCTTTGGGTACAAGGTTGAACTTCAGCACTTCGTATCATCGTCAGACGGATGGTCAATCTGAGCGTGTTATTCAAGTATTGGAAGATATGTGAAGATGTTGCATCATTGATTTTCAAGGATCTTGGGAGGAGCTCTTACCTTTGGTAAAGTTTTCTTATAATAACAATTATCAAGTGAGCATTCAAATGGCTTCTTATGAAGCTTTGTATGGTAAGAGGTGTTGTACGCCTCTAAGTTGGGCGGAGGTAGGTGAGAAATATGTTTCTTCGCCTCACATGTTAAAGGAGATCAATGAAAAGGTAAAGCTTATTAGTGAAAGGTTGAAAGCGGCTTCGGATCGGCAAAAGTCTTATGCGGATTTGAAGCGTATAGAAATTGAGTACGCGGTTGGTGATAAAGTGTTTTTGAAAGTTTTGCCTTGGAAAAAGGTGACGAGATTTGGCCGGAAGGTCAAGCTAAGCCGAGGTATATTGGACCTTATGAGGTTTTGGAGCGAGTTGGTCTGTATCTTATATATTAAGGTTACCGCCTGAGTTAGAAAAGATACATGATGTTTTCCACGTATCCATGCTTCGGAAGTATAAATCGAATATGTCGCATGTTATGCATGTTGAGGAGATTGAATTGAATCTGAATTTATCTTATGAAGAGGAATAAGTTAAGATCTTAGCTTTGGATAGTAAAGTTATTTGTGGTAAGACCATTGAATTGGTTAAGGTGTTGTGGCGACATCGAAGTGTTGAGAAAGCCACGTGGGAAGGGAAGGAAGACATGAAGAAGCAATTCCTTTATCTTTTTCCACTAGGAAAATTTCGAGGATGAAATTTCTTAAAAGGGGGAGAGTTGTAACACCCCGATTTTGGGCTTGGGAGTTAGCCGGGTTTGGCTGGAGTGTTCGGGCGAGCCGATCTAGACTAGTTTCAGGAATAAATTGAGTTAAAATGTTTTTGAGCGAAATAAAATTGGGGAAATATTCTAAAATCGTAAAATAGTGTTTTTAAGGTTTTGGAGAGTTCAATTTGATAAAATTGGACTGATTTAATTGACATTTTGAAAATGGTGACTAAACCGTAAAGATTGTAAAATGTGTTTTAATGACTAAATTGAAAGGATTCAAGGCTTAGAATCTTTAGGGAGCTATTACACCAAGGTGTTATTAGTCTTTTCCCTTATTTTGGTTATTTTTAAAGATTTAATAAAAATGTTTATTAAATGGTTTTAATAAAAAGGATTTTAAAAAGGCCAAACATTTTCTTACGTAACTTCTCATTTTCTCTTTTCTTGCTTTAATTGTGTTTTAATGGAGTTAAATTGATGAAATTGGTTGGGTTTCGTTTTGGATTGTATTTTTGGGTTTTATATTGATTTTAATCATGATCTTGATGTTAAATAATGTGGTAAAGTCGGTTTTAATAATAGAATCCCAAAACTAGGTGAATTACTAGATTTCTAGGTTGAAATCTTTGAGTTTATGTGGTTTAATGGTTGCTGCTGGTAAAAGGATGTTGAGGTGATGTTTTTAGATGTAAATTGATGTTGTTTAAAGACTAATCTCGCTGGGCATTGGCTGGATATTGTTTAGAATGATTTCGCTGATGTTTTCGGTTAATTTCGAATGTTGTTTGCTTGGTTTTTGTTAGAGAGAATTGTGGAGTTGGGTTGCTGGAGCTTTTAATGCAATAATGTGCATTAATCATCTATTTTTCTTTGGTTAGAAGTAGGGGAGATTGATCCCGTATCTTCGGAAGAGGTTTTTGTTGCTTCAGAGGCTTGATATCGCTTTCGCAAGTGGAGTGAAGCTTTGTCAGTGAGTGGAAATGATTTTAAAGGCTTTTCAAAGGTTTGAAAGCATGGTTTGGGGATTTAGATTAAGCCTAAAATGCTAATCCAAGCTTAGAAGTTAGTATGAAACATTTTGCTCTCGGTTTATCGGTTTTCCCATTATTTTGATTGATCATGCTCATGTTTTAGAAAGAGATTTGTTACCTACTGTTTATGCATGTTTTGAGCATTGAGATTTGATGAATATGATCCCATGAGAGTTGATTTATGATTTGAAAGAGTTTATAACTTGATTAGAAAATGATATGCAATATTTATGCTTTTGAGATGGGATGAGACTTGATTTACGTTTATGCATTGAAAACAGTAGGGTAACATGGTTTAAAAGTGTATATTGTCAAAGTAATAAGACTTAATATTATCAAATATAATTGGTTGACCAATATGATGATAAGTGCACTATAATATAAAAAATTCGTACGTGAGACAAATTCTTCGGTTACACAATAGGGGTAGATTCTATTGTGTTGCGAGTGATAGGGGTAGATTCTATCACCACGAGCAATGGGGGTAGTGCCATCCCGACTGAAGTGAGATAATGGTGAAGGTAGATTTCACCATGAGACTTGATGGGGGTAGATTCCATCAAGGTGTCCGTATATCCGAGCATTTATGGATATGGGTAGTGCTATCCAAGGATGGGGGTAGATTCCATCCAGGTCACTTTTAATGCCAATATATGAGATTAAATGTATCATGGTTTTGATGGATTTGTATAATGTGTTTTGTACATGAGATTTCATTTGGAGATTTGCATTGTGGTAAATGCATGAGATTGGTGATACTTGTTTTGTAAATGATTATTGGTTTTGCTTTGAAAGTGGTTTAAAGCATGAGTTGTATTTGAGCATGATGTAAAGAGATTTGTTTCTAAGAAATGGTTTTAAAATGCATTGTTGTTGGTTTTAAATCGAGTGACCCTCACTAGGCATTTATGCTTACGCTATCTTTTCCCAACAATGCAGAGAAATAGCTATTTTGGGGCAGCAAGAAAGCAAGAGGAGATCAAAGAGACGTTTCATAGCTCAAGTATGATTTTACATTTACTAAATAGTAATAAATGGCACTGGGGGGATGCCTTAATGTTTTGGGAGGTTGTGTTTTAAAACGGTTAGACCGGGTCAAGGGGGATACATAGTGTCTCGACTTGACATTTAAAAAATTATTTTATGTAAAAAAATTGTTTAAAAGTTCACGAAATTCTAAAAAATGTATAAAATATATTTTTTTTGAATAAATTTGTAAATGCAACATGATAGAATTGTAGTGCATCATGTGCTAGTAATGTCTAAAGAAAAAATTATAAAAAAATTAATGGTCAAAATTGATCAAATGGCTTAATTAATTCAATTTCTTGGTTTAAGAGTTTAATTGAATGCAAAAAAAGTTGAAGGGCTTAATTATTTTTTTAAAAATTCAAAAGCTTCTTACACCTAAGGCTAAAAAAAACTGAAAAACTTCATCAATAGGATTCAATTTACTAACTTCAGGTAAAATAAACTTAATTTGCTGCACACATTTTACCACTAAGACAACTATGGATGTGAAATCAGGTAATCGTTCAGGTTTCAGGTCAGGTAAAATCGGTTACGGGTTATGTCAGGTCAATCTAATGGTTCGACTCGGATCAGGTCAGGTCCAGGTCGACTGAGATACGGGTCATTATCAGGTTGATTTCAAATCAGATTGAGTTCGAGTCCGGGTCGGGTTAATTTCAGGTCGGGTAAGCATCAGTTCGGGCCAAACGGTTCAGGTCTGAATCAGTTAATTAACGGGTTAATTCATGTTCAAATAGACTTTACGTCAGGTCACGTCGTTGACGGATAAAATTCAGGTCGGGGAATATCGGTTTCGATTGAAGTTCAAGTTGGGTCTTACCGTGTACAAATAAACTTCAGTAAGGTAATTGTGGGTAAATTTCGGATAAAAATAAAATTTTAAGTATTAATATGAACCAAAATATCCTTACGATGTCGAAATATGTTACAATTTAATATATATATATAATTGTGACTAAATTGAATTAAACTAAAATTTAAAAGTGAATATTATGACTAAAATGCAACATTTAAAACGCGGAAGAACCTAAGGGTAATTAACCCCTAACCTAAAAATTAGGCAGCTTAATTACCCCCAAATTTTGTCATTTACCTCGATTTTACCAATTATAACTTTTCATACTTTTAATTAAAACAAAACGGTGGACTTGGGAGGGAAAAAACTCGGTGATTTTTAGCCCGCCTATTATTTTAGGTTAAAGAAAATTCAACTTTTAGTCCATTTGACTTTAAAAGAAATTAATTTAAGTCCTGATTTTTTTATTTTTAGATTTTAATTTAATTCAACCGAGTCCCAATTTAGGTTATAATTGAAATTCGAGCTTTAGTTTTAGAATTCTCATAGAGACGTTTATATGGTTTGGACTATATTACAAAAAATACAGGGTTTGGATTAAATTAAAAAATAGAAATAAATGTGGGTTAATCTTGGATAAAAATATCATTTTATGGACTAAAATGAACTAAAATAACACAATCTTTACTTTATTAGACTAAGTTCTAAAACTTAGAAATAAACATTGGTAAATTCCAATTAAAAGGAAATTTTTGGGGTACTAAAGTGAAAAAAATATTATCATATTAAAAATATTGGACTAAATTACACAATTAAAAATAAATAAAATTTAATTTTGATTAAATAAAGATTTGTATGAAATTAATTAAACATTAAACTTCTAAACCCTAAACTAGTCACTTAAACCTGTAGGCTATAAGTATAACCCCTAAAAAATTATCATTAGTCATGTAACACATATGACATTGTACATGTATTCACGTATCGGTATAAACTAGGCCAGACATATACTATAGAGTATAATAATAAATTATTAATAATATCATCACGTATGATAATATATATTATATATAGATTATATTATAGACTATAATATAGACCTTAAGTCTCAAACAACACCATAAACCCTAAACCATTAACACTAACCACTAAATCGTTAACCATAAACTTTAAGCCATAGAAATTCATCACATAAATCAATTACCTTAAACTACACCATAACTCTAAACCATTGACACTAACCCTTAAATCATAAACCTTAAGCCATAGAAATTCTTTGCATAAATCAATAACCATAAACTACAACATATACCCTAAATCACTAACACTAAGGCTTGAACCCTAAACCCTAAGCCTTAGGCCATAAAAATTAATTTCATAACCCAATAACCCTAAACTACAACATATACCTTAAACCATTAATAATAAGGCCTAAACCTTAAATGATAAACTAAAATTAGGGATCAAATTGTCAATTTGAGCATAAAAATATAGCATAAAACTGAAATTAGGGACTAATTTGACAATTTAAAAGTGGATAAAGTTGAGAGTTCAATGACCAATTTAACAAATTTACCATACAATACACCCTAAAACCAAAATTTAACCAATTCATTATTTGAATTTAACCACAAATAAATCTAAAATCTCACCACATGTGATGCACAAACCTTATTAGTCTATTACCAATTAGCCATTTACCCCAAAATATACCCTCGTCTCCTCTTTCACTTTAAGCAAGCTAATTAAAATCGAATTCAAATAAAGTTAAATTCGCACATCAAGTATCAAAGACAATTAAAAAACTAAATTCAATGAAAAGACCGATAACAGATTAGGAAGACTAATTTCCAATCAATTTTATTAAAATGAGTTAATTAAATTAATCCTAAAAATGAGGATCTAAATTTAAGACACGAAAACTGAAATTAAGATTCGATTGAATGGAAATTAAACTTGACATGCAAAATTGGGACTTAAATGGAATGCTACGTAAAGATAGAAGGACCTATGGTGTAAACATACCCTAAGCTAAAAAGGGCGGGGTGATTCCCTCCAATGCCTCAACCGGTGGCGGGATGGAAATTCCTTTGAGGGCGGGCTGATTAGTAATTCCCTTCAAATGCTTTAGTTTTTTTTGTTCAAACCCTTAATAAATAAATGAGCCATTTAATATAATTAACTTAATTGTTATAATTAAACTATTTAATATAATGATCCTATTTAATATATAAAGTAAATTTATTAATTTAATGACCATAATTAACAAATTTATTTAAATTTTGAATAACTTGTTTTAAATTTATCGATCTCAAATTATTAATTTAATAAAACTTTTATATTTTTATATACTATAATTTATAAATATAAAAAATAAATATTAATTTAATTATCATAGTTAAACATGTACCTTAATTTGTGAATATGTATTTGTCACACTATAATATAATACATTCATAATCTCACAACTCCATCAATTGCAATTTATTAGTTATTACAAGTCAGGTAAATATCATATCAGTTCAATAACAAGTCAGATCATTTACAGGTTGAGTCAATTACATATTGTAACGCCCCGGTTTTGGGCTTAGAAGTTTTGGGCGTTGACCGGTTCGGTCAAAGTGCTGTTCGAATCTAAAAAGGTGAAATTAGGAAAGCCTAGTTCGGGTTGCATTAAAAATATGGAAAAATGTTCTATAATCATCTTTTAATATATATAAGTGAACTGTGAAATCAATTTAACAAAATGAGGTTTGGAAGGGTGACATTTTGGCTAGTGACCAAAATGTAGTTTTTGAAAGTTGCGTGACTGTTTTAGAAAGGATTGAAAATTTCTTTAAGGAGCTATTTACCCAAAGGGAGTTTCTCCAGATTTTTCTAAGATATTTTAATGTTTAATTCTGATTTTAAAACTAAAGAAAAGTGGAGGGAAATCATTTTGCTATTTTGCAACTAACTTTCCATATTTTCCAATTTTCCTTTTCTCTCATTTTCTCTCAACCCAAACACTTTCTCTCCAGAGATTTCCTTCTGATTTTGTCACTCAAATCTCTCTTTTCAATCCTCTTTTGATTGCTAATCATCACATCAACAAAACCTCACCATTTGCTAGTTGATTCATCAAGGTTTTTGGTTCTAAAAGAGGAGAAACTCAAGTTTGGAGGTAAGAACGTCCTTCTCCTCTAAACTATCAGTTCTTTACTGAAATTCCTAAGTTCTCAATCCTTAATTGATGTTTTATAAATGGCTTTTAAAGTTGTGAAATGGATCTTGGCTTAAAATGCAAGATTTGGTGATTTTTGATAGATTTTCGTTTGATCTGTTAAAGCTGTGATTTGAAGTGTGTTTTTGATGATAAATGAATGTTAATTTGATAAGGAATTGAGTTTTGATTAATGCAATCCCGGATAGGTTGGATTTCCTAAGTTTAGCTTGTGATTCTTGGTTGTTTTTGAGGTGATCTTGTGGATCTGATGTTGCTGGAGGTATAAGGATGTTGTTAGGTTCTTTTTAGATGTTAAATGATGTTAAAGGATGTTTGGTTTTGATGGTTTATGGCTGGGCTTTGTTGAGGAGTTGTTTGGATGCATTTTCGGTTGTGTTTGGTGGCCGAAAATGGAGTGTGGATGAGGGCAGCGAGTTTAGGTGCTTTCATTGAAGCTATTAATGCATGATGATGCATTAATCCTCTGCTTTGATGTGTTTAAAACAGGGGAGTCATCTTTGGATCCAAGTTGTGGTGATCCGGAAGCTTGATTTGTGCTTCGGCAAGAGGCAAAGTGGAATCGGTGAGTGAAAATGGGTTTTCATCTTTGAAACCAATGTCTTGGGAGCTTAGTTTAAGTCTAAACAACTTTACTAAGCTCAAGTGTAAGTTTTCGAAAAACTCTCTAGTGGTGGCCATGGTTTGGTTGTTATGCAATGTGGTTTATTGCATGTTTTAAATTCTGTTTTGAAAGCATGATTTAGCATGGTTATTGCTGATTTTGTAAGCCATATGTTGAAGGAAGCTCAAGGTAAGAGTTCCTTGTTTTTGAACATTGTTTAAATGTGGTTTGATGCTTTAAAATGCATGATGAATATGGCTTGGTTTAATGCTTTAAAACAGTGGGTTATTTGATGAAAATGATGTATATTGGCAAGTGATGTTTTGAAAAAGGTTAAGGTCACTAAGGTGGTTAAAAGTCCTTGAGTGAGCCTTGTGGATTCTAAGAACTTCATGGTGGTTAAAAGTCCATGATGATTCTTGTTAAGGTCACTAAGGTGGTTAAAAGTCCTTGAGTGAGCCTTGTTACTTAAGAACATCAAGGTGGTTAAAAGTCCTTGGATGGTTCTTGTTAAGGACACAAAGGTGGTTAAAAGTCCTTGTGTGGTCCTTGCCATGGTGTTTAAAAGTCCATGGGCCAAGGTGTTTAAAAGTCCTTGGGGCCAAGGTGTTTAAAAGTCCTTGGGGTGAAACTTGTTAAGGACACAAAGGTGGTTAAAAGTCCTTGTGTGGTCCTTGTGAATTATAAGATCACAATGGTGTTTAAAAGTCCATGTATGAGTCTTATGTTGATCTTGTTTTTTTAAAAGATGGAATTTATCACTTGTGGCCAATATGACATGTATGGATATGGAAGCATGTAATGCTTGTTTAAATTGCTTTGAGCATGAGTAAATGATGATTTGAAGTATGATTTATAAAGTGATTTATAAATGCATTATTGAATGGTTTTAATGAGCATACCTCACTAAGCTTTTGCTTACGCTCTCTTTCGTTTTCTTAAATCGATAATGCAGAACATTAAGGTGCATTGAGGGCAGCAAGGAAGGCAAGCAATCGAGAGGAAGTTAAGCTCAAGTATGGGAAGGTTTTCTTAAACACATTTTAGATTTTGACATTTGGCAATGGGGGACCTATGTGAATGTTTTGGGAGATGTTTTGAACTCCCTAAGTATGTTTAATGTTGTTGGTAATGCTGGTTTTTGTAATTGACCGTTATATGTTTGATTTGGAGGTTTATGCTTGAATGGTTGGCTTGTGTAGGAAGCATGCCTTTAGATTTGGGGCTTTTCATATATGATGATATTATGCTGATTGGTTGATGCAAATATGTCTCTTGTATGTTGAATTTGTTGCTGGTAAAGTTTGGTAGCAATCGGAGCATGATTGGATGATCAATTGTGTGTTTAAGCATGCACTTTGCTGCATTCTGTGCAGGCTGTTTCGGAACAGTGGCTACCGTTTCGGAACGGGTGCCTTGAATCAGCCCAGGCGTCCGAAACGAGAGACACCGTTCCGAAACAGAAAGGCCACTGCCAGCCCTCGTTTCGGTACGCATTGCGGAACGGCCCCGCGTTTCGAAACGGGCTCTCCCTGTTTCGGAACACGTGACCGTTGGGGGCTGACATTGGCAGTTAAATGTTTTGGAATGTTTGCATTTTGGTCCTGAATCTTGTTTGTGCAATTGTATGAGTTTGGGATGTCCGTTTGAGCTGAAATTTGACAGAGAAGCATGAAACCTGATTAATTTCAAGATAGTAACTTTAATTTGGGTTAAGGCCTTATAATTTACAGAATTTACAATTTGGTCCCTAAAGTTGTAAATTGTTCAATTGGGTCCCTGTTTGATCTCTGATGTTTATGATCTTTGAGTATGTTGTTTGAATGATCATAACTAGGGTTAATATGCATCTAGAAAAGTTTAAAAAGAAAAAAAGGGTCGTTAATCAAGGTTGACTTTCGGGTTGACTTTGGTTTTCCCCGTGTGACTTTCTTAATTCGGGTCAACCGTCTAGGCCGAGTTAAGGGGGTTACATTTGGTGGTATCAGAGCTGAGTTCTCGAGTATTTGGGAATGAATGTGTGCATGATTGAAGTATGTATGCTATGTATGCTTGATTGATTGAAAGCATGTTTAGTGGCTTGTGATTTTGATGCAATTGGGTTGTATGCTGTGATGTAGCATGTTGTGGGTACCCATTGCCAAATCAAAGCTAAGTAATGAAGTTGATTTTAAATGAAATTGAGCTTGAGTACTTGGATTGCTTACCTTGCTGGGCCTAACTTTGTTTATTTGCATTGTGATTGCATGGTTAGAGTATGGCACCACGTAGAGAGTTGAGAAGTAATGTGCGAGCTACGGCTCCGAATGAGAACGAGAATGAGGAAAATGCGGGTAGTGCGGTGTTACCTCCTCCTCCACCTGGTGGTGGTGGTGCTGAGGGTGAAAGAGCTGAAGCTGCAGCTGGTGCTGGAGCTGCTGGACCTGAGGTTGGTCAGGGGCAAGCTATGCCTGACATGACGATGTTGGTGCAAGCTATTGCTGGTGCTTTTCGAGCGGCAGTAGCTGGAGCTCAAGGAGCTGGGCATCAGGGAGATGCTGGAGTTAGACTACCTTTGGAGCGTTTGCACAGTCTTGGTGGGACTGAGTTCAGGGGTATGTCTGCTGAGGGTTCTGAATCCTGGATGGAGAGTACCAAGAGGATCTTGGGTCAGATGAGTTGCACTGATGTGCAAAAGCTGGGATGGCTGAAGCTGATGTAACTTGGACATTCTTTCAGAATGTGTTCAAGAGGAGGTATCTTGGTGTGAGGTACCTGGATGAAAAGAAGCGTGAGTTCATGTCTCTTACCCAGGGGAGCATGACTGTGGCTGAGTATGAGGTGCAGTTTGTTAGACTCAGTCAGTATGCACCTGAGCTGGTAGCTGATGAGCGGGCGAGGTGCGAAAGATTCCGTTATGGTTTAGTGACGGATGTGAAGATGTATGTGCTGGCCACCGAGTATGATGATTTTGATGTGTTGGTGGGCCGAGCTAAGGATATTGAGATGAACTTGGGTTTGTCTGTCAGAGGTGCTGGAGCAAGTTCTGGTAAGCGGGCAGCTGAGTATAGTTCCGGTGGTGGACGGAACAAGAGGGGACGCGATCAGAAGTATCAGTCCTCGGCCAAGAGAGGTGGTGGAGAATCTGCTCAGGGAGGCAATGCTAGAGCCGATCCGAGTGCTTGTTGGATTTGTGGATCACGTGGTCACATGAAGCGTGACTGTCCTCGTGCTGTGAGGGAGGTGCAAGCTCCTGTTGCGGCAACTGGAAACGGGTGCTGGAGTTGTGGATCTGCGGACCACTTGAGGCGAGATTGTCCTATGTTGGCTGGTGGCCAAGTGCGTGCTCCTGTTGTTGCTGCACCGCAGAGAGGTCGTGGGCGTGGCCGTGGTAACTTCCAGCGGAGAGAGGAAGTTGGTCGAGGAGTGGCCCATGTTTTGGCTATTCAGCCTGAGGGTGGAGGTCAAGCGAGGGTGTATGCTCAGCGTGAAGGGAGGAATGACGCGGATGTGATTGCAGGTACCTTTACTTTGCAATCCTTGTCATTACTTTCCTTGATAGATTCTAGATCTACGCATTCATACATTTTGCGTGAGCATGCTGAATTGCTTGGTTTGCCTGTTGAGTCTTTGGATGTTGGAGTTCATGTCACTAGTTCTTTTGGTGAGACTGTTGTGACTCGAAAGCTTTATAGATGGTGTCCTTTGGTTGTTCAAGAACATGTTTTTCATGTTGATCTTATGGAGTTGCCTTTCTATGGTTTTGATGTAATCCTTGGTATGGATTGGTTTGCTGAGCATCGTGCTGTTGTGGATTGTGAAAATAAGCGAGTTTCACTGAAGCTTGCGGATGATTATGATGTTGTTGTGGTTGGTGAGAATGTGAAGTTTCTTGCCAATGTGGTGTCTACCTTGGAGGCAAGCAAGATGCTGAGGCAAGGCTGTGAAGCTTATCTAGCTTTTGTGATGAATCCTAGCTCTAAGGAGTTGAGGGTGCAAGATATCAGAGTTGTGAAGGAGTTTCCTGGTGTGTTTCCTGAGGAGTTGCCTGGTTTACCTCCTAATCGCGAGGTGGAGTTTGGAATTGAGCTGTATGAGAATACAACTCCTGTGTCCATTACTCCTTATAGAATGGCACCTAAGGAGCTGAAGGAGCTGAAGACGCAGTTGCAAGAGCTGCTTGATCGTGGTTTCTGTTGAGTGTGTAAAAGTTCTATTAATTACACCCTATTTAACCCATATTTCTGCTGCATTCAAGTATCATTGCATTGCATTTAGGTTAGTTTTTAGTAAAACATCACAAATGGATTAAAAGCACGGATTCTACTAAAAGATGGCTATTTTTGCAGGTATCTGCCATAGTAGACGTTGAAGGCAGGCGCAGGGCAGAGAAGCAGGAAAGCTGAACTGGACTAGCAGACGAAGAAGATGAAGCTGCCATGGACCTGTCGTGACAGCAAGGTGACAGCAAACTTATGAAGAGGAAAAAAAAACAAAGTGGACCTCGATAGATAGAGAAAAATCTGCTCGTCTGTCGTGTGAAAGCCACATATTTTTCCAAGCCCCGGATCAAAAGATATGTCAAGCCAAAGCTCAAGGAAAGGAAATTCCTAAAAGCAAGGATGCGGCTGGAAAGTAGGAGTCTTTAGAGATTTAGTCTTTATTAGAATCTTACTTTTAATTAAAGTTGTAATCCTTGTTACCTTAGATGACTTGATCCCAAAGCTTATATAAGGGCATAGATTTAACCTAGGAGGACAACCGATTACCCCATAACCGAAACCAAAAACCCCTGTCGTCCACCCGTCACCGACATGTTCTAAATTCCCCCTAGGGCTACGAGTTGTTTTGTAAAGTAGTTGCAAGGGTTGCTTTGTTTTAGGATTTTTCAGTTCAATGAAATAGACTTCAAGTTCTCTTATTTTGGTTTTAATATCTTGCAAGAGCATCGGGAGAGCACTGTGAGGTTATCCATTTACTTAGCATCGGGAGAGTTAAGTATACGAAAGAAATAAGAGCGCGTTCTCTAGTTTATAGTTGAACCATCTCGTGCCTAGGGATAGGGCGAGGTTAAGTGGCTAAGGAAGAATTCATACACATCGGTGTTCATCCTTCGATTCACGCCGGGAGGTATCATCAAAGACGTGATCATCGACAGACTTGGACCTAGGGATAGGCCAAGGCAGATCTGGGATTCTTGCCAAGCTTGAAGTACGGAGTTGGTGTGTCTGCTGCCGCGACAGCTAACGGACAGCCGCCGCGACAGGTGCTGTCGACGACGGGAGCGACGACAGAACTGGAGATCCTAAGCAATTCAATACCTGCACTACCGAGCAATTCAATACCAGCCCATTCTCTCTATCTTGATATTCCAAATCCTTTATTTGCGTTTTTACTTTATTATTTTCGTGACAATCTTCTAAACTATTTCCTTTATTTCGTGCAGTAAACTAAGGTGAAGTCATAGCCCAATCCCTGTGGAGACGATATACGATACTTCATATCACTTTACTACTTGCGTCGTGTACACTTGCACTACAATTGCGATAGACTCTTTTACACGCAACAGTTTCATTCGGCCAAGTGTGTCGCCTTGGGGTGCACCGGTCTTGTTTGTGAAGAAGAAGGATGGCACTATGAGAATGTGCCTAAGACAGCTGAACAAGTTGACTATCAAGAATCGGTATCCTTTGCCGAGAATTGATGATCTCTTTGATCAATTTCGGGGAGCTGCTGTGTTCTCTAAGATTAACTTGAGGTCAGGGTATTACCAGTTGAAGGTGAAGGATGTGGATGTGCCTAAGACAGCTTTCAGGACAAGGTATGGGCATTATGAGTTCCTTGTGATGACGTTTGGTTTGACAAATGCTCCTGCTGCTTTCATGGATATGATGAATCGTGTGTTTCATGAATACCTGGACAAGTTCGTTGTGGTGTTCATTGATGATATCCTCGTGTACTCGCGTACTGAGGAGGAGCATGAAGAGCATTTGAGGATTGTGCTGCAAGCTTTGTTGGAGAATCAGCTTTATGCTAAGCTGAGCAAGTGCGAGTTTTGGCTTAAGGAGGTGGTGTTTCTTAGGCATGTAGTTTATGCTGGGGGGATTCGTGTTGATCCTCAGAAGATTGAGGCGGTGATGAATTGGAAGGTTCCTAAGTCTGTTCATGAGGTTCGTAGTTTCCTTGGTTTGGCAGGATACTACCGGAGGTTTGTGGATGGTTTTTCTAAGATTGCCGCACCTTTGACGAAGTTGTTGCAAAAGGATGTTAAGTATGAGTGGACGGAAGCGAGACAACAGGCTTTTGAAAAGCTTAAGGTGGCTTTGACGCAAGCTCCTATCTTGGTTCAGCCTGAATCAGGGAAAGAGTTTGTGGTCTACAGTGATGCATCCTATGTTGGTTTGGGATGTGTGCTGATGCAAGAGGGTAAGGTTGTGGCTTATACATCGCGGCAGTTGAAAGTGCATGAGCGCAATTATCCTACGCATGATATTGAGTTGGCTGCAGTGGTTTTTGCTCTGAAGATCTGGAGACATTATCTGTATGGTGAGAAGTGTACTGTGTACACGGATCACAAGAGTTTGAGGTATCTGATGTCTCAGAAGGAGTTGAATCTTAGGCAGCGGCGTTGGTTGGAGTTGCTCAAGGATTATGATTTGATGATTGAGTACCATCCTGGAAAAGCTAATGTGGTTGCGGATGCCTTGAGTAGGAAGGTAGCTGTTGAGCTGAGGGCTATGTTTGCCAGTTTGAGTATTTCGCGTGATGGTGGTCTTGTAGCTGAGTTGCAAGTGAAACCATCTATGGTTAAGTTGATCAAGGAAAAGCAGTTGCTGGATGATTCCTTGGTGTCTCATGTTCAGGATATCGCGGAGGGTAGGCCTTCGGGTTTCTGTTTTAATGATGATGGTGTGTTGTGTTTTGGGAGTCGAATAGTAGGGCCCAATGATCCTGAGTTGAGGCGTGCTATTCTGACTGAAGGTCATAGTAGTCCTTTTGCTATGCACCCTGGTAGTACTAAGATGTACCGTGATCTTCGTGATGAGTACTATTGGGTGGGTTTGAAAAAGGATGTTGCGGAGTTTGTGAGCAAGTGTTTGGTGTGTCAGCGAGTTAAGGCTGAGCATCAGGTTCCTTCAGGGTTGTTGCAACCGTTGAGAATCCCTGAATGGAAGTGGGAAAGGATTACCATGGATTTCATATCTGGTTTACCTTTGTCACCATCGAAGAAGAATTCGGTTTGGGTGATTGTGGATCGCTTGACGAAGTGTGCGCATTTCTTGCCTGTGCATACTACGTTTTCTTTGGATAAGCTTGCGGAGCTGTACATTGCTGAGATTGTGCGGCTGCATGGTGTGCCTAAGTCGATTGTGTCGGATAGGGATCCGAGGTTCACATCGCGTTTCTGGCGGTGTTTGCATCAAGCTTTGGGTACAAGGTTGAATTTCAGTACATCCTATCATCCTCAGTCGGATGGTCAATCAGAGCGTGTTATCCAGATTTTGGAGGATATGTTGAGGTGCTGCGTGATTGAGTTTCAGGGTTCTTGGGAGAAGCATTTGCCTTTGGTAGAGTTTGCTTATAACAATAGTTATCAGGCAAGTATTCAAATGGCACCTTATGAGGCTTTGTACGGGAGGAAGTGTAGGACTCCTCTTTGTTGGGCTGAAACTGGTCAAAAGTTTGTTTCGATGCCGGCTTTGTTGAAAGGAACCACAAAGAAGGTGCAGCTCATTTGTGAGCGGTTGAAGGCAGCCTCTGATCGGCAAAAGTCTTACGCGGATTTGAAGCGTAAGGAGATAGAGTATGCGGTGGGTGATCGTGTGTTCTTGAAGGTTTCGCCTTGGAAGAAGGTGATGAGGTTTGGCCAAAAGGGTAAGTTGAGCCCTAGGTACATTAGACCATATGAGGTGGTTGAGCGTGTGGGTCCTGTTGCGTATCGGTTGAGGCTACCTCAAGAGTTGGAGAAGATTCATGATGTGTTTCATGTTTCTATGCTCCGGAAGTATAGATCTGATCCTTCGCATGTGATGCCTGTGGAGGAAGTGGAATTGAATCCGGATTTGACCAATGATGAGGAACCGGTGAAGGTTCTGGATTCGGATAGCAAGGTTCTTCGTGGCAAGACCATCGAGTTGGTAAAGGTGCTGTGGAAGCATCGAGGTGTTGAGGAAGCCACGTGGGAGCGGAAGGAAGACGTGCTGAAGCAGTTTCCTTATCTCTTTCCTTCAGGTAAATTTCGGGGACGAAATTTCTTAAGGGGGGGAGAGTTGTAACGCCCCGGTTTTGGGCTTAGAAGTTTTGGGCGTTGACCGGTTCGGTCAAAGTGCTGCTCGAATCTAAAAAGGTGAAATTAGGAAAGCCTAGTTCGGGTTGCATTAAAAATATGGAAAAATGTTCTAAAATCATCTTTTAATATATATATAAGTGAACTGTGAAATCAATTTTACAAAATGAGGTTTGGAAGGGTGACATTTTGGCTAGTGACCAAAATGTAATTTTTGAAAGTTGCGTGACTGTTTTAGAAAGGATTGAAACTTTGAATCTTTAAGGAGCTATTTACCCAAAGGGAGTTTCTCCAGATTTTTCTAAGATATTTTAATGTTTAATTCTGATTTTAAAACTAAAGAAAAGTGGAGGGAAATCATTTTGCTATTTTACAACTAACTTTCCATATTTTCCAATTTTCCTTTTCTCTCATTTTCTCTCAACCCAAACACTTTCTCTCCAGAGATTTCCTTCTGATTTTGTCACTCAAATCTCTCTTTTCAATCCTCTTTTGATTGCTAATCATCACATAAACAAAACCTCACCATTTGCTAGTTGATTCATCAAGGTTTTTGGTTCTAAAAGAGGAGAAACTCAAGTTTGGAGGTAAGAACGTCCTTCTCCTCTAAACTATCAGTTCTTTACTGAAATTCCTAAGTTCTCAATCCTTAATTGATGTTTTATAAATGGCTTTTAAAGTTGTGAAATGGATCTTGGCTTAAAATGCAAGATTTGGTGATTTTTGATAGATTTTCGTTTGATCTGTTAAAGCTGTGATTTGAAGTGTGTTTTTGATGATAAATGAATGTTAATTTGATAAGGAATTGAGTTTTGATTAATGCAATCCCGGATAGGTTGGATTTCCTAAGTTTAGCTTGTGATTCTTGGTTGTTTTTGAGGTGATCTTGTGGATCTGATGTTGCTGGAGGTATAAGGATGTTGTTAGGTTCTTTTTAGATGTTAAATGATGTTAAAGGATGTTTGGTTTTGATGGTTTATGGCTGGGCTTTGTTGAGGAGTTGTTTAGATGCATTTTCGGTTGTGTTTGGTGGCTGAAAATGGAGTGTGGATGAGGGCAGCGAGTTTAGGTGCTTTCATTGAAGCTATTAATGCATGATGATGCATTAATCCTCTGCTTTGATGTGTTTAAAACAGGGGAGTCATCTTTGGATCCAAGTGGTGGTGATCCGGAAGCTTGATTTGTGCTTCGGCAAGAGGCGAAGTGGAATCGGTGAGTGAAAATGGGTTTTCAGCTTTGAAACCAATGTCTTGGGAGCTTAGTTTAAGTCTAAACAACTTTACTAAGCTCAAGTGTAAGTTTTCGAAAAACTCTCTAGTGGTGGCCATGGTTTGGTTGTTATGCAATGTGGTTTATTGCATGTTTTAAATTCTGTTTTGAAAGCATGATTTAGCATGGTTATTGCTGATTTTGTAAGCCATATGTTGAAAGAAGCTCAAGGTAAGAGTTCCTTGTTTTTGAACATTGTTTAAATGTGGTTTGATGCTTTAAAATGCATGATGAATATGGCTTGGTTTAATGCTTTAAAATAGTGGGTTATTTGATGAAAATGATGTATATTGGCAAGTGATGTTTTGAAAAAGGTTAAGGTCACTAAGGTGGTTAAAAGTCCTTGAGTGAGCCTTGTGGATTCTAAGAACTTCATGGTGGTTAAAAGTCCATGATGATTCTTGTTAAGGTCACTAAGGTGGTTAAAAGTCCTTGAGTGAGTCTTGTTACTTAAGAACATCAAGGTGGTTAAAAGTCCTTGGATGGTTCTTGTTAAGGACACAAAGGTGGTTAAAAGTCCTTGTGTGGTCCTTGCCATGGTGTTTAAAAGTCCATGGGCCAAGGTGTTTAAAAGTCCTTGGGGCCAAGGTGTTTAAAAGTCCTTGGGGTGAAACTTGTTAAGGACACAAAGGTGGTTAAAAGTCCTTGTGTGGTCCTTGTGAATTATAAGATCACAATGGTGTTTAAAAGTCCATGTGTGAGTCTTATGTTGATCTTGTTTTTTTAAAAGATGGAATTTATCACTTGTGGCCAATATGACATGTATGGATATGGAAGCATGTAATGCTTGTTTAAATTGCTTTGAGCATGAGTAAATGATGATTTGAAGTATGATTTATAAAGTGATTTATAAATGCATTATTGAATGGTTTTAATGAGCATACCTCACTAAGCTTTTGCTTACGCTCTCTTTCGTTTTCTTAAATCGATAATGCAGAACATTAAGGTGCATTGAGGGCAGCAAGGAAGGCAAGCAATCAAGAGGAAGTTAAGCTCAAGTATGGGAAGGTTTTCTTAAACACATTTTAGCTTTTGGCATTTGGCAATGGGGGACCTATGTGAATGTTTTGGGAGATGTTTTGAACTCCCTAAGTATGTTTAATGTTGTTGGTAATGCTGGTTTTTGTAATTGACCATTATATGTTTGATTTGGAGGTTTATGCTTGAATGGTTGGCTTGTGTAGGAAGCATGCCTTTAGATTTGGGGCTTTTCATATATGATGATATTATGCTGATTGGTTGATGCAAATATGTCTCTTGTATGTTGAATTTGTTGCTGGTAAAGTTTGGTAGCAATCGGAGCATGATTGGATGATCAATTGTGTGTTTAAGCATGCACTTTGCTGCATTCTGTGCAGGCTGTTTCGGAACAGTGGCTACCGTTTCGGAACGGGTGCCTTGAATCAACCCAGGCGTCCGAAACGGGAGACACCGTTCCGAAACGGAAAGGCCACTGCCAGCCCTCGTTTCGGTACGCGTTGCGGAACGGCCCCGCGTTTCGAAACGGGCTCTCCCTGTTTCGGAACACGTGACCGTTGGGGGCTGACATTGGCAGTTAAATGTTTTGGAATGTTTGCATTTTGGTCCTGAATCTTGTTTGTGCAATTGTATGAGTTTGGGATGTCCGTTTGAGCTTAAATTTGACAGAGAAGCATGAAACCTGATTAATTTCAAGATGGTAACTTTAATTTGGGTTAAGGCCTTATAATTTACAGAATTTACAATTTGGTCCCTAAAGTTGTAAATTGTTCAATTGGGTCCCTGTTTGATCTCTGATGTTTATGATCTTTGAGTATGTTGTTTGAATGATCATAACTAGGGTTAATATGCATCTAGACAAGTTTAAAAAGAAAAAAAAGGGTCGTTAATCAAGGTTGACTTCGGGTTGACTTTGGTTTTCCCCGTGTGACTTTCTTAATTCGGGTCAACCGTCTAGGCCGGGTTAAGGGGGTTACACATATCATGTTCATAACAGGTCAGGTTGATAACATGTCGGGTAATATCAATTATTTACCAGGTTAATCTCAGGTCCAGGTTCATATCAGGTCGAATGCAGGTCAGGTTCGGTTATCACATTATCAGTTGAATTCGGGTTTAGGTCGTTCTCAGATCGGGTGCAGGTTTGGTTCAGATCCAAAATTTTCAGGTCCAACTCGGGTTTAGGTCAACACCAGTTCAGACTCGAATCGATTTCGAATCACCACCACCTCGAGTCACAAGCAATTCTGACTCAAGTCGATTTCAGCCAGTTTTACAGGCCGAGTTAGCTTTTTACATCCCTAAAGACAACGACCACTATATAATATTAAAGCAAGTAAAATAAATTATAATTTCAAATTCTACATGGGCCAAATTAAAAAAAAAAGAATAGACCGTAAGGGTGGACCACGAGAGCCTGGCCCATGCCAGCCCCCCATGTGGCTTCGCCCATGCACAAGGTCTAGCCTCGTACAAGATACAAATACCATAAAAGTTTAATGATATAAACGATATACTATTTAAAGGGATAAAAATATTCTATCTCTTTTCGGTGCTCCTACTTATGCCCCAACAATAAAAAATGCTACAAAATTAAATTTCAAACTCTTTCCCTAAATTCTAAAACTTAAACCATACACTCTATACCCTAAAAATATACTTATCCTAAATTCTCTAAACTCTAACTATAAACCTTAAACTCTAAACCTAATTTTGAGCGCAAGGACATAAGTAGGGTCACCGAAAAGGGGCAGAGAATTTCCATCCTATTTAAAGATAGGCAACACAACCCACCTTAACGAATACAACACTGTAAAAGCCACCAATCAGCGACAATGAGATAATTGAGGCAAAAATTAAAATTCAATGTTATAATTGAAACAATTAAAAGTTTAATGATATAAATGATTTACTATTTAAAGTTTAATAGTATTTGATGTAATTTATTTAAAAAAAATAATTTTTGAGTGGATTAATGGATTGATCAAAGCCAAGAGGGGGTGAAGTGGGTTTTTAAAAGTTGTTGGAGTAAAAGAATGACTAAAAATGAAGAACAAGGAATTTTAGAGTGGTTCAAGTTCCAAATGAACTTTACATCCACTACCTTAGCTACCACTAAGGATATCCAAAAATCCACTAATTGTTCTTCCCCTTTTCAAGCCTTCAGAGGTAACCTTTACAATACCGGTCAAATTTTATACCCAAAATTTGACCAAACCCTCACAAGAGTACAAAGAAGAATTAAAGGCAAGAAAGATATCTCTCAATACAAGATTGCCACTTTAAGTACAAACACTCAACCAAAATTTGATAACGAGATCAGAATTGAACACTACACAATTTGGGGTTTTACAAGAGATTGGAAAATAAGCACTTTGAGCTTGGATTTTTGCTAGGATGTTTATCTTTGATGCAATAGTTGTTGCTGGTCTTCAATTAGCTTCAATTTATGCATTCTCTATTAATTCTAGCCGTTTGAGTGGTTAGAGTAATGAATATAGCTGTTCGGACCCTCTCTTTCCACCATAAATGAACTTCTGCAGCTTACTGTATCGGTACACGTGGACCTGTATCGATACCTGTCTCAAAACAGAAAGATTCGTTGCACAATAACAAGAGGGTGTATCGATACGTGTGTAAGCGTATCAGTACGGGACATGGACCGTTTCGATACGGGGAACAACGGTATCGATATAATCTTTTCAACTGAGCTCACTGGAAGTTTCCATATCGATACGGCTAGAAGCGTATCAGTACGGGACAACCACCACTTTAAATTTCAGTTACCTAACAACTGACACCAATGGTCAAAAACATTAAAAACTTTTCGAATTTAAAATTCCATTAAATCCGTATCGATACGGGTGGAACCGTATCGGTGTGCTATTAAAACTCCTTCAGTTTTTACAGAGGGGGCGTATCGATACAGATTCAATCTGTTTCTATATGTTGTTTCAATACGATGAGGGGCGTATCGAAACACCTCTTTCCAGTAGCCAACTTTGTAAAAAAGGTATTGATACGACTGGAAGCGTATCGATTCGCCTGGACGTCTTTCAATACTTTGGCCTTGGAATACTTAGAAAATATTTGGAGTTTGAGTTTTTCAAATTAGATTAAAGCCTTGGTGATTTATAAATCATTTGAGGGACTTAGAAATCTATTTCAAGTTTTCAATTTAATCCTTAACATACTTTGTTATATCAAAATCAAACATAGGTTTTACAATCTCCCCCTTTTTGATATAACAAAACCAAAACTTGAAATTTTTGACACTTTGAAAAAAACTTTGCAAAACAACTCCCCCTTAATATTAGCTAGGTAAACTTTAAGTTAAGTTGAAAATCAAAATTTTAAGTGTGAGCTTTTTCCCTCTCCCCTTTTTGTTAGATCAAAAATAGAGACATTGATAAACATATGCAAAAGGCATAAGTAATAACCAAGCAACGTAATATAGATAACCATTAAGTTCAAAATAAAGATAACATCAACATAAAATCCAAATAACAGAAAATCAAAGCATAGGTTTTAGAATGCAAACTTAATCCAAAGTGCATAAATAAATATCCTAAATGACATGAATGATATGCAAAGATAAGCTACTATGCATCTTCATCGCCATCTTCATCATCTTCATCCTCCTCCTCATTTGCATCATCATTCCTCCTAGTTTGACGTCACTCGTCATGAAAAGTGGTAAGAGAGATGTTCATCGAGTTATGACCTTCTTCAAGGGAAGTGAGGGGCGTCTCCACATTCTTCATTCGATCTTCAAGGCTTGTAAAGCGTGTGTCAATAGCGGTAAACCCTGAATTCATCACTTGATCCATGGAGGCAATTCCCGTGCGCAAACCCGTGAATTGTTCGTTTAGAAAAGTCATGAGAGCATCCATGGAAGGTGGAGGAGGAGCTTGAGGAGCTTGAGCGGCTTGAGGATTAGCAATTTCTTCCGGAACGACATCGCTAGGGAGCTCGGATAGACGAAGCCAACTACCATTAAAGTAATGAAACTTCCCCCTTGCAAGAGATCTTTCATCGATAGGATCGGTGAGGGGAGTTGGGTAGTCATGTGAACAATCTATCTCCTTTTGTGTGAAGAAATAACTCAATGCCGTACCATACGTGAAGGAAGTAACGAGTGTAGTGTGGTGATGTTGCACGAGATAGAAAATCTCCGCAAACATAATTCGAGCAAAATTTGGTCGTTGTCTTTGACGGAAGCATCGAATCCAAAAACCATCAACTTGGCGGATAGTGGAATACTTTCCTTCCGAGGGCCTAAACCACCAAGAAACCATCAAATGTAGGATCTGATCTTGAGCATTAAGAGCGGTGACGGAACCACTTAGGACAAGGCCAAGAGCATTCTCATCATCATGACCCTCATCCTCTAACTTGAACACATCACAAAGAGATTGAACATTGATGGTGACCTTTTTACCCATTAGATAGGAATTAACACCCGTAACAACACCCGATGTATTGGCGACACACTTGGCATTAGCATAGAAAATCAATACTAAAGTGCGATAGAAAAAGCCGAAAATTTGGAGAAAATCTATAAATTTCCATTCTTGGAGCAAAGGTAAGTAATCAAATTTGAAACGCTCCGAGTTAAGAAAAGGAATGGAAATTACCCTCTCTGGATAGATTTTGTGGTTTTGAAATTGTCGAAAATAGGTGAGATCTCCGGTGGTGTTAAAGGATCGTTGATAGATAAGAGTGAGGTTCGGGCGAGTACCATCTCCGGAATTGGAACCTTCACCGGCTTCACTAGTACGTGCTCTCTTTTTAGGTGCCATTGACTAGAGAAAAGATCAAAAAACAGTGTATGCATTAACTTTCTCATTCAACCCATTGAAAAATCAATAATCAAGGTTTTTGTTAAAAAAATTAGAAACAAAACAAAAATAAAAGGTTTGAAACGAAGTTTGTTTTTGAGAAGAAAAAACAAAACACAACAAAATTTAGAACGAAATTCAAATGAAATAAAAAGAAAAGAGAAATTTTTACCTTGATAGTGATAGAGAGGAATGGGAGAAGAACTTTGCACCAAATTGATGAAAAGCTTGAAGAGCTTTGCTTGATTATAAAAACCCTCAAGAGATTTTGAGTTGTTGTGTGAAAATATGAGGGATTGAGAGGTTATTTATAGAGTGAAAAATGGCTAGATTTTTGAAAATTCAATTTTGGTGAAAGTAAAACTCTTTAAATGCCATTAAGAAGCTGTTTGCGCAATCGAGTATCGAGACGCCAAAGGGTGTATCGATACGGGGGTAAAATCGTAATTCCCTTGAAACGACCGTTGAAGGTCCGTATCGAAACGGATGCAATTCGTATCGAAATGCTTTTAGCTCGTATCGAAACGAGTTTAACCGTATCGATACCAGTTTTAGGCAAAATGCAGTCTGGAAAGCTAATACAGTACTCGTATCGATACACGTAAGGCCGTATCTATACCTTATGCCCAGAAATGCATTTTAGGCTTTAAGAACAACCAAAGGCTTGATTTTAGCACCTCCTAAATGAATGCAATTGATGAATGAGCAGTTCTAAGCATATTCTAACAGAAGCATACTCCCCCTAGCTATAAGCATGGATATTTTCAAGAGCAACAACACATAAACATGCAATTTCACAAATTCAAGCAATTTTAACCTCAAAAAGAGTCCTAAAGGGTCAAGGAAGGCTAGTTAGACCTAACTCTCTCCTAAGGGACCAAAAACGCTCTTTATCCAAAGGCTTTGCAGAAATGTCCGCTAGTTGGTTTAAGGTGTCAACGAACTCTATAGCAACATTTTCCTTAAGGACATGATCTCTAATGAAATGATGCCTTATCTCTATATGTTTGGTTCTAGAATGTTGGATGGGATTTTTAGTTAAGCATATGGCACCAGTGTTGTCACACTTAAGGGGTATGGTTTCAACTTTAATACCATAATCTAAGAGTTGTTGCTTCATCCAAAGGACTTGAGCACAAAAACTCCCTAAGGATATGTACTCGACTTCGGTGGTAGATAGAGCTACACTATTTTGTTTCTTAGAGAACCAAGATATGTGCATACAACCTAAGAATTGACATGTTCCCGAAGTACTCTTCCTATCGATTTTACACTCCCATAATCCGCATCCGAATAAGCATGAAGGTTGAAGGTTGAGTCTCTAGGGTACCAAAGACCTAAACAAGGAGTATCTCTAAGGTACATAAAGATTCTCTTAACGGCTATAAGGTGAGACTCTCCAGGACTAGCTTGAAACCTAGCACACAAGCAAACACTAAACAAAATATTCGGTCTACTTGCGGTAAGGTAAAGGAAAGATTCAATCATAGAGCGATAAAGCTTAGAGTCAACACACTTACCTCCTTCATCTTTGTCAAGCTTTGTAGATGAGCTCATAGGTGTGGCTTGAGGCTTTGCATTCTCCAAGCCAAACTTCTTGAGCATATCCTTTATGTACTTTTCTTGATTGATGAAGGTGACATCCTTCCTTTGCTTGATTTGGAGTCCCAAAAAGAATGAGAGCTCCCCCATCATGCTCATCTCGAATTCACCTTGCATTAACTTAGAAAACTTTTTGCAATGACACTCATTAGTAGATCCAAAAATAATATCATCAACATATATTTGTTCTACTAAGATGTCATTTTTATACCTTTTTATGAAGAGTGCAGTGTCCACCTTACCTTTTTCAATTAAAAAGTTTGAAAGTCTTTCCTACCAAGCTCCAGGAGCTTGTTTTAAACCATAAAGTGCTTTAGTTAGTTTGAAAACATCATTTGGAAATTTATAATCTTCAAAACCCGGTGGTTGTTCCACATACACTTCCTCATTTATAAAACCATTTAAAAATGCGCTTTTAACATCCATTTGAAAAAGCTTGAAATCATGATAACATGCATACGCAAGCAACATCCTAATAGCCTCCATTCTAGCTTCGGGTGCATAGGTTTCATCAAAATCTATTCCCTCTTCTTGAGTGTAACCTTGAGCAACTAATATAGCTTTATTTCTCACAATGTTACCACTCTCATCTAGTTTGTTCCTAAATACCTATTTAGTTCCTATAGTAGATTGATTACTAGGCCTTTCAACTAATGTCCAAACATTACTTCTCTCAAATTGATTTAATTCTTCTTGCATAGCCATGATCCAAAAGTCATCTTTTAATGCTTCTTTAATGTTCGCAGGCTCTATGCATGAGATAAAAGCAACATGATTCATGAGTTTAAGAGAAGATCTAGTAGTTACCCCTTTGGATGGATCACCCAAGATTTCACCACCTTTGACATAGTTGTACTCCCTTGGGTAGCTCACTTCCTTTTCCTCAAGAGCCAAGTCCTTCAAGGCTTCAAGAGGTGGATCTTGTGTATCCTCTTCTTTCGTTGGAATCTCATCCTCCTTTGAAGTTTGTCCTCCATCAAATGCATCAAAGATTCATACATCATCATCATCACAAGAATCCTTCCTCGGAAGGAGGTTATCATCGAATACAATATGAATAGACTCTTCTACTACTAAAGTTCTCTTATTAAATACACGATAGGCTTTAGAGTTTAAGGAATAACATAAGAAAATAGCTTCATCAATTTTAGCATCAAATTTACCTAAGTTATCTTTTCCATTGTTTAAAACAAAACACTTGCAACCAAATGGATGAAAATAGCTAATGTTAGGCTTTTTAGATTTTAAAATCTCATATGGTGTTTTCTTTAAAAGTGGCCTAATCATTACTCGGTTTACAATATAGCAAGCAGTGTTTGTGGCTTCTGCCCAAAAATATTTATGTAAATTGTTTTCACAAAGCATGGTTCTAGTCATTTCTTGTAAAGTCCAATTTTTCCTCTCAACTACCCCATTTTTTGAGGAGTTTGAGGAGCCAAAAAATTGTGGCTAATATCATTTTCATTTAAAAACTCTTCAAAACCTAGATTTAGAAATTTAGTTTCATGATCACTTTTAATATAAGAAATTTTAAGTTCAAGATCATTTTGAGTTAATTTTGAAAATGTGATGAATTTTTCTAAAGCCTAATCTTTAGTACTTAAGAATAGAACCCAAGTAAATCTAGAATAGTCATCAACAAGTACAAATGCATACGATTTACCACCCAAGCTCATAGTTCTAATAGGGCCAAATAAATTCATGTGAATAAGTTGTAAACACCTACTTGTAGAAACATCATTAATGGATTTAAAGGATTCCAGGGTAGGGTTAAGGATAATAGTAATAGGAATACGTTTCATACTGAGCTAACGTGCCTAGAGAGCTAACAGTAGTAAGCCTAACTCATGGATAGCGGTGTCGACTGTGGATAACAGGCATAAAACTAATACCGTGCCTAACAAAACTACAAATCCCCCATATGGAACCTATAGAATATGCTTTCTTTACGGGCAAGTGAAAGCGGGAGTCTTTCTAAAAAGATCCAATTGAATGTCCATCTGCAATCAGTGCCATATCATGGTTCATCTGTAGCCTATATATTAGTAGCACATTCTTCCTTTAATATCGAGCTACCATGGGCCATCAGTTCTACAGAAGAATAGAGGGGTAAAGGTCAAGAGTTTCACCAATCCTATAAGCAATCCTTTGCTAAAGCCAGTTCCTTGCCAGGATTGAGTAATGCAATCTCTTAATCTGTTACAGTCAGGCCATCTCATGGAGTATAAGTGCCTTTTACCAGTGAGTAATTTGGCTAGGCTCAGTCCTCTTATGAGCAGTCCCCTTATGCTTTTTCATGCATCAAAAATTTTGTCATTTGAGAACTTAATTTTGGGCAAACCTCTAACTAGATTTAGGGAAACTAATTTTTCTAAAACACTAATGCTAGCATGTCCTAGTTTCCTATTCCATAGCCATGCATCATTTTCATTTTGTGCAACAAAACATGCATGGGATGTATGAATGTCATCTAAATGCCAATGTATATATTACCTATGCGATGACCAATGAGCATTATATTATTTTATTTAATGTCAATAATTTTGCACCCATTTTTATCAAATAAGACATTAAACCCTTTGTCACATAATTGACTAATGCACAATAAATTATGTTTTAAACCATCGACATATAAAACATTTTCAATGAGAATAATAACGTGATTACCTATGGATCCAATACTTTTAATGTGGCCTTTAGAGTTGTCACCAAATGACACTACTCCTCCACTTTTTGGCTTTAAGTCCATGAATCGACTCTTGTCTCCGGTCATGTGCCTTGAGCATCCACTATCAAGGTACCATGAATTTTGACTTTGTGCTTTGGCCTTGTAGCAATGCTCCCCCTACAAACAAAGATATTAAGCTTTGGTTTTTGGTACCCAAATCATTTTGGGTCCACGAGTGTTAGCTCCCAAAAGCTTGGTTCCCTTAGGAATCCAAGGTGACATAGCATCAACATTATTAGACTTGACGAGTTCCTTAGGAACCCATACACTTCTAATTTTCTTAGTTCTATTATGTCTATGGAAGCCATTTTGTTTGTAGTTATATGTCTTTCTCCTAGGTTGGTTTGTTTTAGATGATTCACCTTTTTCATGTTTCACATTACCAACATTTTTGAAAGACTCCTTGAGCTTGTTAAGCTCATCTAACACCTTTTGGTGTTCACTATTGCATTGAGAAATAAAATTATTTAGGTCTACGTTTTCATCTTGAAAGAATTTAAGTTCATCTTGTAAACCTAAGATCTTTTTCTCAAATTTTAAGTTAGCTTGAGAAAGTGAGTCATTTTTAGCATTTAATTCGGAAATAACATTTTTATTTCTTATGATCGACTCTTTATATTTCTCAACTAACTTATCATATACCTCTTTTAACTCATCATAAGCATCATGCAATTCATCAAATTTAAAATCAAAAGATGATGCGTTAGAGGTTACCATGGAGGAATCATCCTCAAGTGCCATGAGGCAAAGGTTGGCCACTTCGTGTTCCTCATCCTCGAATGACTCCTTGTCACTCCAAGTAGCAAGTTTGTCTTTGAGCTTCTTCTTCTTCTCAAAGCCCTTCTTCTTGAGTTGAGGGCACTCCGAACGAATATGACCCGGTTTTTTGCACTCGAAGCAAATGATTTGATCCCCCTCTTCTTCTTTGATTTTGGTTTTGATGTCCATTTTTCTTTGAATCTTCCTCCCTCGGTTAGACCTCATAAACTATAACCCCCTTAACCCGGCCTAGACGGTTGACCCGAATTAAGAAAGTCACACGGGGAAAACCAAAGTCAACCCGAAAGTCAACCTTGATTAATGACCCTTTTTTTTCTTTTTAATCTTGTCTAGATGCACATTAGTCCTAATTGTGATCACACAAACATCATACTCAAAGATCACAAACATCAGAGATCAAACAGGGACCCAATTGAACAAATTACAACTTTAGGGACCAAATTGTAATTTCTGATAATTAAAAGGACTTAACCCAAATTAAAGTTACCAACTTGAAATTAATCAGGTTTCATGCTTCTCTGTGAAATTTCAGCTCAAAAGGACATCTCAAACTCAGGCAATTGAACATACAAGATTCAGGACCAAAACGCAAACAATTCAAAACATATAACTGCCAATGTCAGCCCCTAACGGTCGGCCGTTCCGAAACCAATCAACCCCGTTCCGAAACACGGGCCGTTCCGAAACCGATCGACACCGTTCCGAAACACGGCCTTGGCAGAGACCAAACCGTTTCGAAACGGTGCATACCGTTTCGGACGCCTGGGTTCATGTAAGGCACCCGTTCCGAAACGGTACACACTGTTCCGAAACGCTTGCACAGGTTGCAGCAAACAAGCATACCAAATCATGCAATTGATCATTCAAACATGCTCCAAATGTCACCAAACTTTACCAGCATGCAATTAAACATATTTAAGACTTATAGGAATCATCAAATCAACAAACTAACATCATATGCAAAAAGCCCCAATTCTTTAGGCATGCTTCCTACACAAGCTAGCTATTCAAACTCCAAACTTCCAAAACAAGCATATAAGGTTCCAATTCATAAACCAGCAGTTTTAGCAACATTCAACATACTTAGGGAGTCTCAAACACCTCCCAAAACATACACATTGGTCCCCCATTGCCAAATCACACAAAAGCTAAATGTTTAACAAAACCTTCCATACATTGAGCTTCACTTGAACTTGATTGCTTGCCCTTTCTTGCTGCCCTCAAGGTACTCTAATGCTCTGCATTATTGAATTAAGAAAATGTAGAGAGCGTAAGCAAAAGCTTAGTGAGGCATGCTCATTAAAAACAATTCAATAATGCAATTAAAACCATTTATAAACATGCTTGAAATCAATCTTTACACATGCTCAAAAGCATACTTAAAACAAGCAATCCCATGCTTCAACATAAACATTAAAACAAGCATCTCATGCTTCATAATATACTTAACATGTCATATTGGCTCAAGTGATACATTTCATTTCTTAAAACAAGTTCAACAACTTTCCCAAGGACTTTTAAACAATGTACAAAAGCAAGGTACTCCTACCTAGAGTTACCTTCAACATATGGCTTATATCATCAGCAAAATCCATGCTAAAACATGCTTTCAAAACAGTAATTAAAAACATGCAAATCATCATTTTGCAACACATCAAAGTCATGGCCACCACTAGAGAGAAAATCCGAAAACTTACACTTGAGCTTAGCAAAGTTGTTTCGACTTAAACTAAGATCCCAAAACCTTCAAACTTTGGTTTAAAAGCTGAAAATCCATTTTCCACAAATGCACTCACCGATTTCCACTTTGCTTCAAGCCAAAGCACCAAATCAAGCTTCCGGATCAACCAATCTTGGGTCCAAAGATGCCTCCCCTGTTTCAACACATCAAAGCAGAGGATTAATGCATCATCATGCATTAATTGCTTCAATGAAAGCACCTAAACTCGCTGCTCTCATCCAACCTCCATTTTCGGCCACCAAACACAACCGAAAATGCATCCAAACCACTTCTAAACAAAGCCCAGCCATAAACCAGCAAAACCTCACTTCCATTAACATCATATAACATCTAAAAACAACCTATTAACAACCTTATACCTCCAGCAACATCAGATCACCAAGATCACCTCAAAAACTACCTTGAAACACAAGCTAAACTTAGGAAACTCAACCTATCCGGGTTTGAATCAATCAAAACTCAATTCCACATCATTTTAGAGATCATTTAACATCAAAAACACCTCTCAAATCACAGATTACTCAGATCTAACGAAAATCATCAAAAATCATCAAAATCTTGCATAATAAGCCAAGATCCATAAATCAACTTAAAAGCCTTTAATTAAACATCAATTTAGGATTGAAAACTTAGGAATTTCAGTAAAGAACTGATAGTTTATAGGAGAAGGACGTTCTTACCTCCAAACTTGTGTTTCTCCACTTTTTGCAATCAAAATGCTTGTTGAAACTTGTAGCAATTGAAGAGGTTTTGAAGATATGTTGATTTGAAATCAAATGAGAGTTGAAAGGAGGAATTTAGGTGAGAAAATCATAAACAAATCTCTGGAAATGTAGTGTTTGGTTTGAGAGAAAATGAGAGAAGGAAAATTGAGAAGTTAGTTATGAAATTAGCCAAATAGCTTTTCCCTCCTTTTTGATATACTTAAAATCAGAAAATAGCTTATAATATCTTAGAAAAATCTGGAGAAATCACTTTTGGATTAATAGCTCCTTAAAGATTCAAAGTTCCAACCCTTTATAAAACAGCCACTAAACTTGCGAAAATTACATTTTGGTCACTAGCCAAAATGTCACACTTCCAAAACTCATTTTCCAAAATTGATTTCACAGTTCACTTAATTATATTAAAAGATGATTTTAGAACATTTTTCCATATTTTTAATGCAACCCGAACTAGGCTTTCCTAATTTAACCTCTTAAGATTCGAACAGCACTTTGACCAACCGGTCAACGCCCACAACTCCTAAGCCCTAAACCGGGGCGTTACAACTCTCCCCCCCTTAAGAAATTTCGTCCTCAAAATTTACCTGAAGGAAAGAGATAAGGAAACTGCTTCAGCATGTCTTCCTTCCGCTCCCACGTGGCTTCCTCAACACCTCGATGCTTCCACAGCACCTTCACCAACTCAATGGTCTTGCCACGAAGAACCTTGCAATCCGAATCCAGAACCTTCACCGGTTCCTCATCATAGGTCAAATCCGGATTCAAAACCACTTCCTCCACAGGCATCACATGCGAAGGATCAGATCTATACTTCCGGAGCATAGAAACATGGAACATATCATGAATCTTCTCCAACTCCTGAGGTAACCTCAGCCGATACGCAACAGGACCCACTCGCTCAACCACCTCATATGGTCCAATGTACCGAGGGCTCAACTTACCCTTCCGGCCAAACCTCATCACCTTCTTCCAAGGCGAAACCTTCAAGAACACACGGTCACCCACCGCATACTCAATCTCCTTACGCTTCAAATCCGCGTAAGACTTTTGCCGATTAGAGGCAGCCTTCAACCTCTCACAAATGAGCTTCACCTTCTCGGTGGTCCCTTTCAACAAAGCAGGCATCGAAACCAACTTTTGACCAGTTTCAGCCCAACAAAGAGGAGTCCTACACTTCCTCCCATACAGAGCCTCATAAGGTGCCATCTGTATACTCGCCTGATAACTATTGTTATAAGCGAACTCAACCAAAGGCAGATGCTTCTCCCAAGAACCTTGGAACTCAATCACGCAGCATCTCAACATATCCTCCAAAATCTGAATAACCCGCTCAGACTGACCATCCGACTGAGGATGATAGGATGTACTGAAATGCAACCTTGTACCCAGAGCTTGATGCAAACACTGCCAGAAACGCGATGTGAACCTCGGATCCCTATCCGACATAATTGACTTAGGTACACCATGCAACCTCACTATCTCAGCAATGTACAGCTCTGCCAGCTTATCCAAAGAAAACGTAGTATGCACAGGCAAGAAATGCGCACACTTCGTCAAGCGATCCACAATCACCCAAACAGAATTCTTCTTTGATGGAGAAAAAGGCAACCCAAATACAAAATCCATGGTAACCCTCTCCCACTTCCATTCAGGGATTTTCAACGGTTGCAACAAACCAGAAGGAACCTGATGTTCAGCCTTAACTCGCTGACACACCAAACACTTGCTCACAAACTCTGCAACATCCTTCTTCAAACCCACCCAATAGTACTCATCACGAAGATCACGATACATCTTAGTACTACCAGGGTGCATAGCAAAAGGACTACTATGACCTTCAGCCAGAATAGCACGCCTCAACTCAACATCAGCAGGCACTACTATCCGACTACCAAAACACAACACACCATCCTCATTAAAGCAAAAATCCGAAGGTCTACCCTCCGCGATATCCTGAACATGAGACACCAAGGAATCATCCAGCAACTGCTTTTCCTTGATCAACTGAACCAAAGATGGTTTCACTTGCAACTCAGCAACAAGACCACCATCTCGCGATATGCTCAAGCTAGCAAACATCGCCCTCAGCTCAACAGCTACCTTCCTACTCAAAGCATCCGCAACAACATTAGCTTTACCAGGATGATACTCAATCGTCAGATCATAATCCTTGAGCAACTCCAACCAACGTCGCTGCCTGAGATTCAACTCCTTCTGAGACATCAGATACCTCAAACTCTTGTGATCCGTGTACACAGTACACTTCTCACCATACAGATAATGTCTCCAGATCTTCAGAGCAAACACCACCGCAGCCAACTCAATATCATGCGTAGGATAGTTGCGCTCATGCACCTTCAACTGTCGCGACGCATAAGCCACAACCTTACCCTCTTGCATCAGCACACACCCCAAACCAACATAGGATGCATCACTATAGACCACAAACTCTTTCCCTGATTCAGGCTGAATCAAGATAGGAGCTTGCGTCAAAGCCGCCTTCAGCTTCTCAAAAGCCTGCTGTCTCGCTTCTGTCCACTCATACTTAACATCCTTTTGCAACAGCTTCGTCAAAGGAGCAGCAATCTTGGAAAAACCATCCACAAACCTCCGGTAGTATCCCGCCAAACCAAGGAAACTACGGACCTCATGAACAGACTTAGGAACTTTCCAGTTCATCACCGCTTCAATCTTCTGAGGATCAACACGAATCCCCTCAGCTGAGACCACATGCCCAAGAAACACCACCTCCCTAAGCCAGAACTCACACTTGCTCAACTTAGCATAAAGCTGATTCTCCAACAGAGCTTGCAGCACAACCCTCAAATGCTCTTCGTGCTCCTCCTCAGTACGCGAGTACACGAGGATATCATCAATGAACACCACAACGAACTTATCCAGGTATTCATGAAAAACACGATTCATCATGTCCATGAAAGCAGTAGGAGCATTTGTCAACCCAAACGACATCACAAGGAACTCATAATGCCCATACCTTGTCCTGAAAGCTGTCTTAGGCACATCCACATCCTTCACCTTCAACTGGTAATACCCTGACCTCAAGTCAATCTTAGAGAACACAGCAGCTCCCCTAAATTGATCAAAGAGATCATCAATCCTCGGCAAAGGATACCGATTCTTGATAGTCAACTTGTTCAGCTGACGGTAATCAATGCACATCCTCATCGTGCCATCCTTCTTCTTCACAAACAAGACAGGAGCACCCCAAGGCGACACACTCGGCCGGATGAAACCACGATCTAGCAGCTCTTGCAACTGCGTCTTCAGCTCCTTCAGCTCCTTAGGTGCCATTCTATAGGGAGTAATGGACACAGGAGTTGTATTCTCATACAGCTCAATTCCAAACTCCACCTCGCAATTAGGAGGTAAACCAGGCAACTCTTCAGGAAAAACACCAGGAAACTCCTTCACAACCTTGATATCTTGCACCCTCAACTCCTTAGAGCTAGGATTCATCACAAAAGCTAGGTAAGCTTCGCAACCTTGCCTCAGCATCCTACTCGCCTCCAAGGTAGACACAACATTAGCAAGAAACTTCACATTCTCGCCAACCACAACAACTTCATAATCATCCGCAAGCTTAAGCGAAACCCGCTTATTCTCACAATCCACAACAGCACGATGCTCAGCAAGCCAATCCATACCAAGGATCACATCAAAACCATAGAAAGGCAACTCCATAAGATCAACATGAAAGACATGTTCTTGAACAACCAAGGGACACCTTCTATAAAGCTTTCGAGTCACAACAGTTTCACCAATAGAACTAGTGACACGAACACCAACATCCAAAGACTCAACAGGCAAACCAAGCAATTCAGCATGCTCACGCAAAATGTATGAATGCGTAGATCCAGAATAAATCAAAGAAAGCAATGACAAGGATTGCAAAGTAAAGGTACCTGCAATCACATCAGCATCATTCCTTCCCTCGCGCTGAGCATACACCCTCGCTTGGCCACCACCCTCAGGCTGAATAGCCACAACATGAGCTACTCCGCGGCCACCTTCCTCTCTTCTCTGGAAATTACCACGGCCGCGCCCACGACCTCTCTGCGGTGCAACAACAGGAGCACGATCTTGGCCACCAGCCAACCTCGGACAATCTCGCCTCAGATGATCAACAGAACCACAGTTCCAACATCCATTACCAGCTGCCGCAACAGGAGCTTGCACCTCCCTCACAGCTCGAGGACAGTCACGCTTCATGTGACCACGTGAACCACAGATCCAACAAGCACTAGGTTCAGCTCTAGCAAAACCTCCTCTAGCAGGTGCACCACCACCTCTCTTGGCTGAGGACTGATACTTCTGATCACGTCCCCTCTTGTTCCGTCCACCTCCGGAACTATACTCAGCAGCTCTCTTGCCAGAACTCGCTCCAGCACCTTTCGCAGCTAAACCCAAGTTCATCTCAATGTCCTTGGATCGACTAACCAACACATCAAAATCATTGTACTCAGCAGCCAACATGTAGGTCTTAACCTCCGTCACCAAGCCATAACGGAACCTTTCGCACCTCTCACGCTCATCAGGTATCAGCTCCGGTGCATACTGACTGAGGCGTACAAACTGCACTTCATACTCAGCCACACTCATGCTCCCTTGGGTAAGAGACATGAATTCATGCTTTTTCTCATCCAGATATCTCACTCCAAGATATCTCCTCTTGAACGCATTCTGAAAGAATGTCCAAGTAACATCAGCTTCAGCCATCCCAGCTATGGTGGTCGTCCACCACGTATATGCATCGTCCTGCAGCAAGGACACAACACATCCCAACTTTTGCACATCCGTGCAGCTCATCTGACCCAAGATACGCTTGGTACTCTCTATCCAAGCTTCCGAACTCTCAGCAGACATACCTCTGAACTCAGTCCCTCCAAGACTGCGCAGACGCTCCAAAGGTAATCTGACTCCAGCATCTCCCTGATGCCCAGCTCCTTGAGCTCCAGCTACTGCTGCTCGAAAAGCACCCGCAATAGCTTGTACCAGCATAGACATATCAGGCATGGCTTGCCCCTGACCAACCTCTGGTCCAGCAGCTCCAACACCGGCTGCAGCTTCAGCTCGCTCACCTCCAGCACCACCACCAGGCGGAGGAGGGGGTAACACAACACTACCCGTATTCTCTTCATTCTCGTTCTCATTGGGAGCCGTAGCTCGCACACTACCTCTTAACTCTCTACGTGGTGCCATACTTTTACCATGCAATCACAATGCAAAAATAAAACAAGTCAGGCCCAGCAAGGTAAGCAATCCAAGTATTCAAGCTCAATTTCATTCAAAATCAACTTCATTTCATTAGCTTTTGTTTGGCAATGGGTACCTTCAACATGCAACATCATAGCATACATCTCAATTGCATCAACATCACAAGCCACTGATCATGCTTTCAAACAACAAGCATACAAGACAAACATACTTCAATCATGCATACATTCATTCCCAATTACTCGCAAACTCAGCTCTGATACCACCAAATGTAACCCCCTTAACCCGGCCTAGACGGTTGACCCGAATTAAGAAAGTCACACGGGGAAAACCAAAGTCAACCCGAAAGTCAACCTTGATTAACGACCCTTTTTTTTTCTTTTTAATCTTGTCTAGATGCACATTAGTCCTAATTGTGATCACACAAACATCATACTCAAAGATCACAAACATCAGAGATCAAACAGGGACCCAATTGAACAAATTACAACTTTAGGGACCAAATTGTAATTTCTGATAATTAAAAGGACTTAACCCAAATTAAAGTTACCAACTTGAAATTAATCAGGTTTCATGCTTCTCTGTGAAATTTCAGCTCAAAAGGACATCTCAAACTCAGGCAATTGAACATACAAGATTCAGGACCAAAACGCAAACAATTCAAAACATATAACTGCCAATGTCAGCCCCTAACGGTCGGCCGTTCCGAAACCAATCAACCCCGTTCCGAAACACGGGCCGTTCGAAACCGATCGACACCGTTCCGAAACACGGCCTTGGCAGAGACCAAACCGTTTCGAAACGGTGCATACCGTTTCGGACGCCTGGGTTCATGTAAGGCACCCATTCCGAAACGGTACACACTGTTCCGAAACGCCTGCACAGGTTGCAGCAAACAAGCATACCAAATCATGCAATTGATCATTCAAACATGCTCCAAATGTCACCAAACTTTACCAACATGCAATTAAACATATTTAAGACTTATAGGAATCATCAAATCAACAAACTAACATCATATGCAAAAAGCCCCAATTCTTTAGGCATGCTTCCTACACAAGCTAGCTATTCAAACTCCAAACTTCCAAAACAAGCATATAAGGTTCCAATTCATAAACCAGCAGTTTTAGCAACATTCAACATACTTAGGGAGTCTCAAACACCTCCCAAAACATACACATTGGTCCCCCATTGCCAAATCACACAAAAGCTAAATGTTTAACAAAACCTTCCATACATTGAGCTTCACTTGAACTTGATTGCTTGCCCTTTCTTGCTGCCCTCAAGGTACTCTAATGCTCTGCATTATTGAATTAAGAAAATGTAGAGAGCGTAAGCAAAAGCTTAGTGAGGCATGCTCATTAAAAACAATTCAATAATGCAATTAAAACCATTTATAAACATGCTTGAAATCAATCTTTACACATGCTCAAAAGCATACTTAAAACAAGCAATCCCATGCTTCAACATAAACATTAAAACAAGCATCTCATGCTTCATAATATACTTAACATGTCATATTGGCTCAAGTGATACATTTCATTTCTTAAAACAAGTTCAACAACTTTCCCAAGGACTTTTAAACAATGTACAAAAGCAAGGTACTCCTACCTGGAGTTACCTTCAACATATGGCTTATATCATCAGCAAAATCCATGCTAAAACATGCGTTCAAAACAGTAATTAAAAACATGCAAATCATCATTTTGCAACACATCAAAGTCATGGCCACCACTAGAGAGAAAATCCGAAAACTTACACTTGAGCTTAGCAAAGTTGTTTAGACTTAAACTAAGCTCCCAAAACCTTCAAACTTTGGTTTAAAAGCTGAAAATCCATTTTCCACAAATGCACTCACCGATTTCCACTTTGCTTCAAGCCAAAGCACCAAATCAAGCTTCCGGATCAACCAATCTTGGGTCCAAAGATGCCTCCCCTGTTTCAACACATCAAAGCAGAGGATTAATGCATCATCATGCATTAATTGCTTCAATGAAAGCACCTAAACTCGCTGCTCTCATCCAACCTCCATTTTCGGCCACCAAACACAACCGAAAATGCATCCAAACCACTTCTAAACAAAGCCCAGCCATAAACCAGCAAAACCTCACTTCCATTAACATCATATAACATCTAAAAACAACCTATTAACAACCTTATACCTCCAGCAACATCAGATCACCAAGATCACCTCAAAAACTACCTTGAAACACAAGCTAAACTTAGGAAACTCAACCTATCCGGGTTTGCATCAATCAAAACTCAATTCCACATCATTTTAGAGATCATTTAACATCAAAAACACCTCTCAAATCACAGATTACTCAGATCTAACGAAAATCATCAAAAATCATCAAAATCTTGCATAATAAGCCAAGATCCATAAATCAACTTAAAAGCCTTTAATTAAACATCAATTTAGGATTGAAAATTTAGGAATTTCAGTAAAGAACTGATAGTTTAGAGGAGAAGGACGTTCTTACCTCCAAACTTGTGTTTCTCCACTTTTTGCAATTAAAATGCTTGTTGAAACTTGTAGCAATTGAAGAGGTTTTGAAGATATGTTGATTTGAAATCAAATGAGAGTTGAAAGGAGGAATTTAGATGAGAAAATCAGAAACAAATCTCTGGAAATGTAGTGTTTGGTTTGAGAGAAAATGAGAGAAGGAAAATTGAGAAGTTAGTTATGAAATTAGCCAAATAGCTTTTCCCTCCTTTTTGATATACTTCCAAAACTCATTTTCCAAAATTGATTTCACAGTTCACTTAATTATATTAAAAGATGATTTTAGAACATTTTTCCATATTTTTAATGCAACTCGAACTAGGCTTTCCTAATTTAACCTCTTAAGATTCGAACAGCACTTTGACCAACCGGTCAACGCCCACAACTCCTAAGCCCAAAACCGGGGCGTTACATAAACCGTGAGAACCTTTTGGCTATCATAGCCAATTCTTCTAGGACTTCCTTCTCGCTAGAAGTGCTCTCCTCATGTAGTGAAGCTTTGAGATCCACTCCTATCTTCTTCTTCTTATCTACCTCTAGCTTCTCCACTCTTCTCTCTTCCCATCCCAAGACTCGAGAAGTGAGTAGAGTAGCTCCCTAACTAGTTTGTCTTCCAGGATTATCTCTCCAAATCCCTTAAGCCCGTTAACGATTGTTGAGAAACGATCAAACATCTTTGACACGGTTTCGTTGGGCTCCATTTTGAAATTCCCATAGCTAAGATTGAGAATTCCAATCTTTGTCTCCTTCACATCACTTGTTCCTTCATAAGTAGTCTCTAGTGTATCCCACACTTCCTTGGCACTTTCAATGGAGGAAACTTTGGAGTAGATGTCAGGGCCGAAAGAGCAAAACAACATGTGAAGAGCTTTATCATTGATTTGAATCTTCTTTCTCTCTTCTTCACTCATCTCATGTTTCTTCTTTAACACCAATCTTCCTTCATCGTCTCTCTTCATCGGAATGTAGGGACCATCTTCAATGACATCCCACACTAGATAATCGTTGGATTTAATGAAGAGGCGCATCTGGTTCTTCCAAAAGGGGTAGTTATCACCGTTGAAGAAAGGCGGTTTGGTGGTTGATTGAGATTCATACATGCTTGACATGGAGGTAGATGTCATGACTTGATTTTTGGATGATTACACTCTTCCTAGGAACTCCTCTTGTGGTTGTTAATCCTTCAAAGAGGTAGGCTTTGATACCAATTGTTGAGTGGACCAATGGATTGATCAAAGCCAAGAGGGTGTGAATTGGGTTTTTAAAAATTGTTGGAGTAAAAGAAAAGATGAAAATGAAGAACAAGGAATTTTAGAGTGGTTCAAGTTCCAAATGAACTCTACATCCACTACCTTAGCTACCACTAAGGATTTCCAACAATCCACTGATTGTTCTTCCCCTTTTCAAGGCTTAGGAGGTAACCTTTACAATACCGATCAAATTTTCTAACCAAAATTTGACCAAACCTTCACAAGAGTATAAAGAAGAATTAAAGGCAAGAAAGATATCTCTCAATACAAGATTACCCCTTTAAGTACAAACACTCAACCCAAATTTGATAACAAGATCATAATTGAACACTACACAATTTAGGGTTTTACAAGAGATTGGAAAATAAGCACTTTGAGCTTGAATTTTTGCTAGGATGTTTATCTTTGATGCAATAGTTGTTGTTGGTCTTCAATTAGCTTCAATTTATACCTTCTCTATCAATTCTAGCCGTTTGGGTGGTTAGGGTAATGAATATAGCCGTTGAGACCCTCTTTTTCCACCATAAATGAACTTCTGCAGCTTATCGTATCGGTACGCGTGGACCTATATCGATACCTGTCCCAAAACAAAAAGAGCCATTGTACAATAACAAGAGGGCGTATCGATACGCGTGTAAGCGTATCGGTACGAGACAGTGACCGTTTCAATACGGGGAACAACCGTATCGATGCAATTTTTCAACTGAGCTCACTGGAAGTTTCCGTATCGATACAACTAGGAGCGTATCGGTACGGGACAACCACCACTATAAATTTCAGTTACCTAACAACTGACACCAACGATAAAAAACATTAAAAGCTTTTCGAATTTAAAATTCCATTAAATCCGTATCGATACGGGTGGAACCGTATCGGTACGCCATTCAAACTCCTTCAGTTTTTACAGAGGGAGCGTATCAATACAGATTCAATATGTTTCGATACGCTATTTCGATACGGTGATGGGCGTATCGAAACGCGTCTTTCCAGTAGTCAACTTTGTAAAAAAGGTATCGATACGGCTGGAAGCGTATCGATACGCTTGGACGTTTTTCAATACTTTGGCCTTGGAATACTTAGAAAATATTTGGAGTTTGAGTTTTTCAAATCAGATTAAAGCTTTGGTGATTTATAAATCATTTGAGGGACTTAGAAATCTATTTCAAGTTTTCACTTTAATCCTTAACATACTTTGTTATATCAAAATCAAACATATGTTTTACAATAATTCATTGCTTACGTTTTATTTCTCTATATACATATAAGCTTAATTAATTTAAAAACTCGACTCAAATTTTTTTTAATAAAATTTAAATTGTGGTATATAATTTATAAACTCAACTAATTTAAATTTTTTATTCTATTCGTTTGAACGTTCAACCATAGTAGGTGTAGATAGTTATTGTATTGTACTGATAAATTAATTATGCACAGCGTCTGCATGTGTCATGATTTTATCTGAAATGGCTCGTGCAATTCAATGTGTTTCAGACAGGGGAGCCAGGGTGGATGGGCATTCAGTACTAACAAACAATAAACACGTGCTGTTTTTATTGAATTACCGTTTACATTTTTAATTTTACAATATTTTTATAATATATATTTTAATCTCCGCTTAGAATTAAGAATGTTTTTTTTAATGAGGCACATGTTAATGATCTAAATACTCAATTTAATCGGATATTGTTTTGATTTAAAAAAAATTATAGGCATTTTATTATAATTTTTCAAAAATTATTTTATTTAATTCTATAAAAGCAAATAAAAGTTTTATAAAATTTCAGATTGTGTTAGATTAAAAAAATGTTTTAGAGAGATTTATCAATCCGTTAAGTGGCTAAAGATGTTCATTTAGTGATCTTACATCATCTTGTATGAATTTGAATCTTAATATAAGAATGTAATGCACTTCTATTTAATCACAAAAATGTTTTAGAACCTACGTCAAAGTTGCATACTAATGTATGCGCGAGGGAAACCGAGGCTAGCTATATGTGGTGGCGCCTTGCAAAACAACAGTAGACAAATTCTAGCTTTGTTTTTGGAACCGTTAGGTGTTCTGGACTCTAATGAGGCTGAAGTGCAAGTAATTTTCCATGATTGAGTCAGATTCGATCGTGACAGTCTCATGGATATTGCACTTTGAGGTCGACCATGGCGACTGTGGGGATGGTTTCAACAAATTGATGATGCATTTGCGGCTATATCTTGTGTTTGCTTTCATAATGTTTATCGCGAGGTGAATAGTTTGGCTGATGCCTTAGCCAAATGAGGTGTGGATAGGAAATCATGGTTTCGAGTTATGGAGTAATTAGTCTTTTGTGGTGTTATGTACTTCGTTACATTGTCATGAGTACTCTTTTTTCCATGGGTGGAGTCACTCATACTAATGGGTGGTCAGACAACACCTCAAAATTTTTTGGGACAATTTTTTATATTATATATATATATATATATATATAAATTTATAAAATATAAACAAATGACATTCACTTATAAATAATTGACACCCCTTAAATATAATTCAAGAAAAATAACACTCCTTAAATTATTTTTCTGGCTTCACCCCTACTTTTTTCCTAACTAAAATTAGAGAATTTTTTAACAAGACTTGTAGCGATGTTTTTAGCTTGTATGATTCATCGTAAAAATATTCATACTTTTGCCGATAAAAAAAACATACTAACGTATTAAATAAAATTCAGAACCAAACATATATTTATAAAGTAGATTTGGGTCGAAGTTAGACATGCCTCGTTGCTATCCTACATGGTATGAAAATTAAACTCTTTATGTTTTTCCTAGGCCCCAACTTTTATGATTCATACACACACAATGCAGAATTTAAGTAATATTTATTAATTTGATATAATCATCGGTATTTAATTTATTAACTAATTAACTGGATTCAGATAATATAAACGTATGGTATAAAGAAGATTTTCCTAATGTGATTTGTTATATTTACAGCAATAATATTCGAAGAAAAACAATTACTTTAGAGAGGAATCGTATAAAGTTGAATACAAACACAATAGCAAAGCTTTAGCAGAACTGGAAAAATTAATGGTGAAAGGGTGTGAAATGAATTGTCATTTTCCAAGTAGTAATAGTTATTGTACTTTTATCTTTGAAATTGAGTAGTAACGGTTAAGGGTGAGTATGCGGCACAATCACAAAGTTATTAAAAGTTATAACATTTTTGGTTGATAAGAAAAATAATTTAGGTTGCAAATCGAAATGTTAGTACACACCGACCTTGAAATGTTACCCACACAATTGAAATGTTATATTTTTGATATTTTTTTTGTTGCAACCTAAATGTTATCCAACGGCGCAACCGAAATGTTATCTCACGCACAAACAAAAATATTATACATTTTGATAACATTTTGGTTATGTTTTTTTTAACTATTTGTAACCCCGTCGTTCCTTACACTCCCCTAATAGTTAGTGTCGGGAGAGAAAATGGGATATTATTCAAATAATGGCATGTAATTGGGAGAATAAAGGAGAAATTGGTTTAGAAATGGGCAAGTAAATATGGGGTGAGTCTACAGTACAACAGTCTCGTTTATAGTTAAAAACGACACAACTAAAATGTTATCAAAAGGTATAACATTTTCGGTTAGTACGATAAATAACTTTAGTTGCAACCGAATTGTTAGTAAACACGGAACTTAAAATATTATCCACACAATCAAAATGTTATATTTTTTTTATAACATTTTTAGTTATAACCTAAATGTTATGCCACAATACATTTCGGTTATGCTCTTTTTAGCTGTTTTAACCCTACTATTTCTCGTAAATTCTTATTTCCTGGTAAACTAGGCCTGAATTTTTAAAGAGAAACAAAGTACTGATCGAACTGAACAACAAATTAATCAACTATTAATTTTCGCATCACTCTGTAAAAATACAGTAGCAGAATTCGACGTAGTGTCAAACAATAACTGTTCGACAGGATCTCCTCGCATCATTCTAAACCAAACGTGATTTAATTTGAATAAGTTATCAGTCAAAGAACATAAAAACAAATATTGTTGGGGAAACAGTAGAAACAAAGAAGCTAAAGTATAACATCTAATAGATACTTTATTTAAAAAAATCCAATATTGGTCCGGTTGCAATTGCATTTTCAATAAGTAGGCTGGTCATGTTGATCCAGTAAAGATCATTTTGCCATGTCTAACCCAATCACTATTTTGTGAGCCATCTCATATGTGGCTTATTATTGTTTCATCAGCCTTCTTGGTTTTACAATTTTTGGGGTTGGGTCTTTATTCTAGGTTTAACGGTGTAAAAAGTATTTAAATTTTTGAAAAAAAATATCAATTAAGACTATGATTTTTTTACACATAATTAAGCCCTTAACCATTGAACTGAATTAATTAAGTCATTTGATTAATTTTGACCATTAAATCTTGTCAATTTCTTCTTTAGGTATTACTGACACATGATACACTAATATTCTATTGCATGACATTTACAACTTTTTTAATAAATATTTTTTTTATAAATTCTATAAGTTTTTTTAGAACTTTTAAAGAACAATTTAATTAAAGTAAAAAAATTCTAAAAATGTCAAGTTACAACACTTTGACTTACAAATAAACTTTGCAAAGAGCTCTTTATATGCGATTGGTGTGGCAGAAGAGTTGAGTGCATCGGTTGCTTCTATTCTGGGATGTAGGCTGGGGGAACTACCATTTGTTTATCTAGGATTCCCGTTGGGAGCTGATCCGAGGCGTCTTTCAGTGTGGGATCCGATTGTAGCAAACTTCAGACGCAAGCTAGCAGGGTGGAAGCGCACTTCTCTATCATTTGCTGCTAGGGTGACTCTAGTCAATTCGGTACTTTCGTCACTCCCTATTTTCTATTTAGGCTTATTTGTTGTGCCTAAAGGGGTAGTTGAGAAACTGGACAAGATACGAAGAGCGTTTCTTTGGGGTGGCGTCAATCTAGAGAGACGAATGAGTAGGGTAGGATGGGACATTGTTTGTCGACCTCGACATCTAGGGGGTTTGGGGGTGGCGGACTTGAGAGTGAAGAACATGGCGCTACTGTCCAAATGGGTTTGGCGATATGCACGTGACCATGATTCGCTTTGGCGTCGTCTAATAACGGCCAAATATGGGGATAATGTTCAATGGTGGAGATTTAACACAGAAAATCTATCTTCGATGTCGGTGGTTTGGCGTCAAATAGTAGCGAATGCTTGCTGCCCGGTTGTTGATTCACATGTGGGGGGAGGTAATTTTTAGTGGAAAATCGGCAATGGACAGATGGTTCTATTTTGGTTTGATGTTTGGGCGATGCAACAGCCGTTAAAGGAGGCGTTTCCACGCTTATTTGCCTTGGTGTTGAATAAATTAGCTTGGGTACAGGATTATACAACGGATGGTCATTTCAATCATGCTAATTGGGTTGGTTTTTTCTGGCGGCATCTATGGAGTTTCGAACATGAACAATTGCGTTCTCTGTGTGACATGGTGCGTGGTATTCGCTTGAGAGTTGATTGAATGGATACGCTGTTTTGGACTCCGGATGAACATGGGGAATTTTCAGTGCAAGCTATGACTAAGGCGCTGCTATTAGAGAGGGTGGGAGATGGTGATTTCGGAGGTTGTTTCGCTTGGAAAGTTCTCGTTCCACCAAAGGTACAAGCTTCTTATGGTTCATTTGGTTGAAAATGTTACCGACTGCTGATTTTTTGCGTATAAGGGGCGTTCCTTTGGCGGAAGGACAAGGGCTGTGTCCGTGGTGTGTAAGGGTGGAGGAGTCGATAGCCCATTTATTTTATGATTGCCCATGCATTCAACAAATTTGGGACTGGTTGCGAGATTGGTGGGGTATTGCTTTACCATTACCAGCATATTTTTCAAATTTCTTCGTCATGAATTTCCATAGCTCTTTTCATGGTTGTCAACTAAAGTGGTGGGTGGCTAGCGTGAGTGCTATGCTTTGGTCGCTATGGCTCACCCGAAATGACTACATTTTTAAAGGCAAACGATCGACGGTAGCGGAAGTGTGCTTCCTTGTGAAACTTAGATCTTTCTATTGGATAAAAGTGGATGCCGATAGTGATTTTATGCCAGAATCAGTTTGGTGGTCGTGCCCATCGACGTGTGTGGTTAGCCGACGTCCAAAGAAGGTGCGTGCTGGGTTGGTATGGCAGCCACCTGTTGCGGGAACATTGAAATTCAACGTCGATGGCTCGGCGCGAGGCAAGCCTGGTCCAGTGGGCGTCGGGGGAGTGATGCGCGATGCGGACAGCCGCATTTTGGCACTATTTTCCGGGCCTGTGGGCTGTTTGGACTCTAACGTGGCGGAAGTAAAGGCTATCGAACTTGCAGTGAAGGTGGTGGCGGAAGGGGTGTGGCGCGAGAGGTGCGTGGTGATTGAATCGAATTCCCAAGTTGCATTATGTTGGGTAACGGGCTTGGCAAAACGTCCGTGGAGATTATGGGACTCATTTGCTTCGATTGATCAGGCGTGCCAGACCATTTCGGAGATTCATTTTCAATATACACCGAGGGAAGCAAATGGTTTTGCCGATGTTCTCGCCAAGGAGGGAGTGGATAGGAGTTCTCTTTTCTTAGCTTGTATTTAGGCTTTTCTTCTCTAGACGAGCACTTACGTACTCTTTTCCTCCATTAGGCTTAGGGAGGTTTTTAACGAGGCGTAAGGGCTGCGTCGAGCTGTATGATTATTTATTATTATTAATAAATTCATACAGTTGATGATAAAAAAAAAACACTTTGACACGACACATTACACCAACAGATAAAAAATTCATGTTAGATTCAATAGTTAATGTTGGTTAAATGGCTTAATTGATTCAATCATTGGTTCAATGATTTAATTGGGTGCAAAAAAAATCAAAGACTACCAACGAGGTTTGCTCCAAGTGGTAAGCAACTTGGTATCGCTTAAGTAGGTCTCGAGTTTGAGTCCTTGTGGATGCAGAAAATCCACGCTAGGAGTCTCGCCCACCAAAATCAGGTGTGCGACGCAGGTCGGTCCGAATTAGTCAAAGCAAAGCCTTGAAACCAGAAAGACAAAAAAAAATCAATGACTTAATTGTTTTCTTTTAACTTCAAGGGTTTCTTACACCCTTAAACCTTTATTCTATTGGTGTAAAAATATAATTATTTGATTTGTAATTATATTATTGGATTATTATTTCATACGATAGTGGTGAAAAAATATTTCACACCTAGAGTTCTAATGATGCCATGTATCTTTTTTTAGGGTTAAGGTTTAAGATTTAGATGTTTGGTTTAAATTTTATAATTTAGGGATTAAGGTTGAAAATAAGCAAACTTGTAGAATATTTTTTTCACCGTTAATGCATGAAATAATAATCCTTGTATTCTCTTATAACTATAAGATTTCAAATGTTTTAAGGGTGCATTTGCAAAGTCATCAAGTAATTGAATTTGGGTATACTTTTTGCAATTAGACTAGGATTGAGAAAACTAAACACAATTTTTTAAAATAAAGTTTGAGTTGTAAAATGAAAATTCGAATAACTCAAAATTTTTAGTAATTAGTAGACCAGTTTATAAGTTCGAGTCGAGTCCCTCAATTATGTATTATAACATTATAAAAAATTACAATTAAATTTGTATAGAAACTCGACTCGAATTTCATAAACTCGAATCGAAAAAAATTCAAATAAAGTTTTGAGTTGTAAAATTGGACTCGTAAACTCGATTTTTTTACTCGACTTGATTGGACGCTCACCCCTAAATTAGACTATGACTCTATTTGGAAAACAACTTTTTGAGCCACATTAGATATTTGAATAATTTAGAGGTTTGACAAGTCAAATATGCTAATTTAGATGTTTGGTAAATAGAGGATTGTAATAGCGGATTGGAGTGAAACCTCTCAATTTGAAAAAGCACCTTCTAGGAGTTTCTGAATTAGAAGTTTGGATAAAATAATTGGAAAGACTATTTTTTTCCTTGACAGTTATATATTTTTTAAATAACATAAATTTTGTTGAGTGGATCGAATGATCGAAATAAACCAAGAGGGGGGGTGAATTGGATTTTTAAAGTTCTTGGTGGTGGAATTTGCAAATAAAAATGGTAGACAAGGAATTTTAGAGTGGTTCAAGTTCCAAATGAACTCTATATCCACTACCTTAGCTTCACTAAGGATTTGCAACAATTCCACTAATTGCTCTTCCCCTTTTCTAGGCTAAGGAGGTAACTCTTACAATTTTTGGTCAAATTTTCTACCCAAAATTTGACCCAATCCTCACACAATTGAAACAAAGAAGTTGTTGGCTAAAACAAGTATCTCTCAATACACAATATAACCCAATTACAAGCACTTAACCCAATTGAAATGATAAGAATGAAAAATACAGTTGAGGTTACAAGACAATACTTGGATTTAGGCACAAATGCTTGGATTTGATGTTTGGATGTTTGCTTTAGGATCAATAGTTGTTGCTGAAGCTTTTAGAGGTCCCTTTTATACATTCTCATTGAATTCTAGCCGTTGTGGTTGTTGCATTCATCAATAGAGCCGTTGGGGGTGTTATCTTCCCTCCATAAATGCTGTCTGCAACCAACCGTTTCGAAACGCCCGACCTTGTTTCGAAACAGACCAAAATAAAAAGAGCCGTTGGGGTGCATTAAAGAGCCCGTATCGAAACGGTTAAGCTTGTTTCGATACGCTAAGAGCCGTTTCGAAACATTTTGCCACTGTCAAGGACCGTATCGAAACGGCTTGAGATCGTTTCGATACGACTTAACGACTTCTTTAAAATCAGTTAAAAACATTCAACGGTCATATTTTTCAAATCATTTTTAAAGCCGTTTCGAAACACTTGATGTCGTTTCGATACGATGTCTCAATGTTCTTAAGCCGTTTCAAAACTTGTTTCGAAACACGGGTTGGCAGTGTTGAAATCGTTTCGATACCCGTTCCGAAACATGGACTCACAGTTTCAAAACTGTTTCGAAACGCCTTAGGCCGTTTCGAAACGGTGACTCGAAAATCACTGTTTTGGCTTTAAGAACACTTAGAAAATATTTGATAAATTTAGTTTTTAACTTAGGCATATTGTTTAAAACATATAGAGAGGTTTGAGGACTTAAAAATTCGTTTTCACATTTTCAATTTAGTCCTTAGGTTCTTTAGTTATACCAAAATTAAAATATCGGTTTCACAATCTCCCCCTTTTGATATAACAAAATTAAAATTAGAATTTTTAAGAGTTTTGAAAATTTTGAATACATTCTAACTCCCCCTCAATTTAAGATGGGTTTTTAAAGTTTTTAAAAAAGATTTAAGGATTTAAATTCAAGATTTAAAACTTAAAAACACTTAAAACATTTAAAATGAATTTTGGCTCTTAGATTACTTCTCCTCCTTTTTGTTAGATCAAAAATAATAAACAAGGCTTAAAGAGAAGAGATAGGGTTAAAAGCAATAATCAATAAGCAATAAGCAATAAGCAACATAATATTAATTCATAAAATTAAAATATCCAAAACATAAATCGTTAACAATAAGTTCAAAGCATAATCCCAAATAAAATCAAAACATAGGTTCATAAAACATAAGAAATAAAGATGCAAACTTAAACCTAATATGCATAACTAATATTAGATGACATGAGAATCCTAAGCCTCTTCGTCGTCACCATCATCATCCACAGAATCATCATCATCCTTAGCTTGATCGCGACAAAAATTCATCCATTGGCCATAAAAGGTGGAGAAGGACATGTCCATGGCCGATTGTTGATTCTCAAGGGATGTGAGTCGATTCTCATTTGCAAGGAGACGATCCTCTACGGATTGCAAGTGTGTATTGATAGCACCAAAACCTCTAGACATGTTAGTGTCCAAAGTGTTGAACCGCTCGGTAAGAAAAGTCGTGAGAGCTTCATTGTTCGCAGCTGAGCTTGTGGTTGAGGTTCAACTTGAGGTAGAGGTGCTTCCCTATCAACATGTTCCCATTGCCCATTGTTTACATAGCAAAATCCGGACCTACGGGGAGAAGACTCACCAATTTTTGACTTGCGGGGTTTCAGAGAGTCATAAGTGCAATCAAGATTAAGCTTGCTAAAGATGTGACTTAAAACAGTCCCATAAGTGAAAGATTTTAGGGCATCGATGTCACGAAGCTTAACATTATTGACAATCTCGGCAAACATGATCTTAAAAAGATTAGGGCGCTCACCACGACGAAAACATTCAAGCCAAAAATAGTATACTTGACGAATGTGAGAAAATTTACTTCCGGAGGGGCGAAGAAACCACGAGACTATCAAGTGGAGGAACTTGTCATGAGCATCCAAGGTAAGCACCGAACCGGTGTGAGAACCAAAGTGACTCTCATTCTCTATTCCTTCGTTCTTAAGAACAAAAGTAGACTCCAAGAAAGGGATGTCAATGACAATCCTCTTTCCCAAGATAGAAGACTCAAGGCCAACCACTTCAGAGTTGTCTTCACTATTAATAAATTGAGCATTTGAGTAAAAGAGAAGAACCATGTGTTTGTAGTAAATATCCGGGATACTCAACAAAACAAGGAAATCCCATTCTCTTAAACACGGGTGATAACGAAGGAGAAAGCGCTCGGAGTCAAGAAACGAGAGGTCAACAACACGCTCACGACGAACTTCAAACTCCTTGACATAATTGAAACAATCCCTCTTTGAAATAGATGGGTAAGATTAGGACGAATACTCGATTCACTTGTTTGACCGGTCTTACGCTTTTTGTTAACGTTCTCCATAGACATCCTAAAAACATAAAGCAAGAAATTTAAAACAAATTTGAAGTGTATGCATGAAGATCTTAATTCAATCCAATGTTAAATCCCACTTAGGTTTAAAAACAAGTTTTTAAAAACAAAGAAACAAAACAATTTTTTTAAGAGAAAAACAATTAAAAAAACAGTAAAGAAAATACGAATGAAAACATATACATTAGAATCAAAAAATTGAAGATTTTGAAAAATGTTTACAAGTTTTAAGAAACCCAAGTATCAAAATACATAAACTATACAAAATTAAAATTTTCTAACCTAAGATTCGAATACAAATTTAAGGAAAAAGAAAAAGATGAAAATATACCTTAAATTGGGATTTTGGATGAATAGATGAAAATCCTTGCACAAGATTGTTGATGCTTGCTTAGACTTGTGTTTAAGAGTAAAATCCCTCTAGATTTGGTGAAAAACAATGAGGTTTAGAGGGTTTTTATAGGAGAATAACGTTTTAAAGTTTTTAGGGTTTTGGGGAGAGTTTTAATTTAAGTTAAACATTAACATTAAAGCCCCCTTAAAGCAGCCCGCTAACCCGTTTCGGAACGGTGTTGACCGTTTCGAAACGCGGGCACGGAAGGTTGACCGACTTTTCAACTCCAGCTGACCGTTTCGATACGGGTTTGACCGTGTCGAATCCCCGTTGACTCGTATCGAAACTTGTTTCAATACACCCCTTGGTAGTAGCAAAAACGTTTTGAAACCCTTGGGAGGCGTTTCGAAACATCCTTCTCTCAGATAGAATTTTAAGGCATCCGTATCGAAACAGGTGGACCCGTTTCGATACACTTGTGCCTGGAAGTGCAGATGAGGCTCTAAAAGTGCAGAAAAATGAAAATTTCTAAGGCTTATCTTGTATGAATGACATGAATGAGCAGGAAAAACATATGCAAACATATATATACTCCCCCTAGCCATAGGCATGGATGAAATTAGGAGTAAAAACACATAAACGTGGCATTTCACAAGATCAAGCAATTTTAAGCACAAAAGAGGTCCTAAAAGGTCAAGATAGGCTAGTTAGACCTAACTCTCTCCTAAGGGACCAAAAACGCTCTTTGTCTAAAGGTTTTGTAAATATGTCCGCTAATTTATTTAAGGTGTCAACATACTCTATAACAACATCTTCATTAAGGACATGATCTCTAATGAAATGATGCCTTATTTCTATGTGTTTGGTTCTAGAGTGTTGGATGGGATTTTTTGTAAAACATATGGCACTAGTGTTATCACATTTAAAGGGGTATGGTTTCAACTTTAATACCATAATCTAAGAGTTGTTGCTTCACCCAAAGGACTTGAGCACAACAACTTCCTAAGGATATGTACTCGGCTTCGGTGGTAGATAAGGCTACACTATTTTGTTTCTTAGAGAACCAAGATATGAGCATACTACCTAGGAATTGACAAGTTCCCGAAGTACTCTTCCTATCGATTTTACATCTTCCATAATCCGCATCCGAATAAGCATGAAGGTTGAAGGTGGAGTCTCTAGGGTACCAAAGACCTAGACAAGGAGTATCTTTAAGGTACCTAAAGATTCTCTTAACGGCTATAAGGTGAGACTCTCTAGGACTAGCTTGAAACCTAGCACACAAGCAAACACTAAACAAGATATCCGGTCTACTTGCGGTAAGGTAAAGGAAATATTCAATCATAGAGCGATAAAGCTTAGAGTCAACACACTTACCTCCTTCATCTTTGTCAAGCTTTGTAGATGAGCTCATAGGTGTGGCTTGAGGCTTTGCATTCTCCAAGCCAAACTTCTTGAGCATATCCTTTATGTACTTTTCTTGATTGATGAAGGTGACATCCTTCCTTTGCTTGATTTGGAGTCCCAAAAAGAATGAGAGCTCCCCCATCATGCTCATCTCGAATTCACCTTGCATTAACTTAGAAAACTTTTTGCAATGACACTCATTAGTAGATCCAAAAATAATATCATCAACATATATTTGTTCTACTAAGATGTCATTTTTATACCTTTTTATGAAGAGTGCAGTGTCCACCTTACCTTTTTCAATTAAAAAGTTTGAAAGTCTTTCCTACCAAGCTCCAGGAGCTAGTTTTAAACCATAAAGAGCTTTAGTGAGTTTGAAAACATGATTTGGAAATTTTGAGTCTTCAAAACCCAGTGGTTGTTCCACATACACTTCCTCATTTATAAAACCATTTAAAAATACGCTTTTAACCTCCATTTGAAAAAGCTTGAAATCATGATAACATGCATATGCAAGCAACATCCTAATGATCCAATCATAGAACGGTAAAGCTTAGAGTCAACACACTTACCACCTTCATCTTTGTCAAGCTTTGTAGATGAGCTCATAGGTGTGGCTTGAGGCTTTGCATTCTCCAAGCCAAACTTCTTGAGCATATCCTTTATGTACTTTGCTTGATTGATGAAGGTGCCATCCTTCCTTTCCTTGATTTGGAGTCCCAAAAAGATTGAGAGCTCCCTCATCATGCTCATCTCGAATTCACCTTGCATTAGCTTAGCAAACTCTTTGCAATGACATTCGTTAGTAGAACCAAAAATAATATCATCAACATAAATTTGTACTACTAAGATGTCATTTTTATACCTTTTTATAAAAAGTGTAGTGTCCACCTTACCTTTTTCAATTAAAAAGTTTCAAAGTCTTTCATACAAAGATCTAGGAGCTTGTTTTAAACCATAAAGAGCTTTAGTGAGTTTGAAAACATGATTTGGAAATTTTGAGTCTTCAAAACCCGGTGGTTGTTCCACATACACTTTCTCATTTATAAAACCATTTAAAAATGCGCTTTTAACCTCCATTTGAAAAAGCTTGAAATCATGATAACATGCATATGCAAGCAACATCCTAATGGCTTCCATTCTAGTTACGGATGCATAGGTTTCATCAAAATATATTCTCTCTTCTTGAGTGTAACCTTGTGCTACTATTCTAGCTTTATTTCTCACAAATGTTACCACTCTCATCTAGCTTGTTCCTAAAGACCCATTGAGTTCCTATAGTAGATTGATTACTAGGCCTATCAACTAATGTCCAAACATTACTTCTCTCAAATTGATTTAACTTTTATTGCATAGCCATAATCCAAAAATCATCTTTCAATGCTTCTTTTATATTCTTAGGCTCTATGCATGAGATAAATGCAACATGATTCATTAATCTAAGAGAAGATCGAGTGGTTACCCCCTTGGACGGATCACCCAAGATTTCACCATCTTTGACATAGTTGAACTCCCTTGGGTAGCTCATTTCCTTTTCCTCAAGAGCAAAGTCCTTCAAGGCTTCAAGACATGGATCTTGTGTATCCTCTTCTTTTGTTGGAATCTCATCCTCCTTTGAAGTTTGTACTCCATCAAAGGCATTTATGATTCCTACATCATCATCATCACAAGAATCCTTCCTTGGAAGGAGGTTATCATCGAATACAACATGTATAGATTCTTCTACTACCAAAGTTCTCTTGTTAAATACTCGATAGGCTTTAGAGGTTAAAGAGTATCCTATGAAAATAGCTTCATCACTTTTTGCATCAAATTTACCTAAGTTGTCTTTTCCATTATTTAAAACAAAACACTTGCAACCAAAAGGATGAAAATAGCTAATGTTAGGCTTTTTAGATTTTAAAATCTCATAAGGTGTTTTTTTTAAAATTGGCCTAATCATTACTCGGTTAACAATATAACAAGCGGTGTTTGTGGCTTCCACCCAAAAATATTTAGGTAAATTATTTTCACAAAGCATGGTTCTAGCCATTTCTTGTAAAGTTCTATTTTTCCTCTCAACTACCCCATTTTCTTGAGGAGTTCGAGGAGCCGAAAAATTGTAGCTAATACCATTTTCATTCAAAAACTCTTCAAACCCTAAATTTTGAAACTCAGTTCCATGATCACTTTAATATGAGAAATTCTAAGTTCAAGATCATTTTGGGTTAGTTTTGAAAATGTGATGAATTTTTCTAAAGCCTCATCTTTAGTACTTAAAAATAGAACCCAAGTAAATCTAGAAAAATCATCAACAAGAACAAATGCATAAGATTTACCACCCAAGCTCACAGTCTTAAATGGCCCAAATAAATCCATATGGATAAGTTGTAAACATCTACTTGTAGAAACATCATTAATGGATTTAAAGGAAGACTTATGTTGTTTACCCTTAGAGCATGCATCACAAATTTATTGTTTGAGAACTTAATCTTGGGTAAACCTCTAACTAGATCAAGGGAAACTAATTTTTCTAAAACACTAATGCTAGCATGTCCTAGTTTCCCATGCCACAACCATGCATCATTTTCATTTTGAGCTACCAAACATGCATGGGATGTATGTAAGTCATCTAGATGCACCATGTATATGTTACCTATGCGATGACCTATGAGCATAATATTATTAGATTTAATGTCAACAATTTTGCACCCATTTTTATCAAATAAAACATTAAATCCATTATCACACAATTGACTTATGCTCAACAAGTTATGTTTAAGACCATCGACATACAAGACATATTCAATAAGAATAGTAGATTGATTACCTATGGAGCCAATACCTTTAATGTGGCCTTTGGAGTTGTCACCAAATGTCACCAATCCTCCACTTTTTGGCTTTAGATCCATGAATCTACTCTTGTCTCCGGTCATATGCCTCGAGCATCCACTATCAAGGTACCATGAGTTTTGGCTTTGTGCTTTGGCCTTGTAGCAATGCTCCCCCTACAAACAAAGATATTAAACTTTTGTTTTTGGTACCCAAATCATTTTGGGTCCATGAGTGTTAGCTCCCAATAACTTGGTTCCCTTAGGAATCCAAGATGACATAGCAACAATGTTATTAGATTTTACAAGTTCCTTAGGAACCCATACACTTCTAATCCTTTTAGTTCTACTATGTCTATGAAAGCTACCTTGTTTGTAGTAATTAGTCTTTTTCCTAGGTTGGTTTGTTTTTGAAGATTCACCTATTTCATGCTTCACACTACCAACATTTTTAAAAGACTCTTTGAGCTTGTTAAGCTCATCTAACACCTTTTGGTGTTCACTATTACATTGAGAAAGAAGATTATTAAGGTCAATATTTTAATCTTGGAAGAATTTTAGTTCATCTTTCAACCCTAATATCTTTTCCTCAAATTTTAAATTAGCTTGAGAAAGTGAGTCATTTTTATCATTTAGTTCCGAAATAATTTTTTTATTCCTAATGACCGACTCCTTGTATTTCTCAACTAATTCATCATAGACCTTTTGCAACTCATCATATGCATCATTTAATTCATCATATGTGAAATCTAAAGATGATGAGTTTTAGGTTACCATGGAGGAATCTTCCTCAAGTGCCATGAGGCAAAGGCTGGCCACTTCTTGTTCGTTATCCTCGGATGACTTCTCATCACTCCAAGTAGCAAGCTTGGCTTTGAGCTTCTTCTTCTTCTCAAAGCCCTTCTTCTTGAGTTGAGGGCACTCCGAACGTATGTGGCCGAGATTATTGCACTCGAAGCAAATGATTTGATCTCTTGCTTCTTCTTTGTTTTTACCTTTGAAGTCCATCTTTCTTTGAATTTTTCTTCCCTGGTTGGACCTCATAAAGCGTGAGAATCGTTTGGCTATCATAGCCATATCTTCTAGCCCGTTCTTCTCACTAGAAGAGCTCTCCTCAAGTAATGAAGATTTGAGAGCTATTCTCATCTTCTTCTTCTTTTCCACCTCCAGCTTTTCTACTATTTTCTCTTCCTTCTTCTTCTCTTCTTCCCTTCCTTGCTTCATAATCTCATGAGTAAGGAGAGAACCCACTAACTTATCAAGCTTTAAAGTCTTCAAATTTTTGGCTTCTATGATGGCGGTTCTCTTCCCATCCCAAGATTCGGGAAGTGAGTAGAGTATCTTCCGGACAAGCTTGTCTTCTGGTATAGTCTCTCCAAATCCTTTGAGCCCATTGACTATGGTTGAGAAGCGATCAAACATCTTGGACACCGTCTCATCGGGCTCCATCTTGAAATTCTCATAACTAATTTTCCTTGACATCATTAGTTCCCTCATAGGTGGTCTCAGGAGTATCCCACACTTCTTTGGCACTCTCAATGGATGATACTTTGTAGTAGATTTCTGGACCGAAAGAACAAAAGAGCATGTGAAAAGCTTTGACATTTATTTGTATCTTCTTCCTCTCTTCTTCACTCATCTCCATCTTTTTCTTCAAAACCATCTTACCTTCACTATCTTGCTTCAATGGAATGTAGGGGCCATCTTCAATGACATCCCACACCAAGTAATCGTTGGACTTGATGAAGAGGCGCATCTGATTCTTCCAAAACGAATAGTTGTTGCCATTGAAGAAAGGTGGTTTTGTAGTGGATTGAGACTCATACATGCTCGAACCGGAGGTAGATGCCATATCTTGATTTTTGGATGATCACACACTTCCTAGGAACTCCTATTGTGGTTGTTAATCCTCAAAGAGGTAGGCTCTGATACCAATTGTTGAGTGGATCGAATGATTGAAATAAACCAAGAGGGGGTGAATTGGATTTTTAAACTTCTTGGTGGTGGAATTTGCAAATAAAAATGGTAGACAAGGAATTTTAGAGTGGTTCAAGTTCCAAAAGAACTCTACATCCACTACCTTAGCTTCACTAAGGTTTTGCAACAATTCCACTAATTGCTCTTCCCCTTTTCTAGGCTAAGGAGTTAACCCTTACAATTTTCGGTCAAATTTTCTACCCAAAATTTGACCCAATCCTTACACAATTGAAACGAAGAAGTTGTTGGCTAAAACAAGTATCTCTTAATACATAATATAGCCCAATTACAAGCACTCAACCCAATTGAAATGATAAGAATGAAAAATACAATTGGGGTTACAAGACAATAATGGGATTTAGGCACAAATGCTTGGAATTGATGTTTGGATGTTTGCTTTAGGATCAATAGTTATTGATGAAGCTTTTAGAGGTCCCTTTTATACATTCTCATTGAATTCTAGCCGTTGTGGTTGTTGCATTCATCAATAGAGCCGTTGGGGTGTTATCTTCCCTCCATAAATGCAGTCTGCAACCAAACGTTTCGAAACGCCCGACCCTGTTTCGAAACAGACCCAAATAGAAAGAGCCGTTGGGGTGCATTAAAGAGCCCGTATCGAAACGGTTAAGCTTGTTTCGATACGCTAAGAGCCGTTCAAAACTTGTTTCGAAACATTTTGCCATTGTCAAGGACCATATTTAAACGGCTTGAGATCGTTTCGATACGCCTTAACGACTTCTTTAAAATCAGTTAAAAACATTCAACGGTCATATTTTTCAAATCAGTTTTAAAGTCGTTTCGAAACACTTGATGTTGTTTTGATACGGTGTCTCAATGTTCTTAAGCCGTTTCGAAACTTGTTTCGAAACACGGGTTGGCAGTGTTGAAATCGTTTCGATACCCGTTCCGAAACATGGACTTATAGTTTCAAAACTGTTTCGAAACGCCTTAGGCCGTTTCGAAACGGTGACTCGAAAATCACTGTTTTAGATTTAAAAACACTTAGAAAACATTTGATAAATTTAGTTTTTAACTTAGGCATATTGTTTAAAACATATAGAGAGGTTTGAGGACTTAAAAATTCGTTTTCACATATTCAATTTAGTCCTTAGGTTCTTTAGTTATATCAAAATTAAAATATGGGTTTCACAAATTTGAATAACTAATAAAATTTAAAAGATAATTTCATAAATAAGAAATTAATATGCAAATTAATATATACATCTAAATTTAATAATTAATAAAATTATGTTCAAAATATAATTTCCCAAATAAAAAATTATTATATACATCTAAATTTAATGATTATTAAAATTATATTAAAAAGATAATTTTATTAATAAGAAATTAAAATTTTTTTTTGATCAGCAAAGCGAAGTATATATTATTAGGATAAATATACAACGCTAGTCGAACATGCGCCTCATCAAAAACCTCCCTAAACCTAGTGGAGGAAAAGAGTACGACATGTCGACTGTAAAACAAAGCGAAAGACCCCCCTTACAACATCATATCGAAGCCTGAAACAGAGAGACTCGAGACACCCCTTCCTTCGCTAGCGCATCGGCTAACCCATTCGCCTCCCAGAAAATATGAGAAAAGCAAACAGAGCCTAACCGCACACAAGCACGGTCAATCGCACAAAATGACTCCCACAAGCGCCATGGGCGACGTTCCACCTGCAACACCCATCCAATTGCTACTTTGGAATCCGACTCAATAATTAAAGGACGATCTGCCCATTTAGACGCTACAAAATACTCCAAGCAAAAGCTATCGCCCGAATCTCAGCCACATTAGAATCAAGAGAACCAAGTGGCCCTGAGAACAATGCGAGGACACGACTCTGAGCATCACGCAACACCCCCCTGAAACCCGCTGGCCCTGGCTTCCCACGCGCAGAACCATCCACTGAGAATTTCAAAGTAGCTCCGAGGGGGGCTCCCAACACACTCCCACACGGTCCAAATGCTTATCAACCCCTTCCCGATACAAACTCGGACAGTCCCACCAAAGAGTTTCACTAACCGACAATCCCTCTTTGAGGGTCTTCACCCAATAGAAAGAGCGTAATTTCACCAAGAAGCATATCTCCGATGCTGGAACAAACTTTCCATTAAAAATAAAGTCATTGCGCGCAAGCCACAACGACCACAATAATGCAGCAATACTCGACACCCACAGCTTCCTCAGAACGCCTGTAAACGAACAATGCATATCCGGGAGAAGGAAATCCGCTAAGGATTTCGGCAAAGGCAAGGAAATCACCCACCACCCTCGAAACCAATTCCACAATCCTTGGGCAAACGGGCAAGAATAAAACAAGTATTCTATATCTTCCTCCCTCTTGCGGCACCACCTACACAACCCTTGGTTGTCACCCAAAGCAATCCCACGTATCCGCAAAAATTCAAAAGTCGGCAAGCGACCTAACCAAGCAAACCATACGAACGCCTGGACCTTAGGAGGAACCAGGACCTTCCACGCAAAACAGTCCCCAAATTCACTCTCGCCCACTTTGTCCATCATAAGCAAACGAGTCAATCCCTTGACTGAAAAAATCCCATGGTTATCCGGTGTCCACACGAGCATATCCAGCTCACCTTGTCGCAACCGTATCGGACATACCAACGATCGTAAATCCTGCAATTGCCGAGCCTCAAAAGACCGCAGACTACGGCGGAATACGTCATCCCACCGAACATGCTGGAAACTCCCCTCGACAGCAACATCCCTTACCATCGCTAACCGATCAACCGCAATAGTAAACAGGCGAGGGAAAACATCGTTTAGTGGCTGCTCAATACACCAAGCATCAAACCAAAACAACACTCGTTCCCCCGAGCCAACTTTCCAAAAGAATTGAGACTCTCCCATATGTTTTTGTACACCCTCCGAGCTAACCGTTTGCACTATCTGTTTCCAAATCACAGACATCTATCCCCTAACCGAAGTATTAAACCGCCACCATTGTGCCGCTTCACCATACTTTGATACAATAATAGCTCGCCATAGAGATGTCTCATCCCGAGCATATCTCCATGACCATTTCGCCAAGAATGCCTTATTTCGAGCCTCTAGATCAGCCACCCCCAACCCGCCTAGATGACGAGGCCGGCACACCAAACTCCAATTCACTCTGCTCATTTTACGCCGTAAATTAACCCCACCCCATAGGAAAGCTCGCCTCAACCTATCTATAGCAGCAATCACCCCTTTCGGCACTCGAAACAAACCCATATAATAAACTGGAAGAGAAGATAAAACTGAGTTTACCAGTGTAATTCGTGCCGCAAATGATAGTGATGTCCTCTTCCAACCTGCGATCTTCCGATGGACAGATGCAATTACAGGCTCCCATACAACAATGTTTCGCGGATTTACACCCAGCGGTAATCCCAAGTAAACAAACGGTAGCTCCCCCTGACGGCAAGACAATACCTCGGCCATGGAAGCAATCAAATCCCCATCCACACCTATCGAATAAAGTGAAGACTTCGAAAAATTAATTCGCAAGCCTGAGCATACCTGGAAACAACACAATAGCCTACGAATGTTCAAAGCCGCTTCTACCGATGCTTCAAAGAAAAGAACGGTGTCGTCAGCAAACTAAAGGTGTGTCAACGTCACCCCCGGAGCCACTACCACCCCACGAATCAACCCTATTATCTCCGCTTGTACTAACAATCGATGCAACGCTTCAGCCACTATGACGAACAACAACGGCGACAATGGGCAACCTTGTCGCAACCCCCGTCTCATATCAAATTCTTTCGTTGCACTCCCATTTAGCAAAACAGATAAGCGAACTGTCCCAATACATTCCATCACCCATCTACTCCACGTTTCCCTAAAACCCATCGATCCCATAATTTGATCCAAGAATTCCCATCGGACACAATCGTAGGCCTTTGCAAAGTCTAGCTTCAACACACAACCCCCCGCTCGATTGTTGCGCATAGAATGAATCGTCTCATTAGCCAACAAAATTCCATCCACTATCTGATGGCCACGGACAAAAGCTGACTGATGATCACTGATCAAACCACCCAACACTACCTGTAAACGCCTAGCTAAAATTTTAGCTAAAATTTTATAAATGGAATTCAGCAAACTGATCGGTCGATACTCATGTAAAGAAGTCGGCGATTCCACTTTAGGCGGCAGCACAATAAACGTATTATTGACGCCTAATGGTAGCTTTCCGGTGGAGAAAAAATCAGCCAAAAACCTTTCCACATCTCCGCTAATAACCTCTCAGCACCTCTTGTAAAACTCCATGCTATATCCATCTGGACCCGGAGACTTCGAACCCTCACTCCCTCGCACCACAACCCATGCCTCGTTCGTAGAAAAAGGCACAATCAAAGCCAAGTTCTCACTATCATTCACCCTATTAAAAGCTCCCTCAAATTGCCAATTACAAGACCTCTCTTCCGCAGCAAAGTGCCTAGAGAAAAAGCTCACCACATGCTTCCGTAACCTGCTCGGACCAGTCACCCAAATACCATCTATATTTAACCCAACAATAGCATTCTGAAACGCTCGCAACTTCGCTGCCCTGTGAAAGAACGCAGTGTTCCTATCACCCAATTTAAGCCAAGTCGCTCGCGACTTCTGTCACCACAACGATTCTTTTTTACGAATCGCTCGCCATAAAGCTTGTAACCAAACCCTCCTTCGATCACATAAATCACCACCCTCCCCCACGGCTTGCTCCTCCTCACCACTATCTAAGCAATCAAGACGGCCCTGGATCTTAGAAATTTCTTTCTCTATATCCCCGAAGTCTGATTTATTCCATTTTCGAAGAAATAGCTTCAAATGTCTAAGCTTAACAGATATGTTTGAATTGCCAATACCCATTCCCGTCAGCCGGCACCACTCCTCCGCCATACGATTAACATTTCGCCTCTCCTCCAACCACACATTAATGAAACGGAAAGGCCTTGGACCCCAATCAATATCATCACACATCAAAATAATTGGGGCATGGTCCGAGATACCTCTCAGCAAAGATAATTGTTCAATTCGAGAAAAACAATCCAGCCACCTCGATGATACTAGGAATCTATCAATGCGGATCTTTCGGCTATCCCTCCCAAACCACGTATACTGCTTTCCTCTCAATGGCAAATCAATCAAACATGCATCATTCACAAAAGACACAAATGAGGTCATACCTCGTGACAGCGAGCTGCAACCTGCTCTCTCCGACGGGTGCATCACCGAGTTAAAATCGCCCACGACGCACCATGGTCCCGAAAAGCCGTCAATCACTGTCACCAACCGTTGCCATAGACCTTCCTGCTCCGACACGTCACAAGGGGCATACACTGCCATGATACAGCAGACCATATCCTCAGGCTTTCATCGCCCTTGAAGCATAACAAAGTGCCTCTCAATCTCAACCGATTCCAACACAAATCTATCACCTTCCCAAATTGCTAATAAACCACACAAAGCTCCCACGGAAGGCGAGAATGAAAACTCAAATCCATCACTATACCACATTCCAGCAACCATCGACGGAACCAGCTCCTCTAATTTCGACTCCTGCAGCAAAACCATATCAAAACGCTGCTTCCGAATCACTTCCCCCACCCGTCTTCTCTTCAACAAAGATCCCAACCCCCTGACATTCCAGCTCATTAAACGCATTGCTACAATTGTCGAATGACGTCCTGCAGCACTCGCGACAAATCACGCAAAATTTCTTCCTTGCGGCCTAGCGATGTCACTCCCACCAAGTTCCCTAATGCCGCAGTTGCTGTTGCATCACGGTGGAGTATTTGCTGTCTACGGTTGAAATCCAAATCTTTTAACGATGTGTCGGCAACTATAGGTTAGGAAACTCGGCCTCCACACTTCCTCGGTCTTCCCCTCCCCTGTTTCAAAGTATTCACCACCCCCGACAACGCATTCACTGATTTTGTCTTCTTTAACACTCCATTAATCCACACCGGAATTATAGCATCAGCTGCTTCTGTTTGCCGTATTTCCTGTTCTTCACCTATTTTTTCAACCGAGATTGTGATCACACCAGGCTGTTCGACTGTGTTTGATGTTATCAGAACTGGAACCAAATCTGCCGTCACCTGTTTTGCAATCTCCGTCTCCCCCCGTTGATCTTGAATCCCAGTTTGAAAAATCTGATTTTCCTCGTGGATTTGATTTGCCGCTGGATGCTGAGTAGTTGGATTGACTTCAACAGTTCCACTAGTTTGAAATTCTATTTCTATATGACTCTTTATTTTATTATACTCTCCTACTGCCGATGAAACACCCCTCAGCCCAGCTTCACCGCCGCCCTGTGTTATCCCATAGTGCACCAGCGTCAACAATCTACACCCAGTCGTGGCCACCGGCGTAGCATCAACCACATCCTGGTCCCCACGATAAGAATTATTCCGGAGTTGATTATTCGTCCAATCCTTTTAGACATGTTCCTGTTTCCTCTGAAATCTGACGTTGGTGATCTTCCCCCATACACGATTCCGGCACACACTCCGACGAGCTACACTCAGAGGACTCGTCACTACTATTGTCACTGGCCACTGTGCACTCACAGTCGATAAGAGGCCCAAAAATGGTCACCTCTTGAACGAAAATATGGTGTAATTTACCCTCGACTTCCAGCATCATTTGTGTGTCGATAAGCTCCATCAAATCCGTTTCAATCAATAACCAACCACGTTCGAATGATGTCGGCGATGATGTGTTCTCTGCAACTCGAACAAGCGAACCCCAATTCTTCGCAATATTTTCGAACGTCTCAAAGGACCAAGCGTGTATTGGAATACCTCGGACTGAAATCCATGTCCGTCGAGTTTGTAGTGTCATCCCCGGATCCCAATGTTCTAACTTTGAGAAGCAATCGCTAAATCTTGTCTTTTCCAGCACCTCCTCCTTTGTTTTCGCGTCCTTGAACATCAATAATATAGCCGGTCCAGCGATTCGCAGAATAGATAATCCTTGGTGATTGGGGATGTTCATCCTTGATGCTAATTCCTTCAAACTCCAATGTCGATTGCACCAACCCACCATACAATGTTGGAGAACGCCCACTTTCTCTTCATCGACATGCCCTTGAATTACCTTTGTCGTGATATGAATTCTCTTCGAATTCACAATGTTAGATTGTCCCTTTTCATCCCCGCTTTTCTTTTGATCAAACTCACCCAATCCCCTATTTCTTTGATACAATCCGCGATCGGCAAATCTTGCCATACTCACCCTCAATCGAGACCCATAAATCCATTTGTTGTTGAGGCGTTCAACCGCTCGATCCGCATCGACTTTGCTGGCCATCCTGACAAAACCAAATCGCCCTCCATCTTTTGCCCTTTTCCGAGGGATGAACGCGTCGAGTACCTCGCCATGTCTATAGAACACTTGCCATAGCCCTTTCCAATGCAGCGTTTCCGATATCCTACCCACGTACACTGTCCATTGCTGCCGACGGCCATTCCCCTTGGCCTCCTTGCACTGCCCATTGCTGCCGACGGCCATCCCTTACAACAGATGCTACTGTCAACTTTCCAATGGATGATTCATTGTCCCACAATACAATGTTGTGATTTTTCGTTTTTAATATACATTATCCATATGAATAGAAATCCTCTACCCTTTTTGGTGCACCTATTTATGCCTCTGGCTAAATATTAGGTTTAGGGTTTGGGATTTAAGATTAGGGTTAGGATTTAGGGAATTTAGAGTATGGTATATTTTCAGGGTGTAGGATTTAGGGATTATGATTTAGAATTTAGGGTTAGAGCTTAGAATTTAATTCTTTAGTATTTTTTAGTGTTGGGGCATAGAAAGTGGCACTGAAAAGGGGTAGAGGATTTTTATCCTCATTCACATATGCTTAGTAATGATATTTAAAATTTAATTTCCGTAATCTAATTAATATTAATAGATACAAATATTAATAACTAATAAATTATTCCAACAATTATGGAATATAATCATGTCCTTATATGTTATTTTGCTTGTTCAAATAACCAAACAACTATCAGCTCTCAGTTAATTTCACCAAATACTTTTATACTAAGTGAAATCATGGTTTTGCAATTGTGGTGGAATCATATTCGATGGTAGCTATCTCTTGGGTTCTATATTAAGAGCGACGACCTTGGCGTTTATGATATTGGTTCCATGAAATTGATGAATTTTGTGCTTCCTTGAATTGTGTGGAATTTCGTCATATATATCGCGAAGCAAAAAGTGTTGCAAATGCACTAGAAAAACATGGAGCTCATCGTGTGGAATGGTTTCAAGATTTTACTTAAGCTTTTGTGCTATGGCGAGTTGTTAGCTTGATTTGAGTTTGATTCGTGTATTGTCTATTTGGTTTGACATGCTACTTTGTGGACTCTTGTTTTTCGACTAAGCTTATAGGGTTTTTTTTAATGAGGCACATAGTAGTATTTATTTGTATGGTTCCTTTATTCTAATAAAGCCATACTTATTCGATAAAAAAATAGGGGTCGATTGATTGTGAGATCGGCTCTGATTTAGTTACCATACTTTTTTTTATCTGTGAGGTGTTTCTTTCTAAGGTGTTGGAGTTTGCAGTGCGAAGTTGTATAATTTGTGTTTAAAGGTTTTTTATGGTGATTACTGTGAGTAATATTCATGAACAAGTTTTTAGATCATGTTTCATAGGGAGCAAAATGTCACAGACTTATCTTCTTCAAGCTATCCGAGCGGCGTTAGCACTCTCGAGCTATGCTAACAAGCCTTACTTCACACAATGCGATGGCTAGTAAAGTACAAGGTAGAGAAGGCAAGAAGGACTTTAAAAGGAACCTTTGTATTAAGCTTTAAGTGAAAACTTTACAATGCTTGGAAATGCTTAGATTGCTTGATGATTTTTTGGGATTGGTTACAAATGAGGGGTGGTGGTCCTATTTACAGGCCTCCACCTCCTTAAGGGATCATTCTAGATCATCCTAGCATGTAATATATATTTACAAGGGGTAGAGAACTCTAGATAGTTTTACAAGGATCTACTTCTTTCCTTAAGTGTCCAAAAGGTTCTAGAGAGTTCCAGAGACTTCTAGAGTAGTCCCGATCATTCTAGGGTATTCTTTAACATTCTAGAACCTTCTAGAATGTTTTGGATGCTTCCAACATGTTCTAGATTCTTCTAGAATGTTCTAGAACATTCAATAATTTTCTAGAATCTTCTAAGGCCTTCTTATTGGGAAACGCCGATACACCCCATGGTGTAGCGAAAAAATCATCCGGCGATTACCTCCAGAGATCCATGTACGAGGAGCAAATTTGGGGTGAAAAGGATGAAACGTTACCTTGATAAATTTGGAAATCCGCAGGGAGTATAGGAGAATCCAAATCGAATTCGAGTCGTCACAATCGCGTTCTGACATCTACGCAGTCCACCCGAACAAAACAAACAATATTTTCTCCTCTCTAACTGTTAGACAAGTTTTCCGAAAAAGCATATATTGGATGCTATACCTCATGCCTTTATATATCATTTAAAAACCTAATTCTAATTAAATTCATATTCATTAAATATACAATATATTTAACCGAATATAATTAAATATGTAGAATTTGATTCTACTTTAATTCAGATTCATTAAATATACATTATAGTTAACCGAATATAATTAAATATGTAGATTTTGATTCTACTTTAATTTGGTTTCATTAAATATACAATATATTTAACCGAGTATAATTAAGTATGTAGAATTTGATCCTACTTTATTAGGTTTGTTTTGATATATTAATAGTATTTGATAATTACAATAATTATCTAGTATTATATATATATGTGTGTGTGAAACCGATATTTTAATTTTGATATAACTAAAGAACCTAAGGACTAAATTGAAAATGTCAAAACGAATTTTTAAGTCCTCAAACATCCCCATATGATTTTAAGAATATGCCAAAGTTAAAAACTAAGGTTTTCAAATATTTTCTAAGTGTTTTAAAGCCGAAACAGTGTTTTTCAAGTCCCTGTTTCGAAACGGCCTAAGACGTTTCAAAACGATTTCACCACTGCCAACCCATGTTTCGAAACGGGTATCGAAACGACTTTAGAACATAAGAACCCGTATCGAAACGAGTTCAAGTGTTTCGAAACGGTTCTTCATTTTGATTTGAAAAATATGACCGTTGCAAAGTTTTTAACTGAATTTTCAGAAACCGTTAGGGTGTTTCGAAACGGGCTCAAGCTGTTTCGAAACGACCCTTGACAGTGGCAAAAGTGTTTCGAAACGAGTTCAATCCGTTTCGAAACGGGCTCTTAAATGCACCCCAACAGCTCTTTCTATTTTGGTCTGTTTCGAAACAGGTTCCCGCGTTCCGAAACGGGTGGTTGCAGACTGCATTTATGGAGGTGAGATAACACCCCCAACGGCTCTATTGATGAATGCAACAACCACAACGGCTAGAAATCAATGAGAAGGTATAAAAGGGACCTCTAAAAGCTCCAGCAACAACTATTGATCAAAAAGCAAATATCCATACATCAAATCCAAGCATTTGTGCTAAAATCCCATATTGTCTAGAAACCTCAATTGTAATTTTCATTCTTATCCTTTTCAATTGGGTTGAGTGCTTGTAATTGGGCTACAATTTGTATTGAGAGATACTATCTTAGCCATCAAACTCTTTGTTATCTTTGTGTGAGGATTGGGTTAAATTTTGGGTAGAAAATTTAACCGAAAATTGTAAGGGTTGCCTCCTTAGCCTAGAAAAGGGGAAGAGCAATTAGTGGAATTGTTGCAAATCCTTAGTGAAGCTAAGGTAGTGGATGTAGAGTTCATTTGGAACTTGAACCACTCTAAAATTCCTTGTCAATCTTTTTAATTTGCAATTTCCACCACCTAAACCTTAAAAATCCAATTCTCCCCCCTCTTGGTTCATATCGATCATTCGATCCACTCAACAATATATATAAACAAGATTATCTATAATTATAATAATTTCATTTTTAATAATTATTACGTATACAAAAAGTTTGTACACATGCTATTTAGTCGATATTTGTTCGTTTCAATCATAGGGTGTGACCCTTGTAGGTTCATACAACGTTAGCAGTAATATTTACAATGATTCTAATATTACAAGCAATGAATGACTTCTAGCAATACATAATTGCTACCTAAGTTACATGAAGTCGTGGTTCGACTTTTTTCGTGATTAGCTTCTTTTATGTATTACATCTTTTTGTCCTAATATCTAGATCGGACACAATTCATGGATTAGTCACACTTGTATAGTCTATCTAATATTTCTTGATATCTTGAGTAGACTATTATAAACAAATAACTATGATATCTCATATCAATTTTTTTCGAGCATGGCCATGCATTTTCTAGTCTCACTCAATCAAGTGGCTTGAAACATTACTCCTATTATGTAGGAGGGAAAAAATTCTATCTTGATCAACCATATTTCTCTACATAGATTGTGACATATCCAATGTCAGTCTTTATAGTGTAGTCAGTTACGACACACGTTTGACCGTATCAAAATATGTCACTCATATGTTAAAATAATGATGATCTCAAGTCCGAGGATCATACATATAGTTATCACCATGAGCAATGTAGTGACTGTCACATAATAATCCAAGAAACATGCTCATAGCGGGTCAGTCCAGTATGTCGTTCTCTAACACATACTTATGTATTGATTTTGACATATCCATGTCAATGACAATGATTTGTCATCAATCAACTACATATTAGTCTTAGTATATTAATGTTGTCCATGCCCGCAATAATACTCGACTAAGGACATTCAAGAATAAGTATATTATTCTAAGGACTTTATTAAAATATAGTTTATTTATAAATGCACAGAATAAGACTGAAATAATAATAATAATGGCTTTATATTAATAAGCAAGATAAAATAAGTATGTCTTTTACAACCATCTCAAGATTGGTCTTTGGGTATACTTCAACACTTTCGGATTTGTCTAGACCTTGGTAGAACCTCCTAGAACCTTCTAGAACGTTGTAATTTCTTTAAGATGGTTGTAGGTCATTCTAGGCCATTCTAGAAGCTTCCTTAGTGCATTCTTCCTTAAGAACGCCCAAGGATGATGAGATTGCCTCGGTTCCACTAGGTGAATATTGGCGGGTTGTGACATTCTCCCCCACCTAAGCTCGTGACGCCCTCGTCACGCCTTCGTTGAACTGCTAGAGTGCTTCCGCCGACTCCTAGCTTGCTTCCTCTTCACCCTCGACTTGATGACTTTGTTCTTTTTTATCACACCAGGTCTCGACTTCGGCTTGACTACTTTGGCACTCATAGTCGCACCATGGCTCTCTCTTGGTTTGTTGTCACTTGCAACTGCGCCAAAGTTCAACTATTCCTCCTTTTGGCTCATCGGCGCCCTTGATGATAGCAGCAAGGAAATTTTTCTCGAGACATCCTCTTATCACATTAGGACCATCGCAGAAGTAGCACTTCAACTTCTTGCTCGCCTTCTTTTTTGGTACAAAATTAGCGAACTTGAAGGTTGTTGGGCTCTTCCCTTTATAGTGTGTGGCAAGGGAGAGTGGGGTGGTTGGTTGTTGTCCCCTAGGAACATCCTTGGAAGGCTTTCTCTTTGACCCTCGTCTCATGGTGGTCTCTAAAGCCATGTTCTTTCCACCAACATGCTTGGTGAACTCCTTGATAGCCTTCTCGGACATGGTCACCCCTTTCTACTCTCGGTCTCCCTTGGCCTTGGCAGAACTCGGCATAGTCGAATCGAGCTGGGTAGCCTTGCTCTCTTCGAACTCACCCAACTCCTTGCATGGCTTGTCTTGATTGATGCCCCTTTTGAACTGAAGTGATGAGAGAACTTTAGTCTCTTGCTTGGTGGCCCTAGATGTTGGTACCACACAAGTCTGGTTCCCATCCATGATGTACATGTTATTGGCAAACAGCACCGAGATTGCCTTGATTCGATCGAAGAACTCGAGTCCCAAGATGAGTTTGTAGTCATCCATAGGCACTATTGAGAAATCTATATGGCCAGACCATGCCCCGACATGGGTCTTGACCCCTCGAGCAATGCCATGGATGGGTCATGCGACAGAGTTAACTGCATTGATAGATCCTCCTCTGCATATTTCTTTAAGATTGAGCCTCTTTGCTTCTTCAAGAGAGACAAAGTTATGAGACGCACCTGTGTCTAGCATGGACCTTGTTGCTTTTCCATTAATGGTGTGTCCACATAAAGCAACCCTTTAGCTTCAGTCTTTGGGGCGGATTGAAGGACGTTGGTAGTTGCATGGATCCAATATATGCACCTTCTTCACCTTTATTGGCATCACTACCTTCTAGATGCTTTGCTAGGAGCGAGTTGAAGGCTTGCCGTTGTTGGTACTCTCGAACCCATTGATCACCGTCAAAATGAAACACTTGTTGGACGGTGGTCTTCTAGTGCCTCGAGAGTCCTCGGACTTACCTTTATCCTTTCCATTCCATGAGGGCAATTCCTCGTGTTTAGACGTGTTGTCCCCTTGGTGGCCCTCCTTGCATTGGCTTTTGTCTTCCCCACTTTTAGCTTGACCGCTCTTCTTATCCTTTGGCTTTGCGTTGTACTCTTTGTTGCTAGTGTAGTTGATGAGACTTTCGGCTACGACAATGGCATCGACAAGGTTTTGTACCCCACGACGCCTTAGCTCATTCTTGGCCCATTTTTTGATTCCATCCATAAAATTAAAGAGTGAGTCTTTCTCGGAGAGATCGGGGATCCTAAGCACAAAGCTAGTGAATTCTTTAACATAGTCGTGAATGTTCCCTGATTGTTTTAGTCTACGCAAGTGGGCTCTTGCCTCGTCTTCGGCATTCTCCAGATAGAATTACCGTTTAAACTCCCGTTTAAAGTCATCGAAAGTAGAGATAGTGCACATACCTTTCTAAATATCTATGCGCCTTATCCTCGACCAAAGCATAGCAGTGTCGGTGAGATATAGTTTTGCGGTTTGAATCTTGGAGGACTCCTCCATAATGCCAACAACTCCAAGGTATTGTTCTAAGCAATATAAGAAGTTATCTACTTCTTTTGCGTTGCGTGATCCAACAAAGGTCTTTGGCTTTGGCACCTCGACCTTTCTAGCCTCATCCGTGGTGCTTGGCCCTGCTGCCGTGACACGTTTACACAATGCAACATCGCCTTGTATTGCCTCAAGCTGGGCATAAGTGTTGGCAAGCTCATGTGGGAAGGAATCACGCACTTTCGAGAGCCCCCCATGAACAAGTCACAGATTTGCCCCATCTTTTCTCGCATGGTCTCCTCTAGCTTGATCATCATGGCCTTCATGGTCCTGTGGATCTCAGCATCCTCTACCTTAAGGCCTTCTACCTGCTGGTAAAGGTCGTCCACCTGGGTACCTATACCCCCACGCTTTCCTCCACGTATGCTATGTGAGACTCAAAGCTAGAGATTAGATCCTTAGACTTGGCTCGCGGCATTGTCATAGTAGGTTCGACCGTCTCCTCATGCCCTTGTTGCTCTTGCGTGACCTTCGTCTCAGTTGAGCCAATAACTTGGTGTTTGCCGGTCTTTGCCATGTCTTGAACCACGCTTTGATACCAATTGTCACAACTTATCTTCTTCAAGCTATCCGTGCGGCGTTAGCACTCCTGAGCTATGCTAACAAGCCTTACTTCATACAACACGATGGATAGTAAAGCACAAAGTAGAGAAGGCAAGAAGGACTTTGAAAGGAACCCTTGTATTAAGCTTTAAGAGAAAGCTTTACAATGCTTGGAAATGCATAGATTGCTTGATGATTTCTGGGATTGGTTACAAATGAGGGAGTGATCCTATTTATTGGCCTCTGCCTCCTTAAGTGATCATTCTAGATCATCCCAGCATCTAATAGATATTTACAAGTGGTAGAGAACTCTAGATAGTTCTACAAGGATCTACTTCTTTCCCTAAGTGTCCAAAAGGTTCTAGAGAGTTCCAGAGACTTTCAGAGTAGTCCCGATCTGTCCAGGGTCTTCTTTAACATTCTAGAACCTTCTAGAATGTTCTGGATGCTTCCAGCATGTTTCAGATCCTTCTAGAATGTTCTAGAACATTCGAGAATTTTCTAGAGTCTTCTAGAATCTTGCAAGGCCTTCCAGATATATCTAGACCTTGGTAGTACCTCATGGAACGTTATAGAACATTGTGGTATCTTTAAGATGGTTTTAGGTCATTCTAGGCCATTCTAGAGGCTTCCTTGGTGCATTCTTCCTTAAGAATGCCCAAGGATGATGAGATTACATCAGTTCCCCTTGGTGAATATTGACGGGTTGTGACAAGAAGCTATTTTAATTTTGGATGTTTTGTGCGTCTCATTTTTGTTTTGTTTGGTCTGAACGGGGTGCCATGTTGTAGTCTTGGTGTTGTTTTCTCTTTATAAGGACTTTGTATCCACTTTATAGTAGATTTCTAATTTTTTTGATAAAATATTTGTTTAGTAAAAAAAAATCAGCTAATGCAATCCATTAATCAAATCAACTAATACATTCAACTATTGTAATCCGCTATTGGCAACAACGCTTATGTTACATGTTTGGAGTAATTGTGCTCGTAATTATCCATAATAACTTAAAACCTCTTCTTTATTCATTTTTAATTAGTGAACCCAGGCCCGGCCAAGAGCAAGAGCACACTGAGCGCCTGCTCAGGGCCCCCACTCTCTTAGGGCCTAAAAAAACATGCTGCTTTTAGTTCACAAATGAAGCATTATGCCTGACAAATTCAAAGTATTGTTGACTGAATTTTTTAAATATTTTTTATAATATGGATGGGCCTCACAAAATTTATTATAACATGAGCCCCACTAATTAATTAAGGCAACAATCAATGCTTTCATTGATTTTGCCGTTAGTGGTGGTAATCAATTGAAAAAAATAAACGTTATTATATTGATATTTAAAAATAGAAAAAACATTTAAATTGTATTAAATAAAAAATAAACGGTAATTTTTAAAATTGATCTTTAAAAAAAATTTAAATACTCTATTTCTATTTATTCTCTATCAATTGAACATTCAATTTTTTTAAAAGTAATTGTCTTAAAAATAATATATCCATACTATAATTATTAAAGAAAAAGGAGGAAAAGCTTTCTTCTTAAACTTAGGTTGTCGTTGTCTCTTAGATATTCATGGTAAACTAACATCTCACTCTCTCGATTCTTCAAAGAATCAGATCAATTTTCTTTAATTTCTGAATTTTTTTGGATTGAAAATCAGGTTGTGTTGCTCTTACTTTTACCTTTTTACTTATATATTTTTAGTTTTTCTTACATTTTAAATTTTTACATACAATTTTTAATTATCTAACTATGTTCCATAAAAAATACGACTCGAAATGTGAAAAACGTAAAAAAAAAATCAATAAATTAAGAGTCTATTTTAAAATTTCGCTCCGGCACCTAAAATATCCGAGAGAGCCTTGAGTTAACCACACTAAATTGTGTGCGATTATACTTTACCAACTTTCGGATAATGCCTCCCTTACCCGGATAAATAAAAAGATTATATTTTTTATAAGAAAAAAGGTTATATTTTGATAATATGCATAATCATTTTTTAAATACACTTATATTTAGTCAAATTAAACATAATCTAAACTGTGAGTCACGTATCATGTCCATTCATATTATGTAAATTATATAATATATAAAAACGAAATAATATAATATATTACAAACTTAAAAAAATAAGTCAAGTACCAACAACTAGTTTGTTTAGTGGGATAAAACACTAGATCTCTTAAGCAAGGTCAGAATTTGCGTCATGACGTTGTAAACCGAGAAATTAAATTAAGAGATCGCCCTATAATGAGCTTATACAATACTCGATTCTAATTAGTTAGTAAAAGAATTTGAATGCTGATGATTATAAAAAAAAGTCAAACTTAAACCTTGAAAGTTAGAGTTGCAGCCTGATCAACGTTTTAAACTGTAATTCATAAAAAAATGTCAACCCAACTGCGTATATACTGTTATTCGAAGTAAAACAGACAAAAACATTCTTTTGTAGTAAAATATCAAAAAGGCTTGTGTCATCAAAGTTCAAACAAGTCATTTAAGGAAACAAAGATACTTTTACGATCATCTATTTAATTTATTCGGTCGCGAATCTAGAAAAATGTTATCGACTGAGTCAATATAAATAGGAACAAAAATTTATCTAACATAACCCATATGCATTGTTTCAAAATTTACAATAGCTTTCGTTGAAAAAAAAGCCGTAGTCGTCTCTGCAACTTTTTTTTTCTTTTTCAAGTGGTTGGCGGCGCATTAATCTTGATATTGGTTGTCGACCGCCGGTAATTGTTTCTTTTTCTTTTATTTCGTTTTTATGTTCTCATTTTTAACTTCAATAACTCTATCCTTGTGACACGCTTTTTCTCTACGTTTTTGTAGAAAAGTGGTATGTGCAGAGAAGAAAGATAATTTCTCTGTATTTCTTGATCTCTATTATTGATAAAGTAGTACCTATTTATAGGTTACAAAAGGAGACTAATCTAGGAAAATTACATAAAATCAGCAACTAAATTATTGCTAAATTCCTAAATGTTAGCAGCTAAATATTTGGGAATATAATTTCCTAACTTTATGCAATCTAATCTTTATTTTAAATGCCAATTATCTACACTCCCCCTCAAGCTGGTGAGTATATATTGTAGAGTCCCAGCTTGGATATGAATTCGTCAAAGGTAACTCTTGGTAGTGCCTTGGTGAGTACATCAGCTAGCTGCTTCTTTGTAGAGACAAAGTTAAGTTTAACCACTCCATTGTTGACCTTTTCTGAAATGAAGTGTCTATCGATCTCCACATGCTTTGTCCTGTCATGTTGGACTGGATTTTTAGCAATACTAATAGCTGATTGGCTATCAGTTTGCAATTCAAATTGACTGCAACTATCAAGTCACAGTTCTGCCAAAAGTCTCTTAAGCCATATTCCCTCGCAAATTCCCAAAGCAAGAGCTCTATATTCTGCCTCAGCACTGCTTCTTGACACAACTGACTGTTTTTTACTTCTCCATGTCGCCAAATTTCCCCAAACAAAGGAGCAATATCCACTAGTTGACCTTCGGTCTGTTAACTCTCCAGCCCAACTCGAATCAGTAAAGATTTTTACTGTTCTGTCTTCATTCTTTCTGAAAATCAAACCATGGCCAAGAGTCATTTTTAGATACCTTAGAATTCTGTAGACTGCATCAAGGTGCTCCTCTCTCGGGTCACACATGTATTGGCTTACAATGCTGACAGAAAATGCTATATCTGGTCGTGTAAGTGACAGATAAATTAATTTCCCCACAAGTCTTTGGTACTGTTCCTTGTTAACAGGAATTCCCAACTCATCTTTCCTTAACTTCAAGTTGATCTCCATGGGAGTTTCTGCTGGCTTACAACCCATCATTCCAGTTTCTTCAAGTAAATCTAAAACATATTTTCTGTGATTAATAACAATGTCCATGTTGGATCTTGCTACCTCCATTCCCAAGAAGTATTTGAGATTTCTAAGATCCTTGGTTTCGAATTCAAAGGCCAATATCTTCTTTAGTTGTTCTATCTCATAAACATCATCTCCTGTAATGATAATATCGTCTACATAAACAATTAGAATTGCCTTTTTTCCACATGGAGCTGTTTTTACAAACAAAGTGTGATCAGTTTGACATTGCTTGTAGCCATTTTTAAGAATGACTCTAGTAAATTTATCAAACCAGCCCCTTGGAGATTGTTTTAATCCATATAAAGATTTTTCCAATTTACAAACCTTTTGATCATTACGATGTAGTTTCATACCTGGAGGAATTTTCATGTAGACCTCTTCTTCCAGAGTCCCATTCAAGAATGCATTCTTAATGTCCAGTTGATGAAGTTCCCAATCTTTATTTGCTGCCAAAGATAACAACACTCTAACTGAATTTAGTTTTGCAACAGGAGCAAAAGTTTCTTCATAATCTATTCCATAGGATTGTGTAAATCCTTTGGCCACAAGTCTAGCCTTAAATCTCTCCACACTACCATCAGAATTGTACTTCACTGTAAAAATCCATTTACAACCTACTGGTTTTTTACCTGGTGGTAAATCGACAAGAGTCCATGTTTTATTACCTTCAAGTGCACTAATCTCTTCATCAACTGCCCTCTTCCATTGAGGATCTTCTAAAGCTTCCTCTATTGTTTTAGGGACAAAGATTCTGTCTACATTTGCAGTAAAAGCCTTGAATGAAGGATTTAGTTTTCCATATGCTACAAACCTTTGAATTGGATGGTTAGTGCACTTTCTCACACCTTTCCTTTGAGCAATGGGCAAATCAACAATATCAATAATAGGAATAGGAGCTGTATTTTGAGAAATTCCCATACCTTCCAAGTGTTCTGAGGCTGTAGGGCTGAGTTCCAGTTCTCGGCAGTCTCCAGGTTGTATGTTGGTCTCTTTAATAGGCTTTTGTCTCCTTTTATAGACACTAAGTTCCCTCTTCTCAAATTGCTCAGGTTGGGTCTTTTGAGGAGTTTGTGGTGAGCTAGGAACTGGAGATTGCGTGGGTCCTGAAGATGGTATAGGTTCTGAAGGAGAAGTTATAGTTATGAAGGGTTGAACTGTAGGTTCTAAAGGAAGTATGGGTTTTGAAGGAGAAGGTATAGGTATGATAGGTTGAGCTATAAAAGGCTGAAAATCATCAAAAAACTGAGGTTTTCTTACACTCTCCCCCTGAATTTCAGCCTTGGAGTAAAAAGGATTGTTTTCCAAGAAAGTAACATCCATGGTGGTATAGGTTCTTTTAGTGACAGGTGAGTAACACTTGTAGCCCTTCTTAGTGGAAGAATATCCTAAGAAAATGCACTTAAGAGCTCGAGGATCAAGTTTTGACCGAGAATGAGGATAAATATGGACAAAAACGGTACACCCGAAGACTTTTAATGGCAGATTGGAAGAAAGTGGCTGAAAATTAGAAAAATGATGAAGAAAAACATCTCGAGGTGCCTTAAATTGCAAGGGTTTACTAGGCAACCTATTTATAAGGTATGTGGCTGTAAGAATGGCTTCCCCCCCAAAAGAATTTAGGAACATTTGTGGAAAATAATAATGACCTTGCTACCTCTAAAAGGTGCCTATTTTTTCTCTCGGCAACCCCATTCTGTTGAGGAGAATCAACACAAGAGCTAATATGAAGAATTCCTTTTTCCTGAAAATAGGATCCTAGAGTTCTAGTGAAATACTCACTGCCATTATCAGTGTGAAAAATCTGAATTTTTGTTTTAAACTGAGTCTCAATCAGGTTCTGAAATATTCTAAACACACTCTCAGTTTCAGATTTTTCTTTCATTAAGAAAGTCCAAGTGAGTCTAGAGTGATCATCTATAAAAGTAATGAACCACCTAGAACCATCTATGTTTTTCACTCTTGAAGGGCCCCAAATGTCACTGTGAACAATGGAAAAGGGATGAGAGGATTTGTATTTGGATGGAGGGTATGAATTTTTTTGTGTGTTTAGCAAGTGGACAGATTTCACAAGTAAAAAAATTTGGACTTGTATTTTGAAATAAATGAGGAAACATTTTGGCAAGGTACTGAAAATTAGGATGTCCTAGTCTGTAATGCCATAATAAAACATTTGGAGAAGAATTAGAACCATGATTAGGAAAAAAGTTTGGTTGAGAACAACTTGAGTTGGCTTGTCTATGTAGAGATGGTTGGCCTTGAAGAATGTAGAGGCCACCACACAACCTAGCACTTCCAATCACCTTCCCCGAGTCCATAGCCTGAAATTCACAAACACGTGGAGAAAATTTAATAGTGCAGCGGAAATCAGTAGAGAGTTTACTGACAGAGAGAAGATTGCAAGCTAAATTAGGCACATATAACACATTCAATAATTCAATGTTTTCAGAAACTCGAATTGAACCACTCCCTTCAGTGGGTGATAAAGAGCCATCCGCAGTCTTTATGTGAGAGGGAAAATTTAATTTCTGAAACTTCTGAAACAACGTCACATCTCCTGTCATGTGATCTGATGCTCCTGAATCCACGATCCATGATGTACAATTATTATCAGCCAAATTTGTAAAAATTGTACTACCTCCATGAGTCTTAGAAGTCACATTGGTTTGCTGAAAGGATGAATGTGGCTGTAGATTATCAGCATCAATGGGCTGCTGGAAGGTTGAAGATGGCTGGAAGTTATCAACAACATTGAGTTGCTGAAATCTGTTGTAAGGCTGGAAATTGCCAACAGCAGTGGGCTGCTAGAATTTTTTTAAAGGTTGAAATACATCATCTGAAATATTTTCTGAACTGATTGCGGAAGATGTATACATCTCGCAAGTTTTAGGATCTAAAACCTAATATGATACCATGTAGAAAAGTGGTATGTGCAGAGAAGAAAGATAATTTCTCTGTATTTCTTGATCTCTATTATTGATAAAGTAGTACCTATTTATAGGTTACAAAAGGAGACTAATCTAGGAAAATTACATAAAATCAGCAACTAAATTATTGCTAAATTCCTAAATGTTAGCAGCTAAATATTTGGGAATATAATTTCCTAACTTTATGCAATCTAATCTTTATTTTAAATGCCAATTATCTACAGTTTTGGTACGTATCCTTTGCCTTTTGGCACATTTTTATTTTCTTATTCGATCGTTTTGGCCGCTTCTTTTTTCTTTGATTTCTTATCAGGGTTGAATTTGACGTCGCCACAATTGATCAAGATGACGCTCTTTAATTAACATGTTGATCTCCATGTTTTGGCCCCTCGAATTGAATTTGGATACGAGCTCACAATCACCGTTCTTGTTCGCGATTGAGTTGTTGTAATGACCATGTTATCAATGTGCCTTGTTATTGTAATATACATCTTTTAAATTCATTTGTTGTTGTTGTTTTTTTTTACCTTTTATCGTCGAGCTTTGGTGATGTTTGTATCTATTTTGTTTTTAGGATTTTAGCCTTTCTTTGTATGATCATGTTTATGATATAGAGACACTAATTGTCGTAGGAACATGTCCGGATCAAGTTGTGTTGAGTGGATCGATGAATTTATCAAGACCAAGAGGGGTGAATTGGGATTTTAAAACTTTGTTGGAGTGAATGGACAACTAAAAAAGAAGAACAAAGGATTTTAGAGTGGTTCAAGTTCCAAATGAACTCTACAACCACTACCTTAGCTACCACTAAGGATTTGCAACAATTCACTAATTTGTTCTTCCCCTTTTCAAGGCTTAGGAGGTAACCTTTACACAACCGGTCAAATTTTATACCAAAAATTTGACCAAACCCTCACAAATAAACAAAGAAGAAATTGGACAAGTAATATATCTCTCAAATACAATATTGTCCCTTGAAGTACAACACTCAATCGAAATTTGAAGATAGAATAAGAATTGCATACAACTCTATTTGGGTTTTACAAGAAATTGGAAAATAGGCACACTTGAGGTTGGATTTTTGCTTGGATGTTTTTCTTTAATACAAATAGTTGTTGTTGGTCTTCAATGAGCTTCAATTTATACCTTCTCTATCAATTCTAGCCGTTTGGGTGGTTAGGGTATTGATTATAGCCATTAGGACCCTCTCTTTCCACCACAAAATGCACTTTTGTAGCTATCTGTATCGGTACACGGAGAGCTGTATCGATACATGTCTCAAAACAGAAAGAGTCGTTGTACATAATAAAGAGGGCGTATCGAAACGCTCGTAAGCGTATCGGTACGGGACAGGGACCATTTCGATACGGAAGAGACCGTATCGATACCTTTTTCCTAACTTAGCTCACTGGAAGTCTCCGTTTCGATACGGGGGTACACCGTATCGATACAGGACAACTGCCACTTTAAATGTTAGGTACCTAACGACAGACACCAACGGTCAAAAACATTTAAAACACTTCGAATTAAAAATTTAGTTAAAACCGTATCGATACGGGTTAAGTCTTATCGGTACACCATTCAAACTCCTTCAGTTTTTGCAGAGAGGCGTATCGATACAGATTGAATCTGTTCCGATACGCTGTTTCGATACGGTTAAGAGCGTATCGAAATGCGTCTTTCCAGTATCCAACTTTGTAAAAAAGGTATCGATACGGCTTCAAGCGTATCGATACGCCTAGACGATTTTCAATACTTTGGCCTTGGAACACTTAGAAAATATTTGGAGTTTGAGTTTTTCAAATCAGTTTAAAGTGTTGGTGATTTATAAATTATTAAAGGGACTTAGAAATCAATTTCAAATTTTCAATTTAATCCTTAACAACTTAATTATATCAAAATCAAACATAGGTTTTACAATCTCCCCTTTTTGATATAACAAAACCAAAACTTGAAATTTTTGATACTTTGAAAAACATTGCAAAAATAACTCCCCCTTAATATTAGCTAGGTAACTTTTAAGTTTGAAAATCAAACTTTTTAAGTGTGAGATTCCCTCTCCCCCTTTTTGTTAGATCAAAAATAATTGAAACATAATGTAAAGTGCATAAATAGGCAAAAGGTATAAATAAGCAATCAACATAATGTAATTAAGTTCAAATAAAGGATAACATCAACTTAAAAATCCAAATAACAGAAAAAATCAAAGCATAGGTTTTAGAATAATTCAAACTTAATCCTAAAAACATAAAGCAAAGGTGCATAAAGTTAATATCCTAAATGATATGAATGGTATGTAAAGATAGGCTACTATGCATCTCCATCGCCTTCTTCATCATCTTCCTCAATTGGATCATCATTTCTCAAGGTTTGACGCCACTCATCATGGAAAGCAGTGAGAGAGATATTCATTGAGTTGTGACCACCTTCAAGAGAAGTGAGTCGAGTATCCACGTTCTTCATTCGATCTTCAAGGCTTGTGAAACGAGTATCAATCGTGGTAAACCTCGAAGCCATGTCCATGCACAAACCCGTGAATTGCTCATTGAGTAAAGTCATTAGAGCATCCATGGAAGGTGGAGGAGGAGCTTGAGGAACTTGTTCAACTTGAGGATTAGTAAATTGTTCCGCGACCTCACTAGGGAGCTCGGATAGACGTAGCCAATTACCATTAAAGTAATGGAACTTACCCCTTGCAATAGAGCGTTCATCGATAGGATCGGTGAGGGGAGTTGGGTAGTCATACAAGCAATCAATCTCCTTTTGTTGAAAGAAGCAACCTAGGGCCGTGCCATAGGTGAAGGAAGTGACAAGTGTGGTGTGGCGATGTTGCACGAGATAGACGATCTCCGCAAACATTATACGAGCAAGGTTCGGACGTTTTCTCTCACGGAAGCATCGAATCCAAAAATCATCCACTTGGCGGATAGTGGAATACTTCCCTCCCGAGGGCCTAAACCACCAAGAGACCATCAAATGGAGCATCCGATCCTGAGCATTTAGAGCGGTGACGGAACCACTTAGAACATGGCCAAGAGCATTCTCATCATCATAGCCTTCATCCTCCAACTTGAACACTTCACAAATAGATTGAACATCTAGAGTGATCTTTTTACCCATAAGATGAGAATTAACGGCCGTAACAACACCATCTCGATTGGCACAACATTTGGCATTAGCATAAAAGATTAAAACCAAAATGCGAAAGTAAAACCCGGGAATAGTGAGAAAATCCATAAACTTCCATTCTTGGAGCAAAGGTAGATATTCAAACTTGAATCGCTCTGAGTTAAGAAAAGGAATAGAGATTACCCTATCCGGGCGGATCTTATAGTTTTGAAATTGACGAAAATAGGTGAGAGCTCCGAGGGATTGAAAAGATAGTTGATAGATATGAGTAAGATTCGGACGAGCACCACCTCCGGTATTGGATCCTTCACCGGCTTCACTAGTGCGTGTTCTCTTCTTAGAAGGTGCCATGAACTAGATAAAACAATGTATGCATTAAGATTTCTTCATTCAACTTATTGAAAACCTATAATCAAGGTTAAAAAAATTAAAAAAAAATTAAAAAGAGATTTTGGTTTGAGAAGACAAAATAAAAACAAAACAAGAGAAACTTTGAAACAAAAATAAAAAAAGATTAAAAGAAAAAGAAAGAGTTTTACCTTGATATTGATTAGAGAGGAATGGAAGAAGAGCTTAGCACCTAATTGATGAAATGCCTTAGAGCTTTGCTTGATTTTGAAAACCCTCTAGAGAATTTTGAGTTGTGGTGTGAAAATATGAGGGAAAAAGAGGCTATTTATAGAGTGAAAACGGCTAGGGTTTCTAGGGTTTTGAGAAATTTTAATTTTTGTAAAAGTTGAACTCTTAAATGCCAATAGATAGCTGTCTGCACAATCGCGTATCGATACGCCTGAGGGTGTATCGATACGGGGGTAAAAACGTAATTCTAATAAAAATGCCCGTTGAAGGATCGTATTGAAACGGGTGCTATCCGTATCGAAACGATTGTTGCTCGTATCGAAATGGGTTTAACCGTATCGATACCCGTTTTAGGTAAAATGGCGTCTGGAAGCTAATACAGTACTCGTATCGATACGCTTAAGGCTGTATCGATACCCTATGCCCAGAAATACATTTTAGGCTTGAAGAACAACCAAAAGCTCGATTCTAACATCTCCTAAATGAATGCAAATGATGAATGAGCAGTTTTAAGCATATTTTAACAGAATCATACTCCCCTAGCTATAAACATGGATATTTTCAAGAGTTACAACACATCAACATGCAATTTCACAAGATCAAGCAATTTAAGCACAAAAAGGGTCCTAAAAGGTCAAGATATGCTAGTTAGACCTAACTATCTCCTAAGGGACCAAAAACGCTCTTTATCTAAAAGGCTTTGTAAAGATGTCCGCTAGTTGGTTTAAGGTGTCAACATACTCTATAACAACATCTTCCTTTAGGACATGATCTCTAATGAAATGATGTCTTATTTCTATATGTTTGATTTTAGAGTGTTGGATGGGATTTTTTGTTAAACATATGGCACTAGTGTTATCACACTTAAGGGGTATGATTTCAACTTTAATACCATAATCTAAGAGTTGTTGCTTCATCCAAAGGACTTGAGCACAACAACTCTCTAAGGATATGTACTCGGCTTCGGTGGTAGATAAGGCTACACTATTTTGTTTCTTATAGAACCAAGTTATGAGCATACTACCTAAGAATTGACATGTTCCCGAAGTAATCTTCCTATCGATTTTACATCCCCCATAATCTGCATCCGAATAAGCATGAAGGTTGAAGGTGGAGTCTCTAGGGTACCAAAGACCTAAACAAGGGGTATCTCTAAGGTACATAAAGATTCTCTTAACGGCTATAAGGTGAGACTCTCTAGGACTAGCTTGAAACCTAGCACACTAGCAAACACTAAACAAGATATTCGGTCTACTTGTGGTAAGGTAAAGAAATGATCCAATCATAGAACGGTAAAGCTTAGAGTCAACACACTTACCTCCTTCATCTTTGTCAAGCTTTGTAGATGAGCTCATAGGTGTGGCTTGAGGCTTTGCATTCTCTATGCCAAACTTCTTGAGCATATCCTTGATGTACTTTGCTTGATTGATGAAGGTGTCATCCTTCCTTTGCTTGATTTGGAGTCCCAAAAAGAATGAGAGCTCCTCCATCATGCTCATCTCGAACTCACCTTGCATTAACTTAGCAAACTCTTTGCAATGACATTCATTAGTAGATCCGAAAATAATATCATCAACATAAATTTGTACTACTAAGATGTCATTTTTATACCTTTTTATGAAAAGTGCAGTGTCCACCTTACCTTTTTCAAAACCTTTTTCAATTAAAAAGTTTGAAAGTCGTTCATACCAAGCTCTAGGAGCTTGTTTTAAACCATAAAGAGCTTTAGTAAGTTTGAAAACATGATTTGGAAATTTTGAGTCTTCAAAACCCGGTGGTTGTTCCACATACACTTCCTCATTTATAAAACCATTTAAAAATGTGTTTTTAACATCCATTTGAAAAAGCTTGAAATCATGATAACATGCATATGCAAGCAACATCCTAATGGCTTCCATTCTAGCTACGGGAGCATAGGTTTCATCAAAATCAATTCCCTCTTCTTGAGTGCAACCTTGTGCTACTAATCTAGCTTTATTTCTCACAATGTTACCACTCTCATCTAGTTTGTTCCTAAAGATCCATTTAGTTCCTATAGTAGATTGATTACTAGGCCTATCAACTAATGTCCAAACATTACTTCTCTCAAATTGATTTAATTCCTCTTGCATGGCCAAAATCCAAAAATCATCTTTTAATGCTTCTTTGATATTTTTTAGGCTCAATGCATGATATAAATGCAACATGGTTCATAAGTTTAAGAGAAGATCTAGAGGTTACCCCCTTAGATGGATCACCCAAGATTTCACCACCTTTGACATAGTTGAACTCCCTTGAATAGCTTACTTCCTTTTCCTCAAGAGCCAAGTCCTTTAAGGCTTCAAGAGGTGGATCTTGTGTGTCCTCTTCTTTTGTTGGAATCTCATCCTCCTTTGAAGTCTGTCCTCCATGAAAAGCATTAATGATTCCTACATTATCATCATCACAAGAATCCTTCCTTGCAAGGAGGTTATCATCAAATACAACATGTATAGATTCCTCTACTACTAAAGTTCTCTTGTTAAATACACGATAGGCTTTAGAGTTTAAAGAATATTCTATGAAAATAGCTCCATCACTTTTTGCATCAAATTTACCTAAGTTATCTTTTCCATTATTTAAAACAAAACACTTGCAACCAAATGAATGAAAATAGCTAATGTTAGGCTTTTTTGATTTTAAAATCTCATATGGTGTTTTCTTTAAAACTGGATTAATCATTACTCGGTTTACAATGTAGCAAGCGGTGTTTGTGGCTTCCGCCCAAAAATATTTAGGTAAATTGTTTTCACAAAGCATGGTTCTAGCCATTTCTTGTAAAGTTCTATTTTTCCTCTCAACAACCCCATTTTGTTGAGGACTTCGAGGAGCCGAAAAATTGTGGCTAATACCATTTTCATTTAAAAACTCTTCAAACCCTAGATTTTGAAATTCGGTTCCATGATCACTTCTAATATGAGAAATTCTAAGTTCAAGATCATTTTGGGTTAATTTTGAAAATGTGATGAATTTTTCTAAAGCCTCGTCTTTAGTACTTAAAAATAAAACCCAAGTAAATCTAGAAAAATCATCAACGAGCACAAAAGCATAAGATTTACCACCCAAGCTCATAGTCCTAATAGGCCCAAATAAATCCATATGAATAAGTTGTAAACACATACTTGTAGAAACATCATTAATGGATTTAAAGGATGACTTATGTTGTTTACCCTTAGAGCATGCATCACAAATTTTATCATTTGAGAACTTAATTTTGGGTAAACCTCTAACTAGATCTAGGGAAACTAATTTTTCTAAAACACTAATGCTAGCATGTCCTAGTTTCCTATGCCATAGCCATGCATCATTTTCATTTTGAGCTACTAAAAATGCATGGGATGTATGTATGTCATCTAAATGCACCATGTAAATGTTACCTATGCGATGACCTATGAGCATAATATTATTTGATTTAATGTCAACAATTTTGCACCCATTTTTATCAAACAAGACATTAAATCCTTTATCACATAATTGGCTTATGCTCAACAAATTATGTTTAAGACCATCGACATACAAGACATTTTCAATAAGAATGGTAGAGTGATTACCTATGGAGCCAATACCTTTAATGTGGCCTTTGGAGTTGTCACCAAATGTCACCACTCCTCCACTTTTTGGCTTTAAGTCCATGAATCTACTCTTGTCTCCAGTCATATGCCTCGAGCATCCACTATCAAGGTACCATGAATTTTGACTTTGTGCTTTGGCCTTGTAGCAATGCTCCCCCTACAAACAAAGATATTAAACTTTTGTTTTTGGTACCCAAATCATTTTGGGTCCACGAGTGTTAGCTCCCAATAGCTTGGTTCCCTTAGGAATCCAAGGTGACATAGCAACAATATTATTAGATTTGACAAGTTTCTTAGGAACCCATACACTTCTAATCTTTTTAGTTCTATTATGTTTAGGGAAGCTACTTTGTTTGTAGTTATTAGTCTTTCTCCTAGGTTGGTTTGTTTTAGATGATTCACCTTTTTCATGCTTCACATTACCAACATATTTAAAAGACTCTTTTAGCTTGTTAAGCTTTGTTAAGCTCACCTAACACCTTTTGGTGTTCACTATTGCATTGAGAAAGAAGATTATTTAGGTCTACATTTTCATCTTAGAAAAATTTAAGTTCATCTTTCAAACCTAAAATCTTTTTCTCAAATTTTAAGTTAGCTTGAGAGAGTGAGTCATTTTTATCATTTAATTCCAAAATAATTTTCTTATTCCTAATGACCGGCTCTTTGTATTTCTCAACTAACTCATCATAAGACTCTTACAACTCATCATATGCATCATTTAATTCATCAAATGTAAAGTCAAAAGATGATGAGTTAGAGGTTACCATGGAGGAATCCTTCTCAAGTGCCATGAGGCAAAGGTTGGCCACTTCTTGTTCGTCATCCTCGGATGACTCCTCATCACTCCAAGTAGCAAGCTTGGCTTTGAGCTTCTTCTTCTTCTCAAAGCCCTTCTTCTTGAGTTGAGGGCACTCCGAACGAATGTGATCGGGCTTTTTGCACTCGAAGCAAATGATTTGATCCCTCTCTTCTTCTTTGTTTTTACCCTTGAAGTCCATCTTTCTTTGAATCTTCCTTCCTCGGTTGGACCTCATGAAACGTGAGAATCTTTTTGCTATCATAGCCAATTCTTCTAAATCATCCTCCTCACTATAAGTGCTCTCCTCAAGTAATGAAGCTTTGAGAGCCACTCCCATTTTCTTCTTGTTTTCCACCTCTAGCTTCTCCACTCTTGTCTCTTCCTTCTTATTTTCTTCTTCCCTTCCTTGCTTCATAATTTCATGAGTAAGGAGAGAACCCACTAGCTCATCAAGTTTTAGAGTCTTCAAGTTTTTTACCTCGATGATGGCGGTTCTCTTCCCATCCCAAGATTCGGGAAGTGAGTAGAGTAGCTTCCAGACAAGTTTGTCTTCCAGGATAGTCTCTCCAAAGCCCTTAAGCCCGTTGACGATGGTTGAGAAGCGATCGAACATCTTTGACACCGTTTCGTCGGGCTCCATCTTGAAATTCTCATAACTAAGATTGAGAATTCCAATCTTGGTCTCCTTCACATCATTGGTTCCTTAATAGGTGGTCTCTAGAGTATCCCACACTTCCTTGGCACTTTCAATGGAGGAGACTTTGGAGTAGATGTCGGGACCGAAAGAACGAAAGAGCATGTGAAGAGCTTTGTCATTTATTTGGATCTTCTTCCTCTCATCTCGATCTTCTTCTTTAGAACCAACTTTCCTTCATCATCTCTCTTCAATGGAATGTAGGGACCATCTTCAATGACATCCCAAACCAAGTAATCGTTGGACTTGATGAAGAGGCGCATCCGGTTCTCCAAAATGGATAGTTGTCACCATTGAAGAATGGCAGTTTTGTAGTGGATTGAGACTCTTACATGCTAGATCCGGAGGAAGATGTCATGACTTGATTTTTGGATGATCACACTCTTCCTAGGAACTCCTCTTGTGGTTGTTAATCCTTCAAAGAGGTAGGCTCTGATACCAATTGTTGAGTGAATCAATGAATTGATCAAGACAAGAGGGAGGTTGAATTGGGATTTTAAAACTTTGTTGGAGTGAATGGACAACTAAAAAAGAAGAACAAAGGATTTTAGAGTGGTTCAAGTTCCAAATGAACTCTACATCCACTACCTTAGCTACCACTAAGGATTTGCAACAATTCACTAATTTATTCTTCCCCTTTTCAAGGTTTAGGAGGTAACCTTTACACAATCGGTCAAATTTTCTACCCAAAATTTGACCAAACCCTCACAAATAAACAAAGAAGAAATTGGACAAGAAATATATCTCTCAAATACAATATTATCCCTTGAAGTACAACACTCGACCCAAATTTGAAGATAGAATAAGAATTGAATACAACTCAATTTGGGGTTTACAAGAAATTGGAAAATAGGCACACTTGAGTTTGGATTTTTTCTTGGATGTTTTTCTTTAATACAAATAGTTGTTGCTGGTCTTCAATGAGCTTCAATTTATACCTTCTCTATCAATTCTAGTCGTTTGGGTGGTTAGGGTATTGATTATAGCCGTTGGGACCCTCTCTTTCCACCATAAATGCACTTCTGTAGCTATCTGTATCAGTACACGAGGAGCCGTATCGATACCTGTCTCAAAATAGAAAGAGCCGTTGTACATAATAAAGAGGGCGTATCGAAACGCTCGTAAGCGTATCGGTATGGGACATGGACCGTTTCGATACGGAAGAGACCATATCGATACCTTTTTCTCAACTTAGCTCACTGGAAGTCTCCATTCCGATACGGGGGTACACCGTATCGATACGGGACAACTGCCACTTTAAATGTTAGTTACCTAACGACTGACACCAACGGTCGAAAACATTTAAAACACTTCAAATTAAAAATTCAGTTAAAATCGTATCGATACGGGTTAAGCCGTATCGGTACACCATTCAAACTCCTTTAGTTTTTGCAGAGGGGCGTATCGATACAGATTGAATCTGTTTCGATACGTTGTTTCGTTACGGTTAAGAGCGTATCGAAACACGTCTTTCCAGTAGCCAACTTTGTAAAAAAGGTATCGATACGGCTTCAAGCGTATCGATACACCTGGACGATTTTCAATACTTTGGCCTTGGAACACTTAGAAAATATTTGGAGTTTGAGTTTTTCAAATCAGTTTAAAGTGTTGGTGATTTATAAATTATTAAAGGGACTTAGAAATCAATTTCAAGTTTTCAATTTAATCCTTAACAACTTAATTATATCAAAATCAAAAATATGTTTTACAAGTTGGTTTACATGAATTGTACTCTCATTGTATTTTAGATTTTTACTCTTTTAATAAAACTAATGTACTAACAATCAAAAAATAAAAATAAAATTTCATTCTCCAATATTTTTTTAAAATATTATCTATATCTTTATTTAAATAAAATTGAAGTATTTCCTAAAAAATTAAATTTGTGCTTATAACTTAGTTAATTTGTCAAAAAATATAATTCAAAAAATGTGAATTTAAATTTACTTTTTTAATAGTAGTTTCTGTTTCAAATTTCAATAAAAATAACTAAGAAATTTATTAATTTTTATTCGTTTATATTATCATATTGTAAATATATTGAAGTTGAGTTATATATTTTTACTAAAAAATATATTTTAATTTTAATTTTAATTTTGATCTTAATTTTACTTTTATTTTGTTATTTGTATTTTAATATCATTATATAATAGAGTGAAACGCAGATATGTTTGGAAAATTCAAAATTTTAAAAAATATTTAATTAATTAGTATAATAAATATGTTTAAATTATAGTTATTAAAAATATATTATTTATAAAATGTAATGAAAATATAAAAAAACATTTTATTCTTTTTTACCTTTAATTTTACTTAAATTTTATTTTTTGAGCTAATTTATGGCATAAAAACTAAACTAGGCATATTTATATTAGGCCACTTTTTTTACTTACCTAAAACTCTTTATCTACATAATTCAAGGATTTTTTTTAGCATGGATTGGGCCATGGACTAGGTAGGCCTAGCCCCAGATTCGTCACTGAATTATTGGCTGACAAATCAGGGTTATGTATAAGTGAGCATTCATTCGAGTCGAGCCAAGTCAAAAATTTTGGAGTTAATTAAGTTTAAGAGTCGTATTCTATAACTCAAACTTTTATTTGAAACTTCTTCGAGTCAAGTCTGCAAAGAAAAGTTTATTTTTATTAGTATTTTAAACCACAACGTGGTGTAAAACATAGTGGCTGAAGCCAGATAGAAACCAAAATCCAAAGCGCTAAACAAACACCTAGCAATACAAAGCGTACGTCAAAAAGACATGGTGGTGGTGGTGGTGGTGGTGGTGGTATAGAAAGGGACATATTTAGGGAGCAAACGATTTCCATCCAAAGCTCATAGACAAAAATCCTTTGCCCCTTTTCGGCACCCCTTTTTATGCACAATACTAAAAGAATTAAATTTTAAGCCATAACTCTAAATTATAAGTCATAAACTATACACCCCAAAAAATATATCCTATCTTAATTTCCTTAATGTAACACCATGAAGTTATAAAAAAAGGGAAATGAAGGTGAGGGTGTGGAGGCTTAAACCCGCTACCTCATCCCTCACCATTCAACGTGCAAGCCATTGAGCCAAAGGCTCACTTCTGATATTTCCTCCCTCTTTTGCTCTTTCAGGTTAACGCGAGACCATTTTATATCTGTATTTAATAAAAACACGTCTATTCACCAACCTCATTTTTCATGTTAGTCATCTCATTGAACCCCTAAAAATCCTCCTCTCCCCGAATCCCCAACGAACCCACGTCTGCCCTCACCGTTGCTCCGTGGCGTACACTGCCACCACCACCGGTTTCACCGTTTCCCGGCGATCAAACCCATACCTGTCACTCGCCGTTTTGCCTCCTCGATCACTATCCCGTGGGGTTTGAAGCTTCGCCGGGTCGTGTGTTTTTTTTTGTCGTTTTCGACCAACGTCGCCATTTTTGGTGAACAACGTTGGTCCGTGCGTGACCAGCGTCAAAGGCCGATCAAAATCCCTTTAGCCGTTCACCGTAAGGACGCTGGGAAGGGCCTCATCGGCGTCACGTTTTTTTTCCGGTCGCGTCCTGTTCGTTTTAGGGCTTTTCCGGTAAGTTTCCAGCCTTGTTTGGATAAATTGTTGGATGCATTTTTGAGCCCATTCGTTGCTCTACGTTTTTCCGGCAGGATCGTTGCTGTTGGCGTTTCTGGTGACTTTTCGGCGGTCGTCCGATGACTAGAAGTAATTGGGTAGGTGAACCGGCCTGAACCGACTAAACCAGTTAACCTATGACCTAGACCTATACCCAAATCGTCCTGACCCGAGTTCGACCCAACTTGCCTCTAACCCATATCCGACCTTGTATCGGAGCGTACTGAGGCAGGTGTCCGTTAGACCCTTCTCCGAGTAGCTTTTGAGGTCGTTCCATGTGTGCTACATTCAGTTGAATGTGTTGTGTGATTATTACATGTTAGTAAACAATCTAATGACTTAATTATGAACGATGATATGCTTGATGAAATGATGAACTGGACATATGATAACATTTTCTACCTACTCGTTGTAAGTCCGCTTGATTTGTATACTTAGTATATGTTTGTGTTATGTGGTTATTTGATCTGTGATAATATTGTCTGTCTGCCTGATGTAAGTAATAGTATAATCTGTTAGCTTGACCTATGATGGTACACTCTGTTTGCATGATGAATGATGATATCGTCTGCTCAATGGTATGCCCATATATGTGTCTAAAGAGAATGAACTTCTGTTTCTGATGCCTCGAATGAAATATGTTTGCCATATGTATTTTGTTACTCATGTCTGAAATCTGAATACCAATTGTTATCTGGGGTATACTGTTGGGTTATGTTATGAAGTCTCTATTGGTACAACCCTGATCCAGCTGGTAAATCCTTATGGACTCAAGGTCTCCCCTTGGGTAGGTTCCGATGCTTTAGCACGGGTAAATCCTTATGGACCTAAGGCAGCCCCTTAGGTGGCACCTATGCCCATCGAGCCTAGGGTAAGTCCTTATGGATGCAGTTCTAGGGGACTGCATATTTGGTGTAAGGTTGGAGGGTAGTTACTAGTAAACCCTTGTAAGTACTTGAACATTTGCATTGAATTGTTATGTGTTCTTATGATATGATTGGTATGTATTTATGCATGTTTGGTCTGCACTTATTGGAACACACTGAGCTCTCTAGCTCATGGCCACCTCTTTTCCCTTTCAGATAACTTGTGTAGGCTACCCTTCGAACTCGGCAATTGGAGGATCGACACATTTAGAATTTTAGACTGTTGTAATGTTCTTATCTTCCAAACTGTCTGTATTTGGGTGACTTATGCCTATATTTTGATACGATATATCTCATGGATTTTGCCGAATGATGGCTTTAGTTTACAACTAAACACATTATGCTTTTATATCACCTATTTGGGTATGAATTTGAAAGCAAACACTGATGGGTTTCATAATCTCCTTGAGAATTATATCTGATTCATCTTCATTACCAGGTTTCTAAAGTATGGATTGTAAGCCACCACTAGGTGGAACTGCATTAGTTTGATTTTTGACAGAGATATTTTACAAGAAGTTTAATTATAGGTTGTGACCGCCCGGAGTCAGGTGAAACGCATAGGCGGGTCCGGGTGGTTACACTTAAACCATAAATCTAATTTTTAGTGTGAATGCATAAATAGAGGTAAAAAATGAGGTAGAAAATTTCTATTAAAAGCTCACAACTCCATATGAACTACAATGTGATTGTGAACTAGGTCGAAAAAACATCACTCAAGTACTAATGCCAAAACTTTGGTTTTATCAAACCTTTCCCTCGCTTTTGTTTCATCGTCTACTTTGATTTAGAATAACAAGTTAGAAGAGCCATGGGCGGAACTAGGCAGGGGTTTGGGGCCGTGGATCCCTGCGAATCCTATTTTCAATATAGATTTTTATGGGTAAACTACTTCATTGACCACCATATTATTGGAAAAGTTGTGATTTGACCACATTACTTATTTTCGAAGCAATTAAACCACCAAACTATTTAAATGGTATCAATGTGACCACCCGCCGTTAAAAATAACAGAAAAATTGGCAGTGCTATTAAATAAAATTGGTATAATTACACATTTGGTCCCCTATATTTAAAAAATCTATCAATTTAGTCATGATTTTAATCTAATAAAATAAATTAATTATTTTTATTTAATTTGATTAATTAATTCCCCCTCCAATCAGGTGATGACACGTGTCACCTGATTGGAGAAGGAAAATGGAAGCAATGAAAAGCCTCCAAGGGGATCAAATCCACGACTTCAACCATAAGCAAATAGGACAAGCATGCTTACCAATAAGCCAAGCACAATTTTATGATGTAAGTTACAACATTTAATATATGTTTTAAATACTTGTTAATGCCCGGAAAAATGAAAACAAGGAGAATGGCCTTTGATGGATTCGAACCAGTGCTCTTGGAGTAAAAGTAAAACATGTTTACTACTAGACCAAGCATATTTTTAAGATATAATGTACAACATTTAATATATGTCTTGAATATTTGTTAATTCCCGAAAAAATAAAAGAAAAGAAAATGTGGTTTTAGAAAAATCGAACATAAAATATTTAACCCAATATACCTTTGATTTATTGTGGTTTTAGAAAACCGTAACTCTTCATTACCCATTGTAAAAACTCAACTCAAACGGAGCTTGTTATCTTGTATGTAGCGATGCTCTCAAGCTCTCGTGCTTTTTATAATTCTTTGTGCCTTCTCACTGTGATGAATTATCCGAGTATATTGAGGTTCATGCCGCAAAGAGTTGGAAAACAATCGCTTTGAGTTTCTGATAAAATTTAATTGTAAATATTTTTAACGTTATATTAATTGATTTTAATTTAAACAACTTTTTATAACTATATATATTTCTTCGTAACTGATATATATACCATGCAAAGTTGAGGGACTCGACTCCAACTTAAAATCTGATCCACTAATTACTAAAATTTTCAAGTTATTCCAAGTCCTATTTTTTAATTCAAATTTTATTTAATTTTTTTTCAATTCGAGTCGAGTTTATGAAATTACGATTCGAACCCAGTCGAGTCGAGTTTTGCTCACCCTTAAAATCATGTATTTCAGAGATCTATTACGGGGCGAACCCCCCACCGAATTTGTTCCATTCACAACATCATAATTAGAACTCATAAACTTTATAATTTTTTAACACAACTAAATAGATATTTTATTTAGAACGAAGGCAAGATATTGCCATGATACATAACCTTTTACACGAGTTCGAACATAAACAACGCCACATGATACAAAACAACATAAACCGCACCAACATGACCAAAGCAACAAGCATTGGGGTGCTTATTTTGCAACAGAAAGAAATAAAAAGCCAGCAAGTACACTAGGGGCTGCATACGTACCGAGGAGGATAAGTGGGAAGAGCAATATATGAGTTACAACATTCAGTAACGTCAAGGACGACCCCTGCGGATAAACAGTTTTCAGCTGGTTTGTTAACTGAGAAAAATTCGGCAAAAGGGTTCCGGATATTGGCATTGGCAATGATAGAGAATGGCATAGCTACGTTACGAGCCGCCGTCACGGTTGGAGTCATAGCAGTTGACAGAACCACGGCCACTGCAACCATAAGCAATGCAAACTTCCTGCATTCCATTTCTTGTAGTAACTAAGTGATTAGATTTGTACTTATAAAATAGGGTATTGATGAATATTTGTTGTCACCCAATACACCTTTATATAGTCGAGGTGATGGGCCTAAATCTGTGAATTCACATGAAATATTTGTCTTTTGAAAAATAATCATTGCATGCCAACAACCTTCAATGTATGTAATAAATTGGACAAATATCAAACATGTGCCTTTTAAACAATGATCATTAATGCATACGAACAACCCTGTAGCAATGTATTAAATTGGAAAAAGAGATAAGAAATTACAACCACTCGTTTAGTTTAATTTTAAAAATTTGATTATAATTAAGATAATTTCTGTTTATACTTCTTTTCTTAACCCTTTGATAAGACATACACTCCTTGCAGACAAGGCTGCTCGAATACGGGTGTCCCGGGATGAACAATAGAACATAATCATCTTTTCTACATGGACCACTCGTTGGATTCAACCACTCAATACTCGGGTGTCCTAGGACAAACATCATCTTTTCCACTGAAACCACTCGTTGGATTCAACCACTCATTTAACTTTGGCGTATCTAGAATCCTCCGAGCAGTCTCAATGAAAAAGAGAATGTTGTTATCTATAAAATATTCGTGTCCGAGCAACTTGTCTGCAATACCTATATACATTATTGAAGAGATAAAATACAAATAATAGATACGTTGTGTTAATTTGCAAACAGGTTCGGACGCTTTTAATAACTTTTTTGAAAGCTGAATATTAGTAGATGTGCTATTGATAGGTAAGAAATTTACATGGATTGACCCTAAAAATTAATGCAGTAGGCTAGACCGAGTCCTTGTGAGTAATACTTGGATGCAATCTAATTCTGATTACTTGTTATTGGGCTTAATCGCAATGTTTCAGACCACATCTCAATACTCTTTGCTAAATCGATAGTGGATTAGGGTCTTAGGCCGTTCAAGTTCATTAATGTCTGGACGCAGAAAGAAGATTGTGGAAGGATTATAAAAAATGCTATATATAGCCTTGACAGTGATGTGAGAGATATCTCAATCAATTGAATAGAAAATAAATGAGATTGAAGACTATGACAAATATGCTCAATTATTGGAACAGAAAATAAATGAGATTGATGATTTGGGGAGGAAAAATTGAAGGAATTAAAACAAACTAAATTAAAACATTGGGATCTACTAAAAGCACAAGAAGGCCTATGGCGACAATAATCCAGGATGAACTGGTTGAAACAAGTTGACTCGATCACTGCTTTCCTCAACAGAGTGGTAAAAATTAGAGCAAAAAGAAGGAAATCAATGGTTTTAATCTTGGGGACAGCAAGTGTGGAGAGCCAAAGAAAAGAAAGCATTTTTTTACCATTTTCATAATCAGTTTAGTTGCAAAAAGAGGTATTGGAGATCAGTCTTCAACCTCAAATTTAGTAGGTTGTCGACAAGTGAGGTGAATTCTCTAGAAGTACCATTCTTGATATAGGAGATAAAAGATGCAATATGGAGTTGTGATGATTCAAAGGCCCCATGCTCCGATAGTTTTAATTTCCTATTCTTCAAGAAATACTAGGAGTTAATAAAAGATGCAATATGTCCGGATCAAGTTGGTTTACATGAATTGTACTCTCATTGTATTTTGGATTTTTCCTCTTTTAATAAAATTAGTATACTCACATTCAAAAAATAAAATTAAAATTTCATTTTCCAATATATTTTTAAAAAAAATATTATCTATATCTTTATTTAAATAAAATTGAAGTATTTCCTAAAAAATTAAATTTGTGCTTATAACTTAGTTAATTTGTCAAAAAAAATATAATTCATAAAAATGTGAATTTAATTTAATTTTTTTAATATTAGTTTCTGTTACAAATTTCAGTGAAAATAACTAAAAAATTTATTACATTTTTCTTTTATATTAGATTTGTTCTTATAGAATAGGGTATTGATGAATATTTGTTGTCACCCAATACACCTATATATAGTCGAGGTGATGGGCCTAAATCTGTGAATTCACATGAAATATTTGTCTTTTGAACAATAATCGTTGCATGCCAACAACCTTCAATGTATGTAATAAATTGGACAAATATCAAACATGTGCCTTTTAAACAATGATCATTAATGCATACGAACAACCCTGTAGCAATGTATTAAATTGGACGAAGAGATAAGAAATTACAACCACTCGTTTAGTTTAATTTTAAAAATCTGATTATAATTAAGATAATATCTGTTTATATTTCTTTTATTAACCCTTTGATAAGGCATACACACCTTGCAAACAAGGCTGCTCGAATACGGGTGTCCCGGGATGAACAATAGAACATAATCATCTTTTCTAAATGGACCACTCGTTGGATTCAACCACTCAATACTCGGGTGTCCTAGGATAAACAGCATCTTTTCCACTGGAACCACTCGTTGGATTCAACCACTCATTTAACTTTGGCGTATCTAGAATCCTCCGAGCAGTCTTAATGAAAAAGAGAATGTTGTTATCTATAGAATATTCATGTCCGAACAACTTCTCTGCAATGCCTATATACATTATTAAAGATCTAAAATACAAATAATTGATACGTTTTGTTAATTCGCAAACAGGTTCGGACACTTTTAATAACTTTTTTGAAAGCTGCATATTAGTAGATGTGCCATTGATAGGTAAGAAATTTACATGGAATTGCCCTAAAAATTAATGCAGTAGGCTAGACCGAGTCGTTGTGAGTGATACTTGGATGTAATCTAATTCTGATTACTTGTTATTGGGGCTTAATCACAATGTTTCAGACCACATCCCGATACTCTTTGCTAAATCGATAGTGGATTGGGGTATTAGGCCGTTCAAATTTATTAATGCCTGGGCGTAGAAAGAAGATTGTGGAAGGATTGTAAGAAATGCTATATATGGCCTTGACAGTGATGTGAGAGAAATCTCAATCAATTGCAGAGAAAATAAATGAGATTGAAGACCTATGTCGACAAACATGCTCAATTATTGGAACAGAAAATAAATGAGATTGATGATTTGGGGATGAAAAGTTGAAGGAATTAAAACAAACTAAATTAAAACATTGGGATCTACTAAAAGCACAAGAAGACCTATGTCGACAAAAATCCAAGATGAAATGGTTGAAACAAGGTAATTCGATTACTGCATTCTTCAACAGGGTGGTAAAAATTAGAGCCAAAAAGAAAGAAATCACTGGTTTTAATCTTGGGGGCAGCAAGTGTGGAGAGCCAAAGAAAATAAAGCAGATTTTTTTACCATTTTCATAACCAGTTTAGTTGCAAAAAGAGGTATTGGAGATTAGTCTTCAACCTCAAATTTAGTAGGTTGTCGACAAGTGAGGCGAATTCTCTAGAAGAACCATTCTCGATATAGGAGATAAAGGATGCAATATGGAGTTGTGATGATTCAAAGGCCCCAGGCCCCGATGGTTTTAATCTCTTATTCTTCAAGAAATACTAGAAGTTAATAAAGGCGGATCTGTTTAAAGTAATGCGAGATTTCTTTTCTACTGGGAGGTTGCTGAAGAATGTTAATTCTTCCTTCATAACGCTAATTCCTAAAACCAGTTGTCCGAATGAAATTTCAGAATTCCGACCCATAAGCTTTAGTAAGCTCGGTTTATAAAATAGTGGCTAAAGTACTTGAGAGAACATTATGGAGTGTGTTGGAAAAATTGGTTAGCGAAACCTAATGAAGCACATTGGGGAAGATAGATTTTTGACGGGGCCTTATAGCAAATGAGATCGTACATTCGCTACATCAAGAAAGAAATGGGAGAGGAGGTGGGATATGCAACCATTCGAATTAACCAAGGCACACCAATAAGTATTAACTTACAATCAAGGCAGCAAGATTCTACCTCATATACAAGTACATATCTAGATTCAAGCAAGGAAATATCCAAGTAAACACTTTCTTTAGTCCTATTATCAATCTACATAACAAGTTCATTTAATTACCAAGTCTTCATTGAATCCATTCAATCATAAGAATCAAGCATCATATTCCACATTCCATTTTCCTTTATCAAGTCATGTACATTTTACCAAGGTTCCAATTAGGCATTCTTCCCTTAATCATTTACCAAGTAGAAATTAGATTTATTTCCTGTCATATTTATTTGAATAATAAAGTAGACATGTAAGGGTGGTTAGGACCTAAGTCCCAACCCTAAATATAGCCACACTCACCTTGTATCCTGAAGTTACGGGATACTTAAATCCTCATTCTCATACCAGTACTTTTACATCCTTTCCACCATTTACTTAGTCTAGTATTCATACAACATAAGCATGTATTAAAATCATTTCAAATTCAAATCACACATTGTATTACAAACATTAAATTGTTGGGTAAACTACTACAGGGGTCACTTACGTTTAGCGTCTGTACAGAGTTAGTCACCACTTTTGAAAAGTGTCAATTAGTAGTCCTCTACGTTTTCGATGTGTAAATACTTGGTCACTCCGACGTTATACTCCGTTAGTCCCCTAACGGATTGCCGATGTGGCGGAATTAAAATAAGGATAAATTACTGCAATAACCATTAAAATTTATCTCATGTACATTTTTTCTCCTCAATTTAAAAAAGTAAACATTATAGTCACTAATAAAAATGTTTCTTTATAATTTCACCCTTAAATTTTTAAAAATTCATTTTTCAATCCTAAAACTTTACAATCAATTAGTACAATAATATTATAAATGCTTAGATGAAAAATAGGTGCCCAAAGTGTACCCTTTGAAACTTAGGTGCCCAAATTGCTCCTATTTAATAACTCAAACTTAAAAATTTAGTCCACTAACTACTAAAGAGTTATTGGAATTTCTATTTTATAATTCAAACTTTATTTTGAATTTTTGAGTCGAGTTTATGAAATTATGAGTCGAGTATTTTCACATCAAACCTAAAAATTTAATTTTTTCGAATCAAGTCGAGTGTTGCACATCCCTACATATAATTTTTAATTTTAATCTGTGTTTGTCCCAAGAAAAACTTCGAATCAAGTCAAGTCTAATGTTGCTTGTTCACCTTCCCGATCGGCCGTCGTCGATCTCCGTCACCGTCGGGCGGTGGTGGTCACCGCCTACATCGCTAGAGGCGCCACGTCGTCGCGATCTCATCCATGGCCCCCACGCGCGTCGTCGGGCCGCCTTCTGCCAGCAAATCTCGATTGAAGCTCTGGCAAGAAACCAATCGACGCCACTGTTTCTCGCATTTTCCGGCATCGGTTGCCGTCCATTCGCGAGACGGACACCTGATCCGGGCTCCTGACGTGGTGGAGAGCAAAACCCCTAAGGTTCCGAGTCCAACCGACGTCGGCGGAGCCTCTATCGGAGCTACGTAAGTTCCGACGACGACGACGACGGCCGAAGTTTTTCTTGGGACAAACACGGATTAAAATTAAAAATTATATGTAGGGAAGTGCAACACTCGACTTGATTCGAAAAAATTAAATTTTTAGGTTTGCTGTGAAAATACTCGACTCATAATTTCATAAACTCGACTCAAAGATTCAAAATAAAGTTTGAATTATAAAATAGAAATTCCAATAACTCGACTTGACTCGAAAAAATTAAATTTTTTGGTTTGATGTGAAAATACTCGACTCATAATTTCATAAACTCGACTCAAAAATTCAAAATAAAGTTTGAATTATAAAATAGAAATTCCAATAACTCGACTTGACTCGAAAAAATTAAATTTTTTGGTTTGATGTGAAAATACTCGACTCATAATTTCATAAACTCGACTCAAAAATTCAAAATAAAGTTTGAATTATAAAATAGAAATTCCAATAACTCGACTTGACTCGAAAAAATTAAATTTTTTGGTTTGATGTGAAAATAATCGACTCATAATTTCATAAACTCGACTCAAAAATTCAAAATAAAGTTTGAATTATAAAATAGAAATTCCAATAACTCGACTTGACTCGAAAAAATTAAATTTTTTGGTTTGATGTGAAAATACTCGACTCATAATTTCATAAACTCGACTCAAAAATTCAAAGTAAAATTTGAATTATAAAATAGAAATTCCAATAACTTGACTTGACTCGAAAAAATTAAATTTTTTGGTTTGATGTGAAAATACTCGACTCATAATTTCATAATCTGGACTCAAAAATTCAAAATAAAGTTTAAATTATAAAATAGAAATTCCAATAACTTGACTTGACTCGAAAAAATTAAATTTTTTGGTTTGATGTGAAAATACTCGACTCATAATTTCATAAACTCACTCAAAAATTCAAAATAAAGTTTGAATTATAAAATAGAAATTCCAATAACTCGACTTGACTCGAAAAAATTAAATTTTTTGGTTTGATGTGAAAATACTCGACTCATAATTTCATAAACTCGACTCAAAAATTCAAAATAAAGTTTGAATTATAAAATAGAAATTCCAATAACTCGACTTGACTCGAAAAAATTATTTTTTTTGGTTTGATGTGAAAATACTCGACTCATAATTTCATAAACTCGACTCAAAAATTCAAAATAAAGTTTGAATTATAAAATAGAAATTCCAATAACTCGAATTTTTAGTAGTTAGTGGACTAAATTTTTAAGTTTGAGTTATTAAATAGGAGCAACTTGGGCACCTAAGTTTCAAAGGGTATACTTTGGGCACCTATTTTTCATCTAAGCATTTATAATATTATTGTACTAATTGATTGTAAAGTTTTAGGATTGAAAAATGAATTTTTAAAAATTTAAGGGTGAAATTATAAAGAAACATTTTTATTAGTGACTATAATGTTTACTTTTTTAAATTGAGGAGAAAAAATGTACATGAGATAATTTTTAATGGCTATTGCAGTAATTTATCCTTATTTTAATTTCGCCACATCAGCAATCCGTTAGGGGACTAACGGAGTATAACGTCGGAGTGACCAAGTATTTACACATCGAAAACGTAGAGGACTACTAATTGGCACTTTTCAAAAGTGGTGACTAACTCTGTACAGACGCTAAACGTAAGTGGCCCCTGCAGTAGTTTACCCTAAATTGTTTTCCAGATTCTGGTAGTTTGCACACACTTCACTAATCTGCCTATATCTTTTAATCCGTAAGTCAGAATTTCAATTACTTTATACCGTTGTAAAGCTAACTCAATTACCTATTCAACCATTTATGGCTCATATTTTTTTCCTTTCTCAATCAATAGAGTTTATTAATTAAAGTAAGGTCAATTTTACAGTTTTGAATCTGCCCAGATTACAATTAAGTCCACTTTAATGAGTTAATTTGTAACCCCCTTAGCCCGGCCTAGACGGTTGACCCGAACTACGAAGATTACACGGGGAAAACCAAAGTCAACACGAAAGTCAACCTTGATTAACGACCTTTTTATCATTTTAGACCTTATCTAGATGCACATTAACCCTAAGCATACTCTTGAGAAACACATACGTGAAAAGCACAGTGATCAAACCATGATAAGGGACTCAATTGCATAACATACAAAAGTTAGGGACAAAAATGTAAATTCTGGAAAGATGGAGGACTTAACTGATTTTTAAGTTACCAAAATCAAATTAATCATATTACATGTTTCCCTGTCAAATTTCACCTTAAACGTACATCTCAAACTCAAGCAATTGCAAGTACGATTTTTAGGACCAAAACGTAAAGCTTGCAAACCTTAAAACCATTCAAATCAGTGCCCAACGGTCATCTGTTTCGGAACAGGGTTGACCGTTCCGAAACGCGGGTTCGTTTCGAGACCTGTCACGAAACAGGGCCTGGCAGTGGCCAAAACGTTTCGGAACGGCCTCTACCCGTTTCGATACACGAAGGCCATTACAGGCCCCCGTTTCGAAACGCTAGTGCTCGTTCCGATACGGACTGCCCAGAAAGTGCAGAATTTGATGGTTTAACAAACATTTAACCACTCAAACACATCCTAATGACTTCCTAATCATGCCAACAAGTCATCATGCGTATAAGGTACATGTTTGCAACATTAAAACACATTCATGGCATCAATTAGGGAAATCCAAAAGTCTATAGGCATGCATCCTAATAACCAAACCAAACAACCGTCAAAGCATCAAAACAAGCACCAAAATTGCCATTTATAAGTCCAAATCATTTAAGGCATCATGCCACAACTAGGGAGTCCAAAACATCTCCCAAAACACATCCTAGGTTCCCATTGCCAAATATCAAAAACTAATAATGTTGTGAAAACATCACCATACATGAGCTTAGCTTTCCCTTGGATTCTTAGCCTCCTTGCTGCCCTCAAACACCTCAATTATCTGCATTATTGGTTCAAGAGAGAGAGCGTAAGCACAAATGCTTAGTGAGGCATGCTCTAAAGAAACAACACAATAATGCATTTTATAAAACACCTTTCACAAGGCCTTTTTAACACATAAACATCATTTCTCATGCAACAATGCATACACATCAAGCATCTCATGCTTCATTAACATCAACATGTCATATTGGCTTCCAAGTGATAAACCATAACCTTTTACAACACAAAACACAATCAGATACGCGGATTACAAGCGTTGTCCCATACGCTTCATACACACTACTGAACACACAAGGTGGAGTTTACCGGTACAATCACAACCCCTCAACACCCGTGATAGAGTTTAATGGTACAATCACAACCCTCCACATCACTCATCGGTAGTTGTATAACATCACTAACGAGAACACGAGACATACAACACAAGATCCACACATGGACTTTTAACCACCATTGTGATCTTAACCATCTCGTTAGTGTACTTGGATGGAGTTTACGGTACAATTACAACCCCTCAACATCCAAGGCGACTTTATTCACGATGCACCCAATCCTATAGCCGACTAACTATATCCGATTCAAGTACTTTAAAACCACACATCACTTGCCAATATACATCATTTATCATCAACAATCCACTGTTTAAAAGCATTAATCAAAGCCATTAAACCATCATGCATCACTATGCATCAAAACCACATTTACTAATATCAAACCAATGATCTCTTACCTTGAGCATCCTTCAACACATGGCTTTCAAAACCAGCATTAAACATGCTAAAACATGCTTTCAAAATAGAATTTAAACATGCAAATTAAATACATTGCATCCAACCATCTCATGGTTCATCCAAGAGAGAGAGTTCTCCGAAAACTTACTCTTGAGCTTAGTTAAGTTGATTAGACTTAAGCTAAGCTCCCAAACCTTCAAACATTCATTACAAAGCTGGAAATCCCAACTTCACTCACCAATTCCGTTTCGCAAGCTTGCCGAAACGCCGTTCAAGCCTCTGGATCAACACTACAAGGATCCGAAGATGCCTCCCATGTTTTAAACACATCAAAGCAGAGGATTAATGCATCATCATGCATTAAAATCTTTAGCCATTACACCTAAACTCGCTGCTCTCACCAAAATTAACATTTCGGCTACCAAACACAACCGAAATCACCTCCAAACTCTTCCTCGACATTACCCACCCAAGATCCATCACTTCTAAACATTCCTAAACATCAATTAACATCCAAAAAGAACCTAAACACGTCCTTATACCTCCAGCTATAACAGAACACCAAGATCACCCCAAAAACCACAATTTTCACAAGCAAAAACTTAGGAAAATTAACCTATTCAGGATTGCATTGATTAAACCTCAATTTCACATCATTAAACATCCAAAATACATTAAAAATCCATCTCAAAACAGAGCCCAAACAATCACCACGAATTTCTTCAAGATTTGTTCCAAATATTGAGTTTTAAGCCAAAATCAAGATCACAACATTAAAACCTTTTATAAAACTTAATTTAAGGATTGAGAACTTGGGAATTTCAGTAAAGAACGGAGTATTTAGAGGAGAAGAACATCCTTACCTCTAAATGTAGATTTCTCCTTGATTAGGGACAATTTCCTTGAAAATCCAATAAGCAAAACAATAGGATTTGATGTAGAGAGGATTAGGAATCAATTGATGATTGAAACCTCATCATTTGGTTTGAAAATCAAAAGAAATGTTGCTGTAGAAATGTGTTTGGCTGAGGGAATTTTGAGAGAAAATGAGATGAGAAAGTTTTAACAAAAGTTAGTTATGAAATCTCAAAATTGGTTTTTCCACTTTTGCTTTAATTAATTAAACATTAATTAAATCATTAAAATCTAAGAAAAATCTGGAGAAATCCTTCCTTGGGTAAATTAGCTCCTTAAAGATTCAAAGTTTCAATCCTTACAAAACAGTCACCACTGAACTTTTCAAAAATTACATTTTAGTCACTATTTCGGAATGTTGCACTTCCAAACCATATTTTGTAAAATTGATTTCAACACTCTCTTATATATATTAAAAGAGGATTTTTAGATATTTTTCTATATTTTTAATACAACCCGAACTAGGCTTTCCCTAAAACCACCTTTTATATTCGAACCGAAAATCAGACCGGTCCCGTTCAGACCCTAAACTTCCAAGCCCAAAATTGGGGTGTTACATAATTCACATGGGACCTTTACTAGTTCATTTTAGTCCTTTTTACCTTAGAATCCCCTCTTTCCCCCTGACTTTTCATGTACATATTAGTCCCTAATTTGTCCATCTAAGTCCTCAATTTAACAGATTTTCCAGATTTGTCCCAAAATCACTAATATGCAAATTAACATATCTAAGCAATCAATTTTAGTTACAATTCACACAATTCAATTATCCAACATTCAATTATCCAGCACTCAATTGTCCTTTGGTGAGACAATTGTGGTTAGAAAGGTATATAGAAGATGTCCTTTGATGGTTCAGGGCTATGTGTTTCTAGTAGATATGATGGAATTTCTGTTTTATGGATTTGATGTGATTTTGGGCATAGATTGTCTTGTAGAGCATAAGAATAAAGTGGATTTTGAGACAAAGAGAGTATCCTTGAGACCTTCAGACGATTATGAGGTAGTAGTAGTAGGCGAGAACATTAAGTTCTTGTCCAATGTTGTTTCAACTTTAGAGGCTCAAAGGTTGATAGATGTTGGTTGTCAGGCATATCTAGCTTACATTATGAATCTGAACATGAATGAGGCACGACCGCAAGATATCAGAACTGTTTGTGATTTTCCAGAGGTATTTTCGGAAGAGTTGTCTGGTTTGTCACCTGATAAAGAGCTTGAGTTTGCTATAGAGACTTATACTAATTCTGCTCCAGTATCCATAGCTCCATATCGTATGGCCCCTAAGGAATTGAAAGCGTTGAAAACACAACTTCAGGAACTGTTGGATCGATGATTCATTCATCCTAGTATCTCACCTTGGGTGCACCAGTGTTGTTTGTGAAAAAGAAAGACGACAGCTTGAGAATGTGTATATATTACTGACAATTGAATAAGTTGACAGTGAATAATAAGTATCCTTTACCATAGATTGACGGTCAATTTGATCAGTTGATAGGTGCTTCCGTGTTTTCCAATATAGATTTGAGATCCGGTTACTACCAGTTGAAGGTAAAAGATCAAGATGTACCGAAGACAACTTTTCGCACTCGCTATGGACATTATGAATTCTTGGTATGTGAAGTGGAAAAGTGAAGTGGAGCTCGACAGATAGAGGAATTCAAGCCGGTCTGTCGTGGACCACTCCTATATTTTTCTGAACCCTGAGGCAGAATAAAGGCCAAGCCCAAAGTCCAAGGAAGAAACCCAAAGCAAGAAAAGAGGACGAATTAAAGACATCTACTCAGAAGATTTAATCTTTAATAGAGTTGTACTTTAGTTTTAACTTGTATTCTTGCCATATTAGAAAACTTGGACCGAAGGCCTATATAAAGGCATGTAATTCAACCTAGGGGGATATCTCATTCCTAGTCGTCTTCCCCAAAACCCTTGTCGTTTTCCCCCTTCTCATCATGTTCTAAACTTCCCCTGGGGCTAATGGTTGATTCTATAAAGTAGTTGCAAGGATTGTACTGTTTTAGGAATTTTCTATTGAAAGCAATAAAACATCAAGTTTATTTATTCTGGTTTTCATATCTCGCAAGAGTATCGGGAGAGCATTGTGAGGTTATCCATTTATTTTATATCATGAGAGTCAAGCATACGAACAGAATAAATACGAGTTTTCCAGTTTATGGTCAAACCATCTCAGCTTAGGGATAAGTACAAGGTTAAGTGGCTAAGGAAGAATTCGATAACATTGGTGTTCACCCTTCGATTTACGCCGGGAGGTATCATCTAAGAAGTGTTCATCAACAACACTTGGGCCTAGGGATATGACAAGTCATAGCAGGGATTCTTGCCAAGCTTGAAGTACAGAGTTGTGTGATCGCTGCCACGACATCAACAGACTTCTGCCGCGACAGGTGCTGTCGCGACATGGACGACGACATAACAGAGGTTTCTATTCAGTGCAACACCTGCACTGCTGAGCAATTCAATACCGACCTATTTCTTAAACCTGATTCTTTTATCTTTTATATTACTTGTTTCCCAATATTATTTTACAATCAATTTGAACTCTTTCTCTCTCTCGTGTAGCAATTCTAGGATAAAGTTATTTCTAGTCCCTGTGGAGACGATATCTGATACTCCAAGTATCACTTTACTACTTGCATCGTGTACACTTGCACTATTTGCGATAGGACTTTTGACACGCAACAAGTTTTTGGCGCCGTTGTCGGGGACTGGCAATATATCTTTACCCTTACTCTTACTGCACTTTTTTCTTTTTAATTTCCTGTTTTTATTGGTATTATCTACCCTGTGCTTTTCACAAGGTTTTCTGTTTGCTTATGCGCAGATCTAGACGAGGCAAAGAACCTGAGTACGAACTAAACCCTGAAATCGAACGCACGTACAACCTCAGGAACCGAGTCCGACTCTTGATAGCGAGAAACGACTATCTTGAGGAACATCTAGAAGCAATGCAGAACAACAAGGTAGATGATAACTAGAGGGTTGCTGAAGATCCTCCACAAGATGTCTGGAATGAACGGCCTGCTGCTGCCGCACGACAGTCCTGCCGCGACTACATGGTCAATGACCATGTTGAACTGGAGACCACCTTGCCAGACGTGGAAGCTGAGAACTTCAAGCTGAAACATGTTATGTTCAGCATGATAAATTCCGCTTGCCAGTTTAGTGGTGCTGCAACAGAGGATGCCCGAGAACATCTGGAAACGTTCCAAGAAATCCGTGGATCATTTAGATTGCCAGGAATAAATCTGGAAGTACTGAGGCTCCAGTTATTTCCTCATTCACTGAGAGACAGAGCTAAAACTTGGTAGAATAAACTAACGCCGGGTTCAATACGAACTTGGGCAGATCTCTCTCGTGAATTCTTATCTCGTTTTAATCCTCCTCATTTATCTGAGAGATTGCGTAATGAAATTGCTACTTTTCAACATGAGGTTGACGAACCAATGCATGAGGCGTGGGATAGATTTACAACAACAGCCAGTAGCCGCACCTAGTATATTGGAGCAGACATTGGTGACATTCATGTCACAGACATGAGCTTACATGGCAAACATGGATCACTTTGTCAAGAAAATTGAATCATTCATGGATAAGACAAAGATGAGAATGACAAACAATGAGGCTACCCTGAAATCGCTAGAGACACAGATGGGCCAGGTTTCCCAGCATATCAAGCCAAGGCAAAACGAAGGATTCCCTAGTGATACTGAGGTCACTAGAAAACCCACACGTGAGCAGTGTAAAACAATCACAACTAGGAGTGGGAAACAGTTACAAGGGCCAGAGATAAAGAGCATACCAAGTAAGGAACTAACCCTAGATACATCTGCCATGAACACTGCCCCGATAGAGGAAAAACAACCTGTTGTCGACACACCTACCGCAACAGCAGAAGGGATATAGGAGCAAATAGAGGATGCTGAAGAACCTAAACCTCCTCAGATACGAATCCCATGTGAAGGACGTCTTGAAGATTACCGTCCTCCACATCCCTTTCCACAACGGTTACAAAAACAAAAACAAGAGTACCAGCTCAAAAAGATTTATGATATCTTTAAGCAGGTGCACATTAATATACCGCTCTTAGAGGCCATCAAGCAGATGTCCGGTTATGCGAAATTTCTCAAGGATGCCATGTCAAAGAGGTCTAGACTTGGGCAGTTCGAAACGGTAAAAATGACAGAAGGATGCATGGCTATTTTGCACAGGCATCCACCCCAGAAGAAGAAGGATCCTGGGAGCTTCATCATACCGTGCATAATTGGCGACAAATTCGTGGGTAAGGCACTTTGTGATCTTGGTGCTAGCATAAATCTAATGCCCAAATCTGTGTTTCAGAAATTAGGTATTGGACGAGCATGACCCACGACAGTCATGCTACAACTGGCAGACCGCTCTTACGTTCAACCAGAAGGGAAGATCAAAGATATTCTAGTAAGAGTGGATAAATTTATTTTTCATGCTGACTTTCTTGTTTTAGACTGTGAAGTATATGAAAACACACCGATCATCCTCGGGCGACCCTTCCTAGCCACAGGCAGAATTGTGATCGACGTGGAGAAAGGGGAACTGGCCATGAGAGTGAATGATCAAGAAATCAAACTCAATGTTCTCCAAGCAATTAAACATGCTGATGCAGAAGAAGAGTGCAAGGCCATCACTGAAGTAATCCTTGACCAACCCTGCATCAGGTCGAGCTACCATGACATAAAGTTTGGTCACTACCACATCAGTCATCTAGAAGACTGTCACGACAGCAATGGCGACAGTGACTCATCCGATTTAGAAATATCCGACACTAAAGGTCATGAGGAGGTAAATTGGATAAGCAATCTGTAATGCCCCGATTTTGGGCCTAGATGTTTTAGAGTTCGAATCGGGCCGGTCGAGAACGGTTCGAATCTTAAAGGGAGATTTAGGGAACACCTAGTTCGGGATGCTTTAGAAATATGGAAAAATACCTAAAAATCCTCATTTATTATATGAATGATTATGGTCAAATTTTTTTTACAAAATAAGGTTTGGAAATACTACATTTCGGTGTAGTGACCAAATCGCAGTTCTTGCAAAAGTTAAACAGTGATTGTTTTGTAAAGGACTGAAACTTTGAATCTTTAAGGAGCTAATTTTACCAAACTGTTTTTAATCAGATTTCTCCTTATTTTGGGTGATTTTAATGATGTTTTAATTAAAGGAAATAAAGATAATTAAAAGGAAAAACTATCTTTGACTTTTCATAACTACCTTACATCAATTTTCTCTCAATTTCTTTTGAGCCAAACACATTTCCTCCATCAATTAGCCTTTGATTTTCATTCTTTTTGATGAAATTTCAATCTCCTTTTGATTCCTAATCTTTTCCTCATCAAATCCTCTTGTTTTCACATTAGATTTTCAAGAAAACTTGCCCAAATCAAGGAGAAATCAGCCATTAGAGGTAAGCTTCGTCCTTCTCCTCTAATGATCAGTTATTTACTGAAATTCCCAAGTTATCAATCCTTTGTTAATGATTTTTGAGTTGCCTTAATGTTAGTAACAAGAAATTGTATTAAAACTCAAGGTTTTTAGAGAGATCTTGATGATTTTCGTGGTGTTTGGTTAGGCTCAGTTTTGAGGTTGTTTTCTAATGTATTTTGGATGGTAATTGATGTTATAAATGAGGTTTTATCAAACAAATCCCGAAAAGGTTTGGATCCCTAAGTTTTGTATGCTAGAATGGTGGGTTTTGGGGTGGTTTTGGTGCTCTGTTATAGCTTGATGTAGAAGGACGAGTTTGTCGTGGTTTTTGATGTTGATTGATGTTTAGAAATGATTAGAAGTGGTAGATCTTGGTTGGGCTTTGTTTTGGAAGAGTTTGGAGATGATTTCGGTTGTTTTTGGTAGCCGAAATGAGGTTCTTGAGTAGAGCAGCGAGTTTAGGTGTGTGCCTGATGTTTTCAATGCATGATGATGCATTAATCCTCTGCTCTTATGTGTTATAAACATGGGAAACATCTTCGGACGCCTTTGGTGTTGATCTGGGAGCTTAGATAACGTTTCGACGAGTAAGCGAAACGTAATCGATGAGTGTGAATGGTTTTAGAAGACCTCGAGGGACAAAGAAACAAGGTTTGGGGATTTAGGAAAGGTTTGAAACACCTTCCTAAGTCCGGAAGTAAGTATTGGCTAGATTGCTCTCTTATATGTGGTGGTGGCCCCTAAAATGCTTTTACATGCTCATGGTTTGAGATTGATAAATTCCTACTATTTTTATGCATGATTTGTAGCATGAGATGATGCTTGAAATGATTTCATGAAATAACATGTTGCATTGATGAGTTTTGAGCTTTTGTTTTAAAGCATGGCAAATGTTATGGTTTTGAAATGAGATGAGAAAGATTTGAGAAATGTTGCATGAAAAACAGTAGGTGAGAAGATGTTTTGACATAATATGTTGGCATAGAAGATGAGATACTTACCGGATATAATTGCTCGATCAATAGGATGAGAGTGCACTATAAACTAAAAATTCGTATGTGCTCTTTGGTTTAATCCAAAGGGAGAGACCGATGATGGGCATTCCATCGGGTAGGACTTGGCGAAATACCCAAGCTTTGTGGCGATGAGAGATTCCGCCATGTGAGTACGGTGATGTGAGATTCTATCGGAAATTTTATTTACTAGACAAGTGAGTACGGTGATGTGAGATTCCACCGGAAGCGTTTAGTGGTTTGAGAATGTTGTTCGCATATCCGAGTAATAATGAGAAGTGAAATGCCAATATAATATATTAAAATGCTTTTGATTCACATGTACCAATTGATGAGGTGATTTATGCTATGAGAAATGCATATGAGATTTGTATATGAAATGCTTCAGTTTTCACAAGCATGTGTATGGCCTTGCCATGAGATTTGCATTGGTTTAAGTGCATGAGATAGAATTGAGGTACATATGTTTTCAATGAAGAGCTTCTTTGAGATAGAATGAGCATGTTGTAGAAAAGGCTTTTGAGAAAGTGTTTTGAATAATGCATCATTGTGTTGGTTTTCTTTAGAGCTTGCCTCACTAAGTAAATATGCTTACGCTCTCTTTTACCAACAATGCAGATAATTGAGGTGTTTTCGGGCAGCAAGAAGGTTAAGAACATCTAAGAAAGTACAAAGCTCATGTATGGTGATGTTTTTTATACACTTTAGTTTTGATATTTGGCAATGGGACACCAAGATTGTATTTGGGAGATGTGTTTTGAACTCCCTAAGTTTGTGGCACGTTTGTGATGGATTTTATGGGATGTAAATGGTCCTAATGGTTGGTTGGAGGTTTGAGCTCTATAATTGGTTTGGTGGATAGTAAGCATGCATATAGTTTCATTGTTCTTGTGCTTGATGCCATGTTTGAGCTTATGCTTCTTATACATGTTCCTTGATGTTTAATCAAATTGCTGGTATGATATGGTATGTTGTGAAGTATGTTTGAGTGGGCTAAAAGGTTAAAAACCAGCAATTTCTGCTGTCACAGGGCAGGGTGTATCGAAACACCCTTAACTGTTTCGAAACGGGTGCCTGTAATGGCCATATCGTTTTGAAACGGTTGAAGGTGTTTCAGAACATTTTGGCTACTAGAGAAGCTTGTTTCGATACCGGTCTCGGAACGCACCCGAGTATCGAAACGGTCAACTCCGTTTCGATACAGGTGTTTCGGTACAAAGGTTGGTGTTCCAAAACGGATGACCGTTGGATGAAGATTTGAATTGTTTTAAGTTTCCATGTTTTACCTTTTAGTCCTAAATGTTGTGGATGCAAATGCTTGAGCTTGGAATGTCCTTTTTAGTTGAAATTTGACAGAGGACCATGCAATATGACTAATTACATATTGGTAAGCTTAAAATCTATTAAGTTTTTATATTTTCCAAAAATTACCTTTGGGTCCCTAAAAGTGTAATTCATGCAATTGAGTCCCTAAATGATTTCCGATCACTGTGACCTTCTCACTTATGATTCTTGAGTGTTCACATAGGCCTAATGTGCGTCTAGAAAAGATTGAAAAGAAAAATAAAGGGTCGTTAATCAAGGTTGACTTTCGGGTTGACTTGGGTTTTCCCCGTGTAAACTTCGTAGTTCGGGTTAAGCGTATAGGTCGGGCTAAGGGGGTTACATTTGTTGGTATCAGAGCCAAGTTAACGAATAACTGGGGCTTGATAAGTGGTTAAGATGTGCAGTTATGTATGTTTGTGACTTTTCGGTGAATGCGTGATATATGAACATTGATGTATGATTCAATTGAGATGAATTTGTGATGCTATGTTGTGTTTGGAGTATTGTTGGGGATCCCATTGCCATGTCATTACTAATGAGAAGAATTGGTTTCAAAAATGAGCTTGAGTACTTGGATTACTTACCTTATTATGCCTAATTGAGTTTGTTGTATTTTTGTCAGTGCATTGTTTTTATTATGGGGCCACGTAGAGAGCTTAGAATCAATACTCGATCTACGACTGAGAATGAGAATATAGAGAATGCTGAGGGTCTATCTCCTCTTCCCCCTGGTGGACCACCTGGTGGTGGTGGTTGTTGAGTGTGTAAAAGTTCTACTATTTACACCCTTTTTAACCCATATTTCTGCTGCATTCAAGCATCATTGCATTGCATTTAGGTTAGTTTTCAGTAAAACATCACAAATGGATTAAAAGCACGGATTCTACTAAAAGATGGCTGATTTTGCAGGTAGCTGCCAAAGATGACGAAGAAGGCAGACGCAGGGCAGAGAAGCAGGAAAGCTGAATTGGAAAAGCAGACGACGAGGACGAAGCTGCCATGGAGCTGTCGTGACAGCAAGGTGACAGCAACTTTATGAAGAGGAAAAGTAAAGTGGACCTCGATAGATAGAGAAAAATCTGCTCGTCTGTCGTGTGAAAGCCAAATATTTTTCCAAGCCCCGGATCAAAAGATATGTCAAGCCAAAGCTCAAGGAGAGGAATTCCCATGAAACAAGGAGGCGGCTGAAAAGTAGGAATCCTTAGAGATTAAGCATTTATTAGAATCTTACTTTTCATTAAAGTTGTAATCCTTGTTAACTTAGAATACTTGAGCCCAAAGCTTATATAAGGGCATAGATTTAACCTAGGAGGCATCGAATACCCCATAACCGATAACCTAAACCCCTCTGTCGTTTACCCGTCACCGACATGTTCTAAAAACCCCCTAGGGCCACGGGTTGTTTTGTAAAGTAGTTGCATGGGTTGTTTTGTTTTAGGATTTTCCAAGTTCAATAAAATAAACTTCAAGTTCTCTTATTTTGGGTTTAATATCTTGCAAGAGTATCGGGAGAGCATTGTGAGGTTATCTATTTACTTAGCATCGGGAGAGTTAAGTATACCAAAGAAATAAGAGCAAGTTCTCTAGTTTATAGTTGAACTATCTTGTGCCTAGGGATAGGGCAAGGTTAAGTGGCTAAGGAAGAATTCATACACATCGGTGTTCATCCTTCGATTCACGCCGGGAGGTATCATCAAAGAAGTGATCAACGACAGACTTGGACCTAGGGATAGGCCAAGGCAGATCTGGGATTCTTGCCAAACTTGAAGTACGGAGTTGGTGTGTTCGCTGCCGCGACAGCCTACGGACAGCCGTCGCGACAGGTGCTGTAGACGACGGGCACGACGACAGAACTGGAGATCCTAAGCAATTCAATACCTGCATTACTGAGCAATTCAATACCAGCCCATTCTCTCTATCTTGATAATTCTACTCTTTTACTTAAGTTTACTTTATTATTCTCGTGACAACTCTCAAATATTTCCCTTACTTTCGTGTAGTAAACAAGGTGAAGCTATTAGCCCAATCCCTGTGGAGACGATATCCGATACTTCGTATCACTTTACTACTTGCGTCGTGTACACGTGCACTACAATTGCGATAGACTCTTTTACACGCAACAAGTTTTTGGCGCCGTTGCTGGGGATTGGCAACATAACCACACCTCTCTTTTATTGCACTTTTCGTTTTTGTTTTTGTTTTTATTTTAATTTTATTTTTCTATTTTTCGTTAGTACTTTCAACTCTTGCTTTCACGAGGTTTCCTTGTTTATGCGCAGATCTAAAAGAGGTGAAGATCCGGAGTTTAAACTAGATCCGGAAATCGAACGTTCCTTTAGTCTCAAGAAACAACTTCGCCGACTTTTAGACAGAAACGAATACCTCGAGGAACAGCTAGAGAAGATGGGCCATAACCAACCTGCCGGCGGTCGCATACCACCCCTTGGCGATAAACACCCGCCTGTCAGTGACCCGTCCACAGCAGATGGACGACGGTCATGTCGTGACTACATGCTGAATGATCATGTAGAGCTGGAGACCACGCTGCCGGATATTGATGTTGACAACTTCGAACTTAAACCTGTCATGTTTAGTATGATCAACAATGCCGGGCAGTTTAGTGGTGCTGTGACAGAAGATGCTAGGGAGCATCTCAAAACGTTCCAGGAGATCTGTGGTTCGTTTAGACTACCAGGAGTTAGTCCGGAGATACTGAGGCTTCGGTTATTCCCCCATTCATTGAGGGACAGAGCTAAAACTTGGTGGAATAAACTTACACCGGGTTCAATCGTAACTTGGGCAGATTTATCTCGTGAATTTTTATCTCGTTTTAATCCTTCGCATTTATCTGAGCGATTACGTAATGAAATTGCTACTTTTCAACAGGAAGATGAAGAGCCGATGCACGAGGCCTGGGACAGATTTACTACTCTTCTTCGGAACTGCCCAATGCATGGATTTCCCGTCTGGAATCAGGTAACTAAGTTCTATAATGCTGCTAACTTACAAACTCGCATTCGAATTGATTCTGCAGCAAATAGACTATTATTGGATAAAGATCCAGACGAGCCTTTGCAAGTTTTGAAAAATCTGGCCAAGAATGAGGAGCAGTTTCCGACAGCTAGAAGAGGGGGTAAACGGGTACTTGCTGTCAAGGATTATGAGGCCGACATCACTATGAAATCACAGGTAGCATTCCTTACTAAAGCAATGAAACGATTATTGAATGAAGATGAATTACAAGGATTTGCTGTTGAGGAAGTTTGTACCATCTGTGAGGGAAATCATAGTCGGGATGAGTGCCCAATAAATGTAGAAGAGGGAAAATATGTTGGAAATTACAAGCCAAATTATAATTCCAACAATTATAATCCCAATTGGAGGAAGGATCCCAAATTTTCCTGGAGTAACCCTAACAATGCCCTGAATCCGCAAGCACATAATCAGAATCAGGGAGGACCAAGATTGCTGACACGACAACAACTGCCGCAGAACCTGCCGCAGCACCTGCTGCCGCAGCAGCAACATCAGCCACCACCTGCCACGAGCAGTATATTGGAACAGACTCTGGCCACTTTTATGTCTCAGACCGGTACATATATGGAGAATATGAATCAGTTTGTCAAAAAGACGGAAACCTTTATGGATAAAACCGAGATGAGGATGACAAACCATGAAGCTACCTTGAAATCTCTAGAGACACAAATGGGTCGGGTTTCTCAACATATTAAGCCGAGGCAGAATGGAGGATTCCCTAGCAATACTGAAAATGCTAGACCGCCCTCACATGAGCAATGTAAGGCGGTTACTACTAGGAGTGGGAAGAAACTACCAGGGCCGAAAAAAGAAGCTGAAACAGAAAAGGAACCTGCCTTAGATAAACCTGCCGAGGAAGCTGCCCCGACAGGTGATAAACAGACTGTTGCCGATGAGCCTGTCACGACAGCAGAAGCGACAGAGGAGAAAAAAGATGATTACCGTCCTTAGATTCGCATGCAGTGGGAAGGACGCATTGCTGATTATCGTCCCCCACCACCCTTCCCTCAACGGATACAGCAAGCTAAGCATGAATCTCAACTTAAAAAGATTTATGATATTTTTAAGCAAGTTCATATTAATATTCCGCTGTTAGATGCCGTTAGGGAGATGCCCGGTTATGCTAAATTTCTCAAGGATGTTATGTCGAAAAAATCTAAACTTGGGGAATTTGAAATGGTAAAGATGACAGAAGGTTGCATGAGTATTCTTCATCGACAGCCGCCCCAGAAAAAGATGGATCCGGGGAGCTTCATCATACCTTGTGTAATCGAAAATAAATTCGTGGGTAAGGCACTTTGTGATCTTGGTGCTAGTGTTAATCTAATGCCCAAATCTGTTTTTCAGAAACTAGGTATTGGTAAGGCGCGGCCCACGACAGTAACTCTGCAGCTGGCCGACCGCTCTTACGTTCATCCCGAGGGAAAAATTGAAGATATTCTGGTAAGAGTGGATAAGCTTATCTTTCCTGCTGACTTTCTTATCTTAGATTGTGAGGCAGACGAAAACGCACCAGTCATCCTTGGGCGACCCTTCTTAGCCACATGAAGATCACTGATTGATGTGGAGAAAGGAGAACTCACCATGCGCGTGAACGATCAAGAGATCAAGTTGAATGTTCTCCAAGCAATGAAACATGCTGATGTGGACGAGGAATGCAAGGCTATCATTGAGGTGACCCTTGATCAACCCTGCATCAGGTCGGGCTGCCGTGATATAAAATTTGGTCACTGCCGCGACAGCCACCTACAGGCCTGTCACGACAGCAACGATGACAGCACCGACGACAGCGACTCCTCTGAATCTGATAAGTCTGATACTGAAGGTCAGGAGGAGGTAAACTGGTTAGGCCATCGTCCAGGTAAGTTATTCGAACCTTTGAATTACACTTCGGATAACCATTTAATCCAAAAGCCATCTATTGTTGAACCACCTGCCTTAGAACTGAAGCCCCTGCCAGGGCAGTTAAAATATGCTTATCTTGGTTCCAATGACACACTGCCCGTAATCATCTCTTCTAAGCTGCCGCAGGAACATGAACGACAGCTAATCGACATGCTAAGGCAGCACAAAAAGGCGATTGGATGGACGATTGCTGATATACAAGGAATTAGTCCGGCGTTATGCATGCACAAAATCCTCCTAGAGGAAGATCATAAGCCGACGATTGATGCCCAAAGGCGGCTAAACCATGCGATGAAGGAGGTAGTGCGTAAAGAGATAATTAAATGGTTAGATGCTGGTATTATTTACGCCATCTCCGACAGCAAATGGGTGAGCCCGGTGCAATGCGTTCCCAAGAAAGGAGGAATGACCGTGATAACCAACGAGAACAATGAGCTAATCCCAACCAGGACTGTGACCGGTTGGAGGGTTTGTATGGACTATCGGAAGCTTAACAAAGCTACCCGAAAAGACCACTTTCCTTTACCCTTTATTGATCAAATGCTTGATAGATTAGCGGGTAAACCTTACTATTGTTTTCTTGATGGTTATTCAGGTTACAACCAAATTGCTATCGCACCGGAGGATCAAGAAAAGACGACTTTCACATGCCCCTACGGAACATACGCGTTTAGGAGGATGCCGTTTGGACTCTGTAATGCACCTGCCACCTTCCAAAGGTGCATGATGGCCATATTCTCCGACATGGTAGAGGACTTCCTAGAAATTTTTATGGATGATTTTTCCGTCTTTGGAGACGATTTTGAGAGCTGCCTCGGCAATCTTCAAAAGGTACTTGAAAGATGTGAAAAAGCTAATCTTGTTCTCAATTGGGAAAAATGCCACTTTATGGTGGACGAAGGGATAGTCCTAGGCCATAAGATTAGCTGCCGTGGGATAGAAGTCGACAGGGCTAAGATTGAAGTAATTGAGAAACTGCCGCCGCCGACCACAGTCAAGGGCATTAGGAGTTTTTTAGGGCATGCTGGTTTTTATCGAAGATTCGTTGCAAATTTTTCAAAAATCACGAAGCCCCTATGCCATCTCTTAGAGCAGAACCGACCCTTTGACTTTAATGATGAATGTACTGAAGCATTCAAGGTTCTGAAGGAAAAACTAGTGACAGCCCCCATAGTACAGCCACCAGACTGGACACAGCCATTCGAGATTATGTGTGATGCTAGTGACTATGCTGTCGGGGCAGCACTTGGGCAGCGCAGAGATAAGCTGTTTCACGTCATATACTATGCCAGCAAGACGTTGAATGACGCTCAAGTGAACTACACCACCACAGAAAAGGAGCTGTTAGCTGTGGTGTTCTCCATCGACAAGTTTCGTTCTTACATACTTGGGACGAAAGTAATAATACACACCGACCATTCTGCCCTAAAGTATTTGTTCGCAAAAAAAGATGCAAAGCCTAGATTGATACGGTGGATCTTGCTATTACAAGAGTTTGACCTTGAGATAAAGGACAAAAAGGAGATAGAAAATCAGGTGGCAGACCACTTGTCAAGGTTGGAGAAGGGACAGAGTCTACCAATCGACGAGACAAATATACTGGAGACCTTCCCAGATGAGCAACTCTTTGCTGCCGCAATCGCTGTCGCGACAGCCATGGCGGCAGGTAAGTCTTCTGACCTTCCCTTGTATGCTGATTTCGTTAATTTTATAGTTAGCGGAATATTACCTTCTGATCTTAATTATCAAGCTAGGAAGAGGTTCCAAAATGATGTTAAGCATTATTATTGGGACGAACCTCTTCTTTTCAAAATGTGCGCAGATCAGGTTATAAGGAGGTGTGTACCACAAGAAGAGCAAGAAGACATTCTCCATCATTGTCATGCTTCACAATATGGAGGTCACTTAGGAGGCAATAAAACTGCTGCCAAGGTGTTGCAGTCAGGGTTCTACTGGCCGACACTATATAAGGATGCACAGGACTTTTACAAGCACTGTGACAGATGCCAGCGGACAGGTAACATCTCGAGGAGAAACGAGATGCCACTACAGAACATTCTAGAAGTCGAGATCTTTGACGTTTGGGGGATTGATTTTATGGGACCTTTTCCATCTTCATGTGGAAATTTGTACATCCTCCTAGCAGTGGATTATGTCTCCAAGTTGGTTGAAGCCATCGCCACTCAAAAGAATGATGCCAAGACGGTCCAAAAGTTTTTGCACAAAAACATTTTTTCTAGATTTGGCATCCCTAGGGCGATTATCAGTAATGAAGGGAGACATTTTGATAATAGGGTAATTGCTGCCGCCTTGAAGAAATATGGTGTCAAGCACAGGATCGCGACAGCATACCACCCACAGACTAATGGACAAGCTGAGATATCCAATAGGGAAGTTAAGAACATTCTTGAAAAGATGGTTAAGCCAACTAGGAAGGATTGGTCTTTACTTCTAAATGATGCATTATGGGCATATAGGACAACTTTTAAGACTCCATTGGGCATGTCTCCATATCGTTTAATTTATGGGAAGACCTGTCATCTGCCTGTCGAGATCGAGCACAAAGCATATTGGGCAATCAAGGCAGTGAATATGGACTTGGACAAGGCAGGCCAGAAAAGGTTATTAGATCTGAACGAGATTGAAGAATTACGGACAATGGCCTACGACAATGCGAGAATTTACAAGGAAAAGACTAAGAAGTGGCATGACAGGAAGTTGCTGCCACGACAGTTCTGCCCAGGGCAGCTTGTGTTGTTATTTAATTCTAGGTTGAAACTCTTTCCAGGGAAGTTAAAATCTAGATGGTCTGGCCCGTTCCAAGTGGTACAAGTTTTTCCCCATGGTGCCATCACTATCCGATCATTAAAAGACGGGCACCAATTCAAAGTCAATGGACAGCGCCTCAAGCATTATCAGGGGACTGAAGCCCCAGGAATACAGGAAGTGGTTACTTTAGGAGATGCCCCACAAGGCATCCCTAATTTAACCTAATTTTTATTTTTATTTATTTATTTTTATTATTTATTATTTATTAGGAAATTAGGTATATTTTATTTGAATAATGTTTTATTTTTATATTTTCTGTTTTTAGGAAATAAAGGAGTCAAGAAGAAAAGGAGAAGTGACCCAAGCCCACCATCCATCCATCAGCCCAATAAAGCCCATTTATTGAAGCCTGTCGTTTCGGCTGCCGCCGCAGACGGATAAAACAGGCTGTCAACAGACTGACACGGCAGACGCAGAAGCGTGTGGCATACGCGTAACAGGCGCATAAATGCGTGTCAGACGCGTCAGACATGCTAAATCCCATCCGTCGCCCCGTTATTCACGCCTGCCGTTACAACATTAAACGGGCAGCAACTCGACCGCTATAAAACCCCGTTTGCATTTCCATTTTTTCTCACTTCTGCTTATTCTCTCTTGCTTTCTCCCATAGTTTTCATTTGCTTTCTTTATTTTCACAACCCTTGCTACTAAAATGTCGTCTAGACAGACCCGCCGAAGTGCTGCCTCAGCCTCTTCCTCAGCAGCAGCAACGCCCTTTGCCACAAAGGAGTTATGGGAGGAACGAGGTTTCGTTTACATTCGAAAAGCACCCACCATGGGACTCCGCCCATTTATCACAAAGGCAATCACAGCTCAACTATGGGAGCACTTCGCTGAACAACCGGCAGAACTAAACGACACATTAGTCCGGGAGTTTTATGCTGCCATAGACAGCAGAACAGCAACATTTGTCACCGTTCGAGGAGTAAACGTGCCATTCACTGCTGACAGCATCAACCACATGTTTGGCCTCTATTTTGGCCCCGATGATGATGCCCACCAGAAATTCCTCGACACGCTCGATGCTGCCGCCTATGGTGCTGTCATGGCGGAGGTGACAGAGGAAGGAACAACGTGGACAACCAGCAAAAAGAACCCCCACTCTGTCAAAAGGGGGCAGCTCCTCCCTGAAGCCAAACTCTGGAACGCTTTTATCAAAAAGCGTATCATGCCTTCTTCCCACCACACGACAGTCAACCAGCAGCGGCTCGCCCTCATTCATTCCATCATGCACGACAGGCCTATTAATGTGGGCCGCTATATGAGGGACAACATCCTGGACTGCACCTTCCGCTCCGACTCCCGCCTCTGCCTGCCGTTCACAATAACCTCCTGATGCCGCTGTGCTGCTGTCCCCGAGGAACCCTCCGACAAACTCATCAAGGGCAGAGGCTGGACAGATAACAACATCAACAGTCTCATGGAGCTAGTAGTGGCTACGCCTATCTCGTCTTTCAATCCAGCCGGCTCCCAGAAGAATCATCAGAGGAGCCTGCCCCTGAACCTGCTGCCGCCAACACTCCGACAGACCAGTCTGCCCTCATCCTTGCTGCGATCCAATGGGTGGAAGAGAGACAAATGGGATTGATGACGTTCATTCGGGACTTCGCTAACTCGACGGTAAATTTTATTTCAAACACTTTAAATTTTCCCGATGTTAATTTCCCAACTTTTCTTGCCCATTTTTTCCACATCCCCTCCCCTGTCCACACGCCCACACCACCTGCCTCCCCACACTCCCACTCTACTGCCTCCACCACATCACCTGCCCCGACAGCAGCAGGCAGTCCACCGGCCGACACCTCTGCCAGAGGAACAAAGAGACCTACCTTCGATGACAGCCCTCTGATCAGGAGGAATTTGGAGAGAGAGTTTACGCCTGTCAAGAGGCAGAAGCACGTGGCAGACAGGAAGCTGATGCCCAAGGCTAGCACCACCACCAGCAGCACTTGGGACAGTTGCAGCAGTTCCGACGTCCAGCTCGTGGAGCAACCTGCCCCTGAACCTGTCCAGCCTCCTCCACAGCCCAGACGCCGCCGTCAGATCCGTGTCAGCAGCAGCAGCAAGGACAGCGACTGAAAATTTAAGTTTTTATTTTCCTCTTATTGCTGCCTGCTTTTATCTTTTGTGATGTACTTGTCTTCATATTTTTGTTTTTTCTGTCATTTTGCATTGAGGGCAATGCAACCCTCGAGTTTGGGGGTGGCAACCCTCCATCATTAATGGAGTCTTAAGTACATTTTTTATTAATTGTTATGTCTTCTTTTTAAATAAGTTCTCTTAAAAAATATCAGAAAATTTAAAACTGTTGGCTTAAAACTGTGAAGTTAACTTACCTGTCATGACAGCTCTGTCGTGGCAGCATCTTTAGGACAATTTAAGGAGAAGTTTAGAGCCTTTCTATAGTTCTGAAAATTTAAACACCTTTGTGACTGTTATATTGCTTAGATTTCTTTTAGCCAAACTAGAATAGGATGCTTAGAACTTGAATAGCCCCTAGAGGTGCCTAACACTGGCTCTAGGAAAGAAGTTTAGCAAAAAGAAAATCAAAAACCTAGAGGTGCCCGAAACCGGCTCTAGGAAGCTAACTAGAGGTGCCCAAAACTGGCTCTAGAAAAATTTAGCTTGAAAATAGAAGAAAAAGAAGCATGAAAATGTGTCTTCAAAAAAATAAACTTTGGCATAAAAATTCGAGTTAAGAAGTTGAATATTCTGGTGAAACTAAGAGAGTCTTAGCATATAACTGTTCACAAGCATGCACACACTGCACGAGAGATATAGGGAGATTCCGGACAGATCCTAACCTTTCCGACAGGTTGCTGCCGCCATAGGGAATGAGCGACGGGTAAGGGACAGTTCACTGTTTGAAGGCCAACACAAAAATTTGCATTTTTCTTTTAAGTCTTAATTGTTTGAGGGCAAGCAAAAACTTGAGTTTGGGGGTGTGTTGAGTGTGTAAAAGTTCTACTATTTACACCCTTTTTAACCCATATTTCTGCTGCATTCAAGCATCATTGCATTGCATTTAGGTTAGTTTTCAGTAAAACATCACAAATGGATTAAAAGCACGGATTCTACTAAAAGATGGCTGATTTTGCAGGTAGCTGCCAAAGATGACGAAGAAGGCAGGCGCAGGGCAGAGAAGCAGGAAAGCTGAACTGGACAAGCAGACGACGAGGACGAAGCTGCCATGGAGCTGTCGTGACAGCAAGGTGACAACAACTTTATGAAGAGGAAAAGTAAAGTGGACCTCGATAGATAGAGAAAAATCTGCTCGTCTGTCGTGTGAAAGCCAAATATTTTTCCAAGCCCCGGATCAAAAGATATGTCAAGCCAAAGCTCAAGGAGAGGAATTCCCATGAAACAAGGAGGCGGCTGAAAAGTAGGAATCCTTAGAGATTACGCATTTATTAGAATCTTACTTTTCATTAAAGTTGTAATCCTTGTTAACTTAGAATACTTGAGCCCAAAGCTTATATAAGGGCATAGATTTAACCTAGGAGGCATCGAATACCCCATAACCGATAACCTAAACCCCTCTGTCGTTTACCCGTCACCGACATGTTCTAAAAACCCCCTAGGGCCACGGGTTGTTTTGTAAAGTAGTTGCAAGGGTTGTTTTGTTTTAGGATTTTCCAAGTTCAATAAAATAAACTTCAAGTTCTCTTATTTTGGGTTTAATATCTTGCAAGAGCATCGGGAGAGTATTGTGAGGTTATCTATTTACTTAGCATCGGGAGAGTTAAGTATTCGAAAGAAATAAGAGCAAGTTCTCTAGTTTATAGTTGAACTATCTTGTGCCTAGGGATAGGGCAAGGTTAAGTGGCTAAGGAAGAATTCATACACATCGGTGTTCATCCTTCGATTCACGCCGGGAGGTATCATCAAAGAAGTGATCATCGACAGACTTGGACCTAGGGATAGGCCAAGGCAGATCTGGGATTCTTGCCAAACTTGAAGTACGAAGTTGGTGTGTTCGCTGTCGCGACAGCCTACGGACAGTCGTCGCGACAGGTGCTGTCGACGACGGGCACGACGACAGAACTGGAGATCCTAAGCAATTCAATACCTGCATTACTGAGCAATTCAATACCAGCCCATTCTCTCTATCTTGATAATTCTACTCTTTTACTTAAGTTTACTTTATTATTCTCGTGACAACTCTCAAATATTTCCCTTACTTTCGTGTAGTAAACAAGGTGAAGCTATTAGCCCAATCCCTGTGGAGACGATATCCGATACTTCGTATCACTTTACTACTTGCGTCGTGTACACTTGCACTACAATTGCGATAGACTCTTTTACACGCAACAGTGGTGGAGCTGGGGTTGGTGCTGGGGTTGCTGGACCCGAGGGAGGTTAGGGGCAAGCTGCCCCTGATATGACTGTGTTGATACAAGCTATTGCTGGAGCTTTCCAGGCAATAGTAGCTGGAGTTCATGGAGCTGCACCTCAGGATGGTGCTAATGTAAGATTTCCGTTAGAGCATCTTCGTAGTTTGGGAGGGACTGAGTTTAGGGGGTTGACCCCAGAAGGTTCTGAGTCATGGTTAGAGAGTACCTAGAGAATACTTGTATAGCTGAACTGTAACAATATTCAGAAGCTGGGATGCATTGTGTCACTACTGCATGGTGATGCATATACGTGGTGGACGACCACTATTGCGGGAAAGGAGGATGATGAAGTGACGTGGACATTCTTCTTGAATGCGTTCATGAGGAAATATTTGAGAGTTCGCTACCTCGAAGAGAAAAAGAGGGAGTTTATGTCCCTAGTGCAAGGGAGCATGTTTGTGGCTGAATATGAGATTTAGTTTGTTCGCCTTAGTCAATATGCGCCTGAGCTGATCCCTATTGAGCGAGAAAGATGTGAACGGTTCTGTTATAGGCCGGTGGCGGACGTGAAAACTTATATGCTCGCAGCCGATTATACTGATTTTGATGTCTTGGTCACTAGAGCCAAGGACATTGAGTTGAATCTGGGCTTGGCGAGCCGAGCAGGAGGATCTAGCTCGGGAAAGCGAGCTGCGGAACGCGATTTTGGTAGAGATCGCAACAAGAGGCATAAGGATAGAGAGCCGCATTTTGATGCTAGACGCGGGGGTGGTGACCCTGGAAGAGGTCAGCAAGGATCAAATGCTTTCTTGAGGACTCCTAAGTGTAACCGATGTGGTAGGAGACACGCTGGTGAGTGTTGGGGTAACCTTGGGACATGTTGGAACTGTGGTAATTGGGGGCATATGAAGAAAGATTGCCCTCAGTCGCTGAGAGAGGGACAGGCTCCGTGAGAGCAGCAGAGCCACAGAGAGGTCGTGGGCGCGACCGTGGTAATTTCCAGCGCAGAGATGATGGTGGAAGGAATGTGGCGCATGTGGTGGCTGTCCAACCTGAGGGTGGCGGACATGCTAGAGTGTATGCCCATCGTGAGGGAAGGAATCACACGGACGTGATCGCAGGTACCTTTACTTTGCAATCATTGTCATTACTTTCTTTGATTGATTCTGGATCTACAAACTCGTACATACTGCGTAAACATGCTCAAATGCTTGGTTTACCTGTTGAGTCTTTGGATGTTGGTATGCGTGTGACTAGTTCCTTTGGTGAGACGGTTGTAACAAGAAAGTTGTGTAGGAGATGCCCCTTAAAGGTGCAAGATCATGTGTTTCTTGTTGATCTTATAGAATTTCCATTATATGGTTTTGATGTAATTCTTGGCATGGATTGGCTTGTTGAGCATAGAGCCGTGGTGGATTTCGAAAGCAAGCAAGTTTCGTTGAAACTTGCGGATGATTATGAGGTTGTGGTGGTGGGAGAAAATGTGAAGTTTCTAGCTAATGTGGTGTCTACCTTGGAAGCAAGCCGGATGTTGCAGGAAGGATGTGAGGCTTACCTAGCATATGTTATGAATCCAAGTTCAAAGGAGGTGCGCGTTCAGGATATAAGAATCGTGTGTGAGTTCTCTGGAGTGTTTCCGGAGGAATTACCTGGTTTGCCGCCTAGTCGAGAGGTTGAATTTGGAATTGAGTTGTATGAGAACACAACTCCGGTGTCTATTGCTCCTTATCGCATGGCACCCAAAGAGTTGAAGGAGTTGAAGACGTAATTTCAGGAGTTGCTTGACCGTGGCTTTATTCGGCCTAGTGTGTCACCTTTGGGTGCACCGGTCTTGTTTGTGAAAAAGAAAGATGGCACGATGAGAATGTGCATTGATTATCGTCAGCTGAATAAGTTGACCATCAAGAACAAGTATCCTTTGCCGAGGATTGATGATCTTTTTGATCAGTTTCAGGGAGCGACTGTGTTTTCAAAGATTGACTTAAGGTCAGGGTACTATCAGTTAAAGGTGAAGGATGTGGATGTACCGAAAACAGCCTTTAGAACGAGGTATGGGCATTATGAGTTCCTTGTGATGCCGTTTGGGTTGACGAATGGTCCTGCTGCTTTTATGGACATGATGAATTGGGTGTTCTATAAATTCTTGGACAAGTTCGTTGTGGTGTTCATCGATGATATCCTTGTGTACTCTCGTACTGAGGAGGAGCATGAAAGTCATTTGAGGATTGTTTTGCAAGCGTTGTTGGAAAATCAGCTTTATGCTAAGCCGAGCAAATGTGAGTTTTGGCTAAAGGAAATTGTTTTCCTTGGTCATATGGTTTCGGCTGAAGGGATTTTAGTCGATCCCCAAAAGGTTGAGGCGGTGATGAATTGGAAGCCTCCTAAGTCTGTTCATGAAGTCCGTAGTTTCCTTGGGTTGGCAGGATACTACCAGAGGTTTGTGGATGGATTTTCTAAGATTGATGCCCCTTTGACGAAGATGTTGCAAAAGGATGTTAAGTATGAGTGGACAGAAGCGAGACAACAAGCTTTTGAGAAGTTAAAAACAGCTTTGACGCAAGCTCTTATCTTGGTTCAACCTGAATTAGGGAAAGAGTTTGTGGTGTATAGTGACACATCTTATGTTGGTTTGGGGTGTGTGTTAATGCAAGAGGGTAAGGTGGTGGCTTATGCATCGCGACAGTTGAAAGTGCATGATCGCAATTATCCTACACATGACATTGAGTTGGCTGCAGTGGTTTTTGCTCTAAAGATCTGGAGACATTATCTCTATGGTGAGAAGTGTACTATGTACACGAATCAAAAAAGTTTGAAGTATTTGATGTCTCAGAAGGAGTTAAATCTTAGGCAACGACGTTGGGTGGAGTTGCTTAAGGATTACGATCAAACGATCGAGTATCATCCGAGGAAGGCCAATGTTGTGGCTGATGCTTTGAGCAGAAAGGTGGCCGTGGAGTTAAGAGCGATGTTTTCTAGCTTGAGCTATCGCAAGATGGTGGTCTTGTTGCTGAATTGCAAGTGAAACCATCTCTAATCCATTTGATAAAGGATAAACAATTGTTGGATGATTCCTTGGTGCCACTTGTTCAGGATATTGCTGAAGATAGGCCATCAGATTTCTGTTTTAATGATAATGGTGTGTTATGTTTTGGGAGTCGGATAGTGGTGCCGAATGATGTTGAGTTGAGGCGCACCATTCTGACTGAAGCTCATAGTAGTCCTTTTGCTATGCACCCTGGTAGTACAAAGATGTATCATGATCTGAAGGATGAGTACTATTGGGTGGGATTGAAGAAAGATGTCGTTGAGTATGTTAGCAAATGTATGGTTTGTCAGAGAGTTAAGGTTGAACATCAGTTTCCTTCAGGGTTGTTGCAGCCGTTAAGAATCCCTGAATGGAAGTGGGAGAGGATCACCATGGACTTTGTGTCTAGTTTGCCTCTATCGCCATCGAAGAAGTATTCTGTTTGGGTGATTGTGGATCGCCTTATGAAGTGTGCGCATTTCTTGCCTGTGCATACTACGTACACCTTGGATAAGCTTGCAGAGTTGTACATCGCTGAGATTGTACGGTTGCATGGTGTACCAAAATCTATAGTGTCGGATAGAGATCCGAGGTTCCCGCAAGGTTTTGGGAGTGTTTGCATCAAGCATTGGGTACGCGGCTGAATTTCAGTACTTCTTATCATCCGCAAATGGATGGACAGTCGGAGCGTGTTATCCAAGTGCTTGAGGATATAATGAGGTGTTGTGTTATTGAGTTTTAAGGCTCTTGGGAGAAGCACTTGCCTTTGGTGGAGTTTGTTTATAATAATAGTTACCAGGTTAGTATTCAAATAGCACCTTATGAAACTTTGTACGGGAGGAAGTGCAGAACTCCTCTTTGTTGGGCTGAAACTGGACAAAAGTTGGTTTCGATGCCGGCTTTGTTAAAAGGAACCATCGAGAAGGTAAAGCTCATTTGTGAGCAGTTGAAGGAAGCATCGGATCAGCAAAAGTCTTACGCGGATTTGAAGCGTAAGGAGATAGAATTTACGGTAGGGACCGTGTGTTTTTGAAAGTTTCACCTAGGAAGAAGGTGATGAGATTTGGCCGGAAGGGCAAGTTGAGCCTAAGGTACATTAGACCATACGAGGTGATAGAACGCGTGGGTCCTGTTGCTTATAAGCTGAGACTACCTCAAGAGTTAGAAAAGATACATAATGTGTTTCATGTATCCATGCTTCAGAGGTATAGATCGGACCCTTCACATGTCATGCCCGTGGAGGAAGTTGAGTTGAATCCAGATTTGACATATGATGAGGAACCTATTGAGATTTTGGATTCAGACAGTAAGGTTCTTCGTGGTAAGACCATTGAGCTGGTCAAGGCGTGTGGAGACATTGTGGTGTTGAGGAAGCCACGTGGGAAAGAAAGGAAGACATGAAGAAGCAATTTCCTTACCTTTTTCCTCCAGGTAAATTTCGAGGACGAAATTTCTTAAGAGGGGGAGAGTTGTAACGCTCTGATTTTGGGCCTAGATGTTTTAGAGTTTGAATCGGGCTGGTCGAGAACGATTCGAATCTTAAAGGGAGATTTAGGGAACACCTAGTTCGAGATACTTTAAAAATATGGAAAAATACCTAAAAATCCTCATTTATTATATGAATGATTATGGTCAAATTTTTTTTACAAAATAAGGTTTGGAAATACTACATTTCGGTGTAGTAACCAAATCGCAGTTTTTGCAAAAGTTAAATAGTGACTGTTTTGTAAAGGATTGAAACTTTGAATCTTTAAGGAGATAATTTTACCAAAATGTTTTTAATCGGATTTCTCCTTATTTTGGGTAATTTTAATGATGTTTTAATTAAAGGAAATAAAGATAATTAAAAGGAAAAACTATCTTTGACTTTTCATAACTACCTTACGTCAATTTTCTCTCATTTCATTTTCTCTCAATTACTTTTCAGCCAAACACATTTCCTCCATCAATTAGCCTTTTATTTTCATTCCTTTTGATGAGATTTCAATCTCCTTTTGATTCCTAATATTTTCCTCATCAAATCCTCTTGTTTTCACATTGGATTTTCAAGAAAACTTGCCCAAATCAAGGAGAAATCAGCCATTAGAGGTAAGCTTCGTCCTTCTCCTCTAATGATCAGTTCTTTACTGAAATTCCCAAGTTATCAATCCTTTTGTTAATGATTTTTGAGTTGCCTTAATGTTAGAAACAAGAAATTGTATTAAACCTCAAGGTTTTTGGAGAGATCTTGATGATTTTCGTGGTGTTTGGTTAGGCTCTATTTTGATGTTGTTTTCTAATGTATTTTGGATGGTAATTGATGTTATAAATGAGGTTTTATCAAACAAATCCCGAATAGGTTTGGATTCCTAAGTTTTGTATGCTAGAATGGTGGTTTTTGTGGTGGTTTTGGTGCTCTATTATAGCTGGAGGTAGAAGGACGAGTTTGTTGTGGTTTTTGATGTTGATTGATGTTTAGAAATGATTAGAAGTGGTATATCTTGACTGGGCTTTGTTTTGGAAGAGTTTGGAAATGATTTCGGTTGTTTTTGGTATCCGAAATGAGGTTCTTGAGTAGAGCATCGAGTTTAGGTGTGTGGTGGATGATTTCAATGCATGATGATGCATTAATCCTCTACTCTTATGTGTTATAAACATGGGAGACATCTTCGGACAACTTTGGTGTTGATTCGGGAGCTTAGATAGCATTTCGGCGAGCAAGGGAAACGTAATCGGTGAGTGAGAATGGTTTTAAAAGTCCTTGAGGGACAAAGAAACAAGGTTTGGGGATTTAGGAAAGGTTTGAAACACCTTTCTAAGTCCGGAAGTAAGTGTTGGATAGATTGCTCTGTTATATGTGGTGGTTGGCCCTAAAATGCTTTTACATGCTCATGGTTTGAGATAGATAAATTCCTACTGTTTTTATGCATGATTTGTAGCATGAGATGATGCTTGAAATGATTTCATGAAATAACATGTTGCATTGATGAGTTTTGAGCTTTTGTTTTAAAGCATGGCAAATGTTATGGTTTTGAAATGAGATGAGAAAGATTTGAGAAATGTTGCATAAAAAACAGTAGGTGAGAAGATGTTTTGACATGATATATTGGCATAGAAGATGAAATACTTACCGGATATAATTGATCGATCAATAGGATGAGAGTGCACTATAAACTAAAAATTCGTACGTGCTCTTTGGTTTAATCCAAAGGGAGAGACCGATGATGGGCATTCCATCGGGTAGGACTTGGCGAAATACCCAAGCTTTGTGGCGATGAGAGATTTCGCCATGTGAGTACGGTGATGTGAGATTCCACCGGAAATTATATTTTCTAGACAAGTGAGTACGGTGATGTGAGATTCCACCGGAATCGTCTAGTTGTTTGAGAATGTTGTCCGCATATCCAAGTAATAATGAGATTTGAAATGCCAATATAATATATGAAAATGCTTTTGATTCACATGTACCTATTGATGAGATGATTTATGCTATGAGAAATGCATATGAGATTTGTATATGAAATGCTTTGGTTTTCACAAGCATGTGTATGGCCTTGCCATGAGATTTGCATTGGTTTAAGTGCATGAGATAAAATTGAGGTACATGTGTTTTCGATGAAGAGTTGCTTTGAAATGGTTTTCAAGCATGAAATAGAATGAACATGTTTTAGAAAAGGCTTTTGAGAAAGTGTTTTGAATAATGCATTGTTGTGTTGGTTTTCTTTAGAGCTGGCCTCACTAAGAAAATGTGCTTACGCTCTATTTTACCAATAATGCAGATAATTGAGGTGTTTTCGGGCAGCAAGAAGGTTAAGAACATCCAAGGAAGTGCAAAGCTCATGTATGGTGATGTTTTTTTATACACTTTAGTTTTGATACTTGGCAATGGGACACCAAGATTGTATTTGGGAGATGTGTTTTGAACTCCCTAAGTTTGTGGCATGTTTGTGATGGCTTTTATGGGTTTTAAATGGTCCTAATGGTTGGTTGGAGGTTTGAGCTCTATAATTGGTTTGGTGGATAGGAAGCATGCATATAGTTTCAATGTTCTTGTGCTTGATGCCATGTTTGTAACCCCCTTAGCCCGGCCTAGACGGTTGACCCGAACTATGGAGATTACACGGGAAAATCAAAGTCAACCTGAAAGTCAACCTTGATTAACGACCCTTTTTTTCTATATTTTTAAAGCATCCCAAACTAGGCTTTCCCTAAAACCTCCTTTTATATTCGAACCGAATATCAGATCGGTCTGGTTCAGACCCTAAACTTCTAAGCCCAAAATTGGGGTGTTACAACTCTCCCCCCTTAAGAAATTTCGTCCTCGAAATCTACCTAGAGGAAAAAGGTACGGAAACTGCTTCTTCATGTCGTCCTTTCTTTCCCACGTGGCTTCCTCAACACCACGATGCTTCCACAACACCTTAACCAATTCAATGGTCTTGCCTCGAAGAACTTTACTGTCCGAATCCAGAATTTCAATAGGCTCCTCATCGTAGGTCAAGTCTGGATTCAACTCCACTTCCTCCACAGGCATAACATGCGAAGGATCCGATCTATACCTCCGAAGCATAGAGACATGAAACACATCATGTATCTTTTCCAACTCTTGCGGTAACCTCAGCTTGTACGCAACAGGACCCACACGTTCAATCACCTCGTAAGGTCCAATGTACCTAGAGCTCAACTTACCCTTCCGGCCAAACCTCATCACCTTCTTCCAAGGCGAAACCTTCAAGAACACACTGTCACCTACCGCAAACTCAATCTCCTTACGCTTCAAATCTGCGTAAGACTTATGTCGATCATAAGCTGCCTTTAATCGCTCACAAATGAGCTTCACCTTCTCTGGTTCCTTTCAACAAAGTCGTCATTAAAACCAACTTCTGACTTGTTTCAGCCCAGCAAAGAGGAGTTCAGCACTTCCTCCCGTACAAGGCTTCATAAGGTGCCATTTGAATACTTACCTAGTAGTTATTATTATAAGCAAACTCCACCAAAGGCAAATGCTTCTCCCAAGAACCTTGAAACTCAATCACACAGCACCTCAACATATCTTCCAGCACTTGGATAACACGCTCAGACTGTCCATCCGACTGTGGATGATAAGAAGTACTGAAATTCAGCCGCGTACCCAAAGCTTGATGCAAACACTCCCAAAAAACGCGATGTAAACCTCGGATCTCTATCCGACACTATAGACTTTGGCACACCATGCAGTCGTACAATCTCAGCAATGTACAACTCTGCAAGCTTGTCCAAGGTATACGTAGTATGCACAGGTAAGAAATGCGCACACTTTGTAAGGCGATCCACAATCACCCACACCGAATTCTTCTTCGATGGCGACAAAGGCAAACCAGACATAAAGTCCATGGTAATCCTTTCCCACTTCCACTCAGGAATCCTCAACGGTTGCAACAACCCTGAAGGAAACTGATGCTCAGCCTTAACCCGCTGACAAACCATGCACTTACTCACGTACTCCACAACATCCTTCTTCAAACCCACCCAATAGTACTCATCCTTAAGATCACGATACATCTTTGTACTACCAGGGTGCATAGCAAAAGCACTACTATGAGCTTCAGTCAGAATAGTGCGCCTCAACTCTGCATCATTCGGCACTACTATCCGACTTCCAAAACACAGAACCCCATCATCATTAAAACAGAAATCCGATGGTCTATCCTCGGCAATATCCTGAACATGTGGCACCAAAGAATCATCCAACAACTGCTTATCCTTTATCAACAGAACCAAAGATGGTTTCACTTGCAATTCAGCCACAAGCCTTCCATCTTGCGAAATACTCAGGCTGGCAAACATAGCCCTTAACTCCACTGTCACCTTTCTACTCAAGGCATCCGCTACAACATTAGCTTTTCTCGGATGGTACTCGATCGTCAGATCGTAATCTTTAAGCAACTCCACCCAACGTCGTTGCCTAAGATTCAATTCTGTTTGAGACATCAGGTACTTCAAACTTTTGTGATCCGTGTACACAATACACTTCTCACCATACATGTAATGTCTCCAAATCTTCAAAGCAAAAACCACCGCAGCTAACTCAATATCATGCGTAGGATAATTGCGCTCATGCACCTTCAACTGGCGCGATGCGTAAGCCACCACCTTATCCTCTTGCATCAACACACACCCTAAACCAACATAGGATGCGTCACTATACACCACAAACTCTTTCCCTGATTCAGGTTGAACCAAGATAGGAGCTTGTGTCAAAGCTGGCTTAAGCTTCTCAAAAGCTTGTTGCCTTGCTTCTGTCCTCTCATACTTGACATCCTTTTGCAACAACTTCGTCAAAGGTGCAGCAATCTTCGAAAATCCATCCAAAAATCTCCGGTAATATCCTGCCAACCCAAGGAAACTACGGACTTTATGAACAGACTTAGGAGGCTTCCAATTCATCACCGCCTCAATCTTCTGGGGATCAACACGAATCCCCTCAGTAGAAACCACATGACCAAGGAAAACAACTTCCCTAAGCCAGAATTCGCACTTGCTCAGCTTAGCATAAAGCTGATTCTCCAACAACGCCTGCAACACAATCCTCAAATGCCCCTCATGCTCCTCCTCAATACGAGAGTACACAAGGATATCATCAATGAACACCACAACAAACTTGTCCAAATATTCATGGAACACTCTATTCATCATGTCCATAAAAGCTGCAGGAGCATTCGTCAAGCCAAATAGCATCACGAGGAACTCATAATGCTCATACCTCGTTCTAAAGGTTGTTTTGGCACATCCACATCTTTCACCTTAAGCCGGTAATAACCTGACCTTAAGTCAATCTTAGAGAACACATCCGCTCCCCAAAACTGATCAAAGAGATCATCAATCCTTGGCAAAGGATACCGATTCTTGAGAGTCAACTTGTTCAACTGACGATAATCGATGCACATTCTCATAGTGCCATCCTTCTTCTTCACAAACAAGACTGGTGCACCCCAAGGTGACACACTCAGCCGAATGAAACCACGATCAAGCAACTCCTGAAGTTGCGTCTTCAGCTTCTTCAACTCCTTAGGTGCCCTTTCGGTAAGGAGTAATGGACACTGGAGTTGTGTTTACATACAACTCAATTACAAACTCCACCTCTCGACTAGGAGGCAATCCAGGTAACTCCTCCGGAAACACTACAGGAAACTCTCGCATAGTCCTGATATCTTGAACGCACAACTCCTAAGAGCTAGGATTCATCACAAAAGCTAGGTAAGCCTCACAACCTTGCCTCAGCATTCGGCTTGCTTCCAACGTAGACACCACGTTGGCAAGAAAGTTCACATTCTCGCCAACCACCACCACCTCGTATTCATCCGCAAGTTTCAACGAAACTCGCTTGTTCTCAAAATCCACTACAGCTCGATGTTCAACAAGCCAATCCATACCAAGGATTATATCAAAACCATAGAATGGCAATTCCATGAGATCAACAAGAAAAACATGGTTTTGCACTTTCAAGGGACATCTTCTATACAACTTCCGTGTCACAACGGTCTCACCAAAGGAACTAGTTACACACATACCAACATCGAAAGACTCAACAGGTAAACCAAGCAATTGAGCATGTTCACGCAATATGTATGAGTGTGTAGATCCAGAATCAATCAAGGAAAGTAATGACAAGGATTGCAAAGTAAAGGTACCTGCAATCACATCCGTAACATTTCTCCCCTCACGCTGAGCATACACTCGAGCCTGGCCACCACCCTCAGGTTGAACAGCCACCACATGTGCCACATTCCTCCCACCATTATCTATGCGCTGGAAGTTACCACGGCCGCGCCCACGACCTCTCTGTGGTGCAACTACACCAGGAGCACGTCCTTGACCACCACCGGCCAACAAAGGACACTCCCTCCTCATGTGGTCTGTCGTACCACAATTCTAGCATGAATTACCGGTCACTGCTACAGGAGCCTGAGCCTCCCTCGGTGCTCGAGGACAATCTCGCCTCAAATGGCCACGAGATCCACACGTCCAGCACGTGTTCTGAACAGCCCTCATCCTATCTCCCTGAACAGGCGCACCATGCCCTCCATTACCACGCCTAGCAGAAGACTGATACCTCTTATCCCGTCCTCTCTTGTTCCGTCCACCACCGGAACTATAATCAGACTGATAACTCTTTTTCCTGAGCTAGAACTAACGCCTCTGGAAGACAAACCCAAGTTCTGCTCGATGTCCTTCGCTCTACTCACCAGCACATCAAAATCTGTATACTCAGCTGCAAGCATAAAAGTCTTCACGTCCGTCACCAAACCATAACAGAAGCGTTCACACCTCTCCCACTCATCAGGAATTAGCTCAGGTGCGTACTAACTAAGGTGGACAAACTGGATCTCATACTCAGCCACCGTCATGTTTCCTTGCACAAGAGACATAAATTCTCTTTTCTTCTCATCTAGGTATCGCACACCTAGATACTTTCGCTTGAACGCGTTCAAGAAGAACGCCCAAGTCACATCATTTTCCTCCATTCCAGAGACAATGGTCGTCCACCACGTATAAGCATCATCATGCAGCAGTGATACCACACAACCCAACTTCTGCACATTGTTTTAGTTCATATGCCCCAAAATCCTATTGGCGCTTTCCAACCAAGATTTAGATCCTTTAGGAGATAAACCTCTGAACTCAGTCCCTCCCAGACTGCGAAGACGTTCCAAAGACAATCTCACATTAGCATCACCCTGATGCGCAGCTCTGTGAGCTCCAGCTACTGCTGCCTGAAAGGCTCCCGCAATAGCCTGAATCAACACAGTCATGTCAGGAGCAGCTTGCCCCTGCACACCCTCAGGTCCAGTGACCCCAGCACCAGCACCAACACCAACATTATCACCTCCAGCACCACCACCGCCGGGGGGTCCACCACCAGGGGAGGAGGTATATCCACAACATTCTCAGCATTTTCCTCATTCTCGCTCTGAGCCATAGCTCTCGTATTCATCCTCATCTCTCTAGGAGGGCCTATTTACAAGAAAACAATGCACTGATACAAATGCAGTAAACATAATTAGGCTCAACAAGGTAAGTAATCCAAGTACTCAAGCTCATTTTCCAAAAACAATTCCTTTCATTAGTTTTGATATGGAAATGGGTCCCCCTAACATGCTTCAACATAGCATAACATCACAATTGCAACCATGCATCACAATTCATAAAACATTCTTTCACTTAAAAGGTTCGTGTTGCAAAAACACATACATCACCCACATAACAATTCCCAACTACACGAGAACCAAGCTTTGATACCACCAAATGTAACCCCCTTAGCCCGACCTAGACGGTTGACCCGAACTACGGAGATTACACGGGGAAAATCAAAGTCAACCCAAAAGTCAACCTTGATTAACGACCCTTTTTTTCTATATTTTTAAAGCATCCCGAACTAGGCTTTCCCTAAAACCTCCTTTTATATTCAAACCGAATATCAGACCGGTCTGGTTCAGACCCTAAACTTCTAAGCCCAGAATTGGGGTGTTACAATGTTTGAGCTTATGCTTCTTATACATGTTCCTTGATGTTTAATCAAATTGTTGGTATGATATGGTATGTTGTGAAGCATGTTTGAGTAGGCTAAAAGGTGAAAAACCAGAAATTTCTGCTATCACAGGGCAGGGTGTATCAAAACACCCTTAACTGTTTCGAAACGGGGGCCTGTAATGGCCATAGCGTTTCGGAACGACTAAAGGTGTTTCGGAACATTTTGGCTACTGGAGAGGCTTGTTTCGATACCGGTCTCGGAACGCACCCGAGTACTGAAACAGTCAACTCCATTTCGATACGGGCGTTTCGGTACGAAGGTTGGTGTTCCGAAACGGATGACTGTTGGATGAAGATTTGAATTGTTTTAAGTTTCCATGTTTTACGTTTTAGTCCTAAATGTTGTGGATGCAAATGCTTGAGCTTGGAATGTCCTTTTTAGTTGAAATTTGACAGAGGAGCATGCAATATGACTAATTACATATTGGTAAGCTTAAAATCTATTAAGTCTTTATATTTTCCAAAAAATACCTTTTGGTCCCTAAAAGTGTAATTCATGCAATTGAGTCCCTAAATGATTTTCCGATCGTTGTGCCCTTCTCTCTTATGATTCTTGAGTGTTCACATAGGCTTAATGTGCATCTAGAAAACATTAAAAAGAAAAATAAAGGGTCGTTAATCAAGGTTGACTTTCGGGTTGACTTGGGTTTTCCCCGTGTAATCTTCGTAGTTCAGGTCAAGCGTCTAGGCCGGGCTAAGGGGGTTACACAATCGTCCAGGTAAGTTCTTCGAGCCCCTAAATTATACCTCGAATGAACATATAATCTAGAAGCCTTTAATTGGAAAGCCACATGTTCTAGATCTTAAGCTCCTGCCAGGGCAGCTTAAATATGTCTTTCTTGGTTTGAATGATACGTTGCCCGTAATCATCTCTTTCATGTTAATGCAGAAACAAGAGGAGCAGCTAATCAGAATGCTACAGCAGCATAAGAAGGCCATTGGATGGACTATAGCTGATATCCAAGGCATTAGTCCGGCATTATGCATGCACAAGATTCTCTTGGAAGATGATCATAAGCCAACTATTGATGCCTAGAGACGTTTGAACGAGGCTACGCGAGAAGTGGTGAGAAAAGAGATTATCAAATGGCTTGATTCCGAAATCATATACGCCATCTCAGATAGCAAGTGGGTGAGCCCGGTGCAGTGTGTTCCCAAAAGGGGAGGCATAACCGTGGTAACCAACGAAGAAAACGAGCTAATCCCAACCAGGACTGTGACCGGTTGGAGGGCTTGTATGGATTACCAGAAGCTTAACAAAGCTACCCGAAAGGACCATTTTCCCTATCTTTTATTGATCAAATGCTTAATAGATTAGCAGGGAAACCTTACTATTATTTTCTTGATGGTTATTCAGGTTACAATAGATAGCAATTGCACTGGAGGATCAAGAAAAAACTACCTTCACATACCCGTACGACACCTATGCTTTTCGGAGAATGCCATTTGGGCTCTGCAATGCACCAGCAACCTTCCAAAGGTGCATGATGGCAATATTCTCCGACATGGTGGAGGATTTCCTAGAGATTTTCATGGACGACTTTTCCGTCTTTGGAGACAGTTTTGAAGGTTGTTTATGCAACTTGCAGAAGGTTCTTGAAAGATGCGAAGAGGTGAACCTGGTGTTGAACTGGGAAAAGTGCCACTTCATGGTAGATAAAGGGATAGTACTAGGCCACAAAGTAAGCTGCTGTGGCATAGAGGTGGACAGAGCCAAAATAGAAGTCATCGAAAAGCTGCCGCCACCCACCACAGTCAAGGGGATTCGAAGTTTCTTAGGGCATGCTGGGTTTTCTCGACGATTTATTGCAAATTTCTCGAAGATTACTAAACCCTTATGCCACCTACTGGAGTAGAATAGTCCATTTGATTTCAATACTGAATGTACTGAGGCATTCAGAGTTCTGAAAGAGAAACTGGTAACAGCTCCGATCGTACAACCACCATACTGGAGTCTGCCATTCGAGATAATGTGTGATGCCAGTGACTATGCTGTCGGGGCAGCACTAGGGAGAGGAAGGATAAGCTCTTCCATGTAATTTACTATGCCAGCAAAACACTGAATGATGCCCAAGTCAACTACACCACGATAGAGAAGGAGCTGTTAGTAGTGGCGTTCTCAATCAACAAGTTTCGTCCGTACATACTTGGAACAAAGGTGGTGGTCCATACAGACCATTCAGCACTAAAGTATCTGTTCATGAAAAAGGATGCAAAACCGAGATTGATACGTTGGATTTTGCTGCTGCAAGAGTTTGAAATTGATATCAAGGATAAAAAGGGAACAGAGAACCAAGTGGTAGACCACTTGTCGAGGCTAGAGACGGGAAGGAGTCAATCCACAGATAGGACCAACATATTGGAGACCTTCCTAGATGAACAATTGTTTGCTGCCACCAGCACTACCGCGACAACCATGGCGGCAGGTAAGCTTTCTGAAACCCCTTGGTACGCTGATTTTGTTAATTGCATTGTTAGTGGGGTACTACCTCCGGAACTTAATTACCAAGCAAGGAAGAGGTTCCAAAATGATGCAAAACATAATTATTGGGACGAACCTCTTCTTTTCAAACACTGTGCCGATCAGATTATCAGGAGATGCGTACCACAGGATGAACAGGAAGCTGTGCTTCACCATTGCCATGCTTCCCCGTATGGAGGACACCTAGGTGGAAACAAAACCACTGCTAAGGTTCTGCAATCTGGTCTCTATTGGCCTACACTGTTCAGGGATGCACAAGCCTTCTACAAAAGCTGTGACAAATGCCAAAGGACTGAGAACATCTCGAGAAGGCATGAGATGCCACTACCGAACATTTTAGAGGTCAAAACCTTCGATGTATGGGGAATCGACTTCGTGGGACCATTCCCAGCATCTTGTGGGAATTTATACATCATACTGGCAGTGGATTATGTGTCAAAGTGGGTAGAAGCGATCGCCACTCAAAAGAATGATGCCAAGACTGTTTAGAGATTTCTTCACAAGAACATCTTCTCCAGATTTGGCATCCAAAGGGCGATAATTAGTGATGAGGGGTGTAACGCCCCGGTTTGGGCTTGGTAGTTTTGAGCGTTGACCGGTTTGGTCAAAGTGCTGGTCGAATCTAAAGAGGTGAAATTAGGAAAGCTTAGTTCGGGTTGCATTAAAAATATGGAAAAATGTTCTAAAATCATCTTTTAATATATATAAGTGAACTGTGAAATCAATTTTACAAAATGAGGTTTGGAAGGCTGATATTTTGGCTAGTGACCAAAATGTAATTTTTGAAAGTTGAGTGACTGTTTTAGAAAGGGTTGAAACTTTGAATCTTTAAGGAGCTATTATTCCAAAAAGAGTTTCTCCAGATTTTTCTAAGATATTTTAATGTATAATTCTGATTTTAAAGCTTAAGAAAAGTGGAGGGAAATCATTTTACTATTTTGTAACCAACTTTCCATTTTCTTCCAATTTTCCTTTTCTCTCATTTTCTCTCAACCCAAACACTTTCTCTCCAGAGATTTCTTTCTGATTTTGTCACTCAAGTCTATCTTTTCAATTCTCTTTGGATTCCTAATCATTTCAACAACAAAACCATGCAATTTGCTAATTGGATTTTCAAGCTTTTTGGCTCTAAAGAGGAGAAACTCAAGTTTGGAGGTAAGAACGTCCTTCTCCTCTAAACTATCAGTTCTTTACTGAAATTCCTAAGTTCTCAATCCTTAATTGATGTTTTATAAATGGCTTTTAAGTTGTTTAATGGATCTTGGCTTAAAATGCAAGATTTGGTGATTTTTGATGAATTTTCGTTGGATCTGTTAAAGCAGTGTTTTAAGGTGTTAAAATGATGATTAATGAAGGATAATTTGATGAGGAATTGAGTTTTGATTAATGCAATCCCGGATAGGTTGAATTTCCTAAGTTTAGCTTATGATTTTAGGTTGTTTTTGGTGTGATCTTGTGGATCTGTTGTTGCTGGAGGTATAAGGATGTTGATAAGCTCTTTTTAGATGTTAAAGGATGTTAAAGGATGTTAGGTTTTGATGGTTAATGGCTGGGCTTTGTTGAGAAGTTGTTTGGAGGCATTTTCGGTTGTGTTTGGTGGCCGAAAATGGAGTGTGGATGAGAGCAGCGAGTTTAGGTGCTTTCATTGAAGCTATTAATGCATGATGATGCATTAATCCTCTGCTTTGATGTGTTAAAACAGGGGAGGCATCTTTGGATCCAAGAGTTGTTGATCCGGAAGCTTGAATTGGTGCTTCGGCAAGAGGCGAAGTGGAATCGGTGAGTGAAATTGGGTTTTCGGCTTTGAAACCAATGTCTTGGGAGCTTAGTTTAAGTCTAAACAACTTTGCTAAGCTCAAGTGTAAGTTTTCGGAAAACTCTCTAAGTGGTGGTCATGGTCTTGTTGTGATGCAATGTGGTTTATTGCATGTTTTAAATTCTGTTTTGTAAGCATGTTTTAGCATGGTAAATGCTGATTTTGTAAGCCATATGTTGAAGGAAGCTCAAGGTAAGAGTTCCTTGTTTTTGAACATTGACTAAATGTGGTTTGATGCTTTGAAATGCATGTTGAATATGGCTTGGTTTAATGCTTTAAAACAGTGGGTTATCTGATGATAATGATGAATATTGGCAAGTGATGTTTTGAAAAAGGTTAAGGTCACCAAGGTGGTTAAAAGTCCTTGAGTGAGCCTTGTGGATTCTAAGAACTTCATGGTGGTTAAAAGTCCATGATGATTCTTGTAAGGTCACTAAGGTGGTTAAAAGTCCTTGAGTGAGCCTTGTTACTTAAGAACATCAAGGTGGTTAAAAGTCCTTGGATGGTTCTTGTTAAGGACACAAAGGTGGTTAAAAGTCCTTGTGTGGTCCTTGCCATGGTGTTTAAAAGTCCATGGGCCAAGGTGTTTAAAAGTCCATGGGGCCAAGGTGTTTAAAAGTCCTTGGGAAGAACACAAAGGTGGTTAAAAGTCCTTGTGTGTTCTTGGAAACTATAAGATCACAATTGTGTTTAAAAGTCCATATGTGAGTCTTATGTCGAACATGTTGTTTTTAAAAGATGAAACTTATCACTTGTGGCCAATATGATATGAAATGATGGGGAAGCATGTATTGCTTGTTTAAATTGCTTTTGAGCATGAGTAAAGTATGATTTGAAGCATGATTTATAAAGTGTTTTGTAAATGCATTATTGAATGGTTTTAATGAGCATTCCTCACTAAGCTATTGCTTACGCTCTCTTCGTTTTCTTAAACCAATAATGCAGAACATTAAGGAGCTTTGATGGCAGCAAGGAAGGCAAGCAACCAAGTGAGAAGTTAAGCTCAAGTATAGGAAGGTTTTCTTTGAACACACTTTAGCTTTTGGGCATTTGGCAATGGGGGACCTTTGTGAATGTTTTGGGGAGAGGTTTTGGACTCCCTAAGTATGTTGAATGTTGATGAGATTGCTGGATTTTGTAATTGGCCACTATATGCTTGATTTGGAAGTTTATGCTTGAATGTCTTGCTTGTGTAGGAAGCATGCCTATAGAATTGGGGCTTTTCTTATATGTGGTTAATATGTTGATTGGTTGATGCAAACATGTCTCATGTATGTTGAATTTCATGCTGGTAAAGTTTGGTAGCTTTTGGAGCATGTTTGGCTGATCAATTGTGTGTTTGAGTATGTAAAATACAGCTTTTTGTGCAGGCTGTTTCGGAACAGTGGCCCTCGTTTCGGAACGGGTGCCCTGAACCAGCCCAGGCGTCCGAAACGGGTGACACCGTTCCGAAACGGAATGGTCACTGCCAGCCCCTGTTTCGGTACGCGTTGCGGAACGGCCCCGCGTTTCGAAACAGGCTCTGTCTGTTCCGGAACGGTCGACCGTTGGAGGCTGACATTGGCAGTTGAATGTTTTGGATTGTTTGCATTTTGGTTCTGAATCTTGTTAGTGCAATTGTATGAGCTTGGTATGTCCGTTTGAGCTGAGATCTGGCAGAGAAGCATGAAATCTGATTAATTTCAAGATGATAACCTTATTTTGGATTAAGGCCTTGTAATTTACAAAATTTACAATTTGGTACCTAAAGTTGTAATTTGTTCAATTGGGTCCCTGATTGATCTCTGATGTTTATGATCTTTGAGTATGTTGTTTGTATGATCACAATTAGGGTTAATGTGCATCTAGACAAGATTTAAAAGAAAAAAAAGGGTCGTTAATCAAGGTTGACTTTCGGGTTGACTTTGGTTTTCCCCGTGTGAATTTCTTCATTCGGGTCAACCGTCTAGGCCGGGTTAAGGGGGTTACATTTTGTGGTATCAGAGCCGAGTTCTCGAGTAATTAGGAATGATTATGTGCATGTTTGAAGTATGTATGCTATGTATGCTTGGTTGATTGAAAGCATGTTTAATGGCTTGTGATTTTGATGCAATTGAGTTGTATGCTGTGATGTAGCATGTTGTGGGTACCCATTGCCAAATCAAAGCTAAGTAATGATGTTGATTTTAAATGAAGTTGAGCTTGAATACTTGGATTGCTTACCTTGCTGGGCCTGACTTTGTTTATTTGCATTGTAATTGCATGGCTAAAGTATGGCACCACGTAGAGAGTTGAGAGGTAATGTGCGAGCTACGGCTCCTAATGAGAACGAGAATGAGGAAAACACGGGTAGTGCGGTGGTACCTCCTCCTGCGCCTGGTGGTGGTGGTGCTGGGGGTGAAAGAGCTGAAGCTGCAGCTGGTGCTGGAGCTGCTGGACCTGAGGTTGGTCAGGGGCAAGCTATGCCTGATATGTCGATGTTGGTACAAGCTATTGCGGGTGCTTTTCGAGCAGCAGTAGCTGGAGCTCAAGGAGCTGGGCATCAGGGAGATGCTGGTGTTAGACTACCTTTGGAGCGCTTACGCAGTCTTGGTGGGACTGAGCTCAGGGGTATGTCTGCTGAAGGTTCTGAAGCTTGGCTAGAGAGTACCAAGAGGATTTTGGGACAGATGAGTTGCACGGATGTGCAAAAGCTGGGTTGTGTTGTATCCTTGCTTCAGGATGATGCGTATACGTGGTGGACGACCACTATAGCTGGGATGGCTGAGGCTGACATCACTTGGACATTCTTCCAAAATGTGTTCAAGAGGAGATATCTTGGTGTGAGATATCTTGATGAAAAGAAGCGTGAGTTCATGTCTCTTACCCAAGGGAGCATGAGTGTGGTTGAGTATGAAGTGCAGTTTGTGCGACTCAGTCAGTATGCACCTGAGCTGGTACCTGATGAGCGGGCGAGGTGCGAGAGGTTCCGTTATGGTTTAGTGACGGACGTGAAGATGTATGTGCTGGCCACTGAATATGATGATTTTGATGTGTTGGTGGGCCGAGCCAAGGACATTGAGATGAACTTGGGTTTATCTGTTAAAGGTGCTGGAGCAAGTTCTGGTAAGAGAGCTGCTGAGTATAGTTTCGGGGGTTGACGAAACAAGAGGGGACGTGATCAGAAGTATCAGTCCTCAGCTAAGAGAGGTGGTGGTGCACCTGCTCGAGGAGGAAATGCTAGAGCTGATCCGAGTGCTTGTTGGATCTGTGGTTCACGTGGTCACATGAAGCGTGACTGTCCTCGCGCTGTGAGGGAGGTGCAAGCTCCTGTTGCGGCAGCTGGGAATGGGTGCTGGAATTGTGGATTTGTGGACCATTTGAGGCGAGATTGTCCTATGTTGGCCGGTGGCCAAGTGCGTGCTCCCGTTGTTGCTGTACCGCAGAGAGGTCGTGGGCGCGGCCGTGGTAATTTCAAGAGAAGGGAGGAAGGTGGCCGAGGAGTGGCCCATGTTGTGGCTATTCAGCCTGAAGGTGGTGGTCAAGCGAGGGTGTATGCTCAGCGTGAAGGGAGGAATGATGCGGATGTGATTGCAGGTACCTTTACTTTGCAATCCTTGTCATTACTTTCCTTGATAGATTCTGGATCTACGCATTCATACATTTTGCGTGAGCATGCTGAATTGCTTGGTTTGCCTGTTGAGTCTTTGGATGTTGGTGTTCGTGTCACTAGTTCTTTTGGTGAGACTGTTGTGACTCGAAAGTTGTATAGAAGGTGTCCTTTGGTTGTTCAAGAACATGTTTTTCATGTTGATCTTATGGAGTTGCCTTTCTATGGTTTTGATGTAATCCTTTGTATGGATTGGCTTGCTGAGCATCGTGCTGTTGTGGATTGTGAAAATAAGCGTGTTTCGCTTAAGCTTGCGGATGATTATGAAGTTGTTGTGGTTGGTGAGAATGTGAAGTTTCTTTCCAATGTGGTGTCTACCTTGGAGGCGAGTAGGATGCTGAGGCAAGGCTGTGAAGCTTATCTAGCTTTTGTGATGAATCCTAGCTCTAAGGAGTTGAGGGTGCAAGATATCAGGGTTGTGAAGGAGTTTCCTGGAGTGTTTCCTGAGGAGTTGCCTGGTTTACCTCCTAATCGCGAGGTGGAGTTTGGAATTGAGCTGTATGAGAATACAACTCCTGTGTCCATTACTCCCTATAGAATGGCACCTAAGGAGCTGAAGGAGCTGAAGACGCAGTTGCAAGAGCTGCTTGATCATGGTTTCATTCGGCCAAGTGTGTCACCTTGGGGTGCACCGGTCTTGTTTGTGAAGAAATAGGATGGCACTATGAGAATGTGCATTGATTACCGTCAGCTGAACAAGTTGACTATCAAGAATCGGTATCCTTTGCCGAGGATTGATGATCTCTTTGATCAATTTCGGGGAGCTGCTGTGTTCTCTAAGATTGACTTGAGGTCAGGGTATTACCAGTTGAAGGTGAAGGATGTGGATGTGCCTAAGACAGCTTTCAGGACAAGGTATGGGCATTATGAATTTCTTGTGATGCCGTTTGGTTTGACAAATGCTCCTGTTGCTTTCATGGACATGATGAATCGTGTGTTTCATGAATACCTGGACAAGTTCGTTGTGGTATTCATTGATGATATCCTCGTGTACTCGCGTACTGAGGAGGAGCATGAAGAGCATTTGAGGATTGTTGTGCAAGCTTTGTTGGAGAATCAGCTTTATGCTAAGCTGAGCAAGTGTGAGTTCTGGCTTAAAGAGGTGGTGTTTCTTGGGCATGTTGTTTCTGCTGAGGGGATTCGTGTTGATCCTCAGAAGGTTGAGGCGATGATGAATTGGAAGGTTCCTAAGTCTGTTCATGAGGTCCGTAGTTTCCTTGGTTTGGCAGGATACTATCGGAGGTTTGTGGATGGTTTTTCCAGGATTGCTGCACCTTTGACGAAGTTGTTGCAAAAGGATGTTAAGTATGAGTGGACGGAAGCGAGACAGCAGGCTTTTGAGAAGCTGAAGGCGGCTTTGACGCAAGCTCCTATCTTGGTTCAGCCTGAATCAGGGAAAGAGTTTGTGGTCTTTAGTGATGCATCCTATGTTGGTTTGGGATGTGTGCTGATGCAAGAGGGTAAGGTTGTGGCTTATGCATCGCGGCAGTTGAAAGTGCATGAGCGCAATTATCCTACGCATGATATTGAGTTGGCTGCAGTGGTTTTTGCTCTGAAGATTTGGAGACATTATCTGTATGGTGAGAAGTGTACTGTGTACACGGATCATAAGAGTTTGAGGTATCTAATGTCTCAGAAGGAGTTGAATCTTAGGCAGCGGCGTTGGTTGGAGTTGCTCAAGGATTATGATCTGACGATTGAGTACCATCCTGGAAAGGCTAATGTTGTTGCGGATGCCTTGAGTAGGAAGGTAGCTGTTGAGCTAAGGGCTATGTTTGCTAGCTTGAGTATTTCGCGTGATGGTGGTCTTGTAGCTGAGTTGCAAGTGAAACCATATATGGTTCAGTTGATCAAGGAAAAGCAGTTGCTGGATGATTCCTTGGTGTCTCATGTTCAGGATATCGCGGAGGGTAGACCTTCGGATTTCTGCTTTAATGATGATGGTGTGTTGTGTATTGGGAGTCGAATAGTAGTGCCCAATGATGCTGAGTTGAGGCGTGCTATTCTGACTGAAGGTCATAGTAGTCCTTTTTCTATGCACCCTGGTAGTACTAAGATGTATCGTGATCTTCGTGATGAGTATTATTGGGTGGGTTTGAAAAAGGATGTTGCAGAGTTTGTGAGCAAGTGTATGGTGTGTCAGCGAGTTAAGGCTGAGCATCAGGTTCCTTCAGGATTGTTGCAACCGTTGAGAATCCCTGAATGGAAGTGGGAGAGGGTTACCATGGATTTTGTATCTGGTTTACCTTTGTCTCCATCGAAGAAGAATTCGGTTTGGGTGATTGTGGATCGCCTGACGAAGTGTGCGCATTTCTTGCCTGTGCATACTACGTTTTCTTTGGATAAGCTTTCGGAGCTGTACATTGCTGAGATTGTGCGGCTGCATGGTGTGCCTAAGTTGATTGTGTCGGATAGAGATCCGAGGTTCACATCGCGTTTCTGGCAGTGTTTGCATCAAGCTCTGGGTACAAGGTTGAATTTCAGTACGTCCTATCATCCTCAGTCGGATGGTCAGTCTGAGAGAGTTATTCAGATTTTGGAGGATATGTTGAGGTGTTGCGTGATTGAGTTCCAAGGTTCTTGGGAGAAGCATCTGCCTTTGGTTGAATTTGCTTATAACAACAGTTATCAGGCGAGTATTCAAATGGCACCTTATGAGGCTTTGTATGGGAGGAAGTGTAGGACTCCTATTTGTTGGGCTGAAACTGGTCAAAAGTTGGTTTCGATGCCAGCTTTGTTGAAAGGAACCACCGAGAAGGTGAAGCTCATTTGTGAGCGGCTGAAGGCAGCCTCTGATCGGCAAAAGTCTTACGCGGATTTGAAGCGTAAGGAGATAGAGTATGCGGTGGGTGACCGTGTGTTCTTGAAGGTTTCGCCTTGGAAGAAGGTGATGAGGTTTGGCCGGAAGGGTAAGTTGAGCCCTAGGTACATTGGACCATATGAGGTGGTTGAGCGTGTGGGTCCTGTTGCGTATCGGTTGAGGTTACCTCAAGAGTTGGAGAAGATTCATGATGTGTTCCATGTTTCTATGCTCCGGAAGTATAGATCTGATCCTTCGCATGTGATGCCTGTGGAGGAAGTGGAATTGAATCCGGATTTGACCTATGATGAGGAACCGGTGAAGATTCTTGATTCGGATAGCAAGGTTCTTCGTGGCAAGACCATTGAGTTGGTGAAGGTGCTGTGGAAGCATCAAGGTGTTGAGGAAGCCACGTGGGAGCGGAAGGAAGACATGCTGAAGCAGTTTCCTTATCTCTTTCCTTCATGTAAATTTCGAGGACGAAATTTCTTAAGGGGGGGAGAGTTGTAATGCCCCAGTTTTGGGCTTGGTAGTTTTGAGCGTTGACCGGTTTTGTCAAAGTGCTGGTCGAATCTAAAGAGGTGAAATTAGGAAAGCTTAGTTCGGGTTGCATTAAAAATATGGAAAAATGTTCTAAAATCATCTTTTAATATATATAAGTGAACTGTGAAATCAATTTTACAAAATGAGGTTTGGAAGGCTGATATTTTGGTTAGTGACCAAAATGTAATTTTTGAAAGTTGAGTGACTGTTTTAGAAAGGGTTGAAACTTTGAATCTTTAAGGAGCTATTATTCCAAAAAGAGTTTCTCCAGATTTTTCTAAGATATTTTAATGTATAATTCTGATTTTAAAGCTTAAGAAAAGTGGAGGGAAATCATTTTACTATTTTGTAACCAACTTTCCATTTTCTTCCAATTTTCCTTTTCTCTCATTTTCTCTCAACCCAAACACTTTCTCTCCAGAGATTTCTTTCTGATTTTGTCACTCAAGTCTATCTTTTCAATTCTCTTTGGATTCCTAATCATTTCAACAACAAAACCATGCAATTTGCTAATTGGATTTTCAAGCTTTTTGGCTCTAAAGAGGAGAAACTCAAGTTTGGAGGTAAGAACGTCCTTCTCCTCTAAACTATCAGTTCTTTACTGAAATTCCTAAGTTCTCAATCCTTAATTGATGTTTTATAAATGGCTTTTAAGTTGTTTAATGGATCTTGGCTTAAAATGCAAGATTTGGTGATTTTTGATGAATTTTCGTTGGATCTGTTAAAGCAGTGTTTTAAGGTGTTAAAATGATGATTAATGAAGGATAATTTGATGAGGAATTGAGTTTTGATTAATGCAATCCCGGATAGGTTGAATTTCCTAAGTTTAGCTTATGATTCTAGGTTGTTTTTGGTGTGATCTTGTGGATCTGTTGTTGCTGGAGGTATAAGGATGTTGATAAGCTCTTTTTAGATGTTAAATGATGTTAAAGGATGTTAGGTTTTGATGGTTAATGGCTGGGCTTTGTTGAGAAGTTGTTTGGAGGCATTTTCGGTTGTGTTTGGTGGCCGAAAATGGAGTGTGGATGAGAGCAGCGAGTTTAGGTGCTTTCATTGAAGCTATTAATGCATGATGATGCATTAATCCTCTGCTTTGATGTGTTAAAACAGGGGAGGCATCTTTGGATCCAAGAGTTGTTGATCCGGAAGCTTGAATTGGTGCTTCGGCAAGAGGCGAAGTGGAATCGGTGAGTGAAATTGGGTTTTCGGCTTTGAAACCAATGTCTTGGGAGCTTAGTTTAAGTCTAAACAACTTTGCTAAGCTCAAGTGTAAGTTTTCGGAAAACTCTCTAAGTGGTGGCCATGGTCTTGTTGTGATGCAATGTGGTTTATTGCATGTTTTAAATTCTGTTTTGTAAGCATGTTTTAGCATGGTAAATGCTGATTTTGTAAGCCATATGTTGAAGGAAGCTCAAGGTAAGAGTTCCTTGTTTTTGAACATTGACTAAATGTGGTTTGATGCTTTGAAATGCATGTTGAATATGGCTTGGTTTAATGCTTTAAAACAGTGGGTTATCTGATGATAATGATGAATATTGGCAAGTGATGTTTTGAAAAAGGTTAAGGTCACCAAGGTGGTTAAAAGTCCTTGAGTGAGCCTTGTGGATTCTAAGAACTTCATGGTGGTTAAAAGTCCATGATGATTCTTGTAAGGTCACTAAGGTGGTTAAAAGTCCTTGAGTGAGCCTTGTTACTTAAGAACATCAAGGTGGTTAAAAGTCCTTGGATGGTTCTTGTTAAGGACACAAAGGTGGTTAAAAGTCCTTGTGTGGTCCTTGCCATGGTGTTTAAAAGTCCATGGGCCAAGGTGTTTAAAAGTCCATGGGGCCAAGGTGTTTAAAAGTCCTTGGGAAGAACACAAAGGTGGTTAAAAGTCCTTGTGTGTTCTTGGAAACTATAAGATCACAATTGTGTTTAAAAGTCCATATGTGAGTCTTATGTCGAACATGTTGTTTTTAAAAGATGAAACTTATCACTTGTGGCCAATATGATATGAAATGATGGGGAAGCATGTATTGCTTGTTTAAATTGCTTTTGAGCATGAGTAAAGTATGATTTGAAGCATGATTTATAAAGTGTTTTGTAAATGCATTATTGAATGGTTTTAATGAGCATTCCTCACTAAGCTATTGCTTACGCTCTCTTCGTTTTCTTAAACCAATAATGCAGAACATTAAGGAGCTTTGAGGGCAGCAAGGAAGGCAAGCAACCAAGTGAGAAGTTAAGCTCAAGTATGGGAAGGTTTTCTTTGAACACACTTTAGCTTTTGGGCATTTGGCAATGGGGGACCTTTGTGAATGTTTTGGGGAGAGGTTTTGGACTCCCTAAGTATGTTGAATGTTGATGAGATTGCTGGATTTTGTAATTGGCCACTATATGCTTGATTTGGAAGTTTATGCTTGAATGTCTTGCTTGTGTAGGAAGCATGCCTATAGAATTGGGGCTTTTCTTATATGTGGTTAATATGTTGATTGGTTGATGCAAACATGTCTCATGTATGTTGAATTTCATGCTGGTAAAGTTTGGTAGCTTTTGGAGCATGTTTGGCTGATCAATTGTGTGTTTGAGTATGTAAAATACAGCTTTTTGTGCAGGCTGTTTCGGAACAGTGGCCCTCGTTTCGGAACGGGTGCCCTGAACCAGCCCAGGCGTCCGAAACGGGTGACACCGTTTCGAAACGGAATGGTCACTGCCAGCCCCTATTTCGGTAAGCGTTGCGGAACGACCCCGCGTTTCGAAACAGGCTCTGTCTGTTCCGGAACGGTCGACCGTTGGAGGCTGACATTGGCAGTTGAATGTTTTGGATTGTTTGCATTTTGGTCCTGAATCTTGTTAGTGCAATTGTATGAGCTTGGTATGTCCGTTTGAGCTGAGATCTGGCAGAGAAGCATGAAATCTGATTAATTTCAAGATGATAACCTTATTTTGGATTAAGGCCTTGTAATTTACAAAATTTACAATTTGGTCCCTAAAGTTGTAATTTGTTCAATTGGGTCCCTGATTGATCTCTGATGTTTATGATCTTTGAGTATGTTGTTTGTATGATCACAATTAGGGTTAATGTGCATCTAGACAAGATTTAAAAGAAAAAAAAGGGTCGTTAATCAAGGTTGACTTTCGGGTTGACTTTGGTTTTCCCCGTGTGACTTTCTTAATTCGGGTCAACCGTCTAGGCCGGGTTAAGGGGGTTACAAGGGGAGACACTTCGATAACAGGGTAATTGCTGCTGCCTTGAGAAAATATAGAGTAAAACACCGGATTGCAACAGCATATCACCGTCAAACCAATGGGCAGGTCGAGATATCCAACAGAGAAGTAAAGAACATACTTGAGAAGATGATTAATCCCACTCGAAAGGATTGGTCTCTACATCTCAATGATGCACTATGGGCCTATAGGACAGCGTTCAAAACATCATTGGGGATGTCACCCTATAGACTCATCCATGGGAAAACCTGTCACTTACCTGTTGAGATAGAACACAAAGCTTACTGGGCTATGAAAGCAGTAAACATGGACTGGGATAAGGCAGGACAGAAAAGGCTACTAGACTTGAATGAAATTGAGGAAATTCGAATAATGGCCTACGACAATGCCAAGATATACAAAGACAAAACTAAGAAGTGGCACGATAGGAAGCTGCTGCCACGACAGTTCTGCCCAGGGCAGCAGGTCTTGTTGTTCAACTCTAGGTTGAATCTTTTCCTAGGGAAGCTTAAATCTAGGTGGTCTGGTCCTTTCCAGGTTGTCCAAGTTTTCCCTCATGGTGCCATTATAATCAAATCACTAAAGGATGGGCACCAGTTCAAGGTCAAAGGACAAAGACTCAAGCATTATTAGGGGACTGAAGCCCCAAGAAGGCAGGAAGTAGTTACTTTAGGAGATGCCCCTCAAGACATCCCTAATTTAACTTAGTTTTATTTTATTTTATTTTAATTATTTATTAGGAATTAAGATTTATTTATTTATTTTAGAAATCAATTTTTTTTAATTTAGTTTATTTGGTTAATTAATTTTAGGAAACAAAGGAAGCAAAGCAAAGAGAAGGAATGAACCAGCCCACCACATTCACAACAGCCCCTTACAAAAAGTAGATTGGATTTTACATGCGAAAGGGTTTGTGAAGTTTAACGTTGATGGAGTAGCCATGGATGAAGTTGCAGGCTATGGAGGAGTGCTTCGTACTGAAGATAGAACGGTACGAGAAATGTTCTCTGGGCATTTCCCGTATAATGGCTCAAACCACGCTGAGGTAGTGGTCATTAAGCTTAATGGTGTGGTAAAGAAGCTTTAATAGTAGAATCAGACTCACAAGTCGCCCTCAATTGGATCTTATTCTTTTAACTTGTACCTGGAAGTTTTGGTCTACTTTTGATGAGATCAACAAGATTGTTGGAGTATGCCCAAAGACCAATCATAAGATGATTATAAATGACATTTTGTTTTTACCTTGTTTGTTCATAAAAAGTTGTTGCCATTATTATTATCAGTTACAATTTTGCGTGCGTAAATAAACTGAATTATAATAAAGTCCTTAGAATAATATGGTTATTCTTAAATGTCCTTAGTCGAGTATTATTGTGGGCATGGACAAAAATAATGCATTAAGACTAATATTTAGTTGATTAATGAAAAAGTGTTGTCATTAACATGGAGATGTCAAAATCAATACATAAGTATGTGTTAGAGAATGACATACTGGACTGACCCGCTATGAGCATGTTTCTTGGATTATTATGTGACATTCACAACATTGCTCATAGTTATAACTACATGCATGATCCTTAGATTTGAGATCATCATTATTTCAACATCATGAGTGACTTATTTTGATACGGTTAAATGTGTGTCGTAACAGACTACTCTATAAAGACTGATATTGGACAAGTCACAATCTATGTAGTGGAATATGGTTGATCAAGATAGGATTTGTCCCTCCTATATAATGAGTAATATCTATGTCACTTGATTGAGTGAGAATAGAAATGCATGACCATGCTCGAATAAGTTCATATGAGATATCATAGTTATTCATTTACAATAGTCTACTCAAGATATCAAGAAATATTAGATGGACTATACAAGTGTGATTGTTCCATGACTTTTGTCCAATCTAGATATAAAGGACAAAAGGATGTAATATATAAATAGAGTAAGGTTATGTAGAATCACAATTTCTTGTAACTTAGGTGACAATGACATATTGCTAGATGTCACTCATTATTTGTAATATTAGAAATGTTCTAATATTTACTACTAACAATACATGAACATACTGGGCCACGCCCACAGTTGAAATGAGCATATATTAAACGAATTATATATGTACAAATTTGTTGTACACGAATTTAGTTAAATTAACATATATTTGATATGTATAATTTACCTATTACATAAATATTAAAAGAAAAATAATTATTGTAATTATGACTCTTTTAACATATAAATTATATAACTTGATTTAAATCAATATATATTGAAATCCTAATTAAGTTGAATTGAGATTATATATATTTAATAAATATATATATATATATATTGAAATCCTAATTAAGTTGAGTTGAGATTATATATATTTAATATATAAATATTAAAATCCTAATTAAGTTGAATTGGGATTATATATATATATATATATATATTGAAATCCTAATTAAGTTAAATTAGGATTATATATATATATATATATATTGAAATCCTAATATGAGTTGAATTAGGACTTCAAAGGCTATATAAAGGCATGACAGATCTAGCAGTCTTTAATGTGTTTTGGGAAAACCCTTCTAAATTGTTTAGAGGGTATTTATATACTTGTTCCCTTCAAAATAGATTAGAGTGTTTTTATATGCTCGTTTCAACTGTTTGAACTACATAGAGGTCGGAGCATTATCGTTACGGCTTAAGAATCGACATTGTGGAATCGTGATTGAATATCTATCTTCTCCAAATTTAGAATTCAGATTTTAAACAGGTAATTCTTTACCCCTTTTCACCCTGATTTGTTCCTCGTACATAGATCTCTGGTGGTAATCGCCATATAATTTTTCTACTGCACCATGGGGTGTACCGACGTGACCCAACAGTGGTATCATAGCCACTTGTACGATACGGGTTCATGTTTTAATTAATTGGGTGATGTAATTGTATGAGATATATGTTGTTTTTTTTGGATTTAGTTAGAGAATATATGATATTTATACGAGCAAATCTATTCAATCACGGTTAATCTGTTAACACAGTTAAAAGATGTTCCTAAGATCGATGATTAAGAGTTAATCATCAGGATCTTTGTCGATAGAGTTTGAAATATTATATGTTAATTGTTAACATATTCAATATGGATTTTTAGATGTAAAGTGTTAAGATATGCAGGTTATAGTAATATATTAGAGTAATGGTTAGTCTATAGATTTCGCGCGGGAAAATAACAAGAGTTTGTTTCAGTAAAAACCTCGTGTATTCCAAAATATTGAAAAACACGATAATGTTGATAAAAGTTATCAAATCGTGAGGTTTTTACATAGCAATTAAGATGCTAATATTTAAAAATTTCCTCGCCGCTGGCCGAGCAGTGGCAACCCCACCAGTGGCTGCAAGGCCGCACGAACCCCGTCAGGGGCTTGACCGCTGATTAGGAACAATCTGGTGAGACCTCAATAATAAATCACATCGTTATTATGTTTGATATGCTCGGTGTTTAGAATTCATGGTTATAGCCCAATAGCCCATTTAATTTTATTTATAAGGTTTTGTAAATACGACCTGTGTGTCGTGCCTTTCTCTACTTCTATTGTAATTCTCTGCTCATCTTACTCCCTCGTATGTAAACAGAGTTTCTAAAAATGTAATCTATACAAAGAAGCATGGACCAGATGAACAAAAGTGTGGGCCGACAGAAAGATGCTTGAGAAGTGTTTTTATCCTTAGAATACTTTGGTTCTCTCATTGGCTTGGGACGGGCCACCTTGGGATATAACCTATAACTATTGCATTAATAGTGATATAATATTCACAAAACCCCTTAATAAAATATTAAGTCTTTGATTGCTTCCCAATATTAACCCTCGTTAAAGTCTAGGTCGATACAATGTAGGTTCTGCTAAAGCGAGGTACTTGTATCTATCTTGACCAAACGCGAAAAATAAGCAAGTGATATTCGTTGGTTGTAATATTGGTTAAAGACTTAACTAGGTTACACTAATATGATTAGAAAACCTAAAAGTTAGTTATTTGGATAATCATTAGATGATTATGAACAAGAGTTGTTCACCAAATGAAGGAGTTACATGAGATGTAATTAGCAAGTGTTACTTACCTAGATAGACCATAATCTTAAGAAAAAAGCCGAAGCTAACTTAAGAGAATGTGAAATTTGGACCCTTGCCCACTAGAAAAACTTTTAAGAAAGTATTTTCGACATTAATATTTGAGGTTTATTAATTTTAATAAAAGTAGTGGGAGTATAAAGTCCTTTTATAAACAAACTTGGTAAACGTACTCAAAATTCATATTTTATTTTTGTAGACTTATTGTGGCAAATACAAATTTGTTATCATTGTGATCGGTCCTTGAAAAGGACAAATTGAACGGCGTAAACTACCTTGACTAGTCACTGGAAGGAAAGTGTTTACATTGTAATAAGACATGTCATTGTAAAAGAAACTACCTCATTTATCTTGAAAAAGTCAAGAAGGCAAATGAAAGAGTAGTGTCCGCCTCAGATATTTATGTTATTTATTTATCAACACCTACTTCTTGGGTATTGGATACCCGTTATGGTTCTCATATTTTTACATTTGTATAAGGACAACAAAATAGTAGAAATCTAAGCAAATAAGAGGTGAACCTACGGATTGGTAATGGAGCAAGAGTTGCTGCATTAGCTATAGGAACATATAATTTATCGTTGCCTAGTGGACTTAATTTATGTTTAGCGTATTGTTATTTTGTGTTTAGTTTGACAAAAAACATCATTTGATTTCTTGTTTAGACAAGATTGGTTTTGATACAATTATTAAGAATAATTTTTGTTCTTTTATCTCGATAATTTTTTCTGTGGTGTGACACAATTAATAAATGGCCTCTATATTGTGGATCAAGAGAATTCTATTTACAACATAAATATGAAAAGATCAAAAAAATATGAATCTAATCAAACTTATCTTTAGCATTGTCACTTAAGTCATATAAGTGAAAAACACATTTCAAAACTTCATAAAGATGGATTTTTGGATTCATTTGTTTTCGAACAACTTGATGTATGTGAGCCTTGCTTATTGGGAAAGGTGACCAAAGCTCTTTTTAATGGTAAAAGTGTGCGAGCAAGTGATTTATTGGGATTAATACATAGAGATGTATGTTGACCAAAGAATACACAAGCTAGAAGAGGGTTTCAATACTTCATTACTTTTACAGATGACTTCAGTAGATATGGGTACATTTACCTATTGCATCATAAATCTGAAGCCCTTGAAAAGATCAAGGAATTTAAAAAATAAAGTACAAAACCAACTAGGAAAAAGCATTAAGGCTCTTCGATCAGATCGAGGAGGAGAATACTTAAGCTTAGAGTTTGGCGCCTTCTTAATGAATATGGGATTGTCTCACACCTCCAGTACTCCACAATGGAATAGAGTTTCTGAAAAGAAGAAATTGAACACTGTTAGACATGGTTCGATCAATGATGAGTCATGCTGATCTTCCAGTTTCTTTTGGGGGACATGTGCTAAAAATAGTTGCTTTCACACTAAATCGTGTTCCATCTAAATCAGTTCAAAAGACACCATATGAGATATGGACTGAGAAACATCCTAGTATGTCTTTTATGAAAATTTGGGGACGCGGAGCTTATGTTAAACATAAGATATCTACAAAGCTCAAACCCAAATCACATAAATTTAATTTTGTGGGTTATCCTAAAAAACTAAAGGATATTATTTCTTCAATCCTACCGAGAGCAAAGTATGTGTTGCTCGAACATGAATCTTCCTAGAAAGAGAATTTGTTTTCCGAAAAGAAAGTGGGAGAAATATTGAACTCAATGAAATTTGAGATCAACCACATATCATTGAACAAGAGATTGAACAACAAAAAGTTCCACAAGTTGTTGAGGAACAATCAACAGTTTTGGAAACACAACCATTGCGAAGATCTTTGAGAGAATGTAATGCGCCTGAGAAATATGGGTTTCTTACCACATTGCATGGTGATGTTCATGGATCAAGATGAGCCTAGGACTTATCAAGAAGCAATGATGGGGCCAGACTCTGAGAAATGGCTAGAGGCCATGAAATTCGAGATGGATTCCATGTCAGAAAACCAAGTTTGGACCTTGGTTAACCCACCTGAAGGGGTTAAGCCCATAGGGTGCAAGTGGTTTTTCAAAAAGAAAACTGACATGTAGGGTAATGTACAAACATACAAAGGGCGATTAGTCGCTAAGGGATTTCGTCAAATTCATGGTATAGACTATGATGAAACCTTTTCACATGTTGCTATGTTTAAATATATCCGGACCTTACTTGCGACAACTGCATTTTATGATTATGAGATATGCCAAATGGATGTTAAAACTGCTTTTCTTAATGAAAAGCCAGGTGAGGATGTTTACATGACACAGCCTGAAGGTTTTGTCGATCCAAAAGATGCCAGAAAAAATATGCAAGCTACAAAGGTGCATTTATGAATTGAAGCAAGCTTCTCGAATTTAGAGTCTTTATTTTAACGATGCAATCGAAGAGTTTAGTTTTATCAAAAATGAAGATGAGCCATATGTTTTCAAGAAAATTAGTGGGAGCACTATCATATTCTTGGTAATGTATGTGGATGACATACTGATAATAGAAAATGAAATATCTAGCTTACAGTCTATAAAAATCCTGGTTAGGAAAATGTTTTTCCATGAAAATCTTGGGTGAGGTAACATATATATTAGAAGTCTAGATATATAGAGATAGATCGCGATGAATCCTAGGACTGAGTCAAAATACATACATAAATAAAGTACTGAAAAGATTCAATATGGAAGAATCCAAAAGGGGTTCTTACATATAAGACATGGTATTTCACTCTCGAAGGAAATGTCTACTTCAACACCTCAAGAAAGAGAACTATGTGTAAGATTCCATATGCTTCATCAATTGGATCTATCGTGTATGACATGCTATGTACTCGTCTAGATGTATCATACGCTTTATGTATGAAAAACGGTACCAGGTAGATCCCCAGTGAAGGTCACTGGGTCGTAGTTAAAAACATCCTTAAGTACTTAAGAAGAACTAAGGATACAATTTTTAAATATGGAGGTGAGAAAGAGCTAAATATAAAAGGTTATGTTGATGCCAACTTTCAAACTGATAAGGATGATTCATAATCGCAATTCGGTTTTGTGTTCTGCCTAATGGAGGAGTTGTGAGCTGAAAAGGTTCAAAGCAAGATACAGTAGCTCATTCCACAATAGAAGTCGAGTATATTGTAGCATGTGATTCTGTAAAGAAGATGTTTGGATCCAAAAGTTCATATCTAAACTAGGGGTTGTGTCGAGCATATTGAATGCTATAGATCTACCTTGTGATAACAACTGAGCCATCGCACAAGCAAAAGAACCCAGAACTCACCAACGATCCAAACACATACTTAGGCACTACCATCTCATTCAAGAAATTATAAGATCATGGAGATGTGGAAATATTTAGAGTACCAATAGATGATAACATTGTCGATCTACTGAGAAAGCCTCTAACGCAGCAGAAGAAGGATTGTCACACAAAGTCACCTGATATTAGATCCACGAGTGATTGGTTTTAGTGCTAGTGGGAGATTGTTGGAGTATGCCCAAAGACGAATCATAAGATGGTTATAAATAACATTTGTTTTTACCTTGTTTATTCATAAAAAGGTGTTGCCATTATTATTTTCAGTTACAATTCTACGTGCATAAATAAACTGAATTATAATAAAGTCCTTAGAATAATATGGTAATTCTTAAATGTCCTTAGTCGAGTATTATTGTGGACATGGAAAACAAAAATGCATTAAGACTAATATGTAGTTGATTGATGACAAAGTGTTGTCATTGACATGGAGATGTGAAAACCAATACATAAGTATGTGTTAGAGAACGACAAACTAGACTGACCTGCTATGAGCATGCTTCTTGGATTATTATGTGACAGTCACAATATTGCTCATAGTGATAACTATATGTATGATCCCTAGACTTGAGATCATCATTATTTCATCATAGTGAGTGACATATTTTGATACGGTTAAACGTGTGTCGTAACTGACTACTCTATAAATACTGATATTGGATGTATCACAATCTATGTAGTGGAATATAGTTGATCAAGATATGATTTGTCCCTCCTACATAATAAGGAGTAATATCATAGGACACTTGATTGAGTGAGACTAGAAATGCATGGTCATACACGAATAAGTTGATATGAGATATCATAGTTATTCGTTATAACAGTCTACTCTAGATATCAAGAAATATTAGATGGACTATACTAGTGTGACTGTTCCATGACTTGTGTTCAATCTAGATATAAAGGACAAAATGACGTAATACATAAATAGAGTTAATCACAAATAGGTTATGTCAAATCATTATTCCTTGTAACTTAGGTGAAAATGACATATTGCTAGATGTCATTCATTGTTTGTAATAATAGAAATGTTCTAATATCTACTACTAACGTTACATGAACCTACATGGTCAAACCCATAGTTGAAATGAGCATATATTAACCGAATTATATATGTACGAATTCGTTGTACACGAATTTGGTTAAATTAATATATTTAATATATATAATTTAGCTATTGGATAAATATTAAAATAAAAATAATTATTGTAATTATGACTCTTTTAATATATAAATAATATAATTCGATTTGAATTAATATATATTGAAATCTATATTAAGTTGAATTGGGATTATATATATTTAATATATATATATATATTGAAATCCTAATTAAGTTGAATTAGGATTATATATCTAATATAATATTGAAATCCAAATATGAGTTGAATTAGGATTTCAAATGCTATATAAAGGCATGACAATCTAACAATCATTAATATTTTTTGGGAAAACCCTATACTTTAGAGAGTTTTTATATGCTCGTTTCAACTGGGTGAACTACGTAGAGGTCGAAGCGTTATCGTTGCGGCTTAAGAATTGACATCGTGGAATCGTGATTGAATGTCTATCTTCTCCAAATTCAAACTTTCAGATTTTAAACAGGTAATTCTTCACCCTTTTCACCCTGATTCGTTCCTCGTACATGGATCTCTAGTGGTAACCGCTGGATAATTTTTCCGCTGCGCGATGGGGTGTACCGGCATGACCCAACAAAGCTTTCACGCTCTATGGAAGGAGTTAAATTCTGTTATGCATAGATAGATCGGAATAGTATGAATATAATAGAATTATTCAAAGCATGGTGGTAATTTTGCTTAATCGGATGAGTCAGGATATTTCTTTTGTCGGTGTTAATGTATATGAGACATTTTTATTTTGTTTCCTGTAATTCCTGGGAGACTGTTCTTGTTTTAATCCATGTTGTGTTGTACTATTTTCCTCCACTTAAGTTAGGGAGGCTTTTAATAAGGCTCACAATAGGGGAAGGTGATTAAGATTATATATAATAAAATATTATTGTTGAGCAAAAAAAACAAGATATTAAAAAAAAAGATGTATCTACATTACAATCACACACAAATTTATAATATTTCTTTCGAGCGAGGTTTCAATACAAGGCTCACTCGTTTCCTTCAAGCTACATGTGTGTATGTATCCACTACCCATACACATATTGAATATTTAGACTTAAGATGAAATTGACTCGATGGGTAAATGTTGAAGGTCAACAATTTTAAAATCAGGATCAAATCGTCACAGTGTGAAAACTTTGAGGACTAAATACATAGAGGTGCTTATTTTGCAACATAAATAAATAAAAAGTCAACAAGTACACTAGATGATATGATGCAAAGTACTTAGGAGGAGATGTCAGAAGAGCAATATGTCTAGCACAACATTCACGATAGTTAGCGACGAGCCTTTCGAATACACAGTTCTTAGTTGGTTTGTCAACTAAGAAAACGTTGATGAGAGAACTCCGAATATTGACGTTTGCAATGATAGATAATGTCATATCTTCGTTATGAGCCATTGTCACGGTTGGAGTCGTAGCAGTTGAGACCACCACTGCCATTGCAACCATAAGTAATGCAAACTTCCTGCACAAGGATGGAGTCAAAAACGAACATTAGGATGAGATGTCAGAAGAGCAATATGTCTGGCACAACATCCACGATAATTAGCGACGAGCCTTTCGAATATACAGTTCTTAGTTGGTTTGTCAACTAAGAAAACGTTGACGAGAGAATTCTAGATATTGGCGTTTGCAATGATAGATAATGGCATAGCTTCGTTATGAGACATTGTCACGGTTGGAGTCGTAGCAGTTGAGACCACCACCGCCATTGCAACCATAAGTAATGCAAACTTCGTGCACAAGGATGGAGTCAAAACGAACATTAGGAGGGGCCAAAATATTAAATTTAAAAATATAAGTGCTGATAAAGTATTTAAAATCAAAATTCAGGGGTAAACCTTAATTTGTATAATATTTAAACTTATAGGAACCTAAATTATTCTTAGACCAAAAAATTCGAGAACAAAAAATTATTTTATTTAATTCAACCTTAATCAAATATTTAATAAACCCTTATATTTTTTAATTTATATATTTATTATTTACAGAGGCCAAATTGCAATTAAACCAAAAATTATTAAATGTTTCAAATTTACAATAGGGGCTGGCCCTTCCGCATACAATATGGGCCGACAATATTCATTGCATGCGAACAACCTTCAACGAGTGTAATAAATTCGACAAAGATGAAACATGCGCCTTTGAAACAATTATCATTGCATGCGAACAACCCTGCAGCAATGTAATAAATTGGACAAAGAGAGAAGAAACCATAACCCTCATTTAGTTAAAACGTGTCTATATTACATCCATTTTATTCAATTACAACTTATCTATGCATGCGAACTACCCTGCAGCAATGTAATAAATTGGACAAAGAGAGAAGAAACCATAACCCTCATTTAGTTAAAACGTGTCTATATTACGTCCATTTTATTCAATTACAACTTACCCAAAATATTTTAAATAATTTTAGTGAAAAAGAGGATATTGTTTTCTTTTCTCGGCAAAGTATGATTTTATTAATAGAGACCATACAAAGCCCTAGACCTACGGTTGTATGTCTTATTTTTAGAAGATACGAGTTCAATCAACTTATCTACAAGATATGCGTGCGTTATCAAATAACTAAGAAAAAAAAAACAGATATTACCATAAAACTATATCAGATGCTCAAAATATTTAGGGTAAATTACTTAAATCATCACTGAACTTTACTCTTAGACCTATTTTGATCACTGAAGTTTCTAAATGTTCAATTTACTCGTTGAAGTTTATACATTAAACTTTTTTGTCACTACTTTATAACATGTATTATTTTATTATTATTTTCATTATGACGTGTCATTTCTATTTATATTAAATTTAAAATATAATTTGAAATAAAAAATTAAAATCCAAACAACCAAAACCTCAAACCAAACCCATTAACGTTTAAAAAAACAAACCCATCTTCTTTCCTTAAGAAATACATAAAATTAACCCCAAATTCGAGAACTTATGATTATTATCGATGGCTTTCTTTTGTGTTGCAAACAGCCGTGCTTGTTCGGCGAGTTTACTTTTAAGGTTTTAGTCCAGAAAAAAATAAGATTCGGGTACTTATTTTGGCCAATGTCCTTAAGCATGCAATATAACCACATGTAACCGTTTCCTGAATTTGGTAATAATGTGATGGAGTCTCATGTCCAAAAATGGAGATACATCGGCATCACACTATGTGAAACGTGCCACCGCTTTAGTTGCTCCATAATTTCAGTGCCTACTGAGAAATGTATAGAAGTCTGAATACAAAGAGTCATTCATGTCTCATGCATTTATCATAGATTTGGTTCACACAATCTAAAATTTCAGTCTAAAATAAGATTATAGAATGTAAAATTATAAAATATGATTAAGAGAAATTTTACATAATCTTATCTGATTAATATGGACGATAGGGTTATTTAAACATTCGAACTTGACTCGAAAAATTTGAATTTTCTAACTCCACGTAAAAAATTGACTATGATTATAGTAATTGGTATATTGGTTTCCAAGTTCGAATCGCCGTCTCCAGATGTTTTTTGGGCCGATTTTTTTATGTTAACATCAAGTACAAGTGTTTATCTTTACAACGGTGTGTCCGCCTTTCAGTCCAACATTCAAAAACCGCTCTAAAAAATGTGTTGAAAACCCTACCAAGAGAACTCCTATAGCGGTGTTTAGGCGCGTTTTACGCTGTCTCCGAATGTTTTTTGGGCTGATTTTTTTACGTTAACTTCAAGTACAAGTGTTTATCTATATGGCGACGTGTCCGCTGTTTGGTCCGACATTCAAAAACCGCTCTGAAAAATGCGATGAAAATCCTACCAAGAGAACTCCTATAGGTGTGTGTAGGCGCGTTTTACGCCATCGCCAAATGTTTTTTGGGCAGATTTTTTTACGTAAACATCAAGTATAAGTGTTTATCTATATGACGGCATGTCTTCCGTTCGTTCCAATATCCAAACACTGTTTCAAAACATGCGTTGAAAATCCTACCAAGAGAACTCATATTGGGGTGTTTCGACGTGTTTTACGCCGTCTCCAGATGTTTTTTGAGCCGAATTTTTTACGTTAACATAAAGTATAGGTGTTTATCTATAAGACTAAGTGTTCACATTTCTATCCAACATTCAAAAAACGCTCTGAAACCTGCGGTACAAACCCTACATGAAACCTTTACAAAAATGCTGCTAAAAGGCTGGGAAGTGGAAATGACGGGGGAAACTCGTCGATCATGCACGACGTATTAGGGAAACTCGCTGAGCCATCACGACGAATTTCCCCCTTCATTTCCACTTCCCAAGTGACATAGTCGGTCAAATTTTTCAGTATAAATAGCACTGAAACAACGAATTCTCTTTCATACCAAAACTGCCTTTCATATTTTTTTTATACGTACCAAATTGAGAAGGTTCACACCACTACATTAATTACGTTGTACATTGTTCGGAATGAGGCTGCCAGAAATCATAATGGAATCTCGAAAACTACAATTGTTGCCCTATTGTCTTATATTACGAAGTTTTCCTTACAACATTAGCTTTCCGTGAAAACGCGTGGTCTTACCTTATTTAAGATGCAACCCAAATGTTGTCGTTGGGTCACCAGCGTGCAATGTTGCACCTATTTTTATTCCATGCAGGAGCCTTATGTGTTTATCATGACATATACGGGTACTGCATATCGTATTCCATGTTGAATGCCTTTTTTTAACGAACAACCTTGTACATATCAAACAATTAGGAAGTCATAGCACAAATTCCAGTACTAAGTTAATCTCTTGTATACTACAACAAATTATTTACATGTACTCAAGCACATGTATTCAAGTTCGGAGAGTAATGTATAATAAGTTTTCAATTTTTTGTGTTCTAAATATATCTTAGTGTTCGAAATGTAGTAATTCATTATATCTAATAGATTGCAACAAACTACATAGTTCGTCAAGTGAAAAAATAAACATAACTATTTTTGTCAATTAAACTCAAATCATTATTAAATCATGAATTCATTCAATGAGTCCGAAATTTATTAAAGGAAAAATATTTAAAATTAAAAAACAAAACTATTGTGTACGAAACGTAACTAATTTTTAACTCAAATCAATCATTAAACCTCTACAGAGCTTGGTTCCAAGTTGGATTCGGGTTTGAGTTTCGAATCAGGGTCCTATACTAGTTTCAATTCGTGTTATCTTCTTAAGCGTCTACCTCTACCTGTAGATCTACCTCTACCTCTCCTCCCCACGGATCTGCCTCTAGACGACCTGACACCTGATAACGACTCACTCGGTGCTCCTTGGTCCTGGGCTTGTCAGGTTTCAAATAAAAGAAGATAAGCTTCTCGTTGGGGTTCGGTCGTCAACTTCGGTTTGTTGTTGTCCACAAACCACTCATGGTACTCAGAATTCAAGAAATCAAAATCATTCAGTCGAATGGGATCACGAGTCGTCAACTTGCTTGACCTGTCATGCCACCATGCTATGTATGACGAATATCTCTATTGGCTAATTCTCTTCACTCTTACACCGTAAATCCACATGTTTGAACTCATCCATATTGCTCGGGTCCTCTGGCACAAGCTGGTGGTATCCGAACTGCCTAATAACTCGATTGCCGTAAAATATTTCCACAATCGCAAAATTTAAAAACGATATTACCAAACACCAATTTTCGGCATCTTCGTAGGCATCGTTCGAAATCACATGGACAATATCATCATCCTCATTATATGGCATCAGAACTGAAATAATACGTACATAACCAAAAAAATTGGATCAAAATAAATTAAAATTTTTAAATTTCAATCTAAAGCAATTTTACATCACTTGCTCTTCGCAATACATGTCAATCGTCACTCTAACTTTGACGATTATTTTACATCCAACGTATTCTTTTTGATTTTTGGACTCATCTACATAATACAAATACATAGATGGATCATGGTTTCCGTAAATAATATTTAAAATAATTATGGGAATTAACATTATTACCTTGAAGCGAGTGAGAATTCAAACGAAGGATTATACTAGGCCCATTATTGTATCAGCACAACACACCCACCAATATCGACATGTACGAATCTGTTGTTGACGTCTGTCTGGGTCACTACCCACGACGTCTCCAAGTACGGAAGATACTGCGTGTGCACATAAAAACTGAATTTGTCCGGCATTAAAATACCACCAATAAGGAGCAATATATAGGCTCGAGCAACGTAATCAATTTCTGACGATGTGGGATTTTCATCTATTTAAAAATCACTCTTCAGCCATATTAGCTTCACATGTTTACCATTAATAACATGCGCCCGTGGTGTCTGGTAGACAAAGGGAGTTAATAATCTAATAAATTTAAGATAATAAAATTAAATACTGAATTTTATTACTTGATCGAACAAAACAAAATTAACTTTGAATAAATCAAAACTAAAAACAGAAAGACGAATAAAATAAAATTGAGTAAAACCAGATATTCGATCATCAATAAATTGAATGCTTCTTCCACGTGATCACACTATCCAAATTACAAGAACAAATTGAATGGATGGCAACATTCCAATGTTGAACACGTAGGCTCCTCAATAAATTGAATGCTGCCAAGAATATAATAATTAACAAGAAATTAACATTAAACAAAACAATATTCAAAAGTAGACAGTAATTCAATTGAGGAAAACGAGTTGAGAAAAAATGAGTTAAGGCATGTGCAATCATAATTTCCTTGAGATAAATTTTCGATCATTTTTATGGTGTTTGAGATATGTTATCCGTCTGCCTCTCGGGATACAATAACTTGTAGTAGTACATCTGCAGAGATCACGAAATGTAATTTTTTCTTCTTCTATCACCGAAAACATTTTAAAAATTCACAGAGTAAAAGTAGTATAAAATTTGTATATTTTTTGTAGTTATAAAACCTAGTAGGTTTGCATGCTATTTATAGGGGTAGGAGTTTTATTGGAAATAAAACTTGTGAATTATCTAAATTTTATTTAAAATAAAATTCATTTATCAAATAGCATTATCACAATAATATCTAAATTAAAAGATAATATCTTATCAAAAATTTATCCTTTTAATTCCATGATATTAAAAAATAATATCCAAATTTAAGGATAATTTTTGATCATTTATCCTTTTATTTTGGATATTAAAATGCTATATTTAAGAAAAAATATTTCGTAATGGGTTAAAATATTCGCAAGCCCACTTAGGGCCCGACCGGTCCGGACATTCACATTCACGTTACCCATATCATATCAGCTTTGGCAATAACCCATTAATCAACATTTCCTTTATTGCATTTAATTTGCAGATTTAGTTTTTTTATTATCATAAAAAAATTTCACAGCTTCTTTGTTCTAGTTTACGACTAGAGCAAATCCGATGTCTAAACACATGTTTATTGACGAGATCGAACGCACATCAAGAAAAATCTGAAAAGAGGTCACGTGAGGCATTAGCAGCAGCAAAAGCGACAGGAGCAGCAGAAGCAACAATGAATAACGGCAATAATTCCAATAATGCCATCGTGGCAGATGCTGCGGTAGATGGTGAGCAGCAAGATCAACAACCACCACCTCTCCCTCCTGGCCAGCAAATACGAGTCCGTGTCACTCGAGACTACATGGAGGAAGACATAGATAGCCTCGACTATGCAGTCCTAGAACTAGATATCAATACCAATTATTTTGAACTCAAGCCAGTTATTTTCAATATGATCGATAAATTGGGACAATTTGGGGGCACAACGAATGAGGATGCACGGCAGCACATGAAGTCATTCTTAGAGATTTGCAAGTCTTTTAGAATTCAAGGATTCCCCCTGATGTTCTGAAATTGCGATTATTCCCCTATTCACTGAGGGATAGGGCGAAAACTTGGTTAAATAGCTAGACTGTTGGTTCTATTGAGTCCTGAACAGACCTGTGTCTAGATTTTCTAGCTCGTTTCAATCCTTCAAATGTTACTGGTCGTATACGAAGCAGGATTATATCTTTTCGACAAGCTGATGATGAGGCGATGTACGAAGCATGAGAAAGCTACCGAGAACTTCTACTAAATTGCCTGCTCTATGGACTGCCACTTTAGACGCAAGTATCTCTGTTCTACAATGGTGTTAATCAACCCGCCAGGATAATGCTAGATGCATCAGCAAATTACATACTCCTTGATAAGGCACCAAATGAGGGAATGAGGATTCTGAACCAGTTGACCAAAAATAATTATCAATTTCCATCCACCCGCCGAGGCGGCGTTAAACGACAGGCCATAGTGAATGAGTTGGAAGCATCAGAGTCCGTTAATACCCGTATAGACAAGTTGACAGGATTGGTTGAAAATATGATCAAACCAACAGGAAAATCATATGAGGTAAAACTAGTGGAAGCTTTCTACGATGAATGTGGTGGAGACCATGACTCTACAGAATTTACAGAATCTGGAAATTTCATGGGAACCTACAACTGGAATAGTACTCCCAACACAAACACATACAATTCGAGCTGGAGGAAACATCCAAACTTCTCATGGAGTAATCCTAACACTGTAGAAAATCATACCAATCAGAATACAGGCTATCAAAGGAACCTGCCTCGGCAGCAGATGCAACAACAGCGGCCAACAACAAATAGTTATCTAGGGGGCACTTTGATTACTTTTATGTCTCATAATAGTGCTTACATTGCTAATTCTGATAAGTTTGTTAACATGGTTAATGCTTTCACGGACAGGACTGAAATGCGGATGCAGAACCATGAAGCATCTTTGAAAACACTAGAAACTCAAGTGGGTCAATTTGCACAGATTCTAAATACACGACTAGTTGGAGGTTTACCTAGTGATACTGGGGTGGCTAGAGGAAAAACCCATGAGCAGTGTAAATAAATAACCACCAGAAGTGCAATTAGCTTGCAAGAACCAAAGGGTGGGGCAATGAAAGGGAAAGCACCAACAGAGCAGCCCACCCAATCTGAAACGCCCGCGGAGAAGGATGCCGCGGCAGGTCTTGATACCGTGGTAACTCCTGACACATCTGAATTTGCCAAAGATGAGGAAAACTCATCCTGAGGAAATTCCCACCCCTCAGATCAAATTTCTCTGCGAAGAGAGAATTGAAGACATCAAACTACCACCACCACTCCACAAAGGCTGAAAAGGAAGAAGCAAGGTTACCAGTTCAAGAAATTTTTCGATATCTTGAAACATGTCCATAACCTACCTTTGGTGGAACTCATCGAACATATGCCCAACTATGGCAAGTTCCTCAAGGACATAGTTTCTAAGAGAACACAAATTGGTGAGTTTGAAATAGTGGCAGTTACAGAGGGATGCATGGCCATGATGCATGTAATCCCCTAATTTGACCTAAGGGTTTGAAACAAACTGAAATTGACCATTTGAAAACTTCCCCCTCAAGTAGGATTAGTTTATGAAAAACCGTGCCAAAATTATTATTCAATTATAATAATTAACCTTAAATGTTTCATCTTAAAACAAGCATGCTAAAAATAGTTTATCAAATCCCAAAAATAATAAATGTCCAAAGTCCACGTTTACAACCAAATCCGAAAATACTTAAATAATTAAATATAAGTCTAGAACAAAACATACTGATAAATAGTAACAAATAATGTTCGTACGAGGTCCTCCAAGTACCGAAACCTAAGTTTGGAAAATCTGAAACAGATACTAAGGGGGAGTTAGCTATAAAGCTGAGTGTGTCTCTAATGTGCATATCAGAAGTCAATCCAACAGTCAATCAAAAAGTCAAGATTTAACAGATATTCCAAAGTATTACAAGCAATGCATATAGATATCATATCATGACATGCACCCATCTACATCACCATCCGAAGAGTGAGGTTCCCCTGAACCACTCTATACCGTAACACCATGTTCGAAGCAGAACTCATCTCGAAAGATGGAACTACTAATCCGAAGCGAAGTTCAACCTGAAGGATGAAGTTGTTGAGCTTCCTCCATACAATATCCCAACCCAATAATATGACATGTAATCCGATTTTAGAGTCTGAATGCAATCTTGTTAAACAACTAAGATGCATGTACATAATAATATGATTCTGATATGTGTTACATAACATGATCACAACATTCGAGTCATATAATGTTTATCAGATAACTGAACAGAATAACATACAGATACATGTGTTGAGTGTATAAAAGTTCTATTATTTACACCCTTTTAAACCCATATTTCTGCTGCATGCAAGCATTATTGCATTGCATTTAGGATAGTTTTCAATTAAACATCACAATTATATAAAAGGCACGGATTCTACTAAAAGATGGTGTATTTTGCAGGTAACTGCCAAGGTTGACGATGAAGGCAGGCGCAAGGCAGATAAGCAGGAAAGCTGAACTGAACAAGCAGCTGAAGAAGACGAACCTGTCATGGACCTGTCGTGACAGCATGGTGACAGCAGATTATTGAAGAGGAAAAATGAAGTGGACATCGATAGATAGAGAAAAATCTGCTCGTCTGTCGTGTGGAAGCCAAATAATTTTCCAAGCCCCGGATCAAAAGATATGTCAAGCCAAAGCTCAAGGAAAAGAATTCCCACAAGATAGGGATGCGGCTGAAAAGTAGGATACTTTAGAGATTTAGTCTTTATTAGAATCTTACTTTTAATTAAAGTTGTAATCCTTATTACCTTAGATAACTTGAGCCCAAAGCTTATATAAAGGGCATAGATTAAACCTAGGGCAGAACCGATTAACCCATAACCGAAACCAAAAACCCTGCCGTCCACCCGTCACCGACATGTTCTAAAATCCCCCTAGGGCTACGGGTTGTTTTGTAAAGTAGTTGCAAGGGTTGCTTTGTTTTAGGATTTTTCAAGTTCAATAAAATAAACTTCAAGTTCTTTTATCTTGGTTTTAATATCTTGCAAGAGCATCGAGAGAGCATTGTGAGGTTATCTATTTACTTAGCATCGGGAGAGTTAAGTATACGAAAGAGATAAAAGCGCGTTCTCTAGTTTATAGTTGAACCATCTCGTGCTTAGGGATAAGGCGAGGTTAAGTGGCTAAGGAAGAATTCATACACATCGGTGTTCATCCTTCGATTCACGCCGGGAGGTATCATCAAAGACGTGTTCATCGACAGACTTGTGCCTAGGGATAGGGCAAGGCAAATCTGGGATTCTTGCCAAGCTTGAAGTATCGAGTTAGTGTCAACTGCCGCGACAACTAACGGACAGACGTCGCGACAGGTGCTGTCGGCGACGGGAGCGACGACAGAACTGGAGATCCTAAACAATTCAATACCTGCACTACCGAGCAATTCAATACCAGCCCATTCTCTCTATCTTGATAATTCAATCCTTTTATTTACGTTTTTACTTTATTATTCGTGACAACTTTCTAAACTATTTCCTTTACTTCGTGCAGTAAATCAAGGTGAAGTCATTAGCCCAATCCCTGTGGAGACGATATCCGATACTTCGTATCACTTACTACTTGCATCGTATACACTTGCACTACAATTGCGATAGTCTATTTTACACGCAACAAGTTTTTGGCGCCGTTGCCGGGGATTGGCAACATAACTACATCTTTCTTTTATTGCACTTTTTGTTTTTATTTTTTTTATTTTTGTTTTCGTTTTTAGTTTTTCTTTAATTTTTTGTTTTCAACTCTTGCTTTTCACAAGGTTTTCTTGTTTATGCGCAGATCGAAAAGAGGCGAAGACTCCGAATATAAGTTAGATCCGGAAATCGAACGATCATTCAATCTCAAGAAACAGATTCGCCACCTTTTAGACAGGAACGAATACCTTGAAGAACAGCTAGAGCAGATGGCCCGTATCCAGCCTGCCGGAGGAGACATACCGCCTGTCGGAGACCCGCCTGGGGCAGGTGGACGACGGTCATGTCGTGACTACATGCTGAATGACCATATAGAGCTGGAGACCACACTGCCGGATATTGATGTTGATAACTTTGAGCTTAAACCTGTCATGTTTAGTATGATCAACAACGCCGGACAGTTTGGTGGTTCTGCGACAGAAGATGCTAGGGAGCATCTCAAAACGTTCCAGGAGATCTGTGGTTCGTTTAGGCTACCAGGAGTTAGTCCGGAGATACTGAGGCTTCGGTTATTCCCCCATTCATTGAGGGACAGAGCTAAAACTTGGTGGAATAAACTTACACCGGGTTCTATTATGACTTGGGCAGATCTAACTCGTGAATTCTTATCTCGTTTTAATCCTTCACATTTATCTGAGCGATTACGTAACGAAATTGCTACTTTTCAACAGGAAGATGACGAGCCTATGCACGAGGCCTGGGACAGATTTACTACTCTTCTTCGGAACTGCCCAATGCATGGATTCCCTGTCTGGAATCAAGTAACAAAATTCTATAATGCTGCTAACTTACAAACTCGCATTCGCATTGATTCTGCAGCAAATGGACTGTTATTGGATAAAGATCCGGACGAGGCATTGCAAGTTCTAAAAAATCTAGCCAAGAATGAGGAGCAGTTTCCGACAGCTAGAAGAGGGGGTAAACGGGTACTTGCTGTCAAGGATTATGAGGCTGACAACATTATGAAATCACAGGTAGCATTCCTCACTAAAGCCATGAAACATTTATTGAGTGAAGAGGAAGTACGAGGGTTTGCTGTCGAGGAAATTTGTGCCACTTGTGAAGGAAATCATAGTAGTGAAGAGTGCCCTATAAATATAGAAGAGGGCAAATATGTTGGAAATTACAAGCAAAACTACAATTCCAACAACTACAACCCTAATTGGAGGAAGGATCCCAAATTTTCCTGGAGTAATCCTAACAATGCCCTGAATCCGCAAGCATATAATCAGAATCAAGGGGGTCCTAGATTGTTGACGCGACAGCAGCTACAGCCGCAGAACCTGCCGCAGAACCTGCCGCCTCAGCAACAACAGCAGCCACCACCTGCCACGAGTAGTGTATTGGAGCAGACTCTGGCCACCTTTATGTCTCAGACTGGCACGTATATGGATAATATTAATCAGTTTGTCAAGAAGACGGAAAATTTTATGGATGAAACTAAGATGAGAATGACAAACCATGAGGCCACCTTGAAATCTCTAGAGACACAAATGGGTCAGGTGTCGCAGCATATTAAACCGAGGCAGAATGGAGGTTTCCCTAGCAATACTGAAAATGCTAGACCGCCCCCACATGAGCAATGTAAGGCGATTACTACCAGGAGTGGGAAAAAGTTACCAGGGCCGGAAAAAGAAGTTGATACAGAACAGGACCCTGCTTTGAACAAACCTGCCGAGGAAGCTGCCCCGACAGGTGACAAACAGACTGCTGCCGATGAGCCTGTCACGACAGCAGACGCGACAGAGGAGAAAAAGGAAGATTACCGTCCTCAGATTCGCATGCAGTGCGAAGGACGCATTGCTGATTATCGCCCCCCACCACCCTTCCCTCAACGGATACAACAAGCTAAGAATGAATCTCAACTCAAAAAAATTTATGATATTTTTAAACAGGTTCATATTAACATTCCGTTGTTAGATGCTGTTAGGGAGATGCCAGGTTATGCTAAATTTCTCAAGGATGTCATGTCTAAAAAATCTAAACTTGGGGAATTTGAAACGGTAAGGATGCAAGAGGGTTGCATGAGTATTCTTCATCGGCAACCACCCCAGAAAAAGAAGGATCCAGGGAGTTTCCTCATACCTTGCGTAATCGGCGATAAATTTGTGGGTAAGGCACTGTGTGATCTTGGTGCTAGTGTTAATCTAATGCCCAAATCTGTTTTTCAGAAACTAGGTATTGGCAAGGCGCGGCCCACGACAGTTACCCTACAGCTAGCCGACCGCTCTTACGTTCACCCCGAGGGAAAAATTGAAGATATTTTGGTAAGAGTGGATAAACTTATTTTTCCTGCTGACTTTCTTATTTTAGATTGTGAGGCAGATGAGAACGCACCAGTCATCCTAGGGCGACCCTTCTTGGCCACGGGAAGATCATTGATTGATGTGGAGAAAGGAGAACTCACCATGCGCGTGAACGATCAAGAAATTAAGTTGAATGTTCTCCAAGCAATGAAACATGCCGATGTGGACGAGGAATGCAAAGCCATCATTGAGGTGACCTTTGATTACCCTTGCATCAGGTCGGGCTGCCGTGATATCAAATTTGGTCACTGCTGCGACAGCCACTTAAACGCCTGTCACGACAGTAACGACGACAGCTCCGACGACAGTGACTCCTCTGAATCCGATACATCTGATACTGAAGGTCATGAGGAGGTAAACTGGTTAGACCATCGCCCAGGTAAGTTATTCGAACCCTTGAATTACACTTCGGATAACCATTTAATCCAAAAGCCCTCTACTATTGAGCCACCTGTCTTAGAACTTAAGCCCCTACCAGGGCAGCTTAAATACGCTTATCTTGGTTGTGATGACACACTGCCTGTAATCATCTCTGCTAAGCTGCCGCAGGAACAGGAACGACAGCTGATCGACATGTTGAGGCAGCATAAAAGGGCGATAGGATGGACGGTAGCAGACATTCAGGGCATTAGTCTGGCAATCTGTATGCACAAAATCCTCCTAGAGGAAGATCATAAGCCGACTATTGATGCCCAAAGGCGGTTAAACCTTGCAATGAAGGAGGTAGTGCGTAAAGAAATAATTAAATGGTTAGATGCAGGTATTATTTACGCCATCTCCGATAGTAAATGGGTAAGCCCGGTGCAATGTGTTCCCAAGAAAGGAGGCATGACCGTGATAACCAACGAAAACAACGAGTTAATCCCAACCAGGACTGTGACCGGTTGGAGGGTTTGTATGGACTATCGGAAGCTTAACAAAGCTACCCGAAAGGACCACTTTCCTTTACCCTTTATTGATCAAATGCTTGATAGATTAGCGGGTAAACCTTACTATTGTTTTCTTGATGGTTATTCAGGATATAATCAAATTGCTATTGCACCGGAGGACCAAGAGAAAACGACTTTCACATGCCCCTACGGTACGTACGCATTTAGGAGGATGCCATTTGGACTCTGTAACGCACCTGCCACCTTCCAAAGGTGCATGATGGCTATATTCTCGGACATGGTTGAGGACTTCCTAGAAATTTTTATGGATGATTTTTCTGTCTTTGGAGACGATTTTGAGAGTTGTCTAGGCAATTTACAAAAGGTGCTCGAAAGATGCGAAAAAGCTAACTTGGTTTTAAATTGGGAAAAATGCCACTTTATGGTGGATGAAGGGATAGTCTTAGGCCATACGATTAGCTGCCGTGGGATAGAAGTCGACAGGGCAAAAATAGAGGTCATAGAGAAGCTGCCGCCGCCAACCACAGTCAAGGGCATTAGGAGTTTTTTAGGGCATGCTGGTTTTTATAGGAGATTTATTGCCAATTTCTCAAAAATCACGAAACCCCTATGTCATCTCTTAGAGCAGAACCGACCCTTTAACTTTAATGAAGAATGTACTGAAGCATTCAAGGTTCTGAAGGAAAAGCTAGTGACAGCCCCCATAGTACAGCCACCAGACTGGACGCAACCGTTTGAAATTATGTGTGATGCTAGTGACTATGCTGTCGGGGCAGCACTTGGGCAGCGCAAGGACAGGCTATTTCATGTCATATATTATGCCAGCAAAACATTGAATGATGCCCAAGTGAATTATACCACCACAGAAAAGGAGCTATTAGCTGTGGTGTTTTCCATCGACAAGTTTCGTTCTTACATACTTGGAACGAAAGTAATAGTGCACACCGACCATTCTGCCCTCAAGTACTTATTTGCAAAGAAGGATGCAAAACCTAGGTTGATACGATGGATCTTACTATTACAAGAGTTCGACCTTGAGATAAAAGATAAAAAGGGGACAGAAAATCAGGTGGTAGATCACTTGTCGAGGTTGGAAACGGGACAGAGTCTACCGCCAGATGAGACACACATACTGGAGACCTTCCCAGATGAGCAGCTCTTTGCTGCCGCACTAGCTGTCGCAACAGCCATGGCGGCAGGTAAGTCTTCTAACCTTCCTTGGTATGCGGATTTCGTTAATTTTATTGTTAGCGGAATATTACCTTCTAATCTTACTTATCAAGCCAGGAAGAGGTTTCAAAATGATGTTAAACATTATTATTGGGACGAACCTCTTCTTTTCAAAATGTGCGCAGATCAGGTTATAAGGAGATGCATACCCCAAGAAGAACAAGAAGACATTCTCCATCACTGTCATGCTTCACAATATGGAGGACACTTAGGAGGCAATAAAACGGCTGCCAAGGTGCTGCAGTCCGGGTTCTACTGGCCGACACTGTATAAGGACGCACAGGAATTTTACAAAAACTGTGACAGGTGCCAGCGGACAGGTAACATCTCGAGGAGAAACGAGATGCCACTGCAGAATATTTTAGAAGTCGAAATCTTCGACGTTTGGGGGATTGATTTTATGGGACCTTTTCCATCTTCATGTGGAAATCTTTACATCCTCCTAGCAGTGGATTATGTCTCCAAGTGGGTAGAAGCAATCGCAACTCAAAAGAATGATGCCAAAACAGTCCAAAAGTTTTTGCACAAAAACATCTTTTCTAGATTTGGCATCCCTAGGGCGATTATCAGTGATGAAGGGAGACATTTTGACAACAAGGTAATTGCTGCCGCCTTAAAAAAATATGGTGTCAAGCACAGGATCGCGACAGCATACCACCCACAGACCAATGGACAGGCTGAGATATCCAATAGGGAAGTGAAGAACATTCTAGAAAAAATGGTTAAACCAACTAGGAAAGATTGGTCTTTGCTTCTGAATGATGCATTATGGGCATACAGAACAGCTTTCAAGACTCCATTGGGCATGTCTCCATACCGTTTGATTTATGGGAAAACCTGTCATCTGCCTGTCGAGATAGAACACAAGGCATATTGGGCGATCAAGGCAGTAAACATGGACTTGGACAAGGCAGGCCAGAAAAGGTTGTTGGATTTGAATGAGATCGATGAAATACGGACAATGGCCTACGACAATGCAAGAATTTACAAGGAAAAAACTAAGAAGTGGCATGACAAGAAGTTGCTGCCACGACAGTTCTGCCCAGGGCAGCTTGTGTTGTTGTTTAATTCTAGATTGAAACTCTTTCCAGGAAAGCTCAAATCTAGATGGTCTGGACCATTCCAAGTAGTTCAAGTTTTCCCCCATGGTGCCATTACAATTCAATCACTAAAGGACGGGCACCAATTCAAATTTAATGGACAACGCCTCAAGCACTATCAAGGGACTGAAGCCCCGGGAATACAGGAAGTGGTTACTTTAGGTGATGCCCCACAAGGCATCCCTAATTTAACATAATTTCCTAATTTTTATTTTATTTTTATTATTAATATTATTTATTAGGACTTAGATTTATTTTATTCGAATAATGTTTTGTTTTTAATTTCGGTTTTTAGGAAATAAAGGAGGCAAGTGAGAAAGAAGAAGTGGCCCAAGCCCACCGCCCATCCACCAGCCCAATAAAGCCCATTTATGATAACCTGTCGTTTCAGCTGCCGGCGCAGACGGAGATGACAGGCTGGCAACAGACGCACGGCAGACGAAGAAGCGTGCGGCAGACGCACAGCAGAGGCATTAATGCCCGTCAGACGCGTCAGACACTCTACATTCAATCTGCCGCTCCATTATTCCCGCCTGCCGTTGCGGCATTAAATGGGCAGCTCCCCAACAGCTATATAAACCCCTTCTCCTTTTCATTTTTCATCACTTCAGATTGTCTCTCTTGCTATTCTCTTCTAGTTTTATCTATTTTCTTTCATTTTCAGCCCTTGCAACCAAAAATGTCTTCACGACAAACCCGTCAGAACGCTGTTGCCGCTTCTTCTTCAGCAGCAGCACCCCCGTTCGCTAACAAGGAACTTTGGGAGGAGAGGAGCTTCATCTACAACAGAGATGCCCCTCTGTTTGGACTCCGGCCGTTCATCATGCAGGCCATAACAGCTCAACTGTGGGAAGACTTCGCCGAGCAGCCGACAGAGCTTAATGACACCCTGGTCAGAGAATTTTACGCGGCAATCGAGAGTAAGACGGCGACATCTGTCACCGTCCGAGGAGTGACAGTTCCTTTCACCGCCAGCAGCATCAACCATGTCTTCGGCCTCTTCTTTGGCCCTAATGAAGATGCTCACCAACAATTTTGGGACACCCTCGACGCTGCCGGACATGATGCTGTCATGAGGGAATTGACAGAGGCGGGCACGACATGGAGCACAAGTAAGAAGAACCCCCACTCTGTCAATAGGGGGCAGCTACTACCTGAGGCAAAGCTATGGAACGCTTTTATTAAAAAGCGTATCCTGCCCTCGTCCCACCATACGACAGTCAATAGACAGCGGCTGGCCCTCATCCACTCTATCATGCACAACAGGCCCATCAATGTTGGCAGGTACATGAGGGACAGCATTCTTGATTGCGCCTTCAGATCGGACTCACGACTCTGCCTGCCCTGCACCATCACTGCCCTCTGCCGCTGCGCTGCCGTACCGGAGGACACTTCAGACAAAATCAAGCAGGGCAGCGGATGGACAGACAACAACATCTCCAGCCTCATGGAGCTGGTAGTCGTATCGCCCCTCAACGCCTTCGATCCAAACGCCCCTCCTGCTGAGTCTGATGATGAGCCTGCCACCGAACCTGCCCCAGAAGCTGCCACCAACACCGCTCCGGCAGATCAGAACGCCGACATCCTTGCTGCCATCTTGCGGATCGAGGAGCGCCAAATGGGCTTAATGACATTCATCCGAGACTTCTCCAATGCAACGGTAAATTTCATTACCAACACTTTGAATTTTACGGATGTCATTTTCCCCACCTTCCCCGCCCATTATTTCAATATCCCCTCCCCTACTCCCACACCACCTGTCTCTCCCCACGGAGAATCTGCCTCCTCCACTCCTTCCCCGACGGCAGCCGGCAGCCCAACGGCAGACACCTCCCCTCGAGGAACAAAGCGAGCTGCCACTGATGACAGCCCCCTTGTCCGGAGGAATTTGGACAGCGCCTTCACACGGGTGAAACGCATTAAGCATGTGGCTGACAAGAGACGGCTGTCCAAAGCCATCATGACCACCAGCTGGGACAGCAACAGCAGCAGTTCCGATGTCAGGCTTGTGGAGCCACCTGCCCTTCCACCTGCTGACGACCCTATCCCCCAACCGGAGGAAAACCCTGCCCCTCCACAGGCTGATGAACCTGTCGATCAACCTGCTCCGGAACCTGCCCAGCCACCTCCTCAACGCAGACGCTACCATCAAATCCGCGTCAGCAGCAGCAGCGAGGACAGCGAATAAAATTTAAGTTTTTATTTCTTTTCTCCTCTTATTGCTGCCTGCCCTTATATATTTGTGATGTACTTTTATTTATCTTGTTTTTCTTTATTTGTTTTTTATGTCATTTTGCATTGAGGGCAATGCAACCCTCGAGTTTGGGGGTGGCAACCCTCCATATTAATGGAGTCTTTAGCACATCTTTTGATTATTTGTTGTGTCTTTTTAGTTACTTAAAGTTCTTTTAAAAAAAAATCAGAAAATTAAAACTGTTGGCTTAAAACTGTGAAGTTAGCTTACCTGTCATGACAGCTCTGTCGTGGCAGCATCTTTAGGACAGGTTAAGGAAAAGTTTAGAGCCTTTCTATAGTTCTGAAAACTTAAACACTTTTGTGACTGTTATATTGCCTAGATTTCTTTTAGCCAAACTAGAATAGGATGCTTAGAACTTGAATAGCCCCTAGAGGTGCCTAACACTGGCTCTAGGAAAGAAGTTTAGCAAAAGAAAATTAAAAAAAAAAACCTAGAGGTGCCCGAAACAGGCTCTAGGAAGCTAACTAGAGGTGCCCAAAACTGGCTCTAGAAAAACTTAGCTTGAAAATAGAAGAAAAAGAAGCATGAAAATGTGTCTTCAAGAAAGTAAACTTTGGCATAAAAATTCGAGTTAGGAAGTTGAATATTTTAGTGAAACTAAGAGAATCTTAGCATATAACTGTTCACAAGCATGCACACACTGCACGAGAGCTATAGGGAGATTCCGGACAGATTCTAACCTTTCCGACAGGTTGCTGCCGCCATAGAGAATGAGCGACGGGTAAGGGACAGTTCACTGTTTGAAGGCCAACACAAAAATTTTCGTTTTTCTTTAAGTTTAATTGCTTGAGGGCAAGCAAAGACTTGAGTTTGGGGGTGTGTTGAGTGTATAAAAGTTCTATTATTTACACCCTTTTAAACCCATATTTCTGCTGCATTCAAGCATTATTGCATTGCATTTAGGATAGTTTTCAATTAAACATCACAATTATATAAAAGGCACGGATTCTACTAAAAGATGGTGTATTTTGCAGGTAACTGCCAAGGTTGACGATGAAGGCAGGCGCAAGGCAGATAAGCAGGAAAGCTGAACTGAACAAGCAGCTGAAGAAGACGAACCTGTCATGGACCTGTCGTGACAGCATGGTGACAACAGATTATTGAAGAGGAAAAATGAAGTGGACATCGATAGATAGAGAAAAATCTGCTCGTCTGTCGTGTGGAAGCCAAATAATTTTCCAAGCCCCGGATCAAAAGATATGTCAAGCCAAAGCTCAAGGAAAAGAATTCCCACAAGATAGGGATGCGGCTGAAAAGTAGGATACTTTAGAGATTTAGTCTTTATTAGAATCTTACTTTTAATTAAAGTTGTAATCCTTATTACCTTAGATAACTTGAGCCCAAAGCTTATATAAAGGGCATAGATTAAACCTAGGGCAGAACCGATTAACCCATAACCGAAACCAAAAACCCTGCCGTCCACCCGTCACCGACATGTTCTAAAATCCCCCTAGGGCTACGGGTTGTTTTGTAAAGTAGTTGCAAGGGTTGCTTTGTTTTAGGATTTTTCAAGTTCAATAAAATAAACTTCAAGTTCTTTTATCTTGGTTTTAATATCTTGCAAGAGCATCGAGAGAGCATTGTGAGGTTATCTATTTACTTAGCATCGGGAGAGTTAAGTATACGAAAGAGATAAAAGCGCGTTCTCTAGTTTATAGTTGAACCATCTTGTGCTTAGGGATAAGGCGAGGTTAAGTGGCTAAGGAAGAATTCATACACATCGGTGTTCATCCTTCGATTCACGCCGGGAGGTATCATCAAAGACGTGTTCATCGACAGACTTGTGCCTAGGGATAGGGCAAGGCAAATCTGGGATTCTTGCCAAGCTTGAAGTATCGAGTTAGTGTCAGCTGCCGCGACAACTAACGGACAGACGTCGCGACAGGTGCTGTCGGCGACGGGAGCGACGACAGAACTGGAGATCCTAAACAATTCAATACCTGCACTACCGAGCAATTCAATACCAGCCCATTCTCTCTATCTTGATAATTCAATCCTTTTATTTACGTTTTTACTTTATTATTCGTGACAACTTTCTAAACTATTTCCTTTACTTCGTGCAGTAAATCAAGGTGAAGTCATTAGCCCAATCCCTGTGGAGACGATATCCGATACTTCGTATCACTTACTACTTGCGTCGTGTACACTTGCACTACAATTGCGATAGTCTATTTTACACGCAACAACATGTATACATATAACATACAGATCATGCAATCATACAACAGAGACATGTAGCAGAGACAGAGAACACACCTTAAGCAGCTAAATAGTCAACGTCGATAGTGACGTCTCCCACGCTCAGCCCTAGCGGAAGGTCGGATAGAATCAGATCCTAAAAATAAAGAACACTAAATAAGATTTTCCTACTATGCCACATTCGAATAAACTACGCTTAACAAAAATCTTACTAGCAGATCTCGAAGACTGTGCCACCGGAGGTTTGCCTGGCAGAGGAGAAGGTAAAGTCTCGAGGTCAGAGTCCATGTCACCTAAACACAAAAATATCTGAGTCAAACTCTGATACAACATTTAACACAATTCTGAGTTCAACAAATAAACTTGATCCAAAAAGGTATTTCAGGTTGGAATTTAAAGAAACGGACATCGGCAACGGAACCAGAACGTCGAAAAACATAGAGGTGGACTCGACCGAAAAAGTCAACCTAAAAGTCAACGCTAACGTCATCATTGATCATGATGACGTCGCTGCTGACGTCATCCATCTCAATCAAATATGACCGGTCTGGTTCAACATTCTAGTCTGGTTCAACTCTCCAACCCGGTTCGGTTCCATCATTCAAACCCAATTTAGATTTAAAACCCTAAATTCCCAAATCAAATTTAAATCCCCAAAACAACATTTTCCCCAAAATCGAAACCCTAATCGGTATCTCCACCCGACAGCAACAAATCAAGGATCCACGGCTGCCGACAACCCGAAGGCGGTGGCAACCGAAAATCCGACCGACTCGACCACGACACTTACCCAAACCCCGAATGGAGGCAGCGCACGTAAAGGACGGCAGCGGCAGAGCGATTCACGACGGTTTCGAACAGTTACCAGCATAGAACGGTGGCGCGACGAGGACTGGTGGCCGGGCTATGATCGTAAGGTCAGGACGAGCGCACCGACACCCTCAAAACGCCAAACAGACAAGAACGACCTCTTGGCCAGAGCTTAACGGAGAGGGTAAGGGATTTTCGATTGATTATTTTAGTTATTTTTCTTTTGTTTTGAGAGAAAACCGAGAGAGATGAGTGTGGCGCAAAAAGAAAAATCTAATACAAAAGGAGTGTTTACCCTAGACAAATGGGTAAATTATAGAATAAGGGTCCCTATTTTTGCCCGCCTAACAATTTAACCACTGAACTTTTAATTTTATTCAATTAGGTCCCTAATTCCAATTAGGTTAATTTTCGAAATTTCCTCCAAAATTCTAGGGTTTCCAATTGGGAACTTTAATAATTAGGGTTTACAAATTGGGGCTAAATTGGGGTGTTACAACTCTTCCCCCTGTAAAAGAAATTTCGGTCTCGAAATATACCTGGAGCAAAAAAATGCGGATACTGAGCTTTGATGACAGCTTTGGGCTCCCAGGTAGCCTCATAATGACTGCGACCACACCACAAGAATTTGACCATCTTAATGGTCTTCCTTTTGAGAACTTTCTTATCCTGAGCAAGAATCTCGATAGGGTCCTCCTCAAAGCACAGATCATGACGAATCTCAATCTCATCCACATGCAAAACATGAGACGAATCAGCATGGTAGCGTCTCAACACAGAAACATGGAAAACATCATGAATACGCTGAAGCTCTGGTGGCAACTCGAGCTGATAGGCAACATGTCCAACCCGACGAAGAATCCGGTAAGGACCAATATATCGAGGACTTAGCTTGCCCTTCCGACCAAACCGAAGTACCTTCCTCCAAGGAGATACTTTCAGGAAAACCTCATCACCGACCTCAAACTCAAGATCTCGTCGTCTCAAGTCAACATAAAACTTTTGTCTATCAAAAGCAACCTTAAGCCGGTCTCGAATCAATCTGACGGTCTTCTCGGCCTCACGGACTATGTTTGGTCCCAACAGTCTATGCTCATTAAGTTCAGTCCATCCAATCAGTGACCTACACCTACACCCATACAGAGCCTCGTACGGTGCCATCTTGATACTGGCATGGTAGTTGTTATTATATGCAAACTCTGCGAGCGGCAAGAAATCCTCCCAACTACCACTGTAATCGAGAACACAACCTCTCAACATGTCTTCAAGAATTTGAATCACACGCTCGGACTGCCCGTCAGTCTGCAGATTATAAGATGTACTAAATTTCAACCGGGTACCCAAAGCAGAGTGAAGTGCCTTCTAGAACTTCGCTGTAAATCTCGGATCACGATCATAAATAATCGATATCGGTACCCCATGAAGTCGAACAATCTCAGAAAAATATAGAGCCGAGCCAACTTATATAAAGGATAGTTGACTCGAACCGGAATGAAATGCGCGGACTTAGTCAAACGATCCACTATAACCCAGACGAAGTCCTTCTTGGACGGAGTCATCGGAAGACCACTAACAAAATCCATAGTCACACGCTCCCACTTCAACTGAAGAATCTCGATGTGCTGAAGCAACCCCGATGGACGCTAATGCTCTGCCTTGACTCTTTGACAAGTCATACACTTAGACACAAATCTAAAAACATCCCGTTTAAGACCTTTCCACCAGTACCTCTAACGAAGGTTCTTATACATCTTATCACCACCAGGATGCATAGAATAGGGGATGTCATGTGCCTCGCGAAGAATAACCTGTTTCAACCCAGATTTCCTCGGAATATAGTACCGGCCTCGGAAACACAAAACACCATCCTAATCAATAGTATAATCCACAGATGTACCCTCAGAAACCTCCCTGATACGGTGCATAAGAAAAGGATCAGTGGGCTGCTCAGTTCTAATATCAAGTATCAGCGTAGGAATAACCTGAAGTTCTGCCATCAAACTACCATCCTCAAACAAATTCATCCGAGCAAACAAGGTCCTCAAATCTAAAATGGCGTACGACTCAAGGCGTCGGCAACCACATTTACCTTCCCAGGGTGATACTCTATCTCACAGTCATACTCCTTGAGAAGTTCCAACCAGCGACGCTGTCTCAGATTCAACTTTTTCTGCGTAAGGAGGTACTTTAGACTTTTGTGATCGGTGAAGATATAACACTTCTCTTCGTAGAGATAGTGTCTCCAGATTTTCAGAGCAAAGATCACAGCAGCAAGCTCCAAATCATGTGTGGGGTAGTTGCACTCATGCGCTTTCAACTAACGAGACACATAGGTATCGAGAGAGTCAAACTCACGAAATGAGTAAATACGATTTCATCTATAGACGGTGCGATCAATCCGGCCTAGACATAGGTTTAGGGTTTAAGGCGTCTAAAAGAGGACGAATAAACATTGTTTTCTTTGCACGATTCACGCCGTGACTGGTATTATCTGTAGTGGGCATCAACAGAACTCTGACTTAGACAAAAGTGGAGTCACTTTCGAAGCATTCTGTCGAGCCTTATAGTTCTGCCGAGTTTGCTGCCGAGACACAGTTCCATTCCCCTGCCGAGGCAGCGAGAGGTTCTCAGCAGTCTACCTGCCATCCACCGCTGAGGCTGCAGAGTCTGGCAGTGCAAAAAGGCTTGTCCTATTCAACGCAATTTCACACTAAGCAGCAGCATAACCCGACCCTCTCTATAAGTCTAATCTCTTCCTCTTCGAATAGTTGTGTTTTTATTTTACTTTTCTTTTCAAACATCCAATTAATTGTGCATTTACTTTTCTTGTGCAAGACTTACAATTCGAATCAAGCTGTCCAATCCCTGTGGGAGACGATATCTTTTATACTATAACTTGACAGGAGTGTGCACTTGCGCTTATAAATAGAGAACACTTCAACGCTGTACAATAGGATAGCCGACTTTAAATTCTTTGCACCATTAAAAAAAGAACATAATTTTGGGGAAAGCATGAAGTAAACTTAGAATTTTTCTATAAATGCCAAAAAATTAAAAACACTACAGTCACTTACTGAATTTGATTGAATTTCTGATAAACATTGTTTGCTTGAATTATTTGTAAAATTCTAACATGGTTGCAGGAAGCTTCTACGGCAGGCAACAGACAGAAAAGAAAAGCACTGCCACGGCAGGAAAACAAAAAAAATTATGCTATTTTTCCCTATAGGTGCCCGAAACCGGATCTAGGAAGAATCATGTAAAAGGACACTCTGCTGCTATCAAAGTCCATGAATCTAAAATTTTTGAAGTGACGGACAAATTAGCATGAGTGAATGAAAGTCTTCACGGGATGACTCTACTCAATGGGTTCGGGGTTGTGTATTTTGCTCCTATCTTAATTTCAGACCTAGATGAGTAGTTGTGATGAGCCGAAGCCCTTATTGCCATGATTATAAAATGTGCTTAACTATGCTGCCTCTACAGCAACCTTATATTACCATGCAAACATCTTTGTTTATTTAGAATATTCTTCAGATTCAGCTTGTACACAGTTTCTACACACAATGCACTAGCATTGTAGTTTAATTCTGAGGTAATTCATGCTCTTCTCCTTTCACTAATCTAATTATTGGTGCCACGACCTTGATGTGCTAAATCAAGTTTAAAACAAGTTCTTCTTTCTGATTAGTGCAAGGGCAAGTATGTTTAGGATTGCATTACTTGAGGACACACAATAGTTCGAGTTTGGGGGTGTGTAAAGTGCTCATTAGTCCTATACTTTATATAAATTCCATCTCATATTATTACTGTTCTTAAGTACATTTTAGGCATATTTAGGTGCATGCATGCATTATTTACAGTATTCTTTACTTTACCCTGTTTCTAGTGAATATCATTAATTTGGTGAGAAAAGATATTGTTTTAGTTTAGTTTTAGTTTCAGGTACTAGAACCTGGCACGAGGAGAGACGAGCTAAGGAGATGATGCTGAGGCAGCAAGCCAAGGAGCTGTACTGAAGCAGCTCAACACATAGAGAAGTGTTGCAGAGTAGCTGTCACCGCCATATCTGCCGCCTAAGGCAGCAACCAGAGGAATTGATGAATTGGAGTGCGATTGGAAGAGCCTAATTTCCTGAGTCTAATGAGCCCATCCATGCAATTTATCGATGCCGGAAAAAGCGAACCGAGCCACCCAAGGGGAGATTATCCAAGACGGCTTAAGGTTACTTGTGCCACAAGGAGTCCAACTTCAAGTCAATGAAGTCAAAATTTAAAGGATGCATTAAATGCAAAAGTTACTTTATGATGAGGAAGACTTCTACCACAAGAAGGACTTAACCTAGGCTTATGCCCTATATATACCCGACCATACCATGTATTTTAAAAAACTCATAGTCGACATAGCTTATGTTTCTCTTGTGTTTTCTTGTCGTCACTATGTTCTAAATTCTCTAGGGTTTGGGTTATGTTGTAAAGTAGTTCTGAGAGTGGTTGTTTAGGTTCAAGTTTGTTTTTGCAATAAATTTAAGGTTTGCTTATTTCATTTTTGTCATTGTTTTTAGTTGAGTTCGAAAGATCGATTGGGAGCAATCTATTTGTTTGGTATCGATAGAGTTAAACTCACGAAAGAAGTAAGCATGATCTCATCAATACCAGGGGTTGATCAATCCAGCCTAGACATAGTTTAGGGTTTAAGGTGGCTAAAATGGGAAGAGCCAAAGGTTGTTGTTCATTGTAAGATTCACGCCGACGGGAATCATCTGCGGTGGGCAACAACAATATTTTGACTTAGACATAAGTGGGATCATTATCGAAGCGTTCTACCGATCCTTGAAGGATTGTCGAGTTTGTCGCGAGCCAATCGTCCGTTCCACTGCCGAGGAAGCGAAGCGTCGAAGCACCAAATCTGCCATCTTCTGCCGAGGTAGCAAAGTCTGGCAGCGCAAAACAACTTAACCTGTTCAACGCAGTTTCACACTACATAGCAGCATAACCTAACCCATTCTATCACACTGATCTCTTCTATCAATTACTTGTGTTTATTTACTTTTCTTTTACAAACTAAAATAACTTGTGCATTTAATTTTCCTTGTGCAAGAATTGCTATTCGAATAAGCTGTCCAATCCTCGTGGGAGACGATATCTTATATGCTATAACTTGACAAGAGTGTGTACTTGCACTCATATTTAGAGAACACCCAACGCTCTACAATATTAAAACCCATTTTTTACACCATCAACATATGTAGTGTTTTTTTTCGTAATTACATTCTAAATGTTGTGTTATGCTTTTTTGGTACCTCAAGCTTATGGAGGACACGGTTGCATTGCAAGGCCAGCCATCTTCACATGGTCCCTGCTATACTAATCAATGTTGTAACACCCCAATTTTGGGCTTGGATGTTTAGGGTCTGAACCGGACCGATTTAAATTACGGTTCGAATATAAAAGGTGGTTTTAGGGAAAGCCTAGTTCGGGATGCATTAAAAATATGGAAAAATATCTAAAACTCCTCTTTTATTATATATAAGAGAGTGGTGAAATCAATTTTACAAAATGGGGTTTGGAAATATGACATTTCAAGTTAGTGACTAAAATGTAATTTTTGAAAGGTTGGTGACTGTTTTAAAAGGATTGAAACTTTGAATCTTTAAGGAGCTAATTTACCCAAGGGAGGGTTTCTCCAGATTTTTCTAAAATTTTAAAGGTTTATTAAAGGTTATTTAATAAAAAGAAAAGAGGGAAAAGAGATATTTTAGTTTTATAACTAACTTTTGACAAAATTTTCCCATTTCATTTTCTCTCAATTTTCCCTCAGCCAAACACATTTCCACAGCCACTTTTCCTTTGATTTTCACACCTAAGGTTGAGATTTCAATCTCTAAATAATTTCTAATCATTTCTACACCAAATCCTCATCATTTGCTTATTAAATTTTCAAGAATTTTGGCTCTAAACAAGGAGAAATCCCCATTTAGAGGTATGAACGTCCTTCTCCTCTAAATACTCAGTTCTTTACTGAAATTCCCAAGTTCTCAATCCTTAAATTGAGTTTTATTAAAGGTTTTGATGTTGTGATCTTGATTTTGGCTTAAAATGCAAGATTTGGATTTAATTTTGAAGAAATTCGTATTAAATGATTGGGCTCTGTTTTGAGATGTCTTTTTGATGTATTTTGGATGTCTAAATGATGTGTAATTGAGGTTTAATCAATGCAATCCCGAATAGGTTGATTTTCCTAAGTTTTTACTTGTGTTAATGGTGGTTTTTCGGGTGATTTTGATGTTCTGCTATAACTGGAGGTATAAGGACGTGATTAGGTCCTTTTTGGATGTTAATTGAGGTCTAAGAATGAGTGGAATTGATGGATCTTGGCTGTAACCCCTTAACCCGGCCTAGACGGTTGGCCCGAATTAAGAAGTTTACACGGGGAAAACCAAAGCCAACCCAAAAGTCAACCTTGATTAACGACCCTTTTTTTTCTTTTTAATCTTATCTAAATGCACATTAACCCTAGATATGTTCATACAATCAACATACTCAAAGATCAGCGCATTCGGAAAACATTCAGGGACTTAATTGCACAAAACACGAATTTAGGGACCAAAATATAAATTCTGGAAATTTCAAGGACTTAACCAAATTTTGAGTTACCAATATGAAATTAGTCATGTTTCATGCTTCTCTGCCAAATTTCAACTCAAACGGACATCTCAAACTCATTCAATTGCAAAAACAAGATTCAGGACCAAAACGCAAAGGTTTCAAAACATATAACCGTCAATTTCAGTGCCCAATGGTCGAGTGTTCCGAAACAGGGAGGACCTGTTCCGAAACGCGGGACCGTTCCGAAACGAGTTCCGGAACAGGGCTTGGCAGTAGAATTTTCGTTCCGGAACGGTCCCTCCCGTTTCGAAACGCCTAGGCCATTTCAGGCCCCTGTTCCGAAACGGTAGCACCCGTTCCGATACGACCTGCCCAGATTGCAGAAATTTTGCTGGTTTATCACACAATTGACCCATCAAACATGCTCCAAAGGCAACCAAATCATACCAACAAGTCATTCAACACTCAAGGAACATAATTGCATCAAAATCTAGACACAAACCACCCCTAGGTGCACTAACTCATTCAACACATCCAACACTCAATCATGCTTTTAAAACAAAATGCATAGCATAACGACTTAAGCATAAGAAGATTCAAACGTTGCAAGCGTTAAACCACATAGTTCAAAATCATAAACCAAACTTGTCCAACATACACAATCTCATTAAACATCAACATAAGAGATTCTCCCCCCCATTGCCTTTATTATTTATAGCTATTAACCGAGACATACATCTCAAGTGGAGCTCTCCTTGAATCCCTTGCTTCTCGCTGTCCCAACTTCAAATATCTGCATTGATGGACAAAAGGAGCGTAAGCACATAATGCTTAGTGAGGAATGCTCAAAACCAAAACACCATCAATGCAGCGAGTCATAAAACCTCTTTTAAAAGCAACACAAATCAACAAACCAAAGCAATGTTTGAAAACCCTTTTTAGCAACATGCTTTAAATCATGCATTGCTCAAACATGAAAACCAACCCTTAGCTTAGAAAAACTAAGTAATTCACTTCAAAGCACAACCATGCAAAACCATCGAAAACCGTTCCATGCATGAACATCATATGCAAAGTTAAATACAAGATCCTTGGAAAACACTTCCACTTCACATCATACTTTTCTCATACATTGAAAATCATTTCAAAGCAAGAACCTTTAAAAACCACTTACTCGTTCAAACTATCTCATGCATTAAACAAATGCAACATATGAACCACAAAATCAATATTTGCATTACATGCCTTTAAAAACAAGTCTTCGCAAGACTTCAATGTACTAAAGAGATTTCATGCACACATGCATCATTCCCAATAGAGAATGAACACTTGTTCAAGCTAACAAGTAATACATGCATTCTTGGTGCATTACACACTTTCCATGCAACCTTGCATCATTTCAAGAATCTCATGCTTCATTTCATTCAAGAACATTATATTGGCATCCAAGTGATAATCCATAAACCATCATAACACAAGATACAATCGGATACGCGGATTACAAGAGTTGTCCCCACGCTTCATACACACTACCAATCTCAAGGTCTCCAAATGGAATTTAAACCACCATTATGACCTTACCATACACAAGGTCCTCATATGGACTTTTAACCACCATATGACCTTAACATTCACAAGGTCCTCAAATGGAATTTTAACCACCATTATGACCTTACCATCACCCATTGGTAGTTGTATAATATCACTAACGAGATCCCGGGACATACAACACAAGATCCACACATGGACTTTACACCACCATTGTGATCTTAACCAACACAAGGTCCTCAAATGGAATTTTAACCACCATTATGACCTTAACATACACAAGGTCCTCAAATGGAATTTTAACCACCATTATGACCTTAACACAAGACCCACCCATGGAATTTTAACTACCATGGTGTTCTTAACCATCTCGTTAGTGTACTTGGATGGAGTTACCGGTACAATCACAACCACTCCACATCCAAGGCGACTTTATTCACGGTGCACCCAATCCTATAGCCGGCTAACTATATCCGATTAAAGTAATCAAGAACCACTTACATCACTTGCCAATATAACCATTTCACCACATTGATCCATTGTTTCACAAGTATAACCAAAATGCCAAAACCACCAATTACCATCATTAATCCACTGTTTTTGAAGCATTATACAAAGCCAATAAACAACACACCACACTATGCAACAATTCCACAATTCCAATGTACAAAACCAAGGATCTCTTACCTTGAGCATCCTTCACACATGGCTTTCAAAACCAGCATTAAACCATGCTAAAATATGCTTTCAAAACAGAATTTAAAACATGCAAATCACATGCATTGCATCCAACAATCGCAAGTGCTTTAAAAACCAATTCATAACACAAACCAAGAGAGAAATTCCATTTACTTACTCTTGAGCTTAGCTAAGTTGTTTAGACTTAAACTAAGCTCCCAAAACCTTCAAACCTTGGTTTTAAAGCTGAAAACCCAACTTCACTCACCGATACACAAAACAAGGCTAGCCAACAAGCCTTCCAAGCATCTGAAACCTTCAACGACACCTCTATTGCTCACGGATCATTCTCCCCTATTTCAAGCACATAACAACAGAGGATTAATGCATCATAATGCATTAAAAACACCAGCAACACACCTAAACTCACTGCTCTACATAAATCCAACATTTCGGCTACCAAACACAACCGGAATCACCTCCAAACTCTTCCAAAACTTAACCCAGCCAAGATCCATCACTTCTAACCATTTTTAAACATCAACTAACATCCAAAAAGGATCCAACCACGTCCTTATACCTCCAGCTATAACAGATCATCAAGATCACTCCAAAAACAACCAAAAACTCAAGCAAAACTTAGGAAAATTAACCTATTCGGGATTGCATTGATAAAACCTCAATTTCTCATCAATTATACATTCATTTAACATCAAAAACACACCTCAAAACAGTGTCCAACCATTTCATACGAATTTCATCAAAAATTAACCAAATCTTGCATTTTAAAGCCAAGATCAAGATCACAATTGTAAAACCTTTAATTAAACACAAATCAAGGATTGAGAACTTGGGAATTTCAGTAAAGAACTGAGAATTTAGAGGAGAAGGACGCTCATACCTCTAAACTTGAGTTTCTCCCTTTTTGGAACCAAAATTCTTGAAAAACCAATAAGCAAATGCTAAGGTTTTGTTGTAGAATTGATTAGAGATCAAATGAGGATTGAAATCTCATCTTTAGTTGTCAAAATCAGAGTAAATTTTGCTGGAGAAATGTGTTTGGATTGAGAGAAAAGTTGAGAGAAAAGAAAATGGAATTTTAGAGAAAAGTTAGTTAAAATGCCAAAAATATCTTTTCCCTCCTTTTGCACTTATTTAAAAACCATTACTTAAATTGATTAATATTCAGAAAAATCTGGAGAAACTCTTTTGGTTAAATAGCTCCTTAAAGATTCAAAGTTTCAATCCTTTTTAAAACAGTCACCCAGTTTTCAAAAATTACATTTTGGTCACTAACCCAAAATGTCACCCTTCCAAACCTCATTTTGTAAAATTGATTTCACCTTTCTCTTATATATAATAAAAGAGGATTTTAAGACATTTTTCCATATTTTTAATACAACCCGAACTAGGCTTTCCTAAATTCACCCTTTTATATTTGAACCGCACTCTGACCGGCCCGGTCCAAACCCAAAACTTCTAAGCCCAAAATTGGGGTGTTACAACTCTCCCCCCTTAAGAAATTTCGTCCTCGAAATTTCAACTGGCGAAAAGAGAACAACCAAACTTCTCAAAGCAACACACAAGGCAACACAAGAAACTTAACCACCACTGAGCACTCTCCTGACAAAACTCCACCCAAACTCAACACCACCACATACTGTTCTCGAATTCCAGAACACTCAAATGTTAACCACATCTTAACCTTTCACACCCCGGACTGCACATAGCCCCAACAACAACCTGAAGAACCTCCAACTTTTACAGCATACACCACCTTAGCTCATAACTCCCAAAACTTGTTCACATAGTGACACCAACCAATCTAGTTCAGCCACCATGTGACCCACAACCTTCACTGCTTCTAAAACTCCTTGCAAAACTACTCAATCTCTTCCAAAGGTTACTACACCAAGCAAGAATTCTTAAGCACCAACTGCTTACTCAAAACTTCTTAACATATTGCTGATATTCCTTCACATCCGCCGCTATCATTACCATAACGATTCACCAGGACTACTCACCTAACATCCGAAAAATCACATCACAAAGCCCCACCTTTACTCCGCCAGCATATCCATACACCACCAACTGTCTTCAGACGGAATTTACTTTAACACAACCAGCCAACCACTTCTCACAAGAACCCGTCCAACCAACAATGGCCTTTGACCTTACATTGCCTTTCCACTTCAAGTTTTGACTACAACACTTGCCTTACTAGAACATCGCCCAACCTATACATACATATTTAGGTTACGAAACTTCTATTCTCCCGGGCTAACCCTTTCCTACATCCCACAACACAACATCTTCTCAACTCTTCGTAGGTTGCTTCGAACCATCACTTTCATAACCAACCCCTCTATTGCAATATCAAAGCCACGTTCCTCAGCGCTCTGGAACACATCCACTAACTTACTACATCACTTAACACCAAGAAACTACCACTTCTATCAGCTATTCACGACCACTTTGACTGATTCTAACTCAAACGGTAATCCCCTCACCACCATACCGCTAAACTCATTAAGCACCAAACACTTTCCTTCTACCAACATGCTATATCGCACTCACTATTACTGACAACTCGCTTAATACCCTCCATTACTTCTAACATTCACCCATCACCAAAACAACTTTTAAAACCCCCCATCCAATCTAACCCTGTCACAACACTAACGGACCCAATTAACTATCAGCGAGTGTGAACGTTCGTATGCATGGTCACCAATATGCCCTATCAATGCCTGATGTACATGCATGCAAAACCTCTAATGTCATGTCACATGTATGCATGGACCAATACATATATAATATAGCATATAACAAATGATTTTATCTGTGCATGTATGTCGGTTCACACCCACCAATAACATCCTCAGAATCCGCCTAAAAACAACCTCCTATCTCACTTCCAACTAGACCAACTCCATCATTCTAACAACCCATTATCCACAAGATACTCACTAATGCCCTCTTCACACTAAAGTTATTTTCAAAACAACACCAACTACTACCCCAAACATACTAGCAACGAGACCATACCACTACACAAGGAAATACCAACTGGTACCAAACTAAGATACTAGAGCAAAGGTTACTTAACAAGGTTACCTGTAAACACCTCACTGCCCCGGAGCTTCAACAGACAAGCTCTCTTCCTCGTAGAACCATCATTCTTCAGCCGCACCGCTGCACCACCAGCTAACACATTAAGGTCATCACCATCTCCCTGCGGTAAAGAACTCTGAATACCCCGAGCCAACTTCAAACAATTACGTCTCAAATGTCCAACAGACCCACAATTCCAACAGGTTTCATTCTCCAAGCTCCTCACACCTTTCTGCTCTTCCTGCCACCTTCGAACCTTGTCTCGGCCGTGCCCACGACCCTTCAGAGACCCTTCTGCTACCACTGAAGCTAATCTCACCACTTGAGGACAATTTCGCTTCACATGCTCTTTAGAACCACAGTTCCAACAAACTCCTGTGCCCCAACAACCTCCAACATGGCGCCTTCCACAACGGTCACACACCGGTAGCTGAGCTTCCACTTCTTGATCATGCAACACTTGCTCCAGATTTGCACTACCATCCCAGCTTCGATTCAAGCAAAACCTTTTATCACGTAGCCTCTTACGCTGACCACTCCCGAGGTCAGTACCCACAGCTCTCTCGCTTAAACTTTTCTCACCTTCACAAGCTGGAACCACGCCCTCACATTGCTTAACCCTTGGGAATTTCTCTCCAAGGTACCTTCCATAAAAGGCAGACACAAAGAAGTCCCAATCTATATCGTGGATGTGCGATGCCACCGCCACAGATGTCCACCAAGCACAAGCGTCCTCCAACATCAATGAGACAACACTTCCCAGCTTACAGGCATAGTCACAACCTTCCTGATCCAAAATCAGAATTACACTGGCCAACCAGGCCTCGAACGTCTCAGGTGTCGAACCATGATACTCCACAGCTCCCAAATCTTGTAAACGCTGTTTCGACAAACCAGCACATCCCACAGCCGGCACGTCTACAGACCTTACTTTTGCCACAGCCTGAGATGTTCCCAATACCTCTTGAACTATAGGTGATGAACTCTTCATCACAGAACCAACTTCTTCCTCCTGCCTTACTACCTCAACTCCAGGCACTGAAGACTGAGACGAAACACCTCCATTAAAAGGTGAATTCCATGCCTTAACAACCTGCTCTAAAGCAGCAACCATCTCATCTAACTGTCATTCTCTCATCGATTTCACCATGCTAAAACAACAAACAATCATAACAAAACAAACAAACCGATCAGACCAGCTTTAAGCAAGGATTCAAAACTCCAACTCCAAAATAACACAATAGCTATAATAATAAGGCAATGGGTATCCCAAATTCTCCCCTTTTACATGACATAAAAGTCAATAAAAACATGGATATCACAACATCAAGCATATCAATCAACATATTTCGGTCATGCTCTCATCAAACAACATTCACTCATAACAGCATAATATCAACATATCATACCCATCACACTTTCATCATTCATAAAATCAGCTCACAATACCAGCATAACACCAGCACAAATCCACTTAGCTCAATGAAAATTCACAATCAAAAAGCGTGACAAAAACGTCAACAATTCGCCCAAAAACACGCATTCCAACCGACTTCAGCCACACATCAAAATAAACATCAGACACATACTACAACAATTTACCATTTTTCCCAAGCTTTCGCAACTCAGCTCTGATACCACCAAATGTAACCCCCTTAACCCGGCCTAGACGGTTGGCCCGAATTAAGAAGTTTACACGGGGAAAACCAAAGTCAACCCGAAAGTCAACCTTGATTAACGACACTTTTTTTTTCTTTTTAATCTTATCTAAATGCACATTAACCCTAGATATGTTCATACAATCAACATACTCAAAGATCAGCGCATTCGGAAAACATTCAGGGACTTAATTGCACAAAACACGAATTTAGGGACCAAAATATAAATTCTGGAAATTTCAAGGACTTAACCAACTTTTGAGTTACCAATATGAAATTAGTCATGTTTCATGCTTCTCTGCCAAATTTCAACTCAAACGGACATCTCAAACTCATTCAATATCAAAAACAAGATTCAGGACCAAAACGCAAAGGTTTCAAAACATATAACCGTCAATTTCAGTGCCCAACGGTCAAGTGTTCCGAAACAAGGAGGACCTTTTCCGAAACGCGGGACCATTCCGAAACGAGTTCTGGAACAGGGCTTGGCAGTAGCATTTTCGTTCCGGAACGGTCCCTCCCGTTTCGAAACGCCTAGGCCATTTCAGGCCCCTGTTCCGAAACGGTAGCACCCGTTCCGATACGACCTGCCCAGATTGCAGAAATTTTGCTGGTTTATCACACAATTGACCCATCAAACATGCTCCAAAGGCAACCAAATCATACCAACAAGTCATTCAACACTCAAGGAACATAATTGCATCAAAATCTAGACACAAAACCACCCCTAGGTGCACTAACTCATTCAACACATCCAACACTCAATCATGCTTTTAAAACAAAATGCATAGCATAACAACTTAAGCATAAGAAGATTCAAACGTTGCAAGCGTTAAACCACATAGTTCAAAATCATAAACCAAACTTTTCCAACAAACACAATCTCATTAAACATCAACATAAGAGATTCTCCCCCCATTGCCTTTATTATTTATAGCTATTAACCAAGACATACATCTCAAGTGGAGCTCTCCTTGAATCCCTTGCTTCTCGCTGTCCCAACTTCAAATATCTGCATTGATGGACAAAAGGAGCGTAATCACATAATGCTTAGTGAGGAATGCTCAAAACCAAAACACCATCAATGCAGCGAGTCATAAAACCTCTTTTAAAAGCAACACAAATCAACAAACCAAAGCAATGTTTGAAAACCCTTTTTAGCAACATGCTTTAAATCATCCATTGCTCAAACATAAAAACCAACCCTTAGCTTAGAAAAACTAAGTAATTCACTTCAAAGCACAACCATGCAAAACCATCGAAAACCGTTCCATGCATGAACATCATATGCAAAGTTAAATACAAGATCCTTGGAAAACACTTCCACTTCACATCATACTTTTCTCATACATTGAAAATCATTTCAAAGCAAGAACCTTTAAAAACCACTTACTCGTTCAAACTATCTCATGCATTAAACAAATGCAACATATGAACCACAAAATCAATATTTGCATTACATGCCTTTAAAAACAAGTCTTCGCAAGACTTCAATGCACTAAAGAGATTTCATGCACACATGCATCATTCCCAATAGAGAATGAACACTTGTTCAATCTAACAAGTAATACATGCATTCTTGGTGCATTACACACTTTCCATGCAACCTTGCATCATTTCAAGCATCTCATGCTTCATTTCATTCAAGAACATTATATTGGCTTCCCAGTGATAATCCATAAACCATCATAACACAAGATACAATCGGATACGCGGATTACAAGCGTTGTCCCCACGCTTCATACACACTACCAATCTCAAGGTCCCCAAATGGAATTTAAACCACCATTATGACCTTACCATACACAAGGTCCTCATATGGACTTTTAACCACCATATGACCTTAACATTCACAAGGTCCTCAAATGGAATTTTAACCACCATTATGACCTTACCATCACCCATTGGTAGTTGTATAATATCACTAACGAGATCCCGGGACATACAACACAAGATCCACACATGGACTTTACACCACCATTGCGATCTTAACCAACACAAGGTCCTCAAATGGAATTTTGACCACCATTATGACCTTAACATACACAAGGTCCTCAAATGGAATTTTAACCACCATTATGACCTTAACACAAGACCCACCCATGGAATTTTAACCACCATGGTGTTCTTAACCATCTCGTTAGTGTACTTGGATGGAGTTACCGGTACAATCACAACCACTCCACATCCAAGGCGACTTTATTCACGGTGCACCCAATCCTATAGCCGGCTAACTATATCCGATTAAAGTAATCAAGAACCACTTACATCACTTTCCAATATAACCATTTCACCACATTGATCCATTTTTTTACAAGTATAACCAAAATGCCAAAACCACCAATTACCATCATTAATCCACTATTTTTGAAGCATTACACAAAGCCAATAAACAACACACCACACTATGCAACAATTCCACAATTCCAATGTACAAAACCAAGGATCTCTTACCTTGAGCATCCTTCACACATGGCTTTCAAAACCAGCATTAAACCATGCTAAAATATGATTTCAAAACAGAATTTAAAACATGCAAATCACATGCATTGCATCCAACAATCGCAAGTGCTTTAAAAACCAATTCATAACACAAACCAAGAGAGAAATTCCATTTACTTACTCTTGAGCTTAGCTAAGTTGTTTAGACTTAAACTAAGCTCCCAAAACCTTAAAACCTTTTTTTTAAAGCTGAAAACCCAACTTCACTCGCCGATACACAAAACAAGGCTAGCCAACAAGCCTTCCAAGCATCCGAAGCCTTCAACGACACCTCTAATGCTCACGGATCATTCTCCCTTGTTTCAAGCACATAACAACAGAGGATTAATGCATCATAATGCATTAAAAACACCAGCAACACACCTAAACTCACTGCTCTACACAAATCCAACATTTCGGCTACCAAACACAACCGAAATCACCTCCAAACTCTTCCAAAACTTAACCCAGCCAAGATCCATCACTTCTAACCATTTTTAAGCATCAACTAACATCCAAAAAGGATCCAACCACGTCCTTATACCTCCAGCTATAACAGATCATCAAGATCACTCCAAAATCAACCAAAAACTCAAGCAAAACTTAGGAAAATTAACCTATTCGGGATTGCATTGATAAAAACTCAATTTCTCATCAATTATACATTCATTTAACATCAAAAAGACACCTCAAAACAGTGTCCAACCATTTCATACGAATTTCATCAAAAATTAACCAAATCTTGCATTTTAAAGCCAAGATCAAGATCACAATTGTAAAACCTTTAATTAAACACAAATCAAGGATTGAGAACTTGGGAATTTCAGTAAAGAACTGAGAATTTAGAGGAGAAGGACGTTCATACCTCTAAACTTGAGTTTCTCCCTTTTTGGAACCAAAATTCTTGAAAAACCAATAAGCAAATGCTAAGGTTTTGTTGTAGAATTGATTAGAGATCAAATGAGGATTGAAATCTCATCTTTACTTGTCAAAATCAGAGGAAATTTTGCTGGAGAAATGTGTTTGGATTGAGAGAAAAGTTGAGAGAAAAGAAAATGGAATTTTAGAGAAAAGTTAGTTAAAATGCCAAAAATATCTTTTCCCTCCTTTTGCACTTAATTAAAAACCATTAATTATATTGATTAATATTTAGAAAAATCTGGAGAAACTCTTTTGGGTAAATAGCTCCTTAAAGATTCAAAGTTTCAATCCTTTTTAAAACAGTCACCCAGTTTTCAAAAATTACATTCTGGTCACTAACCCAAAATGTCACCCTTCCAAACCTCATTTTGTAAATTGATTTCACCTTTCTCTTATATATAATAAAAGAGGATTTTAAGACATTTTTCCATATTTTTAATGCAACCCGAACTAGGCTTTCCTAAATTCACCATTTTATATTCGAACCGCACTCTGACCGGCCCGGTCCAAACCCAAAACTTCTAAGCCCAAAATTGGGGTGTTACATTGGCTGGGTAATGTTGTGGAGGTGTTTGGATGTGATTTCGGTTGTGTTTGGTAGCCGAAATGTGAGTTTTGATGAGAGCAGCAAGTTTAGGTGTTTTGGCTGAAGATTTTAATGCATGATGATGCATTAATCCTCTGCTTTGATGTGTTTAAAACAGGGGAGACATCTTCGGATCCTTGTGGTGTTGATCTGGAGGCTTGATCGTCGTTTCGGCAAGCTAGCGAAACGGAATCGGTGAGTGAAGTTTGGTTTTCAGCTTTGAAACCAATGTTTGAAGGTTATGGGAGCTTAGTTTAAGTCTAAACAACTTAGCTAACCTCAAGAGTAAGTTTTCGGAGAAACTCTCTTTTTGATGAACCATGAGATGGTTGGATGCAATGTGTTTTATTTGCATGTTTAAATTCTGTTTTGAAAGCATATTTTAGCATGTTTAATGCTGGTTTTGTAAGCCATGTGTTGAAGGATGCTCAAGGTAAGAGATCCTTGTTTTGAACATTGATAAATGTGGTTTGATGCATGGTGATGCATGATTATTTAATGGCTTTGTTAAATGCTTAAAAACAGTGGATTGATGATGGTAAATGATGTATATTGGCAAGTGATTTGTTGGTTTAAAAGTACTTGAATCGGATATAGTTAGCCGACTATAGGATTGGGTGCACCGTGAATAAAGTCACCTTGGATGTTGAGGGGTTGTGATTGTACCGTAAACTCCATCCAAGTACACTAACGAGATGGTTAAGATCACAATGGTGGTTAAAAGTCCATGTGTGGATCTTGTGTTGTGTGTCCCGTGTTCTCGTTAGTGATGTTATACAACTACCAACTAGTGATGTGGAGGGGTTGTGATTGTACCGTAGACTCCATCACGGGTGTTGAGGGGTTGTGATTGTACCGGTAAACTCCACCTTGAGTGTTGGTAGTGTGTATGAAGCGTATGGGAGAACGCTTGTAATCCGCGTATCCGATTGTGTTTTGAGTTGAAAAATGGTTATTGATTATCACTTGAAAGCCAATATGACATGTTGATATATTGAAGCATGAGATGCTTGTTTAGTATGCATAAATGCATGATAAATGATGTTTTAAATTAAAGGCCTTGGAAAGGTGTTTTTACAAAGTGCATTATTGTGTTGTTTTATTAGAGCATTTCTCACTAAGCATATGTGCTTACGCTCTCTCTTTCTTGAACCAATAATGCAGAGCATTGAAGTGCTTTAAGGGCAGCAAGGAGGTCAAGGATCCAAGTGGAAGTCTAAGCTCATGTATGGTGACTATTTTCACAACACTATTAGCTTTTGGTATTTGGCAATGGGAACCTAGATTGTGTTTTTGGGAGATGTTTTGGACTCCCTAGTTGTGGCATGATGCCTTAAATGATTTGGACTTATAAATGGCAATTTTGGTCGGGCACCATTTTATCTTCGTAGTTCGGGTCAACCGTCTAGGCCGGGCTAAGGGGGTTACAAATGTGTTGTGCAAGGGAATATAGTAGGTATGGTTTTTGACACTCGTAATGACGCATGGGAGTTTTTTTAAGGAATATGCCAGAAATAATGGATTTAGTGTACGACGGGCTTCAACTAAGGTGCATAAAGATGGTATTGTTAGAAAACAACAATTTGAATTCTCAAAAGCAGGGTTTAGGATTGCAACTGTAAAAGAGTGTGAATGTAAATATGCTCCCTGAGAACTGACACAAACCGAGTGCATGGCTAGAGTACATGTAAGGGTTCAGGATTCCGGTAAGTGGGAGATTTCATTTTGCCATATTGAACATAATCATCCACTTTGCGAGGAATTGATGCGGCCGTTTCTTCAGTCAAATAGGAAAGTTCATGATGCAGATCTTCTTGAGGACAAAGCATTGGAATCTATTGGGTTTGGAGCATCCAAGATAATGAATTATTTCGCGCAACAATTAGGTGGTTTCCACAATGTTGGTTTTTTTTATCAAAAGACCTATACAACTCCCTTGATGCAGCCGCAAGGTGTGAAATAATTGATGGTGATATAAATGCCCTAGTTGCTTACTTTGATTGTAAGAAAGAGATAAATTATGGCTTGTACATGAACTACTCTTTGGATGAGTCGATGGGATTGCTTAATCTATTGTGCTATGATTCAACGTCCAGTGCCGACTACTCATGCTTCGGTGATATAATTGCATTGACACCACATATAATGATAATGTGTATGGTCGACTTCTTATGCCTATACTTGGTGTGAATCACCACCATCAAACAATTGTCTTTGCAGTTGCAGTTCTTACTGACGAGACTGCATATACATTTGAATGGGTGTTAAGGAAATTTTTAGAAGCAATGTTTAATAAGTCTCCAGTATCAATGGTCACTGATGGGGACATGGCAATGCAAAAGGCTATAAAAATCGTATTCACGTTGGGTCGACATCACATATGTTCCTGGAATCTTTCTCGCAATGCACAAGAAAACATATGTGACAAAAAATTCACTAATGAATTTACAAGATGCATGCGTTCTTGGTGGGCAGTTGAAGAATTTGAAATAGAGTGGAAGTCAGTTGTGAAACAATTTAACCTTGAACAACATCCATGGATAATAGAGAAGGATCACACAACACATTTGTGGGCACAAGCATATCTGACGGAACACTTCTTTGCAAATATACGGTCAACACAAAGGTGCGACTCTATGAATGCTTCACTGTTAATCGTTCTCAAGTCTAAGAAGACGTATATAGAATTTGTCCATGCAATTGAGAACCACATTGCTGCAATGTGTGTGACAGAGTTAAGGCAAGATTTCAACACAATGAACAGTACACCTTATAAGGTTACAAAATTGAATGACCTAGAAGGGAGTGGAACAGAACTCTGTACATGAGAGTCCTTTGCAATATTTCAGAACGAAGTGATAAATGAGACTTTGTATCGTCTGGTACACCCAATAGTCGTGTCAGGGGATTATTAGACTTTTCGTTTGACGAAGTACAAAGACCCAACGAAACTGTACGAAGTCGTTTATCATGTTGTTATAGACACCGTGACTTGTTCCTGTCAGAAATCTGATACAATTAGTATACCATATGTACATCAACTGCCTGTTCTTAAGCTACAAGATTTTCCATCACTCCCAAAATCATTGATACTACATCGATGGACAAAGAAGCAAAACTTTACGCCCCGTCTTTTGTAGGCTTCAATGTCTCTCCTGAGATGAAGCAAATGGCTCAATTCACATCACTCTGATCATGTGCTTCAACTTTATGCTATAAAGCTTCTAAAACTAATGAGAGTTTTCGAAAAACCCAAGATGACATATTAAGATTAACATCAGAATTGGAGGAATCATGTACGATTACTGACTCTGCTTCGCATGCCATGCGTAAACACAACATCTGTGACCCTGCACAGAAAAAAGGAATACGAAAATAAAGGTAGGAAAAACAAGTGCAGAACGTAAAACCGCAACATAGTTTATTTTGTGGAAACGATGGGCATAATAAAAACAGGTGTCCTGATTTGAAGTTACAACTTCCACCGCCTTCAGTGAGCCCAACGTAAACTTATTTTAAGGACGACATGGATTTCCCACCAAGTTACGAACATGAGGAATTTGTGAGCCACTCATATTTTACCATCCTAATTCACAATAAATTTTTACCAACTTTCTCTTACCTTGTGTGCATCAATTTGGAGCAATCACAACCATGGAATGAAGGCGATCATGTTTTCAATATATCCGCAAATGTATCTTCTATGGTAATATGCTTTGTAACCCCCAAAGCCCGGCCTAGATGCCCGACCCGAACTAAGAAGATTACACGGGAAAAACCAAAGTCAACTCGTAAAAGTCAACCTCGATTAACGACCAATTTTCTGTTTTATCTTTTCTTGATGCATATTATTGTCCTATATATTTAGAAAACCGATTAGGAGAAAACAACACAGCGATCAAAGTTCAATAGGGGTTCAATTGCATTCATTTGACTTTTAGGGACTAATTTTTAAATTTCAGGAATTACAAGGACTATCCAGGTTTTAAAGTTACCAATCCAAAATTAGTCATATAACATGCCAGCATGTCAAATGTTATCTCAAACGGACCATCCAAACTCAACAAATTGAACAATCATTACTTAGGGACCAAAACGTAAGAAGTAGAAACTCGGAACAATTCAAATTTAGCATCCAACGGTCAAGTGTTTTGAAAAAGAGAGCCCTATATCGGAACAGCCGTTTCGAAACAAGAGTGACCGTTTTTATACGCGGGGGCGTTTCGAAACCTCAAGAAAACCGTTTCGATACGTTGGTTCACAGTGGCAAAATGTTTCGGAATGTGCCTTCCTGTTCCGAGACACCATGGTCATTACAGGCCTCCGTTCCGAAACGCTTGGGCCTGCAACATTCCAAATTGCTAGTTTTTAACAAGTTATCATCTCCAAAACATTTTCAACACTTGTCCCAACACACATACAACACAGATAAACATCAAGGACCACCCATACTCTAGCACGATCTCTTAGTGAATACGGAAACAACTTTAATTTCAACACATCCTCGTGCACCCCTTGCTGCTTGAAAGAATCACAAACACCCAAGAAAGCACAGATATGTTGTCTAGCATCTTCATGAGGCAAGCCACCATACTGTCCAATGTTGCTCAACATGTTGAACGTGACGGGTTTAAATTCGAACTAGGCTGCCTGAATTTCGGGAGCTACAATTCCGGGATAAAGATATTCCAAACTAGGAGCCAAATGATCCCTAATGCTGTGTGGTCGAACCTCCGTTTCATGGCCATTTTCCATAACATCTGCATTAACAGGTGCTGGTTCCATGACTCTAGCTTCTCCTGGTCATAAACTAGAAGAATACCTGAAAAGAAAAGTAAAACAACAAAACAGGTGAATATTTACAACGTGGAAATAGAAAGCAAAATGAAAATAAAATCTGTAGACAACCAATTGCCAATCCCCGGCAACGGTGCCAAAAACTTGTTGCGTTCGTGCAGTGGCTATAAATGATACGCAAATGGTGCAAGTATACACATCGAACGAGTAATAAAGTGATGAGTGAGTATCGTCTCCACAGGGATTGGAGGTGAACACAGTTCTGTTTCCAATTTGCTATAGTAACCAAATTGTAATGTGAGTATGCTGAGGCAGAATGAAGAATGGGAAAAATGCTGTAACAAAACAAGCAACAGAGAAGAGATAATCCAATGACAGATAGGTCCTTTCTCGGATACGAGGCTCTCTATGGAATGGATGGCTAGGTCCTGAAGGATAATCCTCTAAGACCTCTTAACACTGCTAACGAATCCTAGTTCTCTCACTATGCTCGGCGGGATTTACATAGGCTGCATCTAAACTATCTCTAGCAAGAAGGCTGGGAGACTAAAACGCTACAGCAATACCTCTCGGCTTAACTCCAACACTTTACTCTCCTAATCTCTATCCCTCTTAGCCGTTTAAATCCATCACTTATCTCTAAGGCATGTTGGAGTCCTTCCCCTTGGTGGTTACTCCATTGTTTATGAAGATCTAAGGCTAGCTCTTTCGATCACTCCCCCTAGCTAATGCTAAAGCAAAGACCCTCTCTCGAAGGTTGTCACACACCACTCTAACTATCACTATTGGCTAAGGCTTACTCTCTTAATCACTTCCCCCATCTGCACCTAGGGAACGATCATCTTTCGAAGGCATCATAAGGAATGACCTATCTCTCGAGGCGCTAACATCCCTAATCTCTTACAACCCTGGGTTGTTCCTAAAGAAATGCCAACTCTCCAATGCGCTTAACGTAGGACCAAACTTTCGAAGAACTTATAACCCTAAGCTCTTACAACTTCAAGGAAATTAAGCATAACATAAACAAAGCAAACCTCAAGAGAGAACAATAAACATCAACATGAGATTAAAAGAATAAAAAGAGTATCATCCAGCAAAACCCAAGCCATCTAAGACAGTTCATGGATGGGCAATATTCAAACGTATCATTCTCATACAACCCTCCAAATAGATAAATGCTATAGCAATAAGGAAAGATAAACTCCCAGTTCGCAAGTGGACTTCCATGACCGCCTTAGGCTCACTGCCTCGGAACAAGACGGTGAGGCCATGCCTCGAGCTTCCCAATGAAGGACACCAAGTCTGGTCAACGATGAAGTGCTCCTCCCCTCTGTTGTGCTACTTTTGCACCGTTTCTTCACCTTAGCCTTCTCTCTCCTCCCTTTCTTGTTAAGGAGGTGAAGTCTTTATATAGTGGAGGGTTGGTCTTCTAGGGTTTTGGAGCCTTGGTATCTCGTTGGGGATCCCAAAGAATATGCTCTGACAAGCTCTGTTGACCAGGGGACAAAAAGAACGGTCTGTAGATGGAGTGCGGCCGCTGCATAAAGCTGCCTGACAGTGTCAGGCATCCTTTCCTGCACTTCACGTGCTTGTACTTTCATGCGCCAGCTAGCCTTCTTTCTCCTCCTTTGCTACAGCATTTGTTCCTTGCTTCTTCCCTCGCATTATGTTCTGTCATCCTGCACATAAACAGCCAAAAACCATCTTTCCCGCAGCACCAACTCCACACAAGCAATAAATTGAAAAGCATCCATAATATACAAAAAATGCATCCTACATGCAATGTAATGCACTTGAAAATAGGAAATTGCTATAGCAAAGAGTCATAAATATAGAGGTAATAGCATAGCTATCAGTTGCAAACAGCTTGCCCAAACAAAAGTATGTAGCTTTCACGGTGGCGGTCACTAGCAAACTTTGAACCCCCTTCAAGGAAAAATTTATTGCCTCAGCCAAGTTGGTTGTCATGTGGTCATATCTAAAACCGCTATCGTATGCATTGGTCTATTTTTCCTTGGAAATTTTGCAACGTACTTGTAGCCCAGATCATTCTTCCCCCGCAACTCTTCAAGCATTTGTTCAAATTTGTGTTGAACTAGTCCATACCCTAAGACAAGATAGAGTGTAAAAATGAGATATAGGGAAAGTAGTGATAAATACAACAAATCTTAATATGTACCTATGGGTATAACGAGCATGCATTCATCGTCCTTCTTATATCGACCATGGTAGTTTGCGACAATGTGGTGTATGCAGTAACGATGTTCAATGTTTGGAGATTGAAATTGACTGCCTAAAGATTCGATCGCTAACTTTATCCCACCTCCTCGATCTGAGAACAAGCAAACTCGATCCTTTTCTATAATATAATGACGTAGCTTCTCTGGACGCGAGTGCGAATGCTATGGGTATTGTTTTGCGACTGTCGTCTAGAACAATGGATAATAGCAAAACTTGCTTGTATCTTCCATACAAGAATGTGCCACCGGTCTGCACGATAGGCTTGCAGTTCTTGTACACATTAATACACTACAGAAATGTCTAGAAAAGTCATTTGAATTGGCAAACATCAAGAACCACACGATCGTTCTTGTAGTATAGTTCGGTATCCAAATCTGCGATCGTTGCACTATTGTATGTCTTCATGTTGTTTAACCAATCTGGGAGCTCATTGTAAGAAATGTCCCATTCCCCATGCAAATTCATGATTGCCTTGTTTCTTCGCCTCAAAGTCTTTTTGTATGATGGCGTGTAATCATATAATGTCGTAACATGCGCCTCCAACATAAAAACAATGACTTTGGAGCTTGTCTGGACAATTGTTTGGACGTTATCGATGATGATTTATGAGTCCAAGTTTGGATTATCATGTATGTAACCGATATCACAACAAGTATGAAGGTCGTTGTAGACTGTGATCTCCCAAACGTTGTCTTTTTTCTTCATCTTTTGGACTCGCACATTCTAGTTGCATCCTTGTGCCAATTTCTGTCTACATTAACATACATAATTTTTTGATGTCGAGTACATCACCTTGAAGTGCACACCATAACGTATGTTGTAGTTTTTAAATGCAACTTTCGCTTCGTCGCTTGTTCTGAATTGCATCCTGTTGAGTGTATAAAAGTTCTATATTTACCCCTATTTAACCCATATTTCTGTTGCATTCAAGCATAATTCATTGCATTTAGGATAGATTTTAGTTATACATCACAATTATACAAAAAGGCACAGTTACTGCTTATTTTGGTTACTTTTGCAGGTAGCTGCTGTAGCAGACGCAGGGCAGTAGAGAAGCAGAGCTGGAACACTGGACTGCAGATGAGAAGAAGGATGCTGCCATGGCCGCTGTCGTGGTAGCCAATGACGACAACAGTTGTGAAGGGAAGAAAGTGAAGTGGAGCTCGACAGAAAGAGGAAATTAAGCCGGTCTGTCGTGAAGCACTCTTATAGTTTTCCAAGCCCTAGATCAAAATAAAGGCCAAGCCCAAAGTTCAAGGAAGAAATTCCAAGCAAGAAGAGAGGACGAATTAAAGACACCTACTTTGAAGATTTAGTCTTTAATAGAGTTGCACTTTAATTTAAACTTGTATTCTTGCCATATTAGAAAACTTGAACCCAAGGCCTATATAAAGGCATGTAATTCGGCCTAGGGAGGGATATCTTATTCTCTATCCATCTTCCCCTAAACCCTAGTCGTTTCCCCCCTTCTCATCATGTTCTAAACTTCCCCTCGGGCTAAGGGTTGATTCTGTAAAGTAGTTGCAAGGATTGCATTGTTTTAGGATTTTTTATGTTCAATAAAATAGACTTCAAGTTTGCTTATTCTGGTTTTCAACATCTTACAAGAGTATCGGGAGAGCATTGTGAGATTACACATTTACTTAATATTGGGAGAGTTAAGTATACGAAAGGAATAAGTACGGGTTCTCCAGTTTATGGTTGAACTATCTCGGACCTAGGGATAGGACGAGGTTAATTGGCTAAGGAAGAATTCAACAACATCGGTGTTCATCCTTCGATTCACGCCGGGAGGTATCATCAAAGACGTGTTCATCGACAGACTTGGACCTAGGGATAGACCAAGGCATAGCAGGGATTCTTGCCAAGCTTGAAGTACTGAGTTGTGTGTTCGCTGTCGCGACAACAATAGACCGCTGCCACAGCAGGTGCTGGTGCGACAGGCGCTGCGACAGAATAGAGAAGTCTTAGACAGTGCAAACACCTGCACTACGGAGCAAATCAATACCGGCCTAGTCTTTACTCTGAATATTTTCATCTTTTATTTTCAGTCTTCTTTATTATTTCGTGACAAATAATTAAACTCTTTCTTTTCCCTCTTGTGCAGCAATCCAAGGTTAAAGCTATTAGCCCAGTCCATGTGGAGACGATATCCGATACTTACGTATCACTTTACTACTTGCGTCGTGTACACTTGCACTACATTGCGATAGACTCTTTTACACGCAACAAGTTTTTGGCGCTTCTGCCAGGGACTGGCAACATAACTTTACCCTACTTTACTGCACTTTTTAATTTTTTTTTGTTTTTACTTGGATTGTTCACCCTGTACTTTTCACAAGGTTTTCTGTTTATGCGCAGATCGAGACGAGGAAAGGAACCTGAGTATAAGATAGATCCTGAAATTGAACGCTCGTGCAATCTTAGGAACCGACTCCGACTCGTCTTAGCCAGAAACGAATACCTTGAAGAATAGTTAGAGGCCATGAACAACCAAGGGAATCCCCGAGGTCCTGAAGATCCTATCGGAGATGGAGGAAACAGACAGCCTGCCGGTCCTCTTGCTGTTGCCGCACGCCGGTCATGCCGAGAGTACATGATCAATAATCATGTGGAATTAGAGACCACCTTGCCAGATGTGGAAGCTGAAAATTTTGAGCTGAAACCTGTCATGTTCAGCATGATTAATTTCGCTGGCCAATTTAGTGGTGCTGCTACAGAGGATGCTAGGGAACATCTGAAAACGTTCCAGGAAATCTGTGGTTCGTTTAGACTACAGGAGTATATCCGGAGATACTGAGGCTTCGGTTATTTCCTCATTCATTGAGGGACAAAGCTAAAACTTGGTGGAACAAATTATCGTCGGGTTTAATATGAACTTGGGCAGATTTAACTCGTGAATTTTTGTCTCGTTTTAACCCTTCCCATTTATCTGAGCGATTACGTAACGAAATTGCTACTTTTCAACAGGAAAACGATGAGCCAATGCACGAGGCATGGGACAGGTTTACTACTCTTCTAAGGAATTGTTCAATGCACGGATTCCCTGTTTGGAATCAGGTAATCAAATTCTACAATGCTGCCAACCTACAGACTCGTATGAGAATCGATTCAGCAGCCAATGGTTTGTTGTTAGATAAAGATCCAGAGGACGCCATGGTAGTATTAAAGAATTTGGCTAATAATGAAGAACAATTTCCCACATGGAGGAGAGGTAAACGAGTACTAGTTGTGAAGGATTATAAAGCCGATAATTCCTTAAAAACACAAGTGGCATATCTCACAAAGGCAATAGAAAACTTGCTGAAGAAGGACTCGCAACCTGTCTATGTTGCAAAAGAGGTATGTGGAACTTGCAGTGGGAATCATAGTTCAGAGGACTGCCCACTACAGCTAGAAGAAGGGATGTACGTTAGGAACTATAACAAGCAGAACTACAATTCCAACAATTCCAATCCAAACTAGAGAAAGGATCCCAAATTCTCTCGGAGCAACCCAAACAATGCCCTGAACCCTCAAGTACAGAACACTCAAAATCAGGGGGCACCTAGACTTCTGACGCGGCAGCAACCACATCAGTAGCCGCAACAGCCACCATCAGCCACAACTAGTATATTGGAACAGACCTTGGCTACGTTCATGTCTCAGACAGGAACTTACATTGAGAACAAGAATCACTTCGTCAAGAAGATTGAGTCATTCATGGATAAAACAAAGATGCGGATGACTAACCATGAAGCTACTCTAAAATCACTGGAGACACAGATGGGCCAGGTTTCCCAGCATATTAAACCGAGGCAGAATGGAGGATTCCCAAGCGATACTGAGAACGCTAGACAACCCACACATGAGAAGTGCAAGGCTTTCACAAGTAGGAGTGGGAAGAAATTACCATGGCCAGAGAAGGAAGCTGAACCAGTTCAGGAACCAGCCCTAGAATCGACTGCCGAGAACGCTACCCCGGCAGACGACAAACAGCCTGCAGCCGATGCACATGTCACGACAGTAGAAGGGATAGAGGAGAAGGATGAACAACCTAAGCCTCCTCAGATCCGAATGCAATGAGAAGGACGCATTGAAGATTATCGTCCTCTACCTCCTTTTCCTTAGCGGTTACAGAAATTGAAACAGGAATCACAGCTTAAAAAGATCTATGATATTTTTAAGTAGGTCCACATCAATATTCCGCTGTTAGATGCTATCAAGGAGATGTCTGGTTATGCCAAATTTCTCAAGGATGCTATGTCGAAGAAATCCAGACTTGGGGAATTTGAGACGATAAAACTGACAGAAGGATGCATGACTATTCTGCACAAGCATCCACCCTAGAAATAGAAGGATCTTGGGATCTTCATAATACCGTGCATAATCGGAGACAGATTTGTGGGTAAGGCACTTTGTGATCTAGGTGCTAGTATTAATTTAATGCCAAAATCTGTATTTCATAAATTAGGTATTGGACGAGCACGACCCATAACAGTTATGCTGCAGCTGGCAAACCGCTCTTACGTACAACCAGAAGGGAAAATTGAAGATATTCTGGTAAGAGTGGATAAATTTATTTTTACTGCTGACTTTCTTGTTTTAGATTGTGAAGCAGATGAGAATGCACCAATCATCCTAGGGCGACCCTTCTTAGCCACAAGAAGATCACTGATTGATGTAGAAAAGGGAGAACTCACTATGAGAGTGAATCATCAAGAGATCAAGCTGAATGTTCTCCAAGCAATAAAGCACGCTGATGTAAAAGAAGAATGCAAGGCTATCACTGAAGTTATCCTTGACCAACCCTGCATCAGGTCAGACTACCATGATATCAAATTTGGCCACTGCTCCAGCATCCATTTAGAAGACTATCACGGCAGCGACGACGACAACTACTCCTCATATTTTGACATATCTGATACTGAAGATCATAAGGAGGTAAGCTGGATAGGCGATCGTCCAAGTAAGTTATTCAAGCCCTTAAATTATAGCTCGAATGAACATATCATCCAAAAACCATCAACTGTAGAGCCACCTGTTCTAGATCTTAAGCCCCTGCCAGGGCAGCTCAAATATGTTTTTCTTGGATTAAATGATACGTTGCCCGTAATCATTTCTTCCAAGTTGATGCAGGAACAGGAACAACAGCTGATAGAGATGCTGCAGCAGCACAAAAGGGCTATTGGATGGATGATAGCTGACATCCAAGGCATTAGTCCGGATAATAAGTTTTTTGCATAAGAACATTTTTTCCAGATTTGGCATCCCTAAGGCGATCATCAGTGATGAAGGGAGGCATTTTGATAATAAGGTAATAGTTGTTACCTTAAAGAAATATTGTGTCAAGCATCGAATCGCAACAGCATACCACCCTCAAGCCAATGGACAGGCCGAAATATCGAACAGAGAGGTAAAGAACATTCTTGAAAAGATGGTTAAACCAACTCGAAAGGACTGGTCTCTACACCTCAATGATGCACTCTGGGCCTACAGAACATCGTTTAAAACTCCATTGGGAATGTCACCCTACAGGCTTATTTATGGAAAAAAAAATGCCATCTAGCTGCTGAGATTGAGCACAGAGCATACTAGGCAATCAAGGCAGTGAATATGGACTTGGAAAAGGCAGGACGGAAAAGGCTACTTAACTTAAATGAGATTGAAGAAATTCGAGCAATGGCCTATGACAACGCAAGGATTTTCAAGGACAAGACAAAGAAGTGGCATGACAAGAAACTGCTGCCACGACAGTTCTACCTAGGGCAGCTGGTGTTGTTATTCAACTCTAGGTTGAAACTCTTCCCAGTAAAGTTGAAATCTAGATGGTCCGGCCCATTTCAAGTGGTGCAAGTTTTTCCTCATGGTGCCATCACGATCAAATCCTTAAAAGACGGGCACCAATTTAAAGTCAACGGACAGAGATTCAAGCATTATTAGGGGACTGAAGGCCTAAGAATGCAGGAAGTGGTTACTTTAGGAGATGCCCCTCCTGGCATCCTACTTTAACTAAATTTATTATTCATTATTTATCTATATATATATTTATTTATTTATTAGGAAATTGGACTTATTTTATTTTTAGGAACTAAGTTTTTATTGTTATTATTTTTAGGAAATAAAGGAGACAAGGAGAAGAGAAGAAGTGGACTCAGCCCACCATCTCACCATCAGCCCAAAAAGCCCAAAATAGGAGCCTGTCGTTACAGCTGTCGTGACAGACGCAGAAAATCCAGCCTATCAACACACTGTCGCGGCAGACACGCGAACGCGTAACAGACCCACAGTAGACACGGAAACGCATGACAGACGCGACAGAAACCGCGTAATAGATGGCCCTGTTATTCGCGCCTGCCGTTACAGCTCCAACGGGCAGCAAACTCCTCATCTATATAAACCCCGTTTTACTATTCATTTTTCACTTAACTTTTACTCTCTCTACTTGTTTCCTCTCTAGAATTTCATTTGCTTTCATTTTTTTCTACGGTCCCTTGCAACCATGAGTACCAGAAACACCAGATGCAGTGCTGCCTCTGGCTCTGCCCCAGCAGTGGCCACTCCCAGCTCCTTCCAAGGCAAAAGGCTTCATCTACAGCAAACGAACGGAGAATCTCAGGCTCAAACCCTTCATAGCCCGTAAGATCAGAGCTCTACATTGGCATGTGTTTGCTGTGCAACCTGAAGAGATGTACGTCACCCTGGTCAGAGAATTTTATGCTGCCGTCGACAGCAGAGACGCGAAAATAGTGAGAGTTCATGGGAAGGAAGTCCCCTTTAAGCCAGAGTACATTAACACCCTTTATGGACTCTACATCGGTAGAAGGGAAGATGGGCATCAGATATTCCTGGAAAGCCTGGAGGCGGCAGATTATGATGTTGTCATGGCAGAACTCACCGAAGAAGGAACCCAGTGGAATACCGATCCCAAACACCCAACGATGGTGAAATGAGTTCAACTCACTCCCGAGGCGAAACTGTGGAACGCCTTCGTGAAAAAGAGGATCATGTCGTTCACACACAATAGCACAGTGGATCAGCCCAGGTTAGCTCTTGTTCATTCTATCTTAAACGAGAGACCCATAAACGTTGGTCGTTACATTCGGGAGGGGATTGTGCATTTCGGCCATCGGAACCACTTGTCTCCCCCTACCTGATAACAACCCTCTGTCGTGGCCACAATGTCCCTGAAGTTGCTGAGGATTTTAGAATCCGAGGAAAAGGATGGACGAAGAGAAACATAATTAGCTTGATGGAGCTGAAAGCTGCAACGCCAATCTCCAGCTTCAACCCGTCTGTTGCGGTAGATGAGCCGACAAAGCCCACCCAGACAGAACCTGCCGCCACAGAACCAAGGCAGCCCACAGCAACAGCTCCTCCAGCCGACTCCTCCACCCAAATCATGGCTACCCTGTAAAAAATGGAGGAACGGTAGCTGGGCTTAATGAGCTTTATCCGGGACTTTACAACAACAATGGTACATTTCATTAAAAGCAATTTAAATTTTCCAGATGTACTGTTTCCTGCTTTCCCCGACCACTATTTTGCTGCCCCCACCCCTGCCCATACCCCCTACCCCTGCGGCCACACCAAGAACACCGTCTGCCGCGTCCACTCCGACCCCGGCCACGACAGCTGCAGGCGGCAGCCACACTGCCACAACATCTGCCAGGGGAAAAAGAGAAAAGAACCCATGTCCGACCTCGACGCGTTCATAGCTGGGTTCTCATCTTCTTCAATTTGGGAGGAATCCAATGACGAGCCCTCTGTCAAGAGGAACCTGTCCAAGGAATTCACCCAGATGAAACGATAGAAACCAAACACAGGAGTCAGACCATCCGACCAAGGGAAATCTGACAGCGGCAGCAGCAGTGGTAGCAGCAGTAGCAGCAGCTCTTCCGAGGAGGTTCAGGTGTTGGAGAAACCACCCCAGATCTCACCGACCCGCATCCAGCCCCCGAGGGAAGCTAAGAAAAAGACCGCCTTTGCCTCTCCTAGCCATCTGCCAGCACCAACGAGGAAAGTCACTGACCGCCGGCAGATTCGAATCAACAGCAGCAGCAGCTGCTGTGACGACAACGCTTAAAATTTAAGTTTTTATCTTATCTTTACTGTCTGTTATTTTGTTATATTTGTGATGTTTTTATTTCCTTTTTATCATTCTGTCATTTTGTATTAAGGGCAATGCAACCCTTGAGTTTGGGGGTGGCATCCCTCCATTAATGAAGTGTCTATTCTGTTTAAGATTTGTGTCCAAGTGCTAGTTTATTTTTGTTTAAAAAAATGAAAATTTGGCTTAAGTCTTTGAACTGAACTTACCTGCCGTGACAGCCTCTGTTGTGGCAATGCCTTTAGGATAGTTTAGGAGCAGTTTAGAGCCTGACTATAGTTCTGATTCTTAAACACCCTTTGTGACTTTTATACTGTCTAGAACTCTACTGGTAAATTAGAATGCGAAAAAGCTTAACACTAAGTTTCCCCTAGAGGTGCCTAACACCGGCTCTAGGAAAAGATGTTAAGAAAAAGTAGACTCAATACACCTAGAGGTGCCCAAAATCGGCTCTAGGAAGTTAGCTAGAGGTGCCCGAAACTGGCTCTAGTCAAACTTAAACTAAGAAAAGAAAATCGAGTCTAAAGAAAAACTAAAGGAGCCTAAGAATTGCCTCCAAAAAGATGAAAGTTGGCATACAAATTCAAGTTAGAAACTTAGCTATTCTAGTAAACGATGGGAGTCTAGGCATATAATTGTTCACAAAACATGCACACACTACACGAGAATTATAGCAAGGTTCCGGAAGAATCCTGAATTATCCAACAGGGTGTTGCTCACAATAGGGAATGAATGGTAGGTAAGGAAAAGTTCACTGTTTTAAGCCAAACAAAAATTTTTATTTCTTTTTTAGGTCTTAATTGCTTGAGGGCAAGCAAAAACTTGAGTTTGGGGGTGTGTTGAGTGTGTAAAAGTTCTATATTTTACCCCCTATTTAACCCATATTTCTGATGCATTCAAGCATAATTCATTGCATTTAGGATAGATTTCAATTATACATCACAATTATACAAAAAGGCACAGTTGCTGCTGATTTTGGTTACTTTTGCAGGTAGCTGCTGTAGCAGACGCAGGGCAGTGGAGAAGCAGAGCTGGAACACTGGACTGCAGACAAGAAGAAGGATGCTGCCAGGGTCGCTGCCGTGGCAGCCAATGACGACAGTAGTTGTGAAGGGAAGAAAGTGAAGTGGAGCTCGACAGAAAGAGGAAATTAAGCTGGTCTGTCGTGAAACACTCTTATATTTTTCCCAGCCCTAGATCAGAATGAAGGCCAAGCCCAAAGTTCAAGGAAGAAATTCCAAGCAAGAAGAGAGGATGAATTAAAGATATATACTTTCAAGATTTAGTCTTTAATAGAGTTGCACTTTAATTTAAACTTGTATTCTTGCCATATTAGAAAACTTGAACCTAAGGCCTATATAAAGGCATGTAATTCGACCTAGGGAGGGATATCTTATTCTCTAGTCGTCTTTCCCTAAACCCTAGTCATTTTCCCTCTTCTCATCATGTTCTAAACTTCCCCTCGGGCTAAGGGTTGATTCTGTAAAGTAGTTGCAAGGATTGCATTGTTTTAGGATTTTTCTATTCAATAAAATAGACTTCAAGTTTGCTTATTCTTGTTTTCAACATCTTACAAGAGTATCGGGAGAGCATTGTGAGATTACACATTTACTTAATATCAGGAGAGTTAAGTATACGAAAGGAATAAGTACGAGTTCTCCAGTTTATGGTTGAACTATCTCGAACCTAGGGATAGGACGAGGTTAAGTGGCTAAGGAAGAATTCAACAACATCGGTGTTCATCCTTCGATTCACGCCGGGAGGTATCATCAAAGACGTTTTCATCGACACACTTGGACCTAGGGATAGGCCAAGACATAGCAGGGATTCTTGCCAAGCTTGAAGTACTGAGTTGTGTGTTCACTGCCGCGACAACAACAGACCGCTGCCACATCAGGTGCTGCTACGACAGGCGCTACGACAGAACAGAGAAGTCCTAGACAGTGCAAACACCTGCACTACAGAGCGCATCAATACCGGCCTACTCCTTGCTCTGAATATTTTCATCTTTTATTTTCAGTCTTCTTTATTATTTCGTGACAAATAATTAAACTCTTTCTTTTCCCTCTTGTGCAGCAATCCAAGGTTAAAGCTATTAGCCCAGTCCCTGTGGAGACGATATCTGATACTTACGTATCACTTTACTACTTGTGTCGTGTACACTTGCACTACATTGCGATAGACTCTTTTACACGCAACACATCCCTTGCCATAAGTTATCTTTTTTTTATTACAAAGTAAGAACAGTCAAAATCCATGTCAGGCACGTCAGAGAACTCTTGCACGCCCATTGTCGCCAAGTCGATGTCGTGCATGTGAGACGGCACCTTCAGGCTCCATGAATAACCCAACCTCAGCACCTTCGGGGTCGCGCTCTTGAATCAGTTCTTCTAGGGATGTGTAACCTTCATCACCATCCGTGGATGTATGGGTCAGTGCAAAAATCGTAGTTGTAGACCTGGGGAAAATATAGGAGGAACATAGGTTGGCTCATTTAGATCGAAGGACGTTGTACAAGAGTGTCGGCCCTTTGAAAAACTTGATCCTCCAATGCTGAGTTGATGGTTGTTCGAAGTTTAGGTTGAAGAAGCAGGCGGACGAGTGTCGTGCTGTTGAACATGTAGGTTCATCATGAAACGCAGCGGTATAAGCAGGAACGCCAAGATTATAATCCCCCATCAAAGAGCTAAAATCACATGTTGCCGTCTGAGTTGTAACTCGATTTTCATTTTCAACTGCGACTTCTCCACTAAATTCTACATAAAAATAGCAAATTTCCTATATGTACCAACTATGCGTGTTGACCATTGCTTCGACATCGAATTGATTGTCAATTCTCAATGTACCATTTGTCACTAGAAACAATGATGTTTGGAACCTGTAATAGAGAGCTTGTAGTGGTCTATTATGCCCGATATGTACTAGTTGTTTGATCTTTTTTACTAGCTCCTCAATAGGAACGGTACGAATGAATTTGATAGGAAAAATATTTCAGACTTAAAGTTTTCCCCGTTATTATCTCCCATATAGTTGCCATCATAGTATACGATTGCTGAGATTAGTGCTGGTGCCATTGTAAAATGATGTTTGTACGTGTTTGGGAAAATTTTGAATTGAAGAGAGAGATTAAGAGGATTGTTTGATTGCTATGAAAAATGACAAATAGATTAGCCGGGGTTATAGAACTTAATGAGTTTTCGAGCTCGCCATATTTAGACGGCGAATTCCCTTAACGTAATCCTCGTTAATTACGTTCGTGTTGGAAATGTAAACCTACAGTGTAATTTCAATTCTGAGCAGAAAATTGGTGACATAATAAGCCAAACTCGCCATGCCAAGATGGCGAGCTCAGCCTAACTCTCCCTGCAAGGACAGAAAATTTTGCCTATCATGTCACCAACTTGCCACTCAGACAAGACAAGTGTAACTTGGCTTACATGCTAAGCGAGTTTGTGTTCAAATGCCCAACTATAAATAACCGGTAACATGATATTCGATTGTTTAGAACCTGCATTTCAAAATTTTATATTTTATGTGTCTCAAAATGCATTCAAAATCTGGGTCGTTTTTATGTATTGGCGGCGCCTAGTTGCACGAACAAAGTTTTCCTTACAACATTAACCAAGCAGGGAGAAATCATGGTGTCAAAGGCTAGTCAGTTTCTTACATGGAGTAGCCCAAACCACCCATTGTGCAAAATTTTTGACAGCTGCATATCCCATGTTGAGTGACTCTGTGTAGCACCTATTATATCTCTCCATATTCTATGTATCATCGGGATTAAAGACAAAACTAGCACATGTTACCAAATTGTGTAGGACCTACCAGAATGTCCTTCAGAAAGTCCTTTAGAGGTGCATATAATACAAGTTTATTAAATTTATAAAATTTTGTATACATTATAACTGTATTAATTTTTTTACTCGTTGCCTACTATGTGAAATGTATATTTTTTGTTTTAGATTTTTAGTTGAGTTTAATTTAAAATAAGCCATCCATGTTAACTCTCATAAGGGTGTTAAGGTGTGTTTTACGCCTTTTCCAGATGTTTTTTGGGTCAAATTTTTTATGTTAACATTAAGTACAAGTGTTTATCTATACAACGGTGTGTCCACCATTCGGTCCAACATTAAGCGTGTTTAAGCGTTAACATCAAGTATAAGTGTTTATCTATATAATGGTGTGTCTGCCATTTGGTCCAACATTCAAACACTGCTCAGAAAAATGCATTGAAAACCCTACCAAGTGTTTATCTATATGACAGTGTGTCCGTCGTTCACTCCTATATAGGTGTTTAGGTGCGTTTTACACCGTCTCCAAATGTTTTTTGGGGCCAATTTTTTTACGTTAACATCAAGTACAAGTGTTTATCTATATAATGGTGTGTCTGCCATTTGGTCCAACATTCAAACACTGCTCCAAAACATGCGTTGAAAACCCTACCACGAAAACTCCTATATGGGTGTTTCGGAGCGCTTTATGCCATCTCCAGATGTTTTTGGGCCGAATTTTTTACGTTAACATCAAGTACAAGTGTTTATCTATACGACTAAGCATTTTCCCTTCAATCCAACATTCAAAAACTGCTCTAAAACATGCGTTGGAAACCCTACATTAAACCTCTTCAAAAATTCTATTGAAAGGCTAGGGAAGTGGAAAGGATGGGGGAAACTCACCAAGCATACACGGCGACTTATGGTAACTCCTCGAGCCGTCACAGCGAGTTTCCCCCATTATTTTCACTAACCCAGCGATGTAGCCGATCAGATTTTTTAGTATAAATAGCACTAAAACAACGCATTCTCTTCCATAACACAATTGTCTTTCATATTTTTTTATACGTACCAAATTAACAAAGTTCATACCACTACATTAATTACGCTTTACATTGTTCGGAATGAGGCTGCCAAAAATCATAACAGAAGCTTGAAACTCAAATTGTTGTCGTATTGTCTTATATTACGAAGTTCTGCTTACAACATTAGCTTTCTGTAAAACCGCGTGGTCTTACTTTATTTGGGATGCAACCCAAATGTTGTTGTTGGGCCACCAACATGCAATGTTGCACCCATTTCTATTCCATGTAGGACCCCTATGCGTCTATCATGACATATACGGGTACTGAATTTCATATTTCATGTTGACTGACCCCGTTTTTTTGAATGAACAACCTTGTACATATCAAACAATTGGGCAGTCATAGCACAAATACTAGTAATGGGTTAATCTGTTGTATATGTTAACACTTCAAAAGTACTGAATTTTATGCTTATTTAACATTGCTTTTGATTTCTTTTAAGTACATTTAGTTGCATTTAGCCTTAAAATTCACGCATTTGCATAAGGAGTTAGGAATTGTGTTTATGACAGTGTGAAGGGTTGCTTTGTTGGCATAATTGCAGGTTTGGCAGATCAGGACAGGACCAAGCAGAATAAAAAGAAGGAATGCCAGAGAGAATGTCGAGTTGTTGTTGGCAGCGATGGACCAAAAATTGCCAAAGCACCGTTGGCGGAGAAGAGGAGTTTGATGCCCGACCAAGTAGATGTTGGACCTTGTACACGCCAGCCTTAGGATTCAAATATAGGATAAGATGATCCCATCACTTATCCCTTGTGCATTTAAAATTCAAAGTCAAGGCTTATCCTAGGTCACTCACGCATGCATGTTTAAAGAACTCAAGCAAGCACTTGAGAAGGAGGATCAATGACCGGATTAAGGAGGCTGCATCGAGGAGACGTGGTTCGACAAGCTTGACCAAGAGCCTGGATCTTGAAGGGCTGCATTGATAGACCCCCTTCTTGCCCATTCTCTTTGTTTAGTTATTTTTATTTTTTAAATGATGATTTTGTTAAAAATGATGAAGGTTTTTGGTTGGATACCCCCACCATAAACTAAATTTACAATTGGTGGGGGATGTTTGTGTTTGAACGATGTTTTTATGTTTAGTTTTTAATAATTAAAAATGCCTTGGCATTATTTCCAATATCTGGCATGTTTTACATGGTTAATTTTGGGCATTTGCCATCGACATAGTCAATTCCAACCTTGAATATGCTCGGTAATTAAGGCTAAGATAGAACATTATTAAAGGCTTGATGGCATGAATAGCAGGAAAACCAGACATCTCTTGCCAATGCTCATCACTCATTTGAAAACTCTCTTTGCCAATGTTTTTTCCTTTCACTTCTTTTCTTTAACCACTATTTTCAAACAACTCCAAATGAAACAACAATTTTCCCTTAACACGTAAAGAAGCAAAGTAATCAAACTCTTGGTCAATCCCTGTGGAGACAATACTCAACTCACTACTGTATTACTTGCAGACCATGTATACTTGCGGTAAAAGACTTTTACTTGGCACTGTTTTCATACATTTTTGATATATTTTTCTACCCTTTTGCCAACCACTCATACAGTCAAACAGTATACTACAACAAATTATTTACATGTACTCAAGCATATGTGTTCAAGTTTGGAGAGTAATGTATAATAAGTTGTCAATTTTTTGTGTTCTAAATATATCTTAGTGTTCTAAATGTAGTAATTCATTATATCCAATAGATTGCAACACTCTACATAGTTCGTTAAGTGAAAAAATAAACATAACAATTTTTGTCAACTAAACTCAAATCATTATTAAATCATGAATTCATTCAATTGGTCCGAAATTTATTAAAAGACAAATATCTAAAATTAAGAAACAAAACTATTGTGTACGAAACATAACTAATTTTGCCAACTCAAATCAATAATTAAACCACTATAGAGCTTGGTCCCATGTTGGGTTTGGATTCAGGTTCCGGATCAGTTTATTGTACCGGTTTCGGTTCATGTTATCTTCTTAAGCGTCTACCTCTACCTCTACCTATAGATCTACCTCTACCTCTGCTCCCTCCCAGATCTACCTCTAGACGACCCGACGCCCGATGACAACTCACTCGGTGCTCATTCGTCCTGTGCTTGTCAGGTTTCAAACAAAAGAAGATAAGCTTCTCGTTGGGCTTCGATCGTCAACTTTGATTTTCTGTTTGCCACAAACCACTGATGGTACTCCGAATTCAAGAAATCGAAATCATTTAGTCTAATGGGACCACGAGCCAGCAACCTGCTTGACTTGTCATGCCACCATGCTATGTATGAAGAATCTCTTTGGCCAATTCTCTTCGCTCTTACACCGTAAGTCCACATGTTCGAACTCATCCATATTGGTCGGATCCTCCAGCACAGGCTAGTGGTATTCAAACTGCCTAATAACCCGATTGTCGTAAAACATCTCCACAATCGCAAAATTTAACAGCGACATTACCGAACACCAATTTTTGCATCTTCGTAGGCATCGTTCGAAATCACATGGTGAATATCATCATCCTCATCATATGGCATCCATCGGAACTGCAATAATACGTACATAACCAGAAAATTGGGTCAAAATAGATTCAAATTTCAATCCAAAGCAATTTTGCATTTCCTGCTCTTCGCAATACATGTCAATCTTCACTCTAAATTCGATGATTAGTTTTACCTCCAACGTATTCTTTTTGAATTTTTGTTGTATCTACATAATACAAATATATAGATTGATCATGGTTTTCGTAAATAACATTTAAAATAATAATGAGAATTAACATAATTACCTTGAAGCGATTGGGAATTCAAACGGAGGGTCGCAAATAGGTTCCAAGAATGGAAGCATGTACCAGGCCCATGATTGATCAGCACCACACAAATACCAATATCGGCATGCACGAATTTGTCGTTGACGTCTATTTGGGTCACTACCTTGCACAACTCGCAGTACAAGAAACCTAATATTGCAGATCCCCACCTTTTTTCTACCCACGACGTCTCCAAGTACGGAAGGTACTTCATGTGCACGTGAGAACTTGATTTGTCCGGCATTAGCATACCACCGATAAGGAGCAATATATAGGCTCGAGCAACATAATCAATTTCTGGCGATGTGGAATTTCCATCCACTTGAAAAGCACTCTTCAGTCATATCAGCTTTACACATTTACCATTAACAGCATGCGCCGGTGGTGTCTTCCCATAATACTTGTAGCAGTAATTATTAACATACATATTCTGAACAATGATTGGACTGCCTAAAATTGGGACACCAAGATGTATAACAACATGTTCGATGGTGATTGTGCACTCCCCGCACGATATGTGAAAGGTATGCGTCTCTGGTCTCCAACGCTTCACTAACCCATTAATCAACCGCGACACGATTTCAAACCATGAATCTTTGACGCGTAACTAAAACTGGAATTCTCTAGAAATCACATTATATATTGGTTTGGCGGATCGCTTAATATCAAGCGAGGTCAAAATTTTGAACCCTCTTTCAACAAATACAAAATTTAAATTAAAGTAGTACTTTATTATTTGAAAACAATAAATTAGAAGCTGCCAAAAAAATTAAATTCTTACAAAAAAATCTCATGTTATTCGTGATGTGGGAATCTTGAAGTCTTAGTGTCACAACCCTTTCGAGCCTGACTTTTTGAAAACTTTAAAAACACGGAGTCGCCACCAATCTTTTTGAAAAAGTGTGATTGGATCACTTTTAAAACGATGTTATTTTAATAAAATGTTTTATTTTTTAAAATAACAATTTTGGTCTACGAAAACCAAAAAATAGGTTCGAGGATCGGTTACGCGTGGAGAAGGGTTAGCACCCCCACAATACCCAAAAATTGGTACCTTATTGATTTCAAAAAGGGTTTTCAAAATTGGAAATTGCAAGTTCACAAAAGTTTGATTTATTCGTCCGTTTTATGAATATAAATATATTATAACGGTCTTATCATTCGGGAAATGAAGTCCAATCACCGTCAACACTCCTGGCGCTAACCCGTTATTTCCGTTTGATAAGACGCCACATTTATTGTTTTATTAAACAAGTAAGCAAAGAATTAAATAAAGAAATTAAATTGCGAAAACAAATTATTCATGTAAAAGGACAAAAATTTTCTGAATTAAAAGAAATTAAAATTTTGATTAAATTTAAAAAAAAGCAAAGTAAAATCGGGGGAATTTAATGAAAATCGGTGTCCATTTTGAAGTAATTGCAAAACCGGTGACTGTAGAGCGTTGAAGTGTTCTCTATTTATGAGCGCAAGTGCACACTCTTGTCAAGTTATAGTATAAAAGATATCGTCACCTACGGGGATTGGACAACTTGATCGAATTTTAAGTTCTGCACAAGAAAAGTAAATGCACAATTAAATTGGATGTTTGAAAAGAAAAGTAAAATAAAAACAAAAGTATTTGAAGAAGAAGAGATCAGATTGATAGAGAGGGCATTGTTATATTGTTGCTTAGTGTGAAACTGCGTTGAATAGGACAAGTCGTTTTGCGCTGCCAGACTCTGCTGCCTCGATGGTGGATGGCAGGTAGACTGCGAAGACCCTCTCGCTGCCTTGGCAGGGGAACGAAACTATGTCTCGGTGGCAAACTTGGCAGAACTACAAGGCTCGCAAAATGCTCTGAAAGTGACTCCGCTTATGTCTAAGTTAGAGTTCTGTTGATGCCCGCTGCAGAAAATACCAGTTGTGGCGTGAATCATGCAAAGACAACAATGTTGATTAAAAAAAACAATGTTGATTCGTCATCTTTTAGCCGCCTTAAACCCTTAACCTATGTCTAGGCCAGATTGATCGTACCGTCTATAGATGAAATCATACTTACTCCTTTCGTGAGTTCGACTCTCTCGATACTGAACAAATGGATAGAATTCAACTAATATTTCGCCTTAATTGAAAACTATGAAGAACATGGAATAAGTAAACCTTGTTGTATTATTTGCAAAAACAAACTTAAATCCTAAATAATCGTTCTCACACTAATTACAACATAACCCAAACCCAAGGACAATTTAGAACATGATGGCGGCAAGAAAACCTAAACTATGCCTAAGGAAAACCTAAGTTATTTTGAATTAGAATTACAATGGGTATATATAGGCATTAGCTAGGTCTAGTCCTTCTTGAAGTAGAAGTCTTCAAAGTAGCTCTTTACATTAAATGTGGCTTTAAACTCTAACTTCTTTGAGTTGAATGTGGACTTTATCACGTTGCCTTGCTCCGCAAGTAATCTCGAGATTATCCTTTGGCGGCTCTGCCTACTGCTACAGATGTCGGGAAATTGAGTGGATATCATCGATAGTGTAACCCCCTTAGCCCGGCCTAGACGGTTAACCCGAACTACGAAGGTTACACGGGGAAAACCAAAGTCAACCCGAAAGTCAACCTTGATTAACGACCTTTTTTCTTTTTAAACTTGTCTAGATGCACATTAGTTCTAAGCGTACCCTTGTGAAAAGCATACTTGAAAATCACAGCGATCGGAAAGCAATAAGGGACTCAATTGCACAACATACGAATTTAGGGACCAAATTGTAAATTCTGGAAATTAAGAGGACTTAACTAATTTTTAAGATACCATTATGAAATTAGTCATATTACATGCTTCTCTGTCAAATTTCACCTCAAAAGGACATCTCAAACTCAAGCAATGGCATAAACAATATTCAGGACTAAAACGTAAAGCTTGCAAACCATAAAACCATTCAAATAAGTGCCCAACGGTCTAGTGTTTCGGAACGGGGGTTGACCGTTCCGAAACGCGGGTTCGTTTCGAAACCCGTTCCGAAACAGGGCTTGGCAGTGGCAAAAGTGTTTCGGTACGGCCTCTACCCGTTTCGATACACAAGGGCCATTACAGGCCCCTGTTTCGAAACGGTAGTGCCCGTTCCGATACAAACTGCCCAGAAAGTGCAGATTTTTCTGATTTAACATACATTTAACCAATCAAACACATCCCTATGACCTCCTAATCATGCCAACAAGTCATCATACATTTAAGGACATATTTGCATCATCAAAACACGATCATAGCATTAATTAGGAAAAACTCATAAGACCTAAGGCATGCATCCTAATGTCCAAAGCAACATTCATCAAATCATCAAAGAAAGCACCAAAATGGCCAATTACATATCCAAAACATCATAGGCATCATGCCAAACTTAGGGAGTCCAAAACATCTCCCAAAAACACAACTTAGGTTCCCATTGCCAAATATCAAGATCTAATAACGTTGTAAAATAGTCACCGTACATGAGCTTAGTCCTTCCCTTGGATTCTTAGCCTCCTTGCTGCCCTCAAACACCTCAATTATCTGCATTATTGGTTCAAGAGAGAGAGCGTAAGTACAAATGCTTAGTGAGGCATGCTCTAATGAAACAACACAATAATGCACTTTATAAAAACACTTTCCATATGCCTTAAACACTTTAACATCTTTATTCATGCAACATTGCACTCACATCAAGCATCTCATGCCTCAATATCATTAACATGTCATATTGGCTTTCAAGTGATAAACCATAACCCTTTTAAACATAAACACAATCGGATACGCGGATTACAAGCGTTGTCCCACACGCTTCATACACACTACCAAACACAAAAGGTGGAGTTTACCGGTACAATCTCAACCCCTCAACACCCGTGATGGAGTTTAACGGTACAATCACAACCCCTCCACATCACTCATTGGTAGTTGTATAACATCACTAACGAGAACACGGGACACTCAACACAAGATCCACACATGGACTTTTAAACACCATTGTGATCTTAAGCATCTCGTTAGTGTACTTGGATGGAGTTTACGGTAAAATTAAAACCCCTCAACATTCAAGGCGAATTTATTCACGGTGCACCCAATCCTATAGCCGGCTAACTATATCCGATTCAAGTACTTTAAAACCACACTTCACTTGCCAATATACATCATTTATCATCAATAATCCTCTGTTTTAAATCATTATCCAAAGCCAATAAACCATCATGCATCACCATGCATCAAACCACAATTATCAATATCAAACCAAGGATCTCTTACCTTGAGCATCCTTCAACACATGGCTTACAAAACCAGCATCAATCATGCTAAAACATGCTTTTAAAACAGAATTTAAACATGCAAATTAAACACATTGCATCCAACCATCTCATGGTTCATCAAAGAGAGAGTTTCTTCGAAAACTTACTCTTGAGCTTAGTTAAGTTGCTTAGACTTAAACTAAGCTCCCAAAACCTTCAAACATTGGTTTCAAAGCTGAAAACCAAACTTCACTCACCAATTCCGTTTCGCAAGCTTGCCGAAACGTCGTTTAAGCCTCCGGATCAACACCACAAGGATCCGATAATGTCTCCCATGTTTTAAACACATCAAAGCAGAGGATTAATGCATCATCATGCATTAAAATCTTCAGCCATTACACCTAAACTCGCTGCTCTCACCAAAACTCACATTTTGGCTACCAAACACAACTAAAATCACATCCAAACACTTCCACAACATTCCCCAGCCAAGATCCATCACTTCTAAACATTCTTAGACATCAATTAACATCCAAAAGGGACCTAATCACGTCCTTATACCTCCAGCTATAACAGAACACCAAGATCACCCAAAAAACCACCATTTTCACAAGTAAAAACTTAGGAAAATAAACCTATTCGGGAATGCAATGATTAAACCTCAATTACACATCATTATTCATCCGAAATACATTAAAAAGACATCTCAAAACAGAGCCCAAACATTCATCACGAATTTCTTCAAGATTAAATCCAAATCTTGAGTTTTAAGCCATAAATCAAGATCACAAGATTAAAACCTTTAAAAAAACTTAATTTAAGGATTGAGAACTTGGGAATTTCAGTAAAGAACTGAGTATTTAAAGGAGAAGGACGTCCTTACCTCCAAATGTAGATTTCTCATTGATTAGAGCCAAAATCCATGAAAATTCAACAAGCAGATGAAGAGGATTTGATGTAGAAATGATTGGGAATCATTTGAGGATTGAAATATCATCTTTTAGTGTGAAAATCAAAAGAAAATCTGCTATGGAAAATGTGTTTGGCTGAGGGAATTTTGAGAGAAAATAGATGAGAAAGTTTTAGCAAAAGTTGGTTATGAAAACTAAAATATGGTTTCCCTCATTCCTTTTAATTTAATTAAACATTAAATGAGTCATTAAAATTAAGAAAAAATCTGGAGAAATCCTTCCTTGGGTAAATTAGCTCCTTAAAGATTCAAAGTTTCAATCCTTACAAAACAGTCACAACAGAACTTTTCAAAAATTACATTTTAGTCACTATTTCGAAATGTCACACTTCCAAACCTTATTTTGTAAAATTGATTTCACCAATCCCTTATATATATTAAAAGAGAATTTTTAGATATTTTCCATATTTTTAAAGCATCCCGAACTAGGCTTTCCCTAAAACCAAATTTTATATTCGAACGGAAAATTAGACCGGTCTGGTTCAGACCCTAAACTTCCAAGCCCAAAATTGGGGTGTTACAGATAGAATCAGGATTTTCTGCTCTACAAATCGCACTCCGGTTCTCCAACTCCATAGTTTGTTGTCTTGGGCGGCGGGTTGGGTGGCGGCAACTACTCGGCAGCTGTTGTCTATGTCTGGAACTGCTTCAGTATAGCTCCTTGGTTCGCTGCCTCAGCATCACGTCCTCAACTCCTCTTTCCCTCTGTCAGCCTCTAGTTCCTGAAACTAAAAGTACACTAAAACAATACCTTTTCTTCACCAAATAAAAGATAATCTATAAGAGCATGGCAAAGTAAAGAAATACTATAAAATGCGATGCATGGTCCTAATTATGCCTAGAATGTACTCAAGAACAACAATAATATGAGATGGGATATGCATGAAATATAGAACTTGTGGACACTTTACACACCCCCAAACTCGAACTATTGCTTGTCCTCAAGCAATGCAACCTAAACATATTTTCCCTTATATTAACTAGAAAGAAAAGCATGTTTTCAACTTGATTTTGTACCTCAAGGCCGTGGCACCTATATTAGATTAGTTAAGGGAACTTAGCAAGAAAATAACTCAGAATTAATTTCTAATGCCAATGTTGTGTGAGCAGAACTGTGTACAGGATGAATATGCAGAATAACTAGATAAACAAAGATATTGTGAGGATGTATAAGGTTGCTACCGAGACAGCACAGTTAGGCACAATTCAAATAATCATGGCAATGGGGGCTTCGGCTTATCACAACTACTCTTCTAGGTTTGAAATTAAGATAGGAGCAAACTACAAAACCCCGAACCCATGGAGTAGAGTCATCCAGTGAAGACTTTCATTCACTCATGCTATGTAACCCCCTTAGCTCGGCCTAGACGCCCGACCCGAACTAAGAAGATTACACGGGGAAAACCAAAGTCAACTTGTTAAAGTCAACCTCGATTAACGACACTTTTTTCTTTTTATCTTCTATAGATGCACATTATTATCCTATATGTTCAGCAAATCGATTAGGTGAAAACGCACATTGATCATAGTTCGATTGGGGGTTCAATTGCTTAAAATACAACTTTAGGGACTAAATTTTAATTTCTATGAATTACAGGGACTTTTTAGATTTTAAAGTTGCCAATCCTTAATTAGTCATGTAACATGCCAATAGGTCAAATTTCATCTCAAACGGATCATCCAAACTCAACCAATTGAACATACAACATTCAGGGACCAAGATGCAACAATTCAAAACTTAAAAAGATTCCATTAACTGAAATTAACGTCCCCGTATCGGTACACCTGAGACCGTATCAATACGCGGGTTGACAGTTGCAAGTTTTAGGGAAAAGGTATCGATACGCCCAAGCCCGTATCGATGTGGCCTTCAATCTTTTGCCTAGGCGTATCGATATGTGGTAAATCGTATCGGTACACCTAAGCTGAAGTGCCTGAAATTGGCCTTAGCGTATAGATACTCAACCCTGTGTATCGATACGCATACCAGAGATGCACTTTCAACAGCCTTTTAAACACATATAACATCATCTAAAGAAGATCTAATCAATCATACATGCTATGATAAACTTACCAAACATTTAAGCATCAACAATTAGCATAACACAAGCATCAAGCATGGACTACTCAAGCATGCTTTAAAATATAAACCATAGCATATCCAAAATACCATAAGCAAGGCCACAAACCAAATAAAGACCATTTACAAGTCCAAAAACAAAAACCAAACATGCACAAAGGGGTTTAACATCACCCAACAAACCAAGAGTTGAAATCCCGCTCATTGCTTTTTATTACACTAAAGTAAAACCACATACATTGCTTAGCCCAATACTTGGATTTTCCCTTGCTTTCTTGATGCCTCAATTGCTCAATTCTCTGCATTGATGAACAAATGAGCGTAAGCATAAAGCTTAGTGAGGACCGCTAAAAACCAAACATTCATCAATGCATTTTGTAAAACCAAAACGTCATCATTTGACAACATATGCCTTCCTTTAAAGCATGATCTTTAAAGCATCAATGCACTTTTAAAACCACATGCTCATAGCATTATTAAAATAACAGCAAAATCCTTTGCTCATGCTTAAACCAAGCATCACATCCATTCTAGCATAATTCCCAAGAATCACATGCTTAATTCATTTCTCAAACATCATTATATTGGCTCGCAAGTGATCTTTAACAAATCATATAAAAACCAACACAATTGACACAATTGGATACGCGGATTACAAGTGGTGTCCCACACGCTTCATACACACTACCGGACTACACAAGGTGGAGATAAATGGCACAATCACAACCCCTCAACACCCGTGATGGAGATTAATGGCACAATCAAAACCCCTCAACATCACTCATCGGTAGTTGTATAATTCCACTAACGAGAGTATGGGACACAAACCACAAGAATCACACACGGAATTAAACCATCCACCGTTGTGATCTTAGCCTCAATCGTTAGGGTACTTGGATAGAGTTTACGGCACAATAACAACCCCTCGACATCCAAGGCGACTTTATTCATGGTGCACCCAATCCTATAGCCGGCTAACTATATCTGATTAAAGTAACCAAAAACCATTTCCATCACTTGCCGATATAATCATTTAACATCATTATTCCACTGTTTTACAAGCATAAATCACAATGCCATTTTCACAAGCATAAACATGCTTAAACCAAACACATTAATCACATAAATCCAAGGATCACTTACCATGTGCATCATTAACAAAATGGCATTAAAAACCAGCATCATCAATGCTCAAAACATGTTTTAAAACAGAATTTAGGCGAAAGCAACAGAACTTAGGCGAAACATATTGGGAATCCAACAAATGCACGATGAATCCCTATACGAATATTGGGAGAGATTCAAAAAGCTGTGTGCAAGTTGTCCGCAACATGGCTTATCCGAGCAAACACACCTTCAATACCTATACGAAGGAACGTTGCCAATGGACAAAAAGATGGTAGACGCAGCAAGCGGTGGCGCGCTCGTTAACATGACCCCTACTACAGCGAGAACATTAATCTCACAATGGCTGCTAATTCGCAGCAATTTGGTTCTGCAAGTGAACCTAACAGATGGGTTCAAACAGTAAGCACAATTTCATTAGAGAATAAAATAGACAATTTAACTAATATTGTGTATTCTCTTGTTTCAGGGGAATTAGGAGCTGCTAAGGTATGCGGAATATGCACTATGCCAGATCACGCAACCGACTTATGCCCATTGTTGCGGGATACATCTGGTGCCCAAGTTAACGCCATACACAACTTTCCTGGACCTCCCCCAAAGACCCTATAACCCTCAAAGCAATACGTTCAATCCCGGTTGAAGAGATCACCCAAACTTGAGCTACGGTAATCAAAACCCGAATTACCAACCTAGGCAACAATCTCCCTACCAAAACCAAGCACCCCAAAAATCCTCGCTTGAGTCTATTGTTGAGAGATTGGCAGTTTCGCAGGAAAAATTCCAAACCCAAACACAATCCCATCTCCAGCAAATCGACAAACAAATAAGCCAACTAGCTGAAGCCGTTAGCCGTATAGAATCCTAGGGAAAGTTACCATCCCAAACCGAAACCAACCCAAGGGAAAATGTTAGTGGATAACTTTGCGTAGTGGAACAGTGATAACACCTAAACCGCCCAAGCAAGATGCGCAAAAATACGACGAACCGGGAAAATCTTTGGAAGACCAGAACGACAAGTCTCCTCTCACCGCAGGTAATGCCAAATCTAAAATTTCTGTTTCTACTTACGAACCTGTTCCTCTTTTTCTAGGTAGATTGGCGAAACGAGATAAAAAGGAGAAAGAGAAGGAAATTTTGGATATATTCAAGAAGGTGGAAATTAATATTCCACTTCTTGATGTTATTCGGAAAGTGCCCAAATACGCAAGGTTTCTGAAGGACTTATGCACAAACCGAAGGCGACTATCCGGAAATGAAAAAGTTAACCTTGGTGAAAATATTTCGGCCATCTTTCAAAAGCTGTTGCCGCCAAAGTACAAGGACCAAGGTATGTTTGTGATTCCCTGTAAAATTGGGAATGTTGGGATAAAAAGAGCGATGTGCGATTTAGGCACGTCTATCAACGTCATGTCGTTAAGTGTTTACAACAAAATTTCGACTGAACCATTGAAAGAAACGCGAGTGACGGTTCAATTAGCCAATCGACTAGTCATCTTACCGCTATTGATACAGGGTTTACAAGCCTTGAAGATCAAATGAAGAATGTGGAGACTCGACTCACTTCCCTTGAAGGCGGGCACAACTCAATGAACATCTCTCTCACCGCTTTTCATGACGAGTGGCGTCAAACTAGGAGGAATGATGATGCAATTGAAGAGGATGATGAAGATGGCGATGGAGATGCATAGCCTATCTTTGCATATCATTCATATCATCTAGGATATTTATTTATGCACCTTTGATTTATGTTTTTAGGACTAAGTTTGCATTATTCTAAAACCTATGCCTTGATTTTCTGTTGTTTGAACTTAATAATATTATGTTGCTTATTTATACATTTTGCCTATTTTTGCACTTTATATTTTGTCTCAATTATTTTTGATATAACAAAAAGGGGGAGAGGGAAGCTCACTCTTAAAATTTTTTATTTTCAAACTTAAAAGTTACCTAGCTAATATTAAGGGGGAGTTATTTTGCAAAGTTTTTCAAAGTATCAAAAATTTCAAGTTTTGGTTTTATTATATCAAAAAGGGGGAGATTGTAAAACCTATGTTTGATTTTGATATAACTAAGTATGTTAAGGATCAAATTGAAAACTTGAAATAGTTTTCTAAGTCCCTTAAATGATTTATAAATCACCAACACTTTAAACTGATTTGAAAATCTCAAACTCCAAATATTTTCTAAGTGTTCTAAGGCCAAAGTGTTGAAAAACGTCCAGGTGTATCGATACGCCTCCAGTCGTATCGATACCTTTTTTGACAAGTTGGCTACTGGAAAAACGTGTTTCGATACGCCCCTTAGCGTATCAAAATAGATTCAATCTGTATCGATACGCCCCTGTGTAAAAACTGAAGGAGTTTGAATGGTGTACCGATACGGATCAACACATATCGATACAGTTTTGACGGAATTTTTAATTCAAAGAGTTTTAAATGTTTTCGACAGTTGGTGTCAGTCGTTAGGTAACTAACATTTAAAGTGGTAGTTGTATCGTATCGATACGGTGTACCTCGTATCGAAACGGAAACTTCTAGTGAGCTAAGTTGAGAAAACGGCATCGATACGGTCTTATCCGTATCGAAACGGTCCTTGTCCCGTACCGATACGCTTACATACGTTCCGATACGCCCTCTTTATTATGTGCAATAGCTCTTTCTATTTTGAGACAAGTATCGATATAGGTCTTCGTGTACCGATACAGATAGCTGCAAAAGTGCATTTATGGTGGAAAGAGAGGGTGCAAACGGCTATAATCAATACCCTAACCACCCAAACGGCTAGAATTGATAGAGAAGGTATAAATTGAAACTTATTGAAGACCATCAACAACTATTGCATCAAAGATAAACATCCAAGCAAAAAACCAAGCTCATTGTGCTTATTTTCAAATTTCTTGTAAACCCCAAATTGTGTTGTATTCAATTCTTATCCTATCTCAAATTTCGGTTGAGTGTTTGTACCTAAAGGGGAAATATTTTATTTGAGAGATATCTTTCTTGCCTAATTTCTTCTTTGTTCACTTGTGAGGGTTTGGTCAAATTTTGGGTAGAAAATTTGACCGGTTGTGTAAAGGTTACCTCCTAAGCCTTGAAAAGGGGAAGAACAATTTAGTGAATTGTTGCAAATCCTTAGTGGTAGCTAAGGTAGTGGATGTAGAGTTCATTTGGAACTTGAACCACTCTAAAATCCATTTTTCTTCATTTTTAGCTATAATTTTTCTCCAGCGAATTTTTAAAAGCCCAATTCACCCTCCCTCTTGGAATTGATCAATCCATTGATCCACTCAACACTCCTTTTAGCCGCTGAAATTATAACTTATGTCTAAGCTGAATTAGTCAACACCTCGTCATGATGAGATCATGCTTACTTCTTTCGTAGGTTTTACACTGTAATGCCCGACAAATGGATTCTCCAACTGGACTTTTGGAACTAATTCAAGGAAGTGAAGCACATTAATTAACCAACCTAAGAGTATTTTATTGCAAAAACAAACTTGAAAACCTAAACAACCATTCTCACAACTAATTACAACATAACCCAAACCCAATGTAACCCCCTTAACCCGGCCTAGACGGTTGACCTGAATTAAGAAAGTCACACGGGGAAAACCAAAGTCAACCCGAAAGTCAACCTTGATTAACGACCCTTTTTTTTCTTTTTACTCTTGTCTAGATGCACATTAACCCTAATTGTGATCATACAAACAACATACTCAAAGATCATAAACATCAGAGATCAAACAGGGACCCAATTGAACAATTTACAACTTTAGGGACCAAATTGTAAATTCTGTAAATTATAAGGCCTGAACCCAAATTAAAGTTACCAACTTGAAATTAGTCAGGTTTCATGCTTCACTGTCAAATTTCAGCTCTAACGGACATTCCAAACTCATACAATTGCACAAACAAGATTCAGGACCAAAATGCAAACAATACAAAACATTTAACTACCAATGTCAGCCCCCAACGGTCACGTGTTCCGAAACGGGTAGAGCCTGTTTCGAAACGCGGGGCCGTTCTGCAACGCGTACCGAAACACAGGTTGACAGTGGCCTTTCCGTTTCGGAACGGTCTCTCCCGTTTCGGACGCCTGGGCTGGTTTAGGGCACCCGTTCCGAAACGGTAGGTACTGTTCAGAAACACCCTGCACAGAATGCCACAAGATGCATACTTAAACATGCAATTAACCATCCAATCATGCTCCAAATGCTACCAAACTTTACCAGCATGCAATTCAACATATAAGGGACATACTTGCATCAGCAACTTAGCATATTAACATCATGAATGAAAAGCCCCAATTCTAATGGCATGCTTCCTACACAAGCAAAACACTCAAGCATAAAACTTCCAAAACAAGCATATAATGGCCTATTACAAAACCAGCAATCTCAACAACATTTAACATACTTAGGGAGTTCAAAACATCTCCTAAAACATACTCATAGGTCCCCCATTGCCAAATTACCAAAAGCTAAAATGTACTTAAGAAAACCTTCCATACATTGAGCTCAACTTCCACTTGATTGCTTGCCTTCCTTGCTGCCCTTAGGTACCTTAATGATCTGCATTATTGGTTTAAGATAACGAAAGAGAGCGTAAGCAAAAGCTTAGTGAGGAATGCTCATAAAAACCATTCAATAATGCATTTATAAAACACTTTATAAATCATGCTTCAAATCATCATTTGCACATGCTCAAAAGCAACTTAAACAAGCAATTCATGCTTTATATCATAACATGTCATATTGGCCACAAGTGATAAGTTTCAACTTTTAAAACATGTTCAACATAAGACTCACACATGGACTTTTAAACACCATTGTGATCTTATAATTTCCAAGAGCCACACAAGGACTTTTAACCACCTTTGTGCTCTTCCCAAGGACTTTTAAACACCTTGGCCCATGGACTTTTAAACACCATGGCAAGGACCACACAAGGACTTTTAACCACCTTTGTGTCCTTAACAAGAATCATCCAAGGACTTTTAACCACCTTGATGTTCTTAAGTAACAAGGCTCACTCAAGGACTTTTAACCACCTTAGTGACCTTAACAAGAATCATCATGGACTTTTAACCACCATGAAGTTCTTAGAATCCACAAGGTTCACTCAAGGACTTTTAACCACCTTAGTGACCTTAACCTTTTCAAACCATCACTTGCTAATATACATCATTATCATCATTTAATCCACTGTTTTAAAGCATTTAAACCAAGCCATGTTCATCATGCATTTATAAGCATCAAACCACATTTTAACCATGCTAAAAAACAAGGAACTCTTACCTTGAGCTTCCTTCAACATATGGCTTACAAAATCAGCATTAACCATGCTAAATCATGCTTTCAAAACAGAATTTAAAACATGCAATTAACCACATTGCACAACAATCAAACCATGGCCACCACTAGAGAGTATTTCCGAAAACTTACACTTGAGCTTAGCAAAGTTGTTTAGACTTAAACTAAGCTCCCAAGACATTGGTTTCAAAGCCGAAAACCCAATTTCACTCACCGATTCCACTTCGCCTCTTGCCGAAGCTCCAACTCAAGCTTCCGGATCAACAACTCTTGGATCCAAAGATGCCTCCCCTGTTTTAACACATCAAAGCATAGGATTAATGCATCATCATGCATTAATAGCTTCAATGAAAGCACCTAAACTCGTTGCTCTCATCCACACACCATTTTCGGCCACCAAACACAACCGAAAATGTCTCCAAACCACTTCTCAACAAAGCCCAGCCATAAACCATCAATACAAAACATCCTTTAGCATCATTTAACATCTAAAAAGAACCTACAAACATCCTTACACCTCCAGCAACATCAGATCCACAAGATCACACCAAAAACAACCTAGAATCATAAGCTAAACTTAGGAAATTCAACCTATCCGGGATTGCATTAATCAAAACTCAATTCCTCATCAAATTACCATTCATTAATCATCATTTTAACACCTTAAAACTGTAACCCCCTTAACCCGGCCTAGACGGTTGACCCGAATTAAGAAAGTCACACGGGGAAAACCAAAGTCAACCCGAAAGTCAACCTTGATTAACGACCCTTTTTTTTCTTTTTAATCTTGTCTAGATGCACATTAACCCTAATTGTGATCATACAAACAACATACTCAAAGATCATAAACATCAGAGATCAAACATGGACCCAATTGAACAATTTACAACTTTAGGGACTAAATTGTAAATTCTGTATAATATGAGGACTTAATCCAAATTTGTGTTACCATCTTGAAATTAGTCAGGTTTCATGCTTCACTGCCAAATTTCAGCTCTAACGGACATTCCTAACCCATACAATTGCACAAACAAGATTCAGGACCAAAATACAAACAATACAAAACATTTAACTACCAATGTCAGCCCCCAACGGTCACGTGTTCCGAAACGGGTAGAGCCTGTTTCGAAACGCGGGGCCGTTCCGCAACGCGTACCGAAACACGGGCTGGCAGTGGCCTTTCCGTTTCGGAACGGTCTCTCCCGTTTCGGACGCCTAGGCTGGTTTAAGGCACCCGTTCCGAAACGGAAAGGCCACTGTCAGCCCGTGTTTCGGTACGCGTTGCGGAACGGCCCCGCGCTTCGAAACAGGCTCTACCCATTTCGGAACACGTGACCGTTGGGGGCTGACATTGGTAGTTAAATGTTTTGTATTGTTTGTATTTTGGTCCTAAATCTTGTTTGTGCAATTGTATGGGTTAGGAATGTCCGTTAGAGCTTAAATTTGGCAGTGAAGCATGAAACATGACTAATTTCAAGATGGTAACACAAATTTGGATTAAGACCTCATATTATACAGAATTTACAATTTAGTCCCTAAAGTTGTAAATTATTCAATTGGGTCCCTGTTTGATCTCTGATGTTTATGATCTTTGAGTATGTTGTTTGTATGATCACAATTAGGGTTAATGTGCATCTAGACAAGATTAAAAAGAAAAAAAAGGGTCGTTAATCAAGGTTGACTTTCGGGTTGACTTTGGTTTTCCCCGTGTCACTTTCTTAATTTGGGTCAACCGTCTAGGTCGGGTTAAGGGGGTTACATTTGGTGGTATCAGAGCTGAGTTCTCGAGTAATTGGGAATGATTGTGCGCATGATTGAAGTGTGTATGCTATGTATGCTTGATTGTTCGAAAGCATGTTAGTGGCTTGTGTTTTTGATGCAATTGAGTTGTATGCTATGGTGAAGCATGATGTGGGTACCCATTGCCAAATCAAAGCTAAAGTAATGATGTTGATTTTTAAGTGAAATTGAGCTTGAATACTTGGATTGCTTACCTTGCTGGGCCTAATTTGTTTATTTACATTGTGATTGCATGGTAAAAGTATGGCACCACGTAGAGAGTTGAGAGGTAATGTGCGAGCTACGGCTCCTAATGAGAACGAGAATGAGGAAAACACAGGTAGTGCAGTGTTACCTCCTCCTCCACCTGGTGGTGGTGGTGCTGAGAGAGAAAGAGCTGAAGCTGCAGCTGGTGCTGGAGCTGCTGGACCTGAGGTTGGTCAGGGGCAAGCTATGCCTGATATGACGATGTTGGTACAAGCTATTGCGGGTGCTTTTCGAGCAGCAGTAGCTGGAGCTCAAGGAGCTGAGCATCAGGGAGATGCTGGAGTTAGACTACCTTTGGAGCGTTTGCACAGTCTTGGTGGGACTGAGTTCAGGGGTATGTCTGCTGAGAGTTCTGAAGCTTGGCTAGAGAGTACCAAGAGGATTTTGGGACAGATGAGTTGCACGGATGTGCAAAAGCTGGGTTGTGTTGTATCCTTGCTTCAGGATGATGCGTATACGTGGTGGACGACCACTATAGCTGGGATGGCTGAAGCTGACATATCTTGGACATTCTTTCAGAATGTGTTCAAGAGGAGGTATCTTGGTGTGAGTTATCTTGATGAAAAGAAGCGTGAGTTCATGTCTCTTACCCAAGGGAGCATGAGTGTGGCTGAGTATGAAGTGCAGTTTGTGCGACTCAGTCAGTATGCACCTGAGCTGGTACCTGATGAGCGGGCGAGGTGCGAGAGGTTCCGTTATGGTTTTGTGACGGATGTGAAGATGTATGTGCTGGCCACTGAGTATGATGATTTTGATGTGTTGGTGGGCCGAGCGAAGGATATTGAGATGAACTTGGGTTTATCTGCTAGAAGTGCTGGAGCAAGTTCTGGTAAGAGAGCTGCTGAGTTTAGTTCCGGTGGTGGACGGAACAAGAGGGGACGTGATCAGAAGTATCAGTCCTCAGCTAAGAGAGGTGGTGGTGCACCTGCTAGAGGAGGCAATGCTAGAGCTGATCCGAGTGCTTGCTGGATCTGTGGTTCACGTGGTCACATGAAGCGTGACTGTCCTCGTGCTGTGAGGGAGGTGCAAGCTCCTGTTGCAGCAGCTGGTAATGGGTGCTGGAACTGTGGATCCGCAGACCATTTGAGGCGAGATTGTCCTATGTTGGCCGGTGGCCAAGTGCGTGCTCCTGTTGTTGCTGCACCGTAGAGAGGTCGTGGGCGCGGCCGTGGTAATTTCCAGAGGAGGGAGGAAGGTGGTCGAGGAGTGGCCCATGTTGTGGCTATTCAGCCTGAAGGTGGTGGTCAAGCGAGAGTGTATGCTCAGCGTGAAGGGAGGAATGACGCGGATGTGATTGCAGGTACCTTTACTTTGCAGTCCTTGTCATTGCTTTCTTTGATTGATTCTGGATCTACGCATTCATACATTTTGCGTGAGGATGCTGAATTGCTTGGTTTGCGTGTTGAGTCTTTGGATGTTGGTGTTCGTGTCACTAGTTCTTTTGGTGAGACTGTTGTGACTCGAAAGTTGTATAGAAGGTTTCCGTTGGTTGTTCAAGAGCATGTTTTTCATGTTGACCTTATGGAGTTTCCCTTTTATGGTTTTGATGTGATCCTTGGTATGGATTGGCTTGCTGAGCATCGTGCTGTTGTGGATTGTGAAAATAAGTGAGTTTCGCTGAAGCTTGCGGATGATTATGAAGTTGTTGTGGTTGGTGAGAATGTGAAGTTTCTTGCCAATGTGGTGTCTACCTTGGAGGCGAGTAGGATGCTGAGGCAAGGCTGTGAAGCTTACCTAGCAATTGTGATGAATCCTAGCTCTAAGGAGTTGAGGGTGCAAGATATCAGGGTTGTGAAGGAGTTTCCTGGAGTGTTTCCTGAGGAGTTGCCTGGTTTACCTCCTAATCGCGAGGTGGAGTTTGGAATTGAGTTGTATGAGAATACAACTCCGGTGTCCATTACTCCCTATAGAATGGCACCTAAGGAGCTGAAGACGTAGTTGCAAGAGTTGCTTGATCGTGGTTTCATCCGGCCGAGTGTGTCACCTTGGGGTGCACCGGTCTTGTTTGTGAAGAAGAAGGATGGCACAATGAGGATGTGCATTGATTACCGTCAGCTGAATAAGTTGACCATCAAGAATCGGTATCCTTTGCCGAGGATTGATGATCTCTTTGATCAATTTCGGGGAGCTGCTGTGTTCTCTAAGATTGACTTGAGGTCAGGGTATTACCAGTTGAAGGTGAAGGATGTGGATGTGCCTAAGACAGCTTTCAGGACAAGGTATGGGCATTATGAGTTCCTTGTGATGCCGTTTGGTTTGACGAATGCTCCTGCTGCTTTCATGGACATGATGAACCGTGTGTTTCATGAATACCTGGACAAGTTTGTTGTGGTGTTCATTGATGATATCCTCGTGTACTGAGGAGGAGCATGAAGAGCATTTGAGGATTGTGCTGCAAGCTTTGTTGGAGAATCAGCTTTATGCTAAGCTGAGTAAGTGTGAGTTCTGGCTTAAGGAGGTGGTGTTTCTTGGGCATGTAGTTTCTGCTGAGGGGATTCGTGTTGATCCTCAGAAGGTTGAGGCGGTGATGAACTGGAAGGTTCCTAAGTCTGTTCATGAGGTTCGTAGTTTCCTTGGTTTGGCGGGATACTACCGGAGGTTTGTGGATGGCTTTTCTAAGATTGCTGCACCTTTGACGAAGTTGTTGCAAAAGGATGTTACGTATGAGTGGACAGAAGCGAGACAGCAAGCTTTTGAGAAGCTGAAGGCGGCTTTGACGCAAGCTCCTATCTTGGTTCAGCCTGAATCAGGGAAAGAGTTTGTGGTCTACAGTGATGCGTCCTATGTTGGTTTGGGATGTGTGCTGATGCAAGAGGGTAAGGTTGTGGCTTATGCATCGAGACAGTTGAAAGTGCATGAACGCAATTATCCTACGCATGATATTGAGTTGGTTGCGGTGGTTTTTGCTCTGAAAATCTGGAGACATTATCTGTATGGTGAGAAGTGTACTGTGTACACGGATCACAAGAGTTTGAGGTATCTGATGTCTCAGAAGGAGTTGAATCTTAGGCAGCGGCGTTGGTTGGAGTTGCTCAAGGATTATGATCTGACGATTGAGTACCATCCTGGAAAAGCTAATGTTGTTGCGGATGCCTTGAGTAGGAAAGTAGCTGTTGAGCTGAGGGCTATGTTTGCTAGCTTGAGTATTTCGCGTGATGGTGGTCTTGTAGCTGAGTTGCAAGTGAAACCATCTATGGTTCAGTTGATCAAGGAAAAGCAGTTGCTGGATGATTCCTTGGAGTCGCATGTTCAGGATATCGCGGAGGGTAGACCTTCGGATTTCTGCTTTAATGATGATGGTGTGTTGTGTTTTGGGAGTCCAATAGTAGTGCCCAATGATGTTGAGTTGAGGCGTGCTATTCTGACTGAAGGTCATAGTAGTCCTTTTGCTATGCACCCTGGTAGTACTAAGATGTACCGTGATCTTCGTGATGAGTACTTTTGGGTGGGTTTGAAGAACGATGTTGCAGAGTTTGTGAGCAAGTGTTTGGTGTGTCAGCGAGTTAAGGCTGAGCATCAGGTTCCTTCAGGATTGTTGCAACCGTTGAGAATTCCTGAATGGAAGTGGGAGAGGGTTACCATGGATTTTGTATCTGGTTTACCTTTGTCTCCATCGAAGAAGAATTCGGTTTGGGTGATTGTGGATCGCCTGATGAAGTGTGCACATTTCTTGCTTGTGCATACTACGTTTTCTTTGGATAAGCTGGCAGAGCTGTACATTGCTGAGATTGTGCGGCTGCATAGGGTGCCTAAGTCGATTGTGTCAGATAGGGATCCGAGGTTCACGTCGCGTTTCTGGCAGTGTTTGCATCAAGCTTTGGGTACAAGGTTGAATTTCAGTACATCCTATCATCCTCAGTCGGATGGTCAGTCTGAGCGTGTTATTCAGATTTTGGAGGATATGTTGAGATGTTGCGTGATTGAGTTCCAAGGTTCTTGGGAGAAGCATCTGCCTTTGGTTGAATTTGCTTATAACAATAGTTATCAGGCGAGTATACAGATGGCACCTTATGAGGCTTTGTACGGGAGGAAGTGTATGACTCCTCTTTGTTGGGCTGAAACTGGTCAAAAGTTGGTTTCGATGCCGGCTTTGTTGAAAGGTACCACCGAGAAGGTGAAGCTCATTTGTGAGCGGTTGAAGGTAGCCTCTGATCGGCAAAAGTCTTACGCGGATTTGAAGCGTAATGAGATAGAGTATGCGGTGGGTGACCGTGTGTTCTTGAAGGTTTCGCCTTGGAAGAAGGTGATGAGGTTTGGCCGGAAGGGTAAGTTGAGCCCTAGGTACATTGGACCATATGAGGTGGTTGAGCGTGTGGGTCCTGTTGCGTATCGGTTGAGGTTACCTCAGGAGTTGGAGAAGATTCATGATGTGTTTCATGTTTCTATGCTCCGGAAGTATAGATCTGATCCTTCGCATGTGATGCCTGTGGAGGAAGTGGAATTGAATCCGGATTTGACCTATGATGAGGAACCGGTGAAGGTTCTGGATTCGGATAGCAAAATTCTTCGTGGCAAGACCATCGAGTTGGTAAAGGTGTTGTGGAAGCATCAAGGTGTTGAGGAAGCCACGTTCGGTCAAAGTGTTGTTCGATTCTAAAAAGGTAAAAGTAGGAAAGCCTAGTTCGGGTTGCATTAAAAATATGGAAAAATGTTCTAAAATCATCTTTTAATATATATAAGTGAACTGTGAAATCAATTTTACAAAATGAGTTTTGGAAGGCTGACATTTTGGCTAGTGACCAAAATGTAATTTTTGAAAGTTGTGTGACTGTTTTAGAAAGGGTTGAAACTTTGAATCTTTAAGGAGCAAATATTCCAAAAAGAGTTTCTCCAGAATTTTCTAAGATATTTTAATGTATAATTCTGATTTTAAAGCTTAAGAAAAGTGGAGGGAAATCATTTTTACTATTTTGTAACCAACTTTCCATTTTCTTCCAATTTTCCTTTTCTCTCATTTTCTCTCAACCCAAACACTTTCTCTCCAGAGATTTCTTTCTGATTTTGTCACTCAAATCTAGCTTTTCAATTCTCTTTGGATTCCTAATCATTTCAACAACAAAACCTTGCAATTTGCTAATTGGATTTTCAAGCTTTTTGGCTCTAAAGAGGAGAAACTCAAGTTTGGAGGTAAGAACGTCCTTCTCCTCTAAACTATCAGTTCTTTACTGAAATTCCTAAGTTCTCAATCCTTAATTGATGTTTTACAAATGGCTTTTGAGTTGTTTAATGGATCTTGGCTTAAAATGCAAGATTTGGTGATTTTTGATGAATTTTTGTTGGATCTGTTAAAGCATTGTTTTAAGGTGTTAAAATGATGATTAATGAATGATAATTTGATGAGGAATTGAGTTTTGATTAATGCAATCCCGGATAGGTTGAATTTCCTAAGTTTAGCTTATGATTCTAAGTTGTTTTTGGTGTGATCTTGTGGATCTGATGTTGCTGGAGGTATAAGGATGTTGTTAGACTCTTTTTAGATGTTGAATGATGTTAAAGGATGTTTAGTTTTGATGGTTTGTGGCTGGGCTTTGTTGAGAGGTGGTTTGGATGCATTTTCGGTTGTGTTTGGTGGCCGAAAATGGAGGTTGGATGAGAGCAGCGAGTTTAGGTGCTTTCATTGAAGCTATTAATGCATGATGATGCATTAATCCTATGCTTTGTTGTGTTTAAAACAGGGGAGTCATCTTTGGATCCAAGAGTTGTTGATCCGGAAGCTTGAATTGGTGCTTCGGCAAGAGGCGAAGTGGAATCGGTGAGTGAAATTGGGTTTTCGGCTTTGAAACCAATGTCTTGGGAGCTTAGTTTAAGTCTAAACAACTTTGCTAAGCTCAAGTGTAAGTTTTCGGAAATACTCTCTAGTGGGGGCCATGATTTGATTGTTGTGCAATGTGGTTTATTGCATGTTTTAAATTCTGTTTTGAAAGCATGTTTTAGCATGGTTAATGTTGATTTTGTAAGCCATATGTTGAAGGAAGCTCAAGGTAAGAGTTCCTTGTTTTTGAGCATGGTTAAAATGTGGTTTGATGCTTATAAATGCATGATGAACATGGCTTGGTTTAAATGCTTTAAAACAGTGGATTAAATGATGATAATGATGTATATTAGCAAGTGATGTTTTGAAAAGGTTAAGGTCACTAAGGTGGTTAAAAGTCCTTGAGTGAGCCTTGTGGAATCTAAGAACTTCATGGTGGTTAAAAGTCCATGATGATTCTTGTTAAGGTCACTAAGGTGGTTAAAAGTCCTTGAGTGAGCCTTGTTACTTAAGAACATCAAGGTGGTTAAAAGTCCTTGGATGATTCTTGTTAAGGACACAAAGGTGGTTAAAAGTCCTTGTGTGGTCCTTGCCATGGTGTTTAAAAGTCCATGGGCCAAGGTGTTTAAAAGTCCTTGGGGCCAAGGTGTTTAAAAGTCCTTGGGAAGAGCACAAAGGTGGTTAAAAGTCCTTGTGTGGCTCTTGGAAATTATAAGATCACAATGGTGTTTAAAAGTCTATGTGTGAGTCTTATGTTGAACATGTTTTAAAAGTTGAAACTTATCACTTGTGGCCAATATGACATGTATTGATGTGGAAGCATGTAATGCTTGTTTAAATTGCTTTTGAGCATGAGTAAATGATGATTTGAAGTATGATTTATAAAGTGTTTTATAAATGCATTATTGGATGGCTTAGTGAGGAATCAAAAACACTGCTTTAACAGATCCAACGAAAATTCATCAAAAATCACCAAATCTTGCATTTCAAGCCAAGATCCACTTCACAACTTAAAAACCTTTAATAAAGCATCAATTAAGGATTGAGAACTTAGGAATTTCAGTAAAGAACTGATAGTTTAGAGGAGAAGGACATTCTTACCTCCAAACATGAGTTTCTCCTCTTTAGAGCCAAAAAGCTTGAAAATCCAATTAGCAAATTGCAAGGTTTTGTTGTTGAAATGATTAGGAATCCAAAGAGAATTGAAAAGCTAGATTTGAGTGACAAAATCAGAAAGAAATCTCTGGAGAGAAAATGTTTGGGTTGAGAGAAAATGAGAGAAAAGGAAAATTGGAAGAAAATGGAAAGTTGGTTACAAAATAGTAAAAATGATTTCCCTCCACTTTTCTTAAGTTTTAAAATCAGAATTATACATTAAAATATCTTAGAAAATTCTGGAGAAACTCTTTTTGGAATAATAGCTCCTTAAAGATTCAAAGTTTCAACCCTTTCTAAAACAGTCACTCAACTTTCAAAAATTACATTTTGGTCACTAGCCAAAATGTCACCCCTCCAAAACTCATTTTGTAAAATTGATTTCACAGTTCACTTATATATATTAAAACATGATTTTAGAACATTTTTCCATATTTTTAATGCAACCCGAACTAGGCTTTCCTAATTTCACCCTTTTAGATTCGACCAGCACTTTGACCAAACCGGTCAACGCTCAAAACTACCAAGCCCAAGACCGGGGCGTTACAACTCTCCCCCCCTTAAGAAATTTCGTCCTCGAAATTTACCTGAAGGAAAGAGATAAGGAAACTGCTTCAGCATGTCTTCCTTCCACTCCCACGTGGCTTCCTCAACACCTCGATGCTTCCACAACACCTTTACCAACTCGATGGTCTTGCCACGAAGAATTTTGCTATCCGAATCCAGAACCTTCACCGGTTCCTCATCATAGGTCAAATCCGGATTCAATTCCACTTCCTCCACAGGCATCACATGCGAAGGATCAGATCTATACTTCCGGAGCATAGAAACATGAAACACATCATGAATCTTCTCCAACTCCTGAGGTAACCTCAACCGATACGCAACAGGACCCACACGCTCAACCACCTCGTATGGTCCAATGTACCTAGGGCTCAACATACCCTTCCGGCCAAACCTCATCACCTTCTTCCAAGGCGAAACCTTCAAGAACACACGGTCACCCACCGCATACTCTATCTCCTTACGTTTCAAATCCATGTAAGACTTTTGCCGATCAGAGGCTGCCTTCAGCCGCTCACAAATGAGCTTCACCTTCTCGGTGGTTCCTTTCAACAAAGCTGGCATCGAAACCAACTTTTGACCAGTTTCAGCCCAACAAAGAGGAGTCCTACACCTCCTCCCGTACAAAGCCTCATAAGGTGCCATCTGTATACTTGCCTGATAACTGTTGTTATAAGCAAATTCAACCAAAGGCAGATGCTTCTCCCAAGAACCTTGGAACTCAATCACGTAACATCTCAACATATCCTCTAAAATCTGAATAACACGCTCAGACTGACCATCCGACTGAGGATGATAGGATGTACTGAAATTCAACCTTGTACCCAAAGCTTGATGCAAACACTGCCAGAAACGCGACGTGAACCTCGGATCCCTATCCGACACAATCGACTTAGGCACACCATGCAGCCGCACAATCTCAGCAATGTACAGCTCTGCCAGCTTATCCAAAGAAAACGTAGTATGCACAGGCAAGAAATGCGCACACTTCGTCAGGCGATCCACAATCACCCAAACCAAATTCTTCTTCGATGGAGACAAAGGTAAACCAGATACAAAATCCATGGTAACCCTCTCCCACTTCCATTCAGGGATTCTCAATGGTTGCAACAACCCTGAAGGAACCTGATGCTCAGCCTTAACTCGCTGACACACCAAACACTTGCTCACAAACTCTGCAACATCCTTCTTCAAACCCACCCAATAGTACTCATCACGAAGATCACGATACATCTTAGTACTACCAGGGTGCATAACAAAAGGACTACTATGACCTTCAGTCAGAATAGCACGCCTCAACTCAACATCATTGGGCACTTCTATTCGTCTCCCAAAACACAACACACCATCATCATTAAAGCAGAAATCCGAAGGTCTACCCTCCGCGATATCCTGAACATGCGACACCAAGGAATCATCCAGCAACTGCTTTTCCTTAATCAACTGAACCATAGATGGTTTCACTTGCAACTCAGCTACAAGACCACCATCACGCGAAATACTCAAGCTAACAAACATAGCCCTCAGCTCAACAGCTACTTTCCTACTCAAGGCATCCGCAACAACATTAGCCTTTCCAGGATGGTACTCAATCGTCATATCATAATCCTTGAGTAACTCCAACCAACGCCGCTTCCTAAGATTCAACTCCTTCTGAGACATCAGATACCTCAAACTCTTATGATCCGTGTACACAGTACACTTCTCACTATACAGATAATGTCTCCAGATCTTCAGAGCAAAAACCACCGCAGCCAACTCAATATCATGCGTAGGATAATTGCGCTCATGCATCTTCAACTGTCGCGATGCATAAGCCACAACCTTACCCTCTTGCATCAGCACACATCCCAAACCAACATAGGACGCATCACTGTAGACCACAAACTCTTTCCCTGATTCAGGCTGAACCAAGATAGGAGCTTGCGTCAAATCCGCCTTCAGCTACTCAAAAGCTTGCTGTCTCGCTTCTGTCCACTCATACTTAACATCCTTTTGCAACAACTTCGTCAAAGGTGCAGCAATCTTAGAAAAGCCATCCACAAACCTCCGGTAGTATCCCGCCAAACCAAGGAAACTACGAACCTCATGAACAGACTTAGGAACCTTCCAATTCATCACCGCCTCAATCTTCTGAGGATCAACACGAATCCCCTCAGCAGAAACAACATGCCCAAGAAACACCACCTCCTTAAGCCAGAACTCACACTTGCTCAGCTTAGCATAAAGCTGATTCTCCAACAAAGCTTGCAGCACAATCCTCAAATGCTCTTCATGCTCCTCCTCAGTACACGAGTACACGAGGATATCATCAATGAACACCACAACAAACTTGTCCAGGTATTCATGAAACACACGGTTCATCATGTCCATGAAAGCAGCAGGAGCATTCGTCAAACCAAACGGCATCACAAGAAACTCATAATGCCCATACCTTGTCCTGAAAGTTGTCTTAGGCACATCCACATCCTTCACCTTCAACTGATAATACCCTGACCTCAAGTCAATCTTAGAGAACACAGCAGCTCCCCGAAATTGATCAAAGAGATCATCAATCCTCGGCAAAGGATACCGATTCTTGATAGTCAACTTGTTCAGCTGACGGTAATCAATGCACATCCTCATAGTGCCATCCTTCTTCTTCACAAACAAGACCGGTGCTCCCCAAGGTGACACACTCGGCCGGATGAAACCACGATCAAGCAGCTCTTGCAACTGCGTCTTCAGCTCTTTCAGCTCCTTAGGTGTCATTCTATAAGGGGTAATGGACACCGAAGTTGTATTCTCATACAGCTCAATTCCAAACTCCACCTCGCGATTAGGAGGTAAACCAGGCAACTCCTCAGGAAAAACACCAGGAAACTCCTTCACAACTCTAATATCTTGCACCCTCAACTCCTTAGAGCTAGGATTCATCACAATTGCTAGGTAAGCTTCACAGCCTTGCCTCAGCATCCTACTCGCCTCCAAGGTAGACACCACATTGGCAAGAAACTTCACATTCTCACCAACCACAACAACTTCATAATCATCCGCAAGCTTCAGCGAAACTCGCTTATTTTCACAATCCACAACAGCACGATGCTCATCAAGCCAATCCATACCAAGGATCACATCAAAACCATAAAAGGGCAACTCCATAAGGTCAACATGAAAAACATGCTCTTGAACAACCAAAGGACACCTTCTATAAAGCTTTCGAGTCACAACAGTCTCACCAAAAGAACTAGTGACACGAACAGCAACATCCAAAGACTCAACAGGCAAACCAAGCAATTCAGCATGCTCACGCAAAATGTATGAATGCGTAGATCCAGAATCAATCAAAGAAAGCAATGACAAGGACTGCAAAGTAAAGGTACCTGCAATCACATCCGCGTCATTCCTCCCTTCACGCTGAGCATACACTCTCGCTTGACCACCACCTTCAGGCTGAATAGCCACAACATGGGCCACTCCTCGGCCACCTTCTTCCCTCCTCTGGAAATTACCACGGCCGCGCCCACGACCTCTCTGCGGTGCAGCAACAACAGGAGCACGCACTTGGCCACCAGCCAACATAGGACAATCTCGCCTCAAATGGTCTGCGGATCCACAGTTCCAGCACCCATTTCCAGCTGCCACAACAGGAGCTTGCACCTCCCTCACAGCACGAGGACAGTCACGCTTCATGTGACCATGTGAACCACAGATCCAACAAGCACTCGGATCAACTCTAGCATTTCCTCCTCTAGCAGGTGCACCACCACCTCTCTTAGCTGAGGACTGATACTTCTGATCGCGTCCTCTCTTGTTTCGTCCACCACCGGAACTAAACTCAGCAGCTCTCTTACCAGAACTTTCTCCAGCACCTTTAACAGATAAACCCAAGTTCATCTCAATGTCCTTGGCTCGACCCACCAGCACATCAAAATCATCATACTCGGTGGCCAGCACATACATCTTCACGTCCGTCACTAAACCATAACAGAACCTCTCGCACCTCGCCCGCTCATCAGGTACCAGCTCAGGTGCATACTGACTGAGTCGCACAAACTGCACTTCATACTCAGCCACGCTCATGCTCCCTTGGGTAAGAGACATGAACTCACGCTTCTTTTCATCAAGATATCTCACACCAAGATATCTCCTCTTGAACACATTCTGGAAGAATGTCCAAGTGATGTCAGCCTCAGCCATCCCAGCTATAGTGGTCGTCCACCACGTATACGCATCGTCCTGCAGCAAGGACACAACACAACCCAGCTTTTGCACATCCGTGCAACTCATCTGTCCCAAAATCCTCTTGGTACTCTCTAACCAAGCTTCAAAACCTTCAGCTGACATACCCCTGAACTCAGTCCCACCAAGACTGCGTAAGCGCTCCAAAGGTAGTCTAACACCAGCATCTCCCTGATGCCCAGCTCCTTGAGCTCCAGCTACTGCTGCTCGAAAAGCACCCGCAATAGCTTGTACCAACATCGTCATATCAGGCATAGCTTGCCCCTGACCAACCTCAGGTCCAGCAGCTCCAGCACCAGCTGCAGCTTCAGCTCTTTCACCCCCAGCACCACCACCACCCGGCGGAGGAGGAGGTAACACCGCACTACCTGTGTTTTCCTCATTCTCGTTCTCATTAAGAGCCGTAGCTCGCACATTACCTCGCAACTCTCTACGTGGTGCCATACTTTTACCATGCAATCACAATGTAAATAAACAAATTAGGCCCAGCAAGGTAAGCAATCCAAGTATTCAAGCTCAATTTCACTTAAAAATTGTAACCCCCGTAGCCCGGCCTAGACGGTTGACCCGAACTACGAAGATTACACGGGGAAAACCAAAGTCAACCCGAAAGTCAACCTTGATTAACGACCCTTTTTTTTCTTTTTAAACTTGTCTAGATGCACATTAACCTTAGATGTGGTCACACAAACACCATGCTCAAAGATCACAAACATCAGAGATCAAACAGGGACCCAATTGAACAAATTACAACTTTAGGGACCAAATTGTAATTTCTGTAAACTTTAAGGACTTAACCAGATTTTAAGTTACCAACTTAAAATTAATCATGTTTCATGCTTCTCTGCCAAATTTCAGCCCAAACGGAACTCCCGAACTCATACAATTGCACAAACAAGATTCAGGACCAAAATGCAAACATTTTGAAACATTTAACCGCCCATGTCAGCCCCCAACGGTCACCCGTTCCGAAACAGGCCAAGCCCGTTCCGAAACACGGGCCGTTCCGCAACGCGTTCCACAACGGGGGTCTGGCAGAATGCTTTCCGTTTCGGAACGGTGGCACCCGTTTCGGACGCCTGGGTTCATGCAGGGCACCCGTTCCGAAACGGTGTCATCTGTTCCGAAACGCCTAGACCAGAATGCTGCATTTTGCTCACTCATACACACAATGATCATTCAAACATGCTCCAAAAGCCACCAAACTTTACCAACATGCAATTCAACGTAAAAGAGACATACTTGCATCAACAATTCAACAGAAACACATCATATAAGAAAAACCCCAAATCTATAGGCATGCTTCCTACACAAGCAACCATTTGGCACAAACCTTCCAAAACAAACTCATTTAGGCCAATTCATGTTCCAACAACATTAACAACAGCATTTAAACATCCATGATCAACATAAACGATTACATACACATAAACCCGAGAGATTCTACCCCATTGCCCTTATTAACTATAGCTATTCACCGAGACATACATCTCCATTGGAGTCCACCTTGAATCCCTTGCTCCTTGCTGTCCAAGCTTCAAGAATCTGCATTGATGGACAAAAAGGAGCGTAAGCACATAATGCTTAGTGAGGAATGCTCAAAACCAAAACACCATCAATGCAGCGGGTCATTAAAACACCTTTAAAACCAACCCGATTTGATTACCAAAACCATGTTAGAAAACCCTTTCAACATCAAGCTCAAATCATGCATAAACACCATATGCCAAGCTTAAACAAAAACATGGAAACTCTTCCATTTCACAACAACCTTTCTTAAACTTGAAAACCATATCAAGCAAGAAATCATTTTGAAACCATTACTCAAATAAACATCTCATGCATTTAATCAAGGCAATATATAAACCATAACAACAACATCACATACCTTTAAAACAAGTCTTACAAGACTCCAATGCAACATAGATAATTCATGCTCACAAGCATCACTTATCAAATGATTACCAACACTTGTTCATCATAACAAGTAACATGCCATCACTAGCATCATACACTTTTCATGCAACAATGCATCTTTTCCAAGCATCCCATGCTTCACATGCAAACATGCATCAATTCAAGCATCTCATGCTTCACATGCAACCATGCATCATTTCAAGCATCTCATGCTTCACATGCAACCATGCATCATTTCAAGCATCTCATGCTTCACATGCAACAATGCATCAAATCAAGCATCTCATGCTTCACTATGATCAAGAACATTATATTGGCTTTCAAAAGAACAACCACATTCACTTTCCAATTCAACAACCCGATCGGATACGCGGATTCCGAGCGTTGTCCCTACGCTCCCTACACACTACCCAATCCAAGGTCTTCCCGTGGGCAACAACCTCCACTTGACCTCAACATCCTAAGGTTCCCATGTATGGACTTTTAAACACCATACAACCTTAGCTTTTCCTCAAGGTTCCCATGTATGGACTTTCAACCACCATACACCCTTGACATGCACAAGGTTCTCCCGTATGGACTTTTAACCACCATACAACCTTTGCATAACCGATTGGTAGTTGTAGACATCATCTAACGAGATCCGGGACATCACACACAAGATCCACACATGGACTTAACCACTGCCATTGTGATCTCAACAAGCACAAGGTTCTTACATATGGACTTTGAACCACCATATAACCTTTGCTCAACCAAGGTCTTCCCGTGGGCAACAACCTCCACTATGACCTTAAGCAACCGAGGTCCTCCCGTGGGCAACAACCTCCACTGACCTCATCTCGTTAGGAATACTTGAGGGGAGCTTATCCGGTCCACACTTGACCACTCCACCATCAAGGCGACTTAATTCACGGTGCACCCAATTCTATAGCCGGCTAACTATATCCGATCAACGAACCAAGAACCATTTACATCTCTTGCCAATATAACCATCTTACCATATCATCCAATGTTCCACATGCATAAACATAATGCAAGGCCATCACAACATTAGCCCAATGATTCACATGCATAACTAATATGCAAAACCATTACATCATTAATCCAATGATTCACATGCATAACCAATATGCAAAAGGTAACATTTATCATCATTAATTATCATCAATTCACTGTTTTTAAGCATCATACAAGCCATTGAACAACATGCAACACTATGCATCAAAACCACATTTTCAATGTATAAAACCAAGGATCTCTTACCTTGAGCATCCTTTTCAAATGACTTTCAAAACCAGCATTAAATCATGCTAAAAACATGCTTACAAAACAGAATTAAACCATGCATAACACATGCATATCAATCATCAACCACATTTGATTTTAAAACCAAATCACACACAATTCAAGAGAAAAAAAACCCATTCACTTACTCTTGAGCTTAGCAAAGTTGTTTTGACTTACACTAAGCTCCCAAAAACCTTCAAACCTTGTTTCAAAAGCTGAAATCCCAACTTCACTCACCGATTACCAAACAAGACTAGCCAACAAGCCTTCCAAGCTTCCGAAACCTTCCGCAAACACCTCCAAAGCTCACGGATCAAACTCCCCTGTTTCAAGCACATAAAAACAGAACATTAATGCATCCTTATGCATTAAAACACCAGCAACAACAACAGAACTCGCTGCTCATCACAAATCTAACAATTTGGCTACCAAACACAACCGAAATCACCTCCAAACACTTCCAAAACTTAACCCAGCCAAGATCCATCACTTCTAACCATTTTTATACATCAAATAACATGCAAAATGATCACAACCACGTCCTTATACCTCCAGGTATAACAGATCACCAAAAACACTCCAAAAACAACCAAAAACTCAAGCCAAACTTAGGAAACTCAACCTATCCGGGATTGCATTGATTAAACCTCAACTTCTAATCAATTTAGCATTCATTTAACATCAATTTAACATCTCAAAACCCTGCTTAAACAGATCACACGAAAATTTCACCAAAATCACCAAATCTTGCATTTTAGCCAAAAATCAAGATCTCAATTGAAAAGCCATTAATAAAACATAAATCAAGGATTGAGAACTTAGGAATTTCAGTAAAGAACTGATAGTTTAGAGGAGAAGGACGTTCTTACCTCCAAACTTGAATTTCTCCATTTTAGAGCCAAAAAGCTTGATGAAACAATTTGCAAATTGAGAGGTTTTGTTGATGAGATGATTAGGAATCAAGTGAGAGTTGAAATGAGAGATTTAGATGTCAAAATCAGAGAAAGAAATCTGGAGAATTTTGTTTGGGTTGAGAGAAAATGAGAGAAAAGAGAATTTGAGAGAAAATGGAAAGTTTGTTGGAAATTTAGTTAATTTGATTTCCCTCCTTTTCTAAATCTTTAAAATCAGATTTTAGACTTAAAATATCTTAGAAAAATCTGGAGAAATCCTTTTTGGAATAATAGCTCCTTAAAGATTCAAAGTTTCAATCCTTTATAAAACTGTCCCGCAACTTTCAAAAATTACATTTTGGTCACTAGCCAAAATGTCAACCTTCCGAACCTCATTTTCCAAAATTGATTTCACAGTTCACTTATATATATTAAAAGATGATTTTAGAACATTTTTCCATATTTTTAATGCAACCCGAACTAGGCTTTCCTAAATTCACTCTTATATATTCGATCAGCACTTTGACCGAACCGGTCAACACCCAAAACTTCCGAGCCCAAAACTGGGGCGTTACAACTCTCCCCCCCTTAGGAAATTTCGTCCTCGAAATTTCAACCGGCGAAAAGAGAAACAGAACCTTCTCAAAGCCACACACAAGACAACACAACCATCTCAAACACCATTGATCACTTTCCACACAAAACCTCCACCATACACTGTTCACAAATCCAAACTCTCAAAGGTAACCACGACTCAACCTTCCACATAACCGGACTGTACACAATCCCAACATCAACCTGAAAAACTTCAGCTCTCACAGCAGACAACACTTTAACACACAACTCCCAAAACTTGTCTACACAAAGACAACAACCAATCCAACTCAGCCACTTTGCAACCTCTCAGCCTCTAAAACTCTTGCGATTCCCAAACCTCTTCCAAAGATTTCCCCAACAAGCAAAAATCCTTAAACATCAACTGTTTACTCAAGCTCTTCAACGAAGCTGACCATCCTTCACATCAGTCACAACATTACCATAACAGCTCACCAGGACTATTCACCCAAATACCAAAAATTACATCACAACCCCAACTTGAAACCTTCAGCCATTCCACACACCACCAACTGACTTCAAACGGAACTTTCTTAACCACAACTAGCCAACCACTTCTCACAAGAACTCAAACAACCAACAAAATCCTTCGATCTTTCACAGCCCTTTCTCTACAACTTCAACCAGAACACTTGCATTACAAGAACGTTACTTAACCAAAACACACATAACAGCTTCTGAACCCCTCAAAGGTTGCTAAGAACCAACACAACCCTTTCACAACAACTTTAAAGCTAAACATCCTCAGCACTTGGGAACACAACCTCAAACTACAACATCACTTAGCACCAAGGAACTACCACTCCCTTTTAGCTAAACAAACCACTTAACCGCTACTAACCTCAACCAACACCCTTCACCACCAAACCACTAAACTCTCTGAGCAACAAACACTATCTTTCTACCAACAGGCTATTCCACTTTTACTATCACTAGCAACTAGTTTAACAAACTCCAGCACCTCTAGCTCACACTTAGCACCAAACAACCTCTAAAAAAAACATCATCCCATCTAATCCAACCACAACACTAACAGATTCGATTAGTTATTAGCGAGCGCGAACATCGTATGCATGATCACCTACATGCCCTATCAATGCCTGATGTACATGTATGCAAAACCTCTAATGTCATGCCACATGTATGCATGGACCAACATATATAATATAGCATATAACAATGATTTTAGCTGTGCATGAATGCCAGTTCACACCCTCCAATAACATCCTCAAAATCTGTCTAAGAACAACCTCCTAACTCACCTTTAACTTATCTAACCCCATCATACCAACAACCACTAACCACAAGATACTTACCCAAGCCTTCTTCACACCCAAGACATTACCAACAACTACCACTACCCCAAACACACTAGCAGCAAGACTAAACTTACCACGCAAGGAAAACCAACAGAAACAAGCTAAGGCAACTAAAGCAAAGATCACTTAACAAGGTTACCTGAAAACACAACACCACCCTGAAGCTCCATCAGACGAGCTCTCTTCCTTGCGGAACCACCATCCTCCTGCGGCACAACTGCAGCACCAGCTAACACACCAGGGTCTACATCAACTCCTTGCGATAAAGAACCTTGGCTGTTCCGAGCCAACATCAAACAATCACGCCTCATGTTTCCAGCAGACCCACATTTCCAGCAAACTTCATTTCCCAAACTCTTCACAACCTTCTGCTTTTTCTGCCACTTCTGAACCTTGCCTCGGTCGCGCCCACGACCTTTCAAAGATCCTTTGGCTAACACCAAAGCTGACTTCACTCCATGAGGACAATCACGCTTAACATGCAACTTAGAACCACATCTCCAGCAAACACTTGTGTCCCAACAATTTCCAACATGTTGCCTTTTACAACGGTCACACACAGATGACTGAGCTCCCACTCCTTGCTCAGGCAACACTTGCTCACCAACAGCTTTAGCCGCACCTTGCTTAACCCTTGGAAATTCCCTTCCCAGATACCTTTCATAGAAAGCAGATACGAAGAAATCCCAATCAATATCAAGGATATGTGACGCCACAGCCACAGATGTCCACCAAGCACAAGCATCCTCCAGCATCAGAGAAACAACACTCCCCAGCTTACAGGCATAATCACAGCCTTCTTGGTCCAAAATCAGAACCACATTGGCCAACCAGGCCTCAAACATCTCCGGGGAAGAACCATGGTACTCCACAACACCCAAATCAAGCAAACGCTGCTTCGGCAAACCCACACATCTAGCCAACACATCCACTGATTCTACCTCAACCACAGCCTGAGATGTTCCCAACACCTCCTGAACAACAGATGATGAACTTTCCATCACAGAACCAGCTTCTTTCCCTTGCCTTACCATCTCAACTCCAAGCACTGAAGACTGAGACAAAACACCTTTACAAAAGGGTGAATTCCTTGCCCTAACAACCTGCCCCAAGGCAGCAACCATCTCCCTCATTCGCCACTCTTCCACTGACTTTGCCATACCACTAACAACAAACATACAATCACAACAAGCAAACAAACCAGTTAGACCAGCATTAAGCAAGGATTCAAACTCCAACTCCAAAATAACACAATAGCTATATTAATAAGGCAATGGGTATCCCGAATCCTCCCCTTTACATGACATAACAGTCAACACAACACGGATATCACAACATCAAGCATATCAACAACATACCTTGATCATGCTTACACCAAACAACATCCAAATGCACCAGCACATTAGCAACATAACATGCTCAAAACACATTCACCATGCATAACATCACCTCATAGCATCAGCACACATCCACATAACTCAACCAAGATTCATAACCACAAAACATGCTTGCATACATCAGCAACATGCTCAGAAACATCAACAGCATACTCAAAAACACATATTTCAAGCAACTTTCAACCATACAACAAGGTAAACAACAAACACACAACACAACCACTTACCGTTTTCCCCAACCTTCGCAACCTGGCTCTGATACCACCAAATGTAACCCCCGTAGCCCGGCCTAGACGGTTGACCCGAACTACGAAGATTACACGGGGAAAACCAAAGTCAACCCGAAAGTCAACCTTGATTAACGACCCTTTTTTTTTCTTTTTAAACTTGTCTAGATGCACATTAACCTTAGATGTGGTCACACAAACACCATGCTCAAAGATCACAAACATCAGAGATCAAACAGGGACCCAATTGAACAAATTACAACTTTAGGGACCAAATTGTAATTTCTGTAAACTTTAAGGACTTAACCAGATTTTAAGTTACCAACTTAAAATTAATCATGTTTCATGCTTCTCTGCCAAATTTCAGCCCAAACGGAACTCCCGAACTCATACAATTGCACAAACAAGATTCAGGACCAAAATGCAAACATTTTGAAACATTTAACCGCCCATGTCAGCCCCCAACGGTCACCCGTTCCGAAACAGGCCAAGCCCGTTCCGAAACACGGGCCGTTCCGCAACGCGTTCCGCAACGGGGGTCTGGCAGAATGCTTTCCGTTTCGGAATGGTGGCACCCGTTTCGGACGCCTGGGTTCATGCAGGGCACCCGTTCCGAAACGGTGTCATCTGTTCCGAAACGCCTAGACCAGAATGCTGCATTTTGCTCACTCATACACACAATTGATCATTCAAACATGCTCCAAAAGCCACCAAACTTTACCAACATGCAATTCAACGTAAAAGAGACATACTTGCATCAACAATTCAACAGAAACACATCATATAAGAAAAACCCCAAATCTATAGGCATGCTTCCTACACAAGCAACCATTTGGCACAAACCTTCCAAAACAAACTCATTTAGGCCAATTCATGTTCCAACAACATTAACAACAGCATTTAAACATCCATGATCAACATAAACGATTACATACACATAAACCCGAGAGATTCTACCCCATTGCCCTTATTAACTATAGCTATTCACCGAGACATACATCTCCATTGGAGTCCACCTTGAATCCCTTGCTCCTTGCTGTCCAAGCTTCAAGAATCTGCATTGATGGACAAAAAGGAGCGTAAGCACATAATGCTTAGTGAGGAATGCTCAAAACCAAAACACCATCAATGCAGCGGGTCATTAAAACACCTTTAAAACCAACCCGATTTGATTACCAAAACCATGTTAGAAAACCCTTTCAACATCAAGCTCAAATCATGCATAAACACCATATGCCAAGCTTAAACAAAAACATGGAAACTCTTCCATTTCACAACAACCTTTCTTAAACTTGAAAACCATATCAAGCAAGAAATCATTTTGAAACCATTATTCAAATAAACATCTCATGCATTTAATCAAGGCAATATATAAACCATAACAACAACATCACATACCTTTAAAACAAGTCTTACAAGACTCCAATGCAACATAGATAATTCATGCTCACAAGCATCACTTATCAAATGATTACCAACACTTGTTCAACAAGTAACATGCCATCACTAGCATCATACACTTTTCATGCAACAATGCATCTTTTCCAAGCATCCCATGCTTCACATGCAAACATGCATCAATTCAAGCATCTCATGCTTCACATGCAACCATGCATCATTTCAAGCATCTCATGCTTCACATGCAACCATGCATCATTTCAAGCATCTCATGCTTCACATGCAACAATGCATCAAATCAAGCATCTCATGCTTCACTATGATCAAGAACATTATATTGGCTTTCAAAAGAACAACCACATTCACTTTCCAATTCAACAACCCGATCGGATACGCGGATTCCGAGCGTTGTCCCTACGCTCCCTACACACTACCCAATCCAAGGTCTTCCCGTGGGCAACAACCTCCACTTGACCTCAACATCCTAAGGTTCCCATGTATGGACTTTTAAACACCATACAACCTTAGCTTTTCCTCAAGGTTCCCATGTATGGACTTTCAACCACCATACACCCTTGACATGCACAAGGTTCTCCCGTATGGACTTTTAACCACCATACAACCTTTGCATAACCGATTGGTAGTTGTAGACATCATCTAACGAGATCCGGGACATCACACACAAGATCCACACATGGACTTAACCACTGCCATTGTGATCTCAACAAGCACAAGGTTCTCACATATGGACTTTGAACCACCATATAACCTTTGCTCAACCAAGGTCTTCCCGTGGGCAACAACCTCCACTATGACCTTAAGCAACCGAGGTCCTCCCGTGGGCAACAACCTCCACTGACCTCATCTCGTTAGGAATACTTGAGGGGAGCTTATCCGGTCCACACTTGACCACTCCACCATCAAGGCGACTTAATTCACGGTGCACCCAATCCTATAGCCGGCTAACTATATCCGATCAACGAACCAAGAACCATTTACATCTCTTGCCAATATAACCATCTTACCATATCATCAAATGTTCCACATGCATAAACATAATGCAAGGCCATCACAACATTAGCCCAATGATTCACATGCATAACTAATATGCAAAACCATTACATCATTAATCCAATGATTCACATGCATAACCAATATGCAAAAGGTAACATTTATCATCATTAATTATCATCAATTCACTGTTTTTAAGCATCATACAAGCCATTGAACAACATGCAACACTATGCATCAAAACCACATTTTCAATGTATAAAACCAAGGATCTCTTACCTTGAGCATCCTTTTCAAATGACTTTCAAAACCAGCATTAAACCATGCTAAAAACATGCTTACAAAACAGAATTAAACCATGCATAACACATGCATATCAATCATCAACCACATTTGATTTTAAAACCAAATCACACACAATTCAAGAGAAAAAAAACCCATTCACTTACTCTTGAGCTTAGCAAAGTTGTTTAGACTTACACTAAGCTCCCAAAAACCTTCAAACCTTGTTTCAAAAGCTGAAATCCCAACTTCACTCACCGATTACAAAACAAGACTAGCCAACAAGCCTTCCAAGCTTCCGAAACCTTCCGCAAACACCTCCAAAGCTCACGGATCAAACTCCCCTGTTTCAAGCACATAAAAACAGAACATTAATGCATCCTTATGCATTAAAACACCAGCAACAACAACAGAACTCGCTGCTCATCACAAATCTAACAATTTGGCTACCAAACACAACCGAAATCACCTCCAAACACTTCCAAAACTTAACCCAGCCAAGATCCATCACTTCTAACCATTTTTATACATCAAATAACATGCAAAATGATCACAACCACGTCCTTATACCTCCAGGTATAACAGATCACCAAAAACACTCTAAAAACAACCAAAAACTCAAGCCAAACTTAGGAAACTCAACCTATCCGGGATTGCATTGATTAAACATCAACTTCTAATCAATTTAGCATTCATTTAACATCAATTTAACATCTCAAAACCCTGCTTAAACAGATCACACGAAAATTTCACCAAAATCACCAAATCTTGCATTTTAGCCAAAAATCAAGATCTCAATTGAAAAGCCATTAATAAAACATAAATCAAGGATTGAGAACTTAGGAATTTCAGTAAAGAATTGATAGTTTAGAGGAGAAGGACGTTCTTACCTCCAAACTTGAATTTCTCCATTTTAGAGCCAAAAAGCTTGATGAAACAATTTGCAAATTGAGAGGTTTTGTTGATGAGATGATTAGGAATCAAGTGAGAGTTGAAATGAGAGATTTAGATGTCAAAATCAGAGAAAGAAATCTGGAGAATTTTGTTTGGGTTGAGAGAAAATGAGAGAAAAGAGAATTTGAGAGAAAATGGAAAGTTTGTTGGAAATTTAGTTAATTTGATTTCCCTCCTTTTCTAAATCTTTAAAATCAGATTTTAGACTTAAAATATCTTAGAAAAATCTGGAGAAATCCTTTTTGGAATAATAGCTCCTTAAAGATTCAAAGTTTCAATCCTTTATAAAACTGTCCCGCAACTTTCAAAAATTACATTTTGGTCACTAGCCAAAATGTCAACCTTCCGAACCTCATTTTCCAAAATTGATTTCACAGTTCACTTATATATATTAAAAGATGATTTTAGAACATTTTTCCATATTTTTAATGCAACCCGAACTAGGCTTTCCTAAATTCACTCTTATATATTCGATCAGCACTTTGACCGAACCGGTCAACACCCAAAACTTCCGAGCCCAAAACCGGGGCGTTACAACTCTCCCCCCCTTAGGAAATTTCGTCCTCGAAATTTCAACCGGCGAAAAGAGAAACAGAACCTTCTCAAAGCCACACACAAGACAACACAACCATCTCAAACACCATTGATCACTTTCCACACAAAACCTCCACCATACACTGTTCACAAATCCAAACTCTCAAAGGTAACCACGACTCAACCTTCCACATAACCGGACTGTACACAATCCCAACATCAACCTGAAAAACTTCAGCTCTCACAGCAGACAACACTTTAACACACAACTCCCAAAACTTGTCTACACAAAGACAACAACCAATCCAACTCAGCCACTTTGCAACCTCTCAGCCTCTAAAACTCTTGCGATTCCCAAACCTCTTCCAAAGATTTCCCCAACAAGCAAAAATCCTTAAACATCAACTGTTTACTCAAGCTCTTCAACGAAGCTGACCATCCTTCACATCAGTCACAACATTACCATAACAGCTCACCAGGACTATTCACCCAAATACCAAAAATTACATCACAACCCCAACTTGAAACCTTCAGCCATTCCACACACCACCAACTGACTTCAAACGGAACTTTCTTAACCACAACTAGCCAACCACTTCTCACAAGAACTCAAACAACCAACAAAATCCTTCGATCTTTCACAGCCCTTTCTCTACAACTTCAACCAGAACACTTGCATTACCAGAACGTTACTTAACCAAAACACACATAACAGCTTCTGAACCCCTCAAAGGTTGCTAAGAACCAACACAACCCTTTCACAACAACTTTAAAGCTAAACATTCTCAGCACTTGGGAACACAACCTCAAACTACAACATCACTTAGCACCAAGGAACTACCACTCCCTTTTAGCTAAACAAACCACTTAACCGCTACTAACCTCAACCAACACCCTTCACCACCAAACCACTAAACTCTCTGAGCAACAAACACTATCTTTCTACCAACAGGCTATTCCACTTTTACTATCACTAGCAACTAGTTTAACAAACTCCAGCACCTCTAGCTCACACTTAGCACCAAACAACCTCTAAAAAAAACATCATCCCATCTAATCCAACCACAACACTAACAGATTCGATTAGTTATTAGCGAGCGCGAACATCGTATGCATGATCACCTACATGCCCTATCAATGCCTGATGTACATGTATGCAAAACCTCTAATGTCATGCCACATGTATGCATGGACCAACATATATAATATAGCATATAACAATGATTTTAGCTGTGCATGAATGCCAGATCACACCCTCCAATAACATCCTCAAAATCTGTCTAAGAACAACCTCCTAACTCACCTTTAACTTATCTAACCCCATCATACCAACAACCACTAACCACAAGATACTTACCCAAGCCTTCTTCACACCCAAGACATTACCAACAACTACCACTACCCCAAACACACTAGCAGCAAGACTAAACTTACCACGCAAGGAAAACCAACAGAAACAAGCTAAGGCAACTAAAGCAAAGATCACTTAACAAGGTTACCTGAAAACACAACACCACCCTGAAGCTCCATCAGACGAGCTCTCTTCCTTGCGGAACCACCATCCTCCTGCGGCACAACTGCAGCACCAGCTAACACACCAGGGTCTACATCAACTCCTTGCGATAAAGAACCTTGGCTGTTCCGAGCCAACATCAAACAATCACGCCTCATGTTTCCAGCAGACCCACATTTCCAGCAAACTTCATTTCCCAAACTCTTCACAACCTTCTGCTTTTTCTGCCACTTCTGAACCTTGCCTCGGTCGCGCCCACGACCTTTCAAAGATCCTTTGGCTAACACCAAAGCTGACTTCACTCCATGAGGACAATCACGCTTAACATGAAACTTAGAACCACATCTCCAGCAAACACTTGTGTCCCAACAATTTCCAACATGTTGCCTTTTACAACGGTCACACACAGATGACTGAGCTCCCACTCCTTGCTCAGGCAACACTTGCTCACCAACAGCTTTAGCCGCACCTTGCTTAACCCTTGGAAATTCCCTTCCCAGATACCTTTCATAGAAAGCAGATACGAAGAAATCCCAATCAATATCAAGGATATGTGACGCCACAGCCACAGATGTCTACCAAGCACAAGCATCCTCCAGCATCAGAGAAACAACACTCCCCAGCTTACAGGCATAATCACAGCCTTCCTGGTCCAAAATCAGAACCACATTGGCCAACCAGGCCTCAAACATCTCCGGGGAAGAACCATGGTACTCCACAGCACCCAAATCAAGCAAACGCTGCTTCGGCAAACCCACACATCTAGCCAACACATCCACTGATTCTACCTCAACCACAGCCTGAGATGTTCCCAACACCTCCTGAACAACAGATGATGAACTTTCCATCACAGAACCAGCTTCTTTCCCTTGCCTTACCATCTCAACTCCAAGCACTGAAGACTGAGACAAAACACCTTTACAAAAGGGTGAATTCCTTGCCCTAACAACCTGCCCCAAGGCAGCAACCATCTCCCTCATTTGCCACTCTTCCACTGACTTTGCCATACCACTAACAACAAACATACAATCACAACAAGCAAACAAACCAGTTAGACCAGCATTAAGCAAGGATTCAAACTCCAACTCCAAAATAACACAATAGCTATATTAATAAGGCAATGGGTATCCCGAATCCTCCCCTTTACATGACATAACAGTCAACACAACATGGATATCACAACATCAAGCATATCAACAACATACCTTGATCATGCTTACACCAAACAACATCCAAATGCACCAGCACATTAGCAACATAACATGCTCAAAACACATTCACCATGCATAACATCACCTCATAGCATCAGCACACATCCACATAACTCAACCAAGATTCATAACCACAAAACATGCTTGCATACATCAGCAACATGCTCAGAAACATCAACAGCATACTCAAAAACACATATTTCAAGCAACTTTCAACCATACAACAAAGTAAACAACAAACACACAACACAACCACTTACCGTTTTCCCCAACCTTCGCAACCTGGCTCTGATACCACCAAATGTAACCCCCGTAGCCCGGCCTAGACGGTTGACCCGAACTACGAAGATTACACGGGGAAAACCAAAGTCAACCCGAAAGTCAACCTTGATTAACGACCCTTTTTTTTCTTTTTAAACTTGTCTAGATGCACATTAACCTTAGATGTGGTCACACAAACACCATGCTCAAAGATCACAAACATCAGAGATCAAACAGGGACCCAATTGAACAAATTACAACTTTAGGGACCAAATTGTAATTTCTGTAAACTTTAAGGACTTAACCAGATTTTAAGTTACCAACTTAAAATTAATCATGTTTCATGCTTCTCTGCCAAATTTCAGCCCAAACGGAACTCCCGAACTCATACAATTGCACAAACAAGATTCAGGACCAAAATGCAAACATTTTGAAACATTTAACCGCCCATGTCAGCCCCCAACGGTCACCCGTTCCGAAACAGGCCAAGCCCGTTCCGAAACACGGGCCGTTCCGCAACGCGTTCCGCAACGCGTTCCGCAACGGGGGTCTGGCAGAATGCTTTCCGTTTCGGAACGGTGGCACCCGTTTCGGACGCCTGGGTTCATGCAGGGCACCCGTTCCGAAACGGTGTCATCTGTTCCGAAACGCCTAGACCAGAATGCTGCATTTTGCTCACTCATACACACAATTGATCATTCAAACATGCTCCAAAAGCCACCAAACTTTACCAACATGCAATTCAACGTAAAAGAGACATACTTGCATCAACAATTCAACAGAAACACATCTTATAAGAAAAACCCCAAATCTATAGGCATGCTTCCTACACAAGCAACCATTTGGCACAAACCTTCCAAAACAAACTCATTTAGGCCAATTCATGTTCCAACAACATTAACAACAGCATTTAAACATCCATGATCAACATAAACGATTACATACACATAAACCCGAGAGATTCTACCCCATTGCCCTTATTAACTATAGCTATTCACCGAGACATACATCTCCATTGGAGTCCACCTTGAATCCCTTGCTCCTTGCTGTCCAAGCTTCAAGAATCTGCATTGATGGACAAAAAGGAGCGTAAGCACATAATGCTTAGTGAGGAATGCTCAAAACCAAAACACCATCAATGCAGCGGGTCATTAAAACACCTTTAAAACCAACCCGATTTGATTACCAAAACCATGTTAGAAAACCCTTTCAACATCAAGCTCAAATCATGCATAAACACCATATGCCAAGCTTAAACAAAAACATGGAAACTCTTCCATTTCACAACAACCTTTCTTAAACTTGAAAACCATATCAAGCAAGAAATCATTTTGAAACCATTACTCAAACAAACATCTCATGCATTTAATCAAGGCAATATATAAACCATAACAACAACATCACATACCTTTAAAACAAGTCTTACAAGACTCCAATGCAACATAGATAATTCATGCTCACAAGCATCACTTATCAAATGATTACCAACACTTGTTCATCATAACAAGTAACATGCCATCACTAGCATCATACACTTTTCATGCAACAATGCATCTTTTCCAAGCATCCCATGCTTCACATGCAAACATGCATCAATTCAAGCATCTCATGCTTCACATGCAACCATGCATCATTTCAAGCATCTCATGCTTCACATGCAACCATGCATCATTTCAAGCATCTCATGCTTCACATGCAACAATGCATCAAATCAAGCATCTCATGCTTCACTATGATCAAGAACATTATATTGGCTTTCAAAAGAACAACCACATTCACTTTCCAATTCAACAACCCGATCGGATACGCGGATTCCGAGCGTTGTCCCTACGCTCCCTACACACTACCCAATCCAAGGTCTTCCCGTGGGCAACAACCTCCACTTGACCTCAACATCCTAAGGTTCCCATGTATGGACTTTTAAACACCATACAACCTTAGCTTTTCCTCAAGGTTCCCATGTATGGACTTTCAACCATCATACACCCTTGACATGCACAAGGTTCTCCCGTATGGACTTTTAACCACCATACAACCTTTGCATAACCGATTGGTAGTTGTAGACATCATCTAACGAGATCCGGGACATCACACACAAGATCCACACATGGACTTAACCACTGCCATTGTGATCTCAACAAGCACAAGGTTCTCACATATGGACTTTGAACCACCATATAACCTTTGCTCAACCAAGGTCTTCCCGTGGGCAACAACCTCCACTATGACCTTAAGCAACCGAGGTCCTCCCGTGGGCAACAACCTCCACTGACCTCATCTCGTTAGGAATACTTGAGGGGAGCTTATCCGGTCCACACTTGACCACTCCACCATCAAGGCGACTTAATTCACGGTGCACCCAATCCTATAGCCGGCTAACTATATCCGATCAACGAACCAAGAACCATTTACATCTCTTGCCAATATAACCATCTTACCATATCATCCAATGTTCCACATGCATAAACATAATGCAAGGCCATCACAACATTAGCCCAATGATTCACATGCATAACTAATATGCAAAACCATTACATCATTAATCCAATGATTCACATGCATAACCAATATGCAAAAGGTAACATTTATCATCATTAATTATCATCAATTCACTGTTTTTAAGCATCATACAAGCCATTGAACAACATGCAACACTATGCATCAAAACCACATTTTCAATGTATAAAACCAAGGATCTCTTACCTTGAGCATCCTTTTCAAATGACTTTCAAAACCAGCATTAAACCATGCTAAAAACATGCTTACAAAACAGAATTAAACCATGCATAACACATGCATATCAATCATCAACCACATTTGATTTTAGAAACAAATCACACACAATTCAAGAGAAAAAAAACCCATTCACTTACTCTTGAGCTTAGCAAAGTTGTTTAGACTTACACTAAGCTCCCAAAAACCTTCAAACCTTGTTTCAAAAGCTGAAATCCCAACTTCACTCACCGATTACCAAACAAGACTAGCCAACAAGCCTTCCAAGCTTCCGAAACCTTCCGCAAACACCTCCAAAGCTCACGGATCAAACTCCCCTGTTTCAAGCACATAAAAACAGAACATTAATGCATCCTTATGCATTAAAACACCAGCAACAACAACAGAACTCGCTGCTCATCACAAATCTAACAATTTGGCTACCAAACACAACCGAAATCACCTCCAAACACTTCCAAAACTTAACCCAGCCTAGATCCATCACTTCTAACCATTTTTATACATCAAATAACATGCAAAATGATCACAACCACGTCCTTATACCTCCAGGTATAACAGATCACCAAAAACACTCCAAAAACAACCAAAAACTCAAGCCAAACTTAGGAAACTCAACCTATCCGGGATTGCATTGATTAAACCTCAACTTCTAATCAATTTAGCATTCATTTAACATCAATTTAACATCTCAAAACCCTGCTTAAACAGATCACACGAAAATTTCACCAAAATCACCAAATCTTGCATTTTAGCCAAAGATCAAGATCTCAATTGAAAAGCCATTAATAAAACATAAATCAAGGATTGAGAACTTAGGAATTTCAGTAAAGAACTGATAGTTTAGAGGAGAAGGACGTTCTTACCTCCAAACTTGAATTTCTCCATTTTAGAGCCAAAAAGCTTGATGAAACAATTTGCAAATTGAGAGGTTTTGTTGATGAGATGATTAGGAATCAAGTGAGAGTTGAAATGAGAGATTTAGATGTCAAAATCAGAGAAAGAAATCTGGAGAATTTTGTTTGGGTTGAGAGAAAATGAGAGAAAAGAGAATTTGAGAGAAAATGGAAAGTTTGTTGGAAATTTAGTTAATTTGATTTCCCTCCTTTTCTAAATCTTTAAAATCAGATTTTAGACTTAAAATATCTTAGAAAAATCTGGAGAAATCCTTTTTGGAATAATAGCTCCTTAAAGATTCAAAGTTTCAATCCTTTATAAAACTGTCCCGCAACTTTCAAAAATTACATTTTGGTCACTAGCCAAAATGTCAACCTTCCGAACCTCATTTTCCAAAATTGATTTCACAGTTCACTTATATATATTAAAAGATGATTTTAGAACATTTTTCCATATTTTTAATGCAACCCGAACTAGGCTTTCCTAAATTCACTCTTATATATTCGATCAGCACTTTGACCGAACCGGTCAACACCCAAAACTTCCGAGCCCAAAACCGGGGCGTTACAAAAATCAACATCATTACTTTAGCTTTGATTTGGCAATGGGTACCCACATCATGCTACACCACAGCATACAACTCAATTGTATCAAAATCATAAAACTTCCAAAACAAGCATATAATGGCCTATTACAAAACCAGCAATCTCAACAACATTTAACATACTTAGGGAGTTCAAAACATCTCCCAAAACATACTCATAGGTCCCCCATTGCCAAATTACCAAAAGCTAAAATGTACTTAAGAAAACCTTCCATACATTGAGCTCAACTTCCACTTGATTGCTTGCCTTCCTTGCTGCCCTTAGGTACCTTAATGATCTGCATTATTGGTTTAAGAAAACGAAAGAGAGCGTAAGCAAAAGCTTAGTGAGGAATGCTCATAAAAACCATTCAATAATGCATTTATAAAACACTTTATAAATCATGCTTCAAATCATCATTTGCACATGCTCAAAAGCAACTTAAACAAGCAATTCATGCTTTATATCATAACATGTCATATTGGCCACAAGTGATAAGTTTCAACTTTTAAAACATGTTCAACATAAGACTCACACATGGACTTTTAAACACCATTGTGATCTTATAATTTCCAAGAGCCACACAAGGACTTTTAACCACCTTTGTGCTCTTCCCAAGGACTTTTAAACACCTTGGCCCCAAGGACTTTTAAAAACCTTGGCCCATGGACTTTTAAACACCATGGCAAGGACCACACAAGGACTTTTAACCACCTTTGTGTCCTTAACAAGAATCATCCAAGGACTTTTAACCACCTTGATGTTCTTAAGTAACAAGGCTCACTCAAGGACTTTTAACCACCTTAGTGACCTTAACAAGAATCATCATGGACTTTTAACCACCATGAAGTTCTTAGAATCCACAAGGTTCACTCAAGGACTTTTAACCACCTTAGTGACCTTAACCTTTTCAAACCATCACTTGCCAATATACATCATTATCATCATTTAATCCACTGTTTTAAAGCATTTAAACCAAGCCATGTTCATCATGCATTTATAAGCATCAAACCACATTTTAACCATGCTCAAAAACAAGGAACTCTTACCTTGAGCTTCCTTCAACATATGGCTTACAAAATCAGCATTAACCATGCTAAATCATGCTTTCAAAACAGAATTTAAAGCATGCAATTAACCACATTGCACAACAATCAAACCATGGCCACCACTAGAGAGTATTTCCGAAAACTTACACTTGAGCTTAGCAAAGTTGTTTAGACTTAAACTAAGCTCCCAAGACATGGTTTCAAAGCCGAAAACCCAATTTCACTCACCGATTCCACTTCGCCTCTTGCCGAAGCTCCAACTCAAGCTTCCGGATCAACAACTCTTGGATCCAAAGATGCCTCCCCTGTTTTAACACATCAAAGCAGAGGATTAATGCATCATCATGCATTAATAGCTTCAATGAAAGCACCTAAACTCGCTGCTCTCATCCACACACCATTTTCGGCCACCAAACACAACCGAAAATGTCTCCAAACCACTTCTCAACAAAGCCCAGCCATAAACCATCAATACAAAACATCCTTTAGCATCATTTAACATCTAAAAAGAACCTACAAACATCCTTATACCTCCAGCAACATCAGATCCACAAGATCACACCAAAAACAACCTAGAATCATAAGCTAAACTTAGGAAATTCAACCTATCCGGGATTGCATTAATCAAAACTCAATTCCTCATCAAATTACCATTCATTAATCATCATTTTAACACCTTAAAACACTGCTTTAACAGATCCAACGAAAATTCATCAAAAATCACCAAATCTTGCATTTCAAGCCAAGATCCACTTCACAACTTAAAAGCCTTTAATAAAACATCAATTAAGGATTGAGAACTTAGGAATTTCAGTAAAGAACTGATAGTTTAGAGGAGAAGGACATTCTTACCTCCAAACTTGAGTTTCTCCTCTTTAGAGCCAAAAAGCTTGAAAATCCAATTAGCAAATTGCAAGGTTTTGTTGTTGAAATGATTAGGAATCCAAAGAGAATTGAAAAGCTAGATTTGAGTGACAAAATCAGAAAGAAATCTCTGGAGAGAAAATGTTTGGGTTGAGAGAAAATGAGAGAAAAGGAAAATTGGAAGAAAATGGAAAGTTGGTTACAAAATAGTAAAAATGATTTCCCTCCACTTTTCTTAAGCTTTAAAATCAGAATTATACATTAAAATATCTTAGAAAATTCTGGAGAAACTCTTTTTGGAATAATAGCTCCTTAAAGATTCAAAGTTTCAACCCTTTCTAAAACAGTCACTCAACTTTCAGAAATTACATTTTGGTCACTAGCCAAAATGTCACCCCTCCAAAACTCATTTTGTAAAATTGATTTCACAGTTCACTTATATATATTAAAACATGATTTTAGAACATTTTTCCATATTTTTAATGCAACCCGAACTAGGCTTTCCTAATTTCACCCTTTTAGATTCGACCAGCACTTTGACCAAACCGGTCAACGCTCAAAACTACCAAGCCCAAGACCGGGGCGTTACACCCAAAGAGTGAATTAGAACATGTCGGCGGTAAGAAAACTTAAGTTATGCCTAAGGAAAACCTAAGCTATCATGAATTAGAATTACAATGGGTATATATAGGCATTAGCTAGGTCTAGTCCTTCTTTAAGTAGAAGTCTTTAAAGTAGCTTTCCACATTAATTGTGCCTTTAAACTCTGACTTCTTTGAGTTGAATGTGGACTTTATCATGTTGCCTTGTTCCGCAAGAAATCTCGAGATTTGACTTCGGTGGCTCCGCCCGTTGCTACAGACGTCAGAAAATTGAGTGGAAAACATCGATAGAATCAGGACTTTCTGCTCTACAAATCGCACCCCGGTTCTCCAACTCCATTGTCTACTGTCTTGGGCAGCAAGGTGGGCGGCGACAGCTACTCGACAGCTGTTGTCTCTGTCTTGAACTGCATCAGTACAGCTCCTTGGTTCGCTGCCTCAACATCACATCCTCAACTCCTCTTTCCCTCTGTCAGCCTCTAGTACCTAAAACCAAAAGTACGCTAAAACAATGCCTTTTCTTTACCAAACAAAGGATAATCTATAAAAACATGGCAAAGTAAAGAAATACTGTAAAATGCAATGCATGGTCCTAATTATGCCTAAGATGTACTAAAAACAGAAATAATATGAGATGGAATGTGCATAAAATATAGAACTTGTTGACACTTTACACACCCCAAACTCGAACTATTGCTTGTCCTCAAGCAATGCAACCTAACATACTTGCCCTTATATTAATCAGAAGGAAAAACCTGTTTTTAACTTGATTTCATACCTCAAGGCCGTGGCACCTATATTAGATTAGTGAAGGGAACTTTAGCAAGAAAATAGCTCAGAATTAATTTCTAATGCCATTGCAGTGTGTGCAGGACTGTGTACAGGCCGAATATGTAGAATAAATAAATAAACAAAGATGATGTTATGATATTTAAGGTTGCTGCCGAGGCATCACAATTAAACACAATATTTTAATCATGGAAATGAGGGCTTCAGCTTATCCCAACTACTCTTCTAGGTCTGAAATTTAGATATGAGCAAACTACAAAACCCCGAACCCTTGGAGTCATCCCGTGAAGACTTTCATTCACTCATGCTAATTTTCCTGTCACTTCAAAACTTTCAGATTCATAGACTTTGATAGCAGCGGAGTTTCCTCGCACATGATTCTTCCTAAAGCCTGTTGCGAGCACCTCTAGGGTAAACATCAATGTTCTTTGTTTTTACTTCTGTTGCCGTGGCAGTGCTGTATTTTTCTGTTTCTCTTTTCTGCCTCGATGGCTACCTGCAACCATTGTTAGAACTTTGCAAAGAATTCTAAAAACAAGCATGCAATGTTCATTAGATATTCTAAAAAATTCAGCAAGTAACAATGGTGTTTTACAGTTTTGGCAATTAAAAAAAAGTCTAAGTCATTTTTCATCCTTTTCCCATATTAAGTTCAATTTATTATTGGTGCAAAAATAAGTAATCGACTAACTATCATAGACACAAGTTATATAACAAATTTTTCTTTTCCGATTATCACTAAGGCAAGTACAATGCAACCTATATGCTACTTAGTATGTCTAGACAAAAGATGCAAGAGCTATCCCCCCAAACTCGAGATGGGCATTGCCCTCAATGCACAAAATAGAAAAATAATAATAGAAAAATAAATATAAGTGATAAATAAAACAGAAAAAATAAAATGAAGAAAAAAGAAGAAAAAAACTAAAAATTGGTTGAGGGTTGAGAGGAGGCTTGAGTCTTTGCTGCTGTGGAAGAGGAAGAGGTTTGGATGATGAAACGACACCGACAGATGTCCGGGAGGCAAATTTAGTGGGTGAGACTGTGGCTGTCCGCGGCGGCTGGACTCTCTTGGGCGTGGGACGAGGCTCTTCTTGAGGTTCTACAGGAGGAGCGACAGGAGGTGCTTCACTCTATTCTGACTCTGTGTCGTCGTCCACAGGTTCAACGGCTATGATGTGCTGCTTTCTCGTCCTAGTGCCTTCCTTTGTGGGTGCTTCCGGAGGGTAAATCGCCATTAGAATAGATGTTGTTGCTGCTACCACTGTTGTTGTTGGTTCCAACGGCTGTTGCTCAATCTCCTCTGATGAAGAGGTGTTCACCACTGTCGCTATTGTGCAGGCAAGTGAATGGTGCTGGTGATGCCTCTCGGGGGAGTTTGTCACTGTGTTGGATGCGGTGGTGGTTGAGTAAGATGGGTAGTGCGTCAGAGAGGGCACTTGTCGACGGCAAGAGGCATGGAGGGCAACGGCGGCAGATGGCGTTCCTTGTGCTGGGGCTGCTGCTGCAAGGTCTGCAGGATCTGGAGGCAGGATGGGTCCGTCATCAGCGAATTTCTGCAGGAGATAAGCCACAATGTCTTTTTGGACTTCCCCCACGTATTTCATGAAGGCCAGCTGCTGCTGCTCGATGCGCTTGTTGCTATTGATAAGGGTGTGTAGTAGCGCGAGGACTTCGTTGTCTAGGCAGCTTTAGTACTACCGGGGGCGGCTGGAGTGTCAGGCTAGGCGGGAGATGGCTGACTGGGTGTTATGGGCTCTGTCTCCGTGGCCTACATCATATGCAGGCGAACTTTTCTGGTCCACCCTTCTTTTGTTGTTGTCATCTTGTCTTTTGGGTCGGTCGGAACACAAAAGTTGGCGCAAAGGCCTGTGATGAGGGACGGGAAGTACAATCCGCCCTTCTTCTTCCGGAAGTAGGTTTGGATCTCCTTGCAGATAACTTCCCTAACATTGATGGGCCAGTTCATCATGATGTTGTGGATTATAGCAAGGCGCGGCCGATCTACATTAGAGTTGTGAGAGGTGGGCAGCAGGCGCCTCTTTACAAATGTGTTCCACAGCATTGCCTCGGGCAACAGGTGGCAGCGTTGGACAGATCTTTCATGCTTGTCTGCCAACCACGGCGTGTTGGGCTTGATTTTCTCATAATCGGCAGCCGTCAGTGACTGCCTCCACTCCTCGTGAGGTTTTTCGTGCATATCCTGGCCATAGAAGTTGTTGATGACAGCATCATTGAGCTTGATAGGCTCCCCACAGACATATACGAATGGTTGCTTGGGGCAGGGGTGATAGGCGTAGAATTCTCTGACCAAAGTAACGTTGGCCATCTTCGACTGCCATGCGAACATCTCCCATCCCTTGTTGTGGATGGTCTCGAACAGGGAAGGCTCTAAGCCAAGGTCTCCCGTCTGCTTCGTATAGTGGAAGCCTTGTTCCTCACATATTGCTTGTTTGGAGAACTGATCTTTGTATCGTTGCTCATCTGCCCTGGATCAAAACCTTTGGTAGGTGGGTTTAGGCTGTGATGCAGATGCCATGTGAGACGGTTGTAATTAACTGAAACTTGAACGAAAATAATGTGAGAGCAGTGGATACAAGAATAAGATAGCAAGAAGGTGAAGGTAAAGTAAATGAATGGGCTGAGAAGGGTTTAAACAGAGGTTGCCGAGAGGTGCCGTGGTGGCATTAAATGTCTAACAGTCCAGTTGTCTCACACACGTTACATGATTTCTGCCCATTATTTTCATAGCCGTTGGTAGCTAGCCCGTGGCGATCAACTAGCCATTACGCGTTTCTGCGCTAGGCTGCCTTGGGCTGCCTCAGTGGGCTAATGGGCGGGCTCCTTCTTGATTCAGTTCTTTTATTCCTAATCCTGGAATAAAAATAAAAATAAAAGTAATTAAATAACTTCTGAAAAATAAAGATCTGGAAACTAATCTAATCCTAAAAAAATAAATTAAACTCTAATCCTAATGCATAAAAATAAATAAATTATATAAAAAAAAGTTATGTTGGAAGTGCATTTGTGTGCATATCCCAGACATAACCACTTCAAGAGGTAATTTGGCTTGTCCTTCCATCCTGGGGGGTCCTCTTGTTCCTTCAGGTGCTGTGCTGCTGGGTCCTTCAGCCTGCCCTTTGGTCTGTCGCGACAGCTGCTGCCTTGGCCTGCCTCTATGTTGATTTTGGCAGCTTTTGCATCTGGGCATCCTTCTTTTTCTTTTCCTGAGGGTTGTAGCACATTTAACATTATGCACTGGTTGTCTACCCTCATGGTCAGCTCCCCATGTTCCACATCTATTAACGTTCTGCTCGTGGCCAAGAATGGTCGCCAGAGGATGATATGGGCTTTTTCATCGGCCTCACAGTCTAGGATGAGGAAATCAACTAGGAGAATCGGGTTGCCCACCTTCCCTAGGATGTCTTCAATTTTACCCTTCGGTTGTACAAATGAATGATCGACAAGTTTTAGTATGACGGAGGTAGGTTTGGCTGGCCTAATTCCTAATTTATCAAAGATTGCTTTGAGCATTAGGTTGATGCTGGCTCCCAAGTCGCACAGGTCTTTTGTTTCATGTTTGATGCCTATCCTGCACAGGATAACAAAGCTGCCCGAGTTTGTTTGTTTGCGCGGTAGTTTGTTGTGCAGCATTGCCATGCACTCTTCTGTTACAGCAACTGTCTCAAACTCCCTAATCCTCTTCCTTTTAGAAACCATGTCCCTGAGATACTGGGCATAGTTGGGCATATTTTGAATGGCTTCTATTAGAAGTATGTTTATGTGCACCTAATTTAGAATATCCAGGAATCTTCTGAATTGGTGCTCTTGCTTCTGTTGCTTAAGCCTCTGGGGGAAAGGTGCTGGAAGGAGGGTGTCCTCTATACACACCTTGCATGGGAACTTAATCTGTGGAGGATCATCTACTTCAGGACTGCGGTTATGTTCAGCTGTCGGGGCAGCTGGTGTTGATGATGCCGTGACAGGCTGTTCTTTTTGTGTTGGCTGTGTTTCTGTTTGTTTCTCCACCCTGGGTTCATCCAACTGCTTCCCACTTCTAGTAGATATAGCTTTGCATTATTCGTAAGTGGGTTTGACTACTACCTCTGTGATGTTGAGTGTCGCTCCAATTGTTCTGCTGCTGAAGATCTCTGTGAACTGCCCAAATTGGGTCTCTAGGTTTTTTATGGCAGCCTCCTAGTTGTTCATCCTCATCTCCGTCTTGTCCATGAAAGACTCAGTTTTATCAATGAATTTATTAGTGCGAACAATAAAATCACTAGTTCTAGACATAAAGATATGAAGAGTTGCTTCTAGTGAATTATTGTTTTGCGGCTGCTGAGCCTGCTGTCTGGACATGTTTTGTTGGTAGCCTCCCTTTTTTCTGTTGAGGGTTTGCAGCAGTCTTTGGGTTGCTCCAGGAGAAGTTGGGATGGTTCTTCCATCCAGGGTTGTAGGTGTTCTGGGCAGGTCTGTTGTTCCTCTCGTTTTCTCCAATAAAGTTGGCAGATACGGTGCAGTCAGAGGAATCATGGTTGCCCCCACACTCATCACAGAACGGCTGTACATCCTTTACCTCATAGACTTTCCCTGTAGGTTTCATGATGCTCATGACCAGCTCTGTCAGCTTGTCAAGGTGGGCATTGACAGATTTTGAGGCTTCTACCTAGTTACAGTGGCTGGCCGCCTATCGCCGCCTCGACGAGCTGTTGGGTACTTGTAGTCGTTCTTGGCAGCTTGGTTCAGGATCCGCAGTGCTTCCTCTGGTGGTCTGTCAAGGATGATTCCATTGGCTGAGGCATCAATCATCATCCATGTTGGGTAGTTCACCCCGTTGTAGAACATTGATACCTGTGTCCAAGCTGGGAAACCATGTAGCGGGCAGTTGTTAAGCATCTGTTGGTACCGCTCCCATGCTTCATACATCGGCTCGGCATCCCTTTTTCGGAAGGTTGTTATCTCGTTTCGTAGTCCGTCTATGACATTGGACGAGGTGAATCGGTTCAGAAAGTTCTTACACAACTCTGTCCATGTGTTGAACGATCCTGCTGGCTGGTTGTTTAACCACTCTTGTGCCCTATACCTCAGTGAATAGGGAAATAATCTCAGCACAGTACGTCTTGATGGACCCTGTGTATTTTGAATGCTCTGCAGATGTCCAGGAATCCTCTCAAGTGCTGCCGAACATCTTCTGTGGCTTCAACACGAAGTGATCTGCCTTAATCTTAGGTTCTGTCACTGTCGGATCAAACCCTCTGAAGTCATGTTCCAGATAATCTCTAGTGCTTCGAACATTCTGGGGCTGCTTGGGTGGAAGAGGGGGTTCTTGCCTTGGTGGATCTTGCTGCCCTTCCCTGCCGCTCACAACATTGTTGGGTGGGTCCATGTTTACCTTTGCTTTTTCTTTTTCCTCTTTGGTTTTCCCTAGGGTTACTCTGATCTCCTTCTTGAGCTCCCTTGCTCTTCGTTCGATATCGTCGTAGAAAAGGATTTCTCCTTTTGGATTCGCCCTGTTCATACACTAGCAAAGGAAACTATAAAATTATTTTTTCGATTAAAAATTAGAATAAAATAAAATATAAAAAATACAGAAATTAAAGATGAATTTCGCTATTAGCAATCTCTGGCAACGACGCCAAAAACTTGTAGAGAATTTGGGTGTTCTCTATTTATGAGCGCAAGTGCACACTCCTGTCAATTTATAGTATATAAGATATTGTCTCCCATAGGGATTGGACAACTTGATTCGAATTTTTATTCCTGCACAAGAAAAGTAAATGCACAAGTAAGATGGTTGTTGAGAACAAATGTAAAATAAAAACACAAGTAATTAAAAAGGAAGTGATCAGAATGATGGAGAGGGAAGGGTTATGGTGCTGCTTAGTGTGAAACTGTGTTGAATAGGTCAAGTTGCTTTGCGCTGCCACGATCTGTTGCCTTGGCAGGTAATGGCGGATTGAGGCAGCGGCAACTTTCGCTGCCACGGCCGCACTCTACTCTTGCAACTTTTGCTGTCCCAGCAAGTGAGATGGAGAGATGTCCCGGCGGCAAGTCTGGCAGATACTCCAAGTTCAGCGAAGCAATTCTGAAGTGATTCTACCTATGTCTAGGCTAGGATTCTATTGCTGCGTGACGTAGGTAATACCTAGCAATCTCAGCGTAAACCTAACACAGAAAGTCAATGTTTGGTTGCTCCATTTAGCCGCTAAAATTCTAACTTATGTCTAAGTTGAATTGGTCAACACCTCGTCATGATGAGACCGTGCTTAATTCTTTCGTGAATTTGACACTGTCGTGCCCGACAAATGGATTCTTCAACTAGACTTTTGGAACTAATTGAAGGAAGTGAAGCACATGAATTAAGCAAACTAAGAGTATTTTATTGCAAAAACAAACTTGAAAACCTAAACAACCGTTCTCACAACTAGTTACAACATAATCCAAACCCAAAGATAGAATTAGAACATGTCGGCGGTAAGAAAACCTAATCTATGCCTAAGGAAAACCTAAGCTATCTTGAATTAGAATTAGAATGGGTATTTATAGGCATTAGCTAGGTCTAGTCCTTCTTGAAGTAGAAGTCTTCAAAGTAGCTTTCCACATTAATGGTGACTTTAAACTCTGACTTCTATGAGTTTAATGTGGACTTTATCACGTTGCCTTGTTCCGCAAGCAATCTCGATATTTGACTTTGGCGACTCTGCCCGCTGCTGCAGACGTTAGAGAATTGATTGGACAGCATCGATAGAATCATGATTTTCTGCTCTACAAATCGTACTCTGGTTCTCCAACTCCATATTTTGTTGTCTTGGACAGCAAGATGGGCGGCAGCTGTTGTCTCTGTCTGGAACTGCATCAGTACAGCTCCTTAGTTCGCTGCCTCAGCATGACATCCTCAGCTCCTCTTTCCCTTTGTCAGCCTCTAGTACCTAAAACCAAAAGTACACTAAAACAATACCTTTTCTGTACCAAACAAAGGATAATCTAGAAAAACATGGCAACGTAAAGAAATACCATAAAATGCAATGCATGGTCCTAATTATGCCCAAGATGTACTAATAAAACAATAATATGAGATGGAATATGCATAAAATATAGAACTTGTGGAAACTTTACAAAAGGAGAGTGGTCAATGAATATGTTGAAGAAATTAAGGTGCCAATAAATTGGGTCTGGACTCCATTAGTAGCGGCTGGGATATTAAAGGAAAAGAACCTGAAGCAGAAGGTTGATGAAAAACCTTACTGCGAATACCACGAAGTTGAAGGACATGAGATCTAGTGTTGCTTAGAGTTTAAACAGATGGTCCAAGCCAAGATGGATAGCAAGGAACTTATGTTCTTTGAGAAGGGATGTGTTAAGCACTAAATGAATGTATGTGCGACGGAGGAAATTTCCTTTGGGAAGCAAGGAGAAGAAGCTTAAGAAGGAAGTCAGGGAAAGCCTTATCCTATGGTGATCCCAACAAAGAGGGACCAACTCAGTTTGGGCTTTAGGCCCAATATATGGCAAAAGAGAGCTGAGACTAAGAGGCAGCAGGAAAGCATGAAGACAAAGCGGGAGGAATAAGAAATCAAGTGGGAGCCAATGACGTACCCACCCCTAAGTGACACTTATAGGGCTGGAAGGGCTTTTAGACCCTAATGCCCGCTTTGATAAGGAGGAGAATGGAAAGGATGAATTATGCGAGGTTTTTGAGAATTTGAGAATTAACGCCATCACAGACGAGGAGGGAGGAGAAAACAAATATTTGTCCAAGATTTGCCCCTGCGCTGAGCTGAAGAACTGGGCCGCTGAAGTAGTTCCTAAAGTTTTTAAGACTGCCTCAGAGTAATTCTCGAAACCAACTCTTTTACCCTTAGGCCCTGGGGTAGTTAGAGATCTTATGTAAAAAGGGTCTACGTCAAAACCATGGTTCTGATTTCAATAAAGATGCATATTTTTCCCAATAATATCGTGTGTCAAACTTTCTTTCGCAACACAAAAAACCAAAAAAGAGATCATAAAAACCCAAATAACAAAAAAAACAAACCTTTAAAAACATAACAAATCATATCATTTAATCCATTCATTCCTTCTTGGTATATATTTTTGTCTCTTTTATTTGCAGGTTTTTAGACATCAATGGTCCAAACGACTCCGAGTCAGATTCCGAAGTCAATTTTGAGTTACCATTATTTTAATATGTAGTTGGGATTATTAATGATGAAGAAGAGTATGACTTGCCTAATGATCTGCTTAGAATGGTAGAGGGAGAGGAAAAGCAAATTATGCCCCACAAAGAAGAGTTAGAGGTTTTGAATCTTGGAACCAAAGAAGAGAAGTGTGAAGTGAAGATCGGTACCACCATCTCAGTTAAGACACGACAATGTTTGATTGAGCTTCTACAAGAATATAAAGACTTCTTTTCCTGGTCATATCAGGATATGCCTGGTCTTGATACAGATATTGCCATGCATAGGCTTCATATAAGGGAAGGTTGGGAGCTAGTAAAGCAAAAGCTTAGAAGAATGAAGGCTGGTACACTTTTGAAAATCAGAGATGAAGTTAAGATGAAGTACAATGCAGGATTCCTCGAGGTAGCTAAATATCCAAAATGTGTGGCAAACATTGTCCCAGTGCCTAAGAAGGATGGAAAAGTAAGAATGTGCGTCGAATACATGGATCTCAAAAGAGCAAGCCCAAAGACAACTTTCCGCTCCCCCATATCGACACCTTGGTAGACAATATAGCCGACCACTCTCTTTTCTCATTCATGGATGGATTTTCTGGATACAATCAAATAAAGATGAGCCCAGAGGACATGGAAAAGACTACTTTTGTAACACTTTGAGGAACCTTTTGTTATAAAAAATGCCTTTTGGATTGAAAAACGCAGTGGCAACTTATCAGAGAGCTATAGTCACTCTTTTCTATGATATGATGTAGAAGGAAATAGAAGTTTATGTGGATGATATGATTGCCAAGTCCAGAACTGAGGAGGAGCATCTAGCGAATTTGAGTATGCTTTTTCAAAGATTGAGAAAATTTCAGTTAAAGCTTAATCCCGCCAAGTGCACATTTGGGGTTACTTCTGGGAAGTTGTTAGGCTTTGTAGTAAGCTTAAGAGGAATTGAAATTGATCCAGACAAGATAAAGGCCATACAAGAGCTTCCACCACCACAAACACAGAAGCAAGTTCGGGGATTCTTGGGAAGGTTGAATTACATAGCCCATTTAACCTCCCAACTTACGAATAAATGTGATCCAATATTCAGGTTTCTTAGAAAAAACAACCCGAGGACATAGAATGAAGAATGCCAAGCAGCCTTAGAAAAGATCAAGGAGCAGTTAACTAATCCTCCAATGTTAATGCCACCCATTTCAGGGAAACCGTTAATACTCTATCTAACTGTGTTTGAAAATTCAATGGGCTGCGTATTAGGGAAGAATGACGAAACTGGAAGGAGGGATAGGGCAATATATTATGTAAGCAAGAATTTTACTGACTGTGTAGCAAGATATACTCCGATTGAAAAGGTATGTTGCGCTCTGGTATTGGCTAATAAAAGGCTTACGCAGTATATGTTGTATCATACCACATGGTTGATCTCACGGTTACATTCGTTAAAGTTTATGATGGAAGCTCCAGCCCTATCAGGAAGAATAGCGCGATGGCAGATATTGCTCTCAGAATATGACATTCAGTATGTAAATCAGAAAACAGTGAAAGGAAGCGCCATAGCGGATTTTCTTGCAAGTCATGCACAAGATGATTATGAGGCAATAGATTTCAGTTTCCCCGATGAGGATTTGATGTGTATTATGGAAGATGAAGAGTCTCCAACAGAGTCTTGGGTCATGCATTTCGATGGTGCTGTAAATGCTCTAGGACGAGGTATTGGGGCAGTTTTGGTTTCACCCGAAGGAGATCATTATTCTTTTACTTGCTGTTTGAAATTCTATTGCACTAATAATCTGGCAGAATACGAGAAGTGCATATTGGGCTTAAGGGGTTTCAGCGTTGATCATCTACCAAATACGTGGCGAATGGGAAACAAAAGATGAAAAATTGATAGAGTATCACAAGTTGGTCCTTGAGTTAATTAAATAATTCGATGCGATCACTTTTAAGCATCTCCCAAGAGAAGATAATCAGATGGTTGATGCATTAGCTACTTTGGCTACCATGTTTAAAGCAAGCGAGAGTTCTGAGATAATGCCCATTAAGTTACAAATGATAGAGTCCCTAGCACATTGTTACAATGTAGAAGAAATGGTAGACGGTTTGCCGTGGTACCATGATATCTTGCAGTACATGCTTCTGAAAATGAAAGGAAAATGATCAGGAAAATGACATAATGATACATTCTTGATGGAGGAATCCTTTACAAACGAAGTCGAGACTAGGTGCTACTAAGATATGTGGATACAAAAGAAGCGCAATTGATTTTGGAAGAGGTCCATGAGGGAGTTTGTGGAACTCACACTAGTGGTTTCACTATGGCAAGAAGAATTATGCGTTTTGGATATTACTGGTCAACGATGGAAGGGAATTGCATTAATTATTCCTGCAAATGTCACAAGTCCCAGGTTTACACTGACAAGGTTCATGCGCCTTCTCAGTCTCTTCATGACATGTCATCTCCATGGCCATTCTCTATGTGGGGCATAGACGTCATTGGGTAGATTCATCCGAAGGAATCGAATGGTCATCGCTTTATTTTTGTAGCCATCAATTACTTCACAAAATGGGTAGAAGCGGCCTCATATGTAAATGTAACTAGGTCCACTGTTTGCAATTTCTTAAAGAAGGAGATCATTTGTCGACATGGTCTACCTGAAAGCATAATCACTGATAATGCCTCTAACTTGAACTACCGAATGATTGTTGGGGTCTGTAAGCAGATTAACATTAAGCACCGCAACTCAGTAGTATATCGCCCAAAGATGAACGGAGCAGTAGAGGCGACCAATAAGAATATTAAGAAGATAGTTGCAAAGATGACTGATACTTATAAATATTGGCATGAAAAGTTACCATTTGCTTTGTATGCATATCGAACAGTGGTACGAACATCTACTGGGGCAACTCTATTCTCTTTAGTATATGGAGTTGAAGTCATGCTACCAATTGAGGTTGAGATACCATCGTTGCGTGTCTTGATGGAGGCCAAGATGAAGTAGAATGTGCTTGGCCAAGGTACGGGAAATTGAATTTAATTGAGGAAAATAGACTAAAAGCCATATGTCATGGTCAAATGTACCAAAGGAGAATGATAAGGGCTTATGAAAAGATGGTTTGCCCAAGAGAGTTCCAAGAAGGTGATATGGTATTAAAGAAGAAACCGCCAATTCAAAGTGATCCACGAGGAAAATGGGCGCCTAATTGGGAAGGACCGTACATTGTGACAAAGGTTCTTTCAGGTGGAGCATTGATTTTATCTGATATGGATGGAGATGAGTTTCAAAACCCGGTGAACTTAGATACTATTAATAAGTATTATGCTTGAGGAAAAAGAAAAAAGAAAAAGAAAGAAAAAAAGAAAAAGAAAAAAAGAAAGAAAAAGAAAAAAGAAAATGAGGGTTCAAAATGAAAACCTACAAAGGGTGTTTTGAAACTAAAGGAGGGTCTGAGTTGAAAACCTGTAAAGGGCTGCTCAGATAATTCGTAAGACAATTTTTGAGGCTCCACAAGTTGTGCATTGTACTCAAAGTTTCCTCGACGATGGTGGCATTCAAGATTACTTCTGGTGTTTGATAGGAGGAGTTTGGACTATTGATATTTGAATACTTTTTCCCCTTTCTTTTTATAAACCTTTTTGTGTTTGCCACAACATTAATATAATTAGTTTCATGGATTTTTCTTTCTTTCTTGTTTCCTTCCCTATGATTATTAGCATCTTGTTTTGAAATGAGGATCAATGGATTTGACAATCATTTAGATATACAAAAGGTTTTGAGCATTACTTTGAGAATGTTTTGGAAATACAGTGACTATGAAGTGTTCCATTATTATTGTTTGGGGCATGAGATGTTAAAATACTTGAAGTGGAAATAAAGCTTTGTTGCACAATTCTTGAAAAGGAAGAAAAGCCTTACAAGTGTCTTGGCGCTTAAATAGTGTTTCCTAACCATCGGCCTTCATTACATGATAATGAGAGCAATCTTATAATGTCGAAACTTGACTTTGGAAGCTCATCCTTGAATACGAAAATATTGAATAAGAAGAAAGATGAGGATTAAATGTCTCCAATGAAGTGAGAGTAAGATGTAAAGATAAAAGCTAGTTCTTCTAGCTAAGAATGCAAATCTTAGTAAGAAAAAGATAAAAAATAAAGCAAAAGCCAGAGTTGTTCATGACTCAGGGGGTGAATTCCAAGTCAAGGGAGAGGGCCCTATCCCAAGAAATGGTGGACGAAGCTGGAAAGCCAGGAAGAATTGAAAGAGGAGTGAAGCTAACCTTCTTATCTACGTGAGGTTAGGAGGGAGTTCATGTTAATCGGGTTGGCATCAAGAACCAGAATTTCATCAGAGTTAAGAAAACAATCTAAGCAAAAGAAGTTTTAAAAATAAAAAAAACTTGTCCTGCATTCATGTTTTAGACATCCTTAGGGGCATGCATATCATAATTGCATTGCATGTCGCATTTTGTTTTTTTCAAGTACATGGAAGACCTGTTCAAATGAGAGTTTGCTTATTCATCCAAGCATAAGAGGGATGAAATTTTTCAGAAGAATATGCCAATTTGAGCATTTGAGATGACAGAGCCCAGCTAAACTATTCAGGCATTTGGGAGAATAGAACCCAACTCAGCTATTTGAGCGTAAGGAGAATAGAACCAGCCTATCCGTTCGGGCATTTGGAGAATGGAATCCAGCTCGGGTATTCGAGCATAAGGAGAATAGAACCAGCCTATCCGTTTGGGTATTTGGAGAATGAAACCCAGCTCAGCTATTCGAGCGTAAGGAGAATAGAACCAGCCTATCCATTTGGGCATTTGAAGAATGGAATCCAGCTCAGCTATTCGAGCCTAAGGAGAATAGAACCAGCCTATCCGTTCGGGCATTTGGAGAATGGAACCTAACTTAGCTATTCGAGAATAAGGAGAATAAAGCACGCCTATCCGTTCGGGCAATAGGAGAATGGAGCCAACCAGAAAGTCGGTGAAAATCAGTGCCTTTTGGTCTTTGCTTTATCTTTGTTGTACATAGACAAGCAAAGAGGGGCAGATGTTGTCACTAGATTTTCACCCCACCAATGTTAAATAATTAGAAAAAAATATAAAAAAAGAATTTTCTCCCCTTAAAATAATAAAAAGGCCCACCCTTTCCAAAATAAAAAACAACAAAAAAACCTATCTAAAAAATCCCATTTTTGTAAAGCCCATTTCAAAAGAAAAAAAACCAAAGCCAACCTTGAAATACAAGCCCATCTTTTTAAAAGAAAAAAAAGTTAAAAATATAATAATAATAATAATAATAATAATAATAAACAATGGTGGTGATAAATGTAGAAAAAGAGGAAATAATATGTCAACCAAAAAATAATAAATGAAAAAAACAACAAAGAAAACGGCACAAAAAGGAAAAGACAACAATAAAAAAATAAAAAGAGAAAAAGGGGGAACCAGGGTGCGGGTTGGTTCCTTGAAACCCCAGCTGTCGAACACTGCTGGTAGCCGTCCGACGTCCACCGCCCACGGCTGTTGTCGCTGTTGGTGTCGGGCGACGCGTCTTGTCGTCGTCAACCCAACGGCACCAACGCCGCTCGCCACCGTCCATTGTAGCCGCCGAAATTTGCAAAAAACAGAGAGAAAGAAGTCAAACTATAGGCTCGAATCAAGGGGAAATTCGATCCCGAATTCGAACCAAATTAGGATATTCTTGAGGGGTTTTTCGAGGATCAAGCCATGTGTCGGATTTAGGCTCCAATTTGGGGATTAAATCCCAATTTGGCTTGAATTTGAAGCTGAAAATCAACTATAAAAACCCTATTCACCCACTTGTTCAACACACACTTGATCACTTGGAAAAAGCAAAAAGAGCTAAAAAAAGAATCCCGAAAAATTCTTAAAAAATCTCAAGAGTTGCTGGAAATTTTGGAGTTGAGTTCGAGCTTGGGGGTAATTTTCCAGAAGCAATTGGGAGCGTTTCGAGAAGTTCATATTCGAGTTCTTTGTTCGTCGTTTCGGTAAATTTCTATATTTTCTTTTAGTTTTTTTTTTTACTAATTTTCATGTTTTTTCTTGGTTGAATTTTTGTGTTTGTGTTTTTATGGATTTTAGGTTGTGTTCTTGAAGTCGGAAAATCGTTTCGCTATTCCGGTAATGTTTTTGTTTTAAATTTTCGTTTAACTTTTGGTTTAATCTTTAAAAGAACTTGCATGCTTTAAAAATGTTGTTTAGGAGTTTTTTATCTTTAGAAATAAAAATGAACTTTCAAAAAGTGTTGCTATTAAAATGTAAAAAAAATAAAATTGAGTTAATGTGATTTTATTAAAAAAAACTTAAAGTTAGAGATTTAATTAGAAGAATTAAGAATTCATGGGTGGAAATAATAAAAGGGGCCTGATTTATATAAAAAAATAAAAATGGGTTTTCTTGAAATTTAGTTTTAAATAATAAAGTAGGTTAAGTGATTTTAAAAAGAAAAAGGTAAATAAAGATGTTTCTTTAAAAAGAATTAGTAATAAGTTTTTTCAAGAAAAAAGAAATAAATTTTAAAAAGGGTTTTAAATAAAAGTTTAGGGTTTTAGGAAAAAATAAAGTTTTAAAAAAGCTTAATGAGAAATCTTTTCAAAAAAATAAGGTTTATTTAAAAAGAATATTTAATTGTTGGCGTTGTTCTCGGGTCCGTTGGGAGTGATGGATTCTAACGAGGCTGAGGTTTATGCCATCTTAATGGCAGTGGAGTATTTTAGGGACTCCAATTGGTGTTCGTTACCTTGCATCATTGAATCCGATTCGCTTGTTGCGACATCGTGGGTTGGGCGAGGGGAGACACGACCATGGCGTCTTTATGCCCTTTTTTGTCGTATTGAAGACGCTTGCTTGGGGAGGAATATTGTGTTCAGCCATGTGGTGCGGGAGGTAAATGGGGTGGCCGATATCTTAGCTAAGGGGGGGGTGGCGCGTAAGACGTGGCTGAGGGTGGGGCTTTAAGGAGGGACGAGGCTGGTGCTGTGTGTGCTGGGTGCTGGGTATGAGCGGGAGGGGGATGAATTGTGAGGGTGTGTGCGGGGAGGGTGATGAATAAGGTAGGTGCGCTATGGAGAGGGGAGGTGCGCGTATGGGGTGCTGGGGGAATTGTATGGGGTGTGATTTAGGCACCTTAGTGCTACAGGGAGTTATTTTCACAGAACGGGAGGGGTGGTTCCAAGGGGTGGGCAGGCCGTATGGACGCAGTATAGGCACAAGGGTTCGCTTTCGTTTATTGCGTTGTATCGAATATCTGTACCGGGTACTCTTTTCCTCCATTTAGGCTTAGGGAGGTTTTTAATGAGGCCTGCTGCGGATATGTTGTATGATTTTTCGATTAATAAAAATCATACTGTTGAGCAAAAAAAAAAGAATATTTAAAAGAAAAGATTTAAAGAAATGAAAACATAAAAAAGAGAAAAAAAAAGCTAAAAATGTAAAAAAGTTAAAAGAGTGGTCTTGGTTTTAAAACTAAAAAACAAAAAAAAAGTTTTTTTAAAGAAACAATAAAAAGAAAAAACACAAGAAATTTTGAGTTTCTTGTTTGTTCTTTAGAAATAGGTTAAAACTTAGGACTGGGTTCTAAAGCTTAGATAGAGACGTGTTTGTTGAAAGATTTACTTTAAGAAAAATAAAACACACTTAAGCAAACTTAAACCTTTAATTAGGAATAAAAGAATTAGACCTTTTTTAGGATTCTTTTTAAATAATTAAACTTAGAATAAATAAAAATGCTCAACGCATTAAATTTTCATTTGTTTGAAAAAGTGAAATTAATCTAATGCGGTGTCTTATCAAACGGGAATGACGGGTTAGCGCCAGAAATGTTGGCGGTGATTAAAGTTCATCTCCCGCGCGATAAAGTCGTTAAAATAGTTTGATATTCATTAAACGGACAAATAAAGTCGAACCTTCGTGAACTTGCAAATTCCAGTTTTGAAACCGATTTTCAAATCAATTAGGTACCACTTTTGGGCGTCGTAGGGGTGCTGACCCTTCCCCACGCGTAATCGACCCCCGAACTCGTTTTCTTATTTTCGTAGACCAAAAGAGTTTGTTTTATTAAAACAAAACGTTTTATTAAAATAATCCTGTTTTAAAGTGATCCAATCACATTTTTCAAAAAGATTGGTGGCGACTCTGTGTTTTTTTTAGTTTTCAAAAAGTCGAAGCTCGAAAGGGTTGCGACATGGACAATCACACTTCAAGCGATCCCATGCGAATTAAAACTCCATCAAATTCCAAAAGCCCCCCTTCATTTTTCCACATGTCACTTCATCTCACGTCTCGAGCTTCTTACATTAATATCTACCAACATCTGCCTCAACATCCCCTTACTCAACGCTAGGACTCTTTGAACCAAAAGGACAACTCCAAATTATATTCTACGTTTTTAACTCGAGTAGCCAAAACATCAACATCTGTGTAACCTGAACAAACTGAGCTTCGTATTCCGTCACGGTGATGCTACCCTGAACTGATGACATAAACTCTTGCTTCTATTCATCTTGATAGCATGTACTTAAGAGAAATTCCTACCTTCAAAACTATTTCACTATCATCCATGGTGGCAACCACCTTTAATATACAGATAGCGTACCAACGCTACTTGTAAACTCACGAACGAGGACAGCGTCTCTCAAGTTTGGAGACCACCTTCTAACAACTCTCGATCGAAGATCAAATCAAATCAAGATCAAATATAATTTTCATCGGAATACTTTCCCCGACATTACTAGTCTTCTAAGCTCTCATTCGATTCCATTTTCAAAAACAATTTAAAACACATATCATGAAAATGCGACCATAAAACAATTAGGCTAGCTCGAAGCAAGTTTCCAAGATGCTTAAGTTTTAAAACAAAAATCTCTTTTTACTAATAGTAATAGGGAAATGGGTACCCCAATATCTACCCTACATCTCACATAACAATCAAAGAATCATGCTAACAAACACTGTGCATAACATATGCGCAACCAACCATCACAACTTGGCATAAAACAATCAACGTGCATAGGCAAACAACATAAATAAACCCAAACAACGTCTCAACAATCATCTCACCTCCCAATTATTTGTAAATCTGTCTCTGATACAAACAAATGTAACCCCTTGACCCGATCTAATCGTTCTACCGACTAAAGCGAGTTACACGGGTCGAAGAAAACCCGTGAAGATTTCCCTCAACAACCAACCCTTTTTTTTTCTTTTTAACTTCTATAGATGCATTTAATATTACCAAAGGTGATCATACATACATCAGAAGAAGATACAACGAAATTCAACATCGATTAAAGTAACGAAAGCTCGATAACTAGGATTAGGGACCATTTTGTAAATTTCCTTAAAATACAACCCAAATTAACAATTGACTTTACCAAAATGTAATTAAGTCCATTTATAACATACATGTGAAGTTTCATCTCAAACCAAGTTCATTTGCATCCTCAATTAAGTGTTTTTAACATTTAGGGACCAAAATGTAAATCTATAAAGCTACAAGGACTTACTTGAAATTATATTTATCAATCCTCAATTAATCAGGTTCCATGCATACATGTCAAATTTTATCTTAAAATGATCATCCAAACTCATTCAATTGCATACATAACAACTAGGGACAAAAATATAACTTTAGAAACTATTTTTAAACATTACAGATGAGTCCTCGCGATAGGTATTGAAACCATTCAAGGTGGGTTCGAAACCTGGGCTCCAGTAGCCGAATTTGGACACCTGGTTTCGAAACCTTGGGACTGGTTTCGAAGCCTGTCTATAGTTTCGCAAAATCTGCATATTCGGAACGCTACAATACCTTGCTAAACACACTCGGATCAATCCCAAACATCACGTAAGACTCAAACAACAATATCTCAGCAATCATGCATCAACATATCAACCAAAAACCACCTCAATATAAACGCGTAAGCGTTTTGGCAACTAAGGTAAAACCTATAGGCATGATTTCTACCCAACATGCTTGTAATTCCCAACAGCCCCAAATCAAGCATAATCCAAACATCAAAGGCCATTTTCAAGTCTTATAAGCCACCATCATAATCTTTCAACATACCGAGAAGTTCAAAGACATACTACCAAATCATTAATAAACTCCCATTGCCCTTATTATGTATTAGTCTAATTACGGAAATCATACTTGAGCAAATACACTTCTTGGAACTCTTTCTCTTGCCTCCTCGCTGCCTTTGGAAAGCTACTTCTCTGCATTGTTGAAAAATGAAAGCGTAAGCATAAATGCTTAGTGAGGGCTACTCAATTAAAAACCACAACAATTCATTTGAAAACCATTTCTCAAATATAAATAATTTCTCATCATGCTCAAATAATTCTCATGCTTTAAATCTCTTCCAAAGCAAAGTCAGATATCCTTTAAAACACATGTATTGACTTAACAAGTGACCCGGATAGACTCACCTCTATCCAAGGATAGGCTCACCCCTACCCTTACATTCTATTATAATGTTAGCAACACATCGGATACACGAATCCACAAGTGTTTTCCCAACACTTCATATATTCTCACCGGCATCTCAAGGGTCACACACGGGAGTTCCCCTCAACCGTTGTGACACCCGTGGTGAAGTATTCAGTACACCGTATAAACCACTCAACACCACTCATCGGTAGATGTATAACCCCACTAACGAGAGATGGGACACTATACTTCCTCGATCGTTAGGGTACTTGGATGGAGTATTCGGTACACTGTATAAAACTCGCAACATCCAAGGCGATTTATTTATAGTGCACTCAATCCTATAAACCGGCTAACTATATCCGATAGCATTTTTAAAACCATTTCAATACCATCACTGGCCAATATACACTTTAAAATCATTTTACCTCAATGTTTTTCATATGCATCGTTCAAACCAATTCCTATCAAAGTATCTAAAATACATTAAACCATGTATTTAGGCATTTCCTCAAACATGTTGCATACCACTTTCTAAACACATGTATTATCAAAACATAAACATATGCAACATTTCTCACTTCCAAAACATGCATATAATAGTGAGTAAAATAAAGCTATTTTTAAAACATGAGCATGAATTTAATAAACAATGGAAACCCAAAATTGAGAGCAAAATCTTCCATACTTACTTCCGAGCTTAGATTAGCGTTTCAAGCTCAATCTAAACCCCCAAAAGTGTTCCCAACCCTTTGAAAAGCTTTTAAAACCATTTCCACTCACCAACAATGCTTCACTTGCTTTGCCGAAGCGATCTCAAAAATCCAATGCTATCGAAACTTCTTCTAACAATGCCAGATCCAATTCCCCTGTTTTAAACCCATTAAAATAGAGGATTAACGCACTTTTAGGCATCTAAAATCCCAGCAACACAACTCCTCACCTTCCTCTATCAATAAACCAACAACCGCCCCTTTATAACAACCGAAAACATCGCCGAAACTCATCTCAACATCTACCAGCCTTTACCAGAGAATTAAACATCTAATCATCATCATTTTACATCCAAAATCATCTTCCAAACAACCTTATAGCACCAACATTCAATTAACTACAGAAACAACCCAAAACACCACTTTTTCCAACCTAAACATATAGCAATTCACCTAGTTTCGGGATTCCATTGATAAAACCCAATTATCAACATTATTAAACATCAAGATTATGATTAAAATCAATCTAAAACCCAACAAAATCAGTCCAATTCAATTCTCAATTAATTTCATCAATTAAACCACCATTAAAGCTCAATTAAATAAAGATATCCACATTTATTAAACAAATCAAGTTAGAAACCAAAACAAAAGAGTCAAGAACTTGAGAATTTCAATAAAGAACCTTTGATTAGAGGAGAATTAAGAAGATCACCTCTAATAAGTTGCTTTTCCCTTCATTGGTTTGTAAGCTCCAAGAAATCCAATGAGATTTGTTGTAGAAAATCAAAGATCACTTTAGGAAATCAAAAACGAAATCAAATCAATGGATTGCTCATCATTTTTGTGAAAAGAAATTTAGTTTGGTAAGTGGGAAAGTAGAGAGAAAAGATGAGAGAAAAAGAGAAGTTACGTAAGAAAATTATTTGACTTTTTAAGAAATCTTTTTTATCAAATCCTTTTTATTATAATTAATAATTTTTTTAAATCATTATAAAATAATTAAAAATAAGGGAAAAGATGGTTAAAACATTTTGGTGTAATAGCTCTCTAAAGATTCTAAGTTTTGACTCCTTTCTAATTTAGTCACCAAAACAACTTTATAAAGTTTACAATACAGTTGAGTCCATCAAAACCTTTAAAATATTATTCTAATATATTAGAATATTTTCCACATTTTATTTCTCCCGAAAAGCATTTAACCCGATTAAATCAGGAAACTAGACTAACTACCTAACCCAGTTCACCTGAACCGTCTAATCAAACCGGCTAACTTCTAGGCCCAAAATCGGGGCGTTACAGAAATCACATGGCGAATATCATCATCCTCATCATATGACATCCATTGGAATTGGAATATACATACATAACAAGAAATTTGGATCAAAATAAATTCAAAATTTCAAATTTCAATCTAAAGAAATTTTACATCACATGCTCTTCGCAATACATGTCAATCTAAATAAATTTTTACCTCCAACATATTCTTTTTGAATTTTTGGAGCCATCTACATAATACAAATACATAGATGGATCATGGTTTCCGTAAATAACATTTAAAATAATTATGGGAATTAACATTATTACCTTGAAGCAAGTGGGAATTTAAACAGAGGGTCGCAAATAGTTGCCAGGAATGGAAGCCAATACTAGGCCCATGATTGTATCAGCACCACACACCCACCAATATCGACGTGCATGAATCTATCGTTGACGTATGTCTGGGTCACTGCCTTGCACAACTCGTGGTACAGAAAACCTAATATTGTAGATCCCCAACTGAATTTTTTTTGCTACCCACGACGTCTCCAAGTATAGAAGGTATTGCGTGAGCACGTGAGAACTCGATTTATCCGACATTAGCATACCACCAATAAGGAGCAATATATAGGCTCGAGCAGCGTAATCAATTTCTGGCGATGTGGAATTTCCATCCACTTGAACATCACTCTTCAGTCATGTCAGCTTAACACATTTACCATCAACAGCATGCGCCGGTGGTGTCTTCCCCAAATACTTGTAGCAGTAATCAATAACAAAATACCTATTCATACCAATGATTGGATTGCCTGAAATTGAGACAACGAGATGCATAGCAACATCTTCGAGGGTGATCGTGCACTCCTTTCACGACATGTGGAAGGTATGTGTCTCTGGTCTCCAATGCTCCAATAACCCATTAATCAACTACGACACGATTTCAAACTCGCGAATCTTTGACACGTACCTAAAACCAGAATTCACAAGAAATCCCATTATATATTGGCTTGGCGGAACGCTTCATATCAAGCGAGATCGAAATTTTGAACCCTCTTTATCATTTAAAAACAATAAATTAAAAGTTGTCAAAAAACCATAAATTCTTACCAATAATCTCATGTTACTAGTGATATGAGAATCTTGAAGTCTTAAAAATGCTATTTCCCCTCAATTGTTATGCGCAATTAAGTGCCTAAAACATCACAAATCAATTAAATTTTTAAATATTTTTTATTAAAATATTTACAACACAATTTACTATTCAGATAAAAAAATTATGCATATATAAAAAAATTCGAATAAAAAATAAATCTTAATAAAAAAATAATCGTACTCTAAAAAAATTAACAAACATTACCTTTAACCTTTCGAATTATGTGTGAGCTTGCTTCTTTCGGTTTCTTCTATGAAAATCTCACGGCTTCACAAACTCTTTTGCTTTGCTCAAACAAAATATGTTAAACAAAATTTCGGTGTTATAAACCCTAAACAAAACCATCTATTTATAAGAAAATACAAAATCGTAATTTGCAAAAACCCTAAAGGAACCCATTATTTTTTTTGTAAAAACTGTTTCGGACGTAAAGTCAAAGGGAACTCGTCGTGGCCATACGGCGAGTTCGGTTTGGGATTAGGTTAATCTCGTGATTAAGGTTTAAACTAGATATAAAAAAATTAGAACTTGCCATGAGCCTTAGCCGAGTTTGAATAAAAAATAATGTTTTTTTGAAACTCTTCGTACTTGTGCGACGAGTTTAGTGTAAAGGTGTTAGTCCAAAAAAAAAAGATTTGAGGTCTTATTTTGGTCAAAAATAGGACTAAGGGTCCTACAAATGTCCTTAAGCCTGCAATATAACCTCATTTAACCGTTTCCTGCATTTGGTAATAATGGTGATGGAGTCTCATGTCCAAAAATGGAGATACATCGGCATCACACTATGTGAAACGTGGCCGCCGGTGGTCCTTACGGTTCCCACTGCTTTTGTTGCTCCGATTTCAGTGCCTACTGAGAACTGGATAAAAGTTTGAATACAAAGAGCCATTCATGTCTCATGCATTTATCATAGGTTTGGTTCACACAATCTAAAATTTCACAGAATCTTATCTAATTAACATGGACGATAATGTTATGCAAAAATTCGATTTGACTCAAAAATTTTGAATTTTTCGGCTCGACATAGAATTTTTTTTTTACTTGAATCGTAATTTTATAAAATTAATTAGACTAAAAAAATTATATAAATTCAGAGTTATAAAATGAGACTCAAGTAAGTAAAAAAATTAGTAATTAATATATTGATTTCTAAGTTCAAATCAAGTTTCTCAACTATGTCCTATATATATACATATTGTAGTTTGGTGTGGATAAGAAGGGTTGGTATAGAGCCGACAACAATGGATGTTAAGCTATGGAGATTTAGGGTTAAGAGAAGTTTTCAGAATTTGGGAATGGGGATCGGTTCTTGGAAAAGGAAAAGAAACATTACGTGTTTATTCAATTAAAAAACCAAAACGTTGCATTTTTACAATGTGTTTCTAAAACTAATTAATTACATGATTAAATACTAAACAAGAAACTTAAACATGAAACCTAACTATCTACAGTTGTTAAGAATGAATTCTGTTAGCCCCCTCAAGTTGGAGCATATATGTTTTGTACGCCCAACATGGAAATAAAAGAATGAAAGGAGAAAGTTGGCAAAGCTTTGGTCAAACAATCTGCAAGTTGATTATGAGTGGACATAGGCAGCAATTTGATAAGACCTTGATGAACCTTTTCCCGTATCAAGTGACAGTCGATCTCAATGTGCTTTGTTCTTTTATGATGAACATGATTTTCTGCAAGTTGGATGGCAGAGAGATTGTCACAGAAAAGTTTTACAGGCTGAAAAATTGTATGAAAATCAGCAACCAGGTAAGAAGCCATTGTAATTCACAAGTAACCGAGGCTAGAGCACGATACTCAACCTCACTTGAAGAACGAGAAACATTCTGTTGTTTCTTAGATTTCCAGGAAACTAAAGATGACCCTAGGAATATGCCACAACCTGTAATAGATTTCCTGGAATCCGGATAAGAAGCCCAATCCGAATTAGAAAAAGCATTTAGACCAAGATCATTATCAGCAACAAAGAACAACCCTTGACCAGGTGTACCTTTCAAATATCTAAGAATCCTATGAGCAGCTGCTAAATGAACAGTGGTAGGAGAGGCTAAAAATTGAGAAAGTTGTTGAATAGAAAAAGCAATATCAAGCCTAGTGTTTGTAAGATATAAAAGTTTGCCAACCAGCCTTCTATAAGCAGTAATATCTTCTAAAACAACCCCAACATCTTTAGATATTTTAGTATTGCTGCTAGTAACAACTATATGATTTGAAGTAGGTTTTGATTCTAAGAAACAAGTTTCAGTAAGCAATTCTAAGGTATATTTTCTTTGACAAATATTAATTCCACTAGCAGACCTAGCAATTTCGAGACCTAAGAAATACTTTAAATCCCCTAAATCTTTTATTTTGAAAGTATCATGTAAAAAGGTCTTAATAAATGTTATTTGGTCTGAGCTAGGACTAGTCAGAACAATATCATCTACATAGACAACTATGGCAATAAAGTCATTTCCTACTCCTCTTGTGAACAAAATGTTATTAGCAACAGATTGTTTAAAACCTTGCTCAAGTAAAGCAGTGGTTAGTTTCTCATTCCATTGTCTATTGGCCTACTTCAAACCATGTAGACTCTTTTTTAATTTACAGACCACACCAGAGTTAGTCTCATTAGTAAACCTAGGAGGCGTATCCATATAAACCTCTTCATGTAAAGAGCCATGAAATAAAGCATTATTAACATCTAAGTGTTGCAATTTCCAGTTTTTAGAGGCAGAAAGAGCTACTAAAGATCTAATTGTAGTCATTTTGGCTACATGACTGAAAGTATGTAAAAAATCAACACCAGATTGTTGAGTATAATCCTTAGTCACTAACCTAGCTTTATACCTTTCAAGTGTACCATCAGATTTTAGCTTAGTCTTAAAAACCCACTTGCAGCCTATAGTTTTCTTATCATAAGGAAGTGGAACTAAATCCCAAGTATGATTAGATTCTAAGGCTAATATTTCCTCTTTCATTGCATTTCTCCAACACTCATGAATAACAGCATGTTTGTAAGTTTTAGGTTCAGATAAAGCATCAACATTACCAATGAAAGATTGATGTTGTGAGGAAACATTATGATATGATAAAACATTTGCAACAAAATGAGATGTAGTTCGAGTTTTGGGCAGGTTTACCTGAAAATCCTGAAACTTCTGAGGAACTTTAATAGTTCTCGATGGTCTGGAAGGAGCAACAATAGGTAAAAAAGAAACAACATGTTTAATGGTTTTAGTATTAGAAGGTAGATTATTATTAGGCGAGTGTTTCGCTTGGCAAGTGCTGGTTCCGCCTAAAGTACAAGCGTTCTTGTGGTTTATATGGTTAAGACGGTTGCCCACGGCTGAATTCTTGCATGCAAGAGGGGTCCCTTTGCCGGATGATCAGGGACGTAGTCCATGGTGCGTATCGGCGGAGGAGAGTATCGCCCATCTCTTTTATGATTGTTCATATGTGCGGAAAGCATGGGATTGGTTGAGACAGTGGTGGGTGTCGAAACAGCTTTCCCGGTAAGTTTTGAAGACTTCTTTGTTATTGATTTTCATTGTGTTTTTACTGGTTGCATGAGAAAGTGGTGGGTGGCGAGCGATAGTGCATTGCTGTGGTCATTATGGTTAGCGAGAAATGAGTTCGTCTTCCGTGGGAAATGTTTGTCGATGTCTGAATTGTGTTTTTTGGTTAAGTTGCGGTCGTTCTACTGGATTAAGGTCGATAGGGGGGCGAACTGATTCCGGAATCAATTTGGTGGTCATGTCCATCTAAGTTTGTCGTTAGCGCGAAACCGCGACAGATGAGGGAGGGAATGAGCTGGCAGCCGCCTTTAAAGGGAGTTTTAAAGTTTAATACGGATGGTTCGGCGCGTGGTAAACCGGGTCCAGCGGGGTTTGGCGGGGTGATGCGTGATGGGGATATTAAGATATTGGGATTGTTTTCGAGACCTTTAGGGGTGATGGAGTCAAATGAAGCTGAAGTGCGGGCGATAGCTTTTGCATTGGGTTTGGTTCAGGAAAGGGAGTGGCGGGACAATTGTGTGATTATAGAGTCGGACTCGCAAGTGGCTTTGAGCTGGGCTACACGTTCGGCGAAACGATCGTGGCGTTTATGGGAGGTCTTCTCAGCGATTGATCAGGCTTGTCAGGTATCGTACGAAATACAGTTTTGTTACGTGCCTAGGGAGGCGAATGGCTTTGCGGATGTGTTAGCGAAAGAAGGTGTGGATAGATGTTCGCTTTTTGAGGCATGTTTATGATTTGGATGTTTGTTTCTTTGTTGTTTCGGTGGATCTTATCGTACTCTTTTCCTCCAATAGGGAGGTTTTTAACGAGGCGTAAGATCCGTCATGCTGTATGTTTTCTTATTTTATAATAATATCATACAGTTGCTGATAAAAAAAAGAAGGTAGATTATTAGAATTAGTTAAAGTAGTCAAATTATCTCGACTAGAAGGAGATTCAATATCAGAATTAACTAAATCTTCAATATTAGGATAATAAGGATTTAAGTCATCTAAAGGAATAGAGTTATCATAGCTTGCAGAACAATTTCAGAAGAAGTCATATTTTTAAGAAAAGGGAAAACTCATTCATTAGAAACCACATCTCGAGAAACAAAAAAACAGACGTAGTATCCAGATTGTATAACCTATAACCCTTCATGTTTTTAGGAAAACCAATAAAAACACACCTAACAGCTTTAGGATGCAATTTAGTAGCAACTTTAGGTAAATCAAAAGCATAGGACAAACATCCAAAAACTTTGAGATTATCAAATTTTGGCATCTTTTGATAAAGAACTTCATAGGGAGATTTGTTATGCAAAACAGGTGTAGGAGTCAAATTAATTAAAAAACTAGAATGTAGGACACAATCTATCCAAAAAGAAAAAGGTAACCCAGCATGTATCCTTAAGGCTCTAGCAACAACAAGAAAATGTTGATGTTTTCTTTCTACCACAATATTCTGTTGAGGAGTATAGACAGGAGATGTTTGATGAATTATACCTTTGAGTTTAAAAAATTCATCCATTTCAAATTCTTTTGTATTATCAGTTCATATGCATTTAATTTTCTTGGAAAATTGAGTTTCAATGAAATTATAAAAGGTAGAAATCAAATTGCAAACCTCGGACTTAACAATCATAGGAAAATACAGACAAATCTACTCTTATCATCAACAATGGTCAAGAAATAGCTATGACCATACAAACTCTTTATTGTAAAAGGTCTATATACATCTATATGGATAATATCGAAGATGGAAACAGAATTAGACATGCTAACAGGAAAGGTCCCCATACATCTATATGGATAATATCACAATCTGAAACATTACTAGAAGGAATGATACTATCTAATTTGGAAAAAAAAATGCATCCTATGACAAGATGGATGACCTAGTCTAGCATGCCAAGTTTTCAAGGAATTAGAAGAAGATACAGTGCAGGCAGCTGAAAGATTTGTTACAGTGGAATCTAAAAGCTGGTACAAACCCCCTTTCTTCTTAGCTATACCAATCGTCCTCCAGGACTGAATATCCTGTATCAAACAACCATTGTTAGAAGAAATGATAGAAACATTAGAATGTAAAGTCAGTTGAGAAACAGAAATCAAATTAAAACCAAAGAATGGAATATGAAGAACATTTTTCAAAATTAGATCATGGGTAATATGAATATACCCTATATGCAACACTTTAACTAAATCTCTATTTGGCAATTTTACAAATTTACCATTAGCAACAAAATAAGAATCAAACAAATCCATATTATTAGCAATATGATCTGTAGCTTCTGAACCAATAATCCAAGAAGAACTAACAGAAGTTGAAAAGGAACAAGTTCGAATAATACCTGATTCATCACTGGGAGCAGATGCAGATGCAGGTGTAGAATCAAAATTTGAAGACAAAATATTGGCATTCGATTGTGAAATGCTGGCAGAACCCTGATTATGAGTAGGAACACATTTCTCTTGTAACAAAGACATTAAACCCTCTTATTGCTCTTTGGTAAAAGAGACCAAATTTCCTTCAAACTTATCAGACTGGACTAATAAATCACTGGCATAAAACCTTTCACAATTTGAAACCCCTACTTGATTAACCTTACTAACATGAGGCCTATATTTGTAACCAGTAGGGTATCCATGTTTCTTGTAGCACTTCTCAACAGAATGGCCAAAAAGACCACAAAAGGTACACATAGGCCTACGATTACCAGCATTAGGAAAACTGACTTTTTTCTGAAATCTATTAACACTAGAATCATCCCTCTTTATAGCACTTCTATCAACAACCAAGACATTAGAATCACAAAAAACAGTAGAGATAGATCTTTCATGCTTAATTACTTGGAAATAATTTCATGAATTTCACGGAAAGGTTTTATCATTAAAATCTAAGATTTAGGGACGACAAATGACTCATTTAGACCTCGAAGAAAACGAAGAGCAAAGTCTTGTTTCCGAAATTTTATAGCAGAACAAGAACACGATGACAGAGGTCTCAGATTACACAACTCATCCCAAATCATCTTAAGCTGAGTATAAAAGGTAGTAACATAATTAATACCTTGATTCAAAGAAAAGAACTCTTGCTGTAGATCGGAAATCCTAATCAAGTCGCCTTGACTAAAACGATCATGTAAATTGGTCCAAAGATCATAAGCTTTATCGAACCAAAGGACACTCTGAGCAATTTATGGACTGATGTGCGCGTTGAAGCCATGACAGAACAAGGTTATTGCACTTAATCCATTCGGAATAACTAACATCATCTTCGTGAGGCTCCTTGATTGTTCCATTAACAAACTAGAACTTATTCTTGGAAATCATGGACATGCGCATCGACCTCGCCAAAGAATGGTAGTTACTTCCCGTGAGTAAGATAGATCTGAGGACAAGCGTTGGGTTCTCATTTGGGTGTATATAGAACTCATTGGAAGGAGCAATAGAATGAAAACGAGAAGCAAACGAACGCAAATTGGAAGAATCAACGGATACCATGTTAAGCTATGGAGATTTAGGGTTGAGAGAAGTTTTCAGAATTTAGGAATGTGGATCGGTTCTTGGAAGAGGAAAAGAAACATTACACGTTTATTCAATTAAAAACCAAAACGTTGCATTTTTACAATGTGTTTCTAAAACCAGAAACCTAACTAACTACAGCTGTTAAGAATAAATTCTGTTAATGGATGGAATTATGTAATGATTCTCGAGGCTCCCACCGCTTTCATTGCTTCGGCTGAGTTCAATGCCTACACTGAAATATATATAGAGGTTTAAATACAAAGAGCCATGTGAAATAGATAGTAATTAATATGACATGTCTTTAATGTAGTTGGGTAGGGTTGTTGTCGTTGATTTGATGGTTCTGACGTCTTCCACCACTTCACCTGACTTCGATGCCTGCACTAAAAAGATTCGCGCATGTCCCATGCAATATTTATATCACCAGCTTAAGGATATTTGTGGGTTTGTCTAAATATTTGATCGCTGACTTTATCCCATCTCCCGATCTAAGATCAAATAAATTCGATCCTTTTTTATAATGTAACAGCGTAGCTTTTTAGGAAAAATATGTATGATTCAATATCTTCTCTGAACACGAGTGCAAACATTGTGTGTATTGTTTTGCGATTGCCGTCTTGAACAACGACTAATAGAAAAACTTGATTGTATCTTCCATACAAGAATGTGCCATCAATCTGCACGACATGCTTACAGTTCTTGTACGTATTAATACAATGCGAAAATGTCCAGAAAAGTCGATTGAATTTGCAAACATCAGGAACCACGCGATCGTTCTTGTAGTATGGTTTGGTTTCCAAATCTACGATCGTTCCACAGTTGTATATCTTCATGATGTTTATCCGAGCTGGGAACTCATTGTAAGAAGCGTCTCATTCCCCGTGAAAAATCATGATTTCCTTGTTTCTTCCCTCAATATATTTTTTGTATGATGGCGTGTAATCGTATAATTGTCGTAACATGTGCTTGCAATGCAGAAACAATGACTTTGGGGATTGTCTGGACAATTGTTTGGATGCTCCCGGCGATGATTTTTGAGTCTAGGTTTGGATGATCCTGCCTGTAACCTACGACACAAGTATGAGAGCCGTTGTACACTGTGATCTCCCAGACATTATCTTTTTTCATCTTTTGGACCCGCACCTTCCAATTGCATCCTTGTGCCAATTTCTGTCTACATTCACATACATATTTCTTTGATTTCGAGTACATCACTGTAGAGCATTTGGGTGTTCTCTATTTATAAGTGCAAGTGCACACTCTTGTCAAGTTATAGTATAAAAGATATCGTCTACCATAGGGATTGGAGCATCTCCTTTGAATGGTTTCCTGCAAAAAGATTTAGTAAATGCACAATTAAATCTCACAATGTGGAAATAAAAACACAAGTAAAATAAAGATAGGGATGATAGGGAGAGATTTGGTCGATAGATTGGGTAAGGAAAATGCAGCTCAGTAGTGTGTAGACTGCGTTGTAAAGCTTAAGAGTGTTTTGCGCTGCCATGATTTGCTGCCTCGACAGGTAATGGCGGGCGGCAGCTATGACCCTGTCACGTGGCCGCAGCAGTTCACTGCTCTTGCATATTTTGTTGTCTCGGCAGGTGGAATGGAAGTAAGTCCTTGTGGCAAGTCTGGAAAAAATTCCAAGTTCGGCAGAGCAATTCTTAAATGATCCTTCCTATGTCTAGGCAAGGATTATGTCACCATGTGATGTAGGCAATGCATAACAATCTCAGCGTAAACCTAACACAAGCAGTCGACGTTTGGTTGCTCCTTTTAGCAGCTGAAAGTTGTGGATTTTTGGAACCAAGTTAGTCACGCCTCTACATGTTGTGACTGTGCTTAACCCTTTCGTGAGCTTTACACCTTCGTGCTCGACAAATGGATTCTCTCAACTGAACGATTAGAACTAATTCAAAGAATGAAGTGCATAGATTAAGCAAACTTGGAATTTTATTGAAAACACACTTTAACTATTACAACCGTTTCTCACAACTACTTTACATGCAAAAGCCTAAACCCTAGGGGGTATTGGGTCGCGACCCCCAACACCTCTCATCTATCTAGCTACCTCTTCGCTATACATCTATTCATGCGTGCATCCCCTCATGCCCCTATACCCTCACATAAATAGGGTATATATAGGGCTCATGGACTAAGTTTGAGTCCTTCTTGAAATAGGATTTTTAAAGTAGTTTACATTAAATGTTGACCCCTTTTTTACTTGAATGTGGACTCTTTGGACGTTGCCTTCTCCCGCAAGTAAGGATAAGTACTCCTACTTATCAATCTTGGACTAGCTCTACCGACCGCTACAGGCTTCAGAAAATTACAAGATTGGGCTTATTGGGTTCAAGGAATTGCCCTCTTTCAATTGCGACCCATCTTGGCTAAGTCAGTGTAACTCCTGCCTGGGCGGCACTTGGCGGCAATGCTACTTCGGCAGCGTCCTTGGCGGAATCTGGAACTACTCCAGTATTGCTCCATTTGTTTCCAGCTTTCCTATCTTCTCCTGTCCTCTGCTTCTCTCCACAGCTACAACACTTGAAAATAAAAACTAAACTAAAACAATATCTTTTCTTAACCAAACATAAAATACTCAATAAAAGCATGGTAAAAGAGAAAATGTTGTTATTATGCATGCAATACACCTAAATATGCCCAAATGAGCTTAAGAATAGCAATAATAAGGGTAGGAATGTGTACAAAATGTAGAACTCGTGGACACTCTACACACCCCCAACCTCGAACTATTTCTTGTCCTCAAGCAATGCAACCTAGCTACTGAATCTGCCCCTTGCACAAAATTAATAAAAACTTTAGCCTTTAACTTGATTTCTTACATCAAGGTCGTGGCACTTGTTTTTATGTTAGTGATGGGAAATGGCATGAATTAACTTAGTTTTTAATTTTCTTAGTGCCAATGCAGTGTGTGCAGGTCTGTGTCCATGCTAAACATGCTGAGATAGCTAAGTTAACAAAGAATGCCTAAAATAATTAAATAACTAAAAAGGATACGAGTTGTTTCCTTGGCAGCATAGTTAGGCGTTTTCGTCTTCTTTTTCTGATCATGGCTTTAAGGGCTTCAGCTCATCACAACTATTCTCTGGGTCTGAAGCTAAGATAGGTGCACTCAACGAAACTCCGAACCCTTTGAATAGAGTCATCCCATGAAGGCTTTCATTCACTCTTTCTAATTTGTCCGTCACTTGGTTTAGATACGTAGAATTTGATAGCAGCAGAGTGTCCTTGCTCATGATCCTTCCTAGAGCTTGTTTCGGGCACCTCTAGGGTATTTAAATATCATGCCTAGAGCCTGTTTCGGGCACCTCTAGGGTTTTCACCATCTTAGTTTTGCTGCCCTATGCTGCCGCGGTGGCAAACCTGTATCCAATCAAGGAATTTTTTATTAAGTAAGGCAGGCAGTGTTAAACTGAGAACTCAAGAAAAAATTCAGCATTTATCAGACATTGTAAGAATAATTGGCAAAAAGAAAAAAAATTCTAAGTATTTTTCATGCTTCTTCCCATAGTTAGGTCAATTTTTAGGTATGGTGCGAATATAAGTAATCGACTAACTATCATAGTTACAAGTTTTAAGCTAAAGATTTCTACTTCATTGAGTGTTAGGACAGAATTTACAAATTCTTTTATATGCTACTAAATGAACCTAAAAACATAGAGAACTATTCCCTCCAAACTCAAGGTTGGCATTATCCTCAATGACTTTACAAAATAAAAAGAAGAAAACAGAAAAATAAAACATAAAAACAAAAACAAAAAAAAACAAAATAAGGCATAAAAAGAGAAATAAAAACATAAAAAGATAAAAAAAAAGAAAAAGGGTGCTATATACTAGGGGAGTTCCCCTCTGTTGATTCTGCGTCAGACGAGGATTCGGAGGAGGCGGGCAGGACTAGGCGGCGTGTGGCAGATGGTCTGGTGACTGGGCTCTTTTTCTTGCCACGCGGCGGCTGGATGCGGCTAGTGGTTGATTTCTTGGATTGTCCTTCAGGTCCTCCACCCTAAGGCTCTGTTACTGGCCGCTTCCTCTTCCTTGCTGCCTCTGCCGGTTCAATATCAAAGGAGTCTGAGATCTCTATGTCTGAGTCATCAGCATGTTTGGCAGGAGCCTCCTTTGCTACTGGGAGGCGGCGGTGGTTTCCTCCTCCTTTTCTGACTCGGATGGGGAGGTGAGGTCGTGCGGCTGGATGGGAGTTGGTGAGGTCCTTCTCTTGGGGCGGATGTGTGACCCCTCGCTGTCGGTGGTGGCTGGAGTAGCAGTTGGTCTTGGTATGATCTGGATCGGCTTGGATGCTGCTAACTCCGATGGGAATGCGGGCAACTGTGAGTCGCCGTCATGGTACTTTTCAAGCAAGTAGGCCACAAAGGCCTCTTGCACCTCCGCAATATATTTGGGGAAGATCACCTGTTTGTGCTTGATCCTTTGGCAGCTTTCAACGAGGCTGTGCAGTAGTGGGATCACGACAGAGGGGATGGCAGCTTCAGTACTGCCCGTTGCGGTTGGCGTGGCGGCAGGTTGGGACGGCAGCGGGGCGGTTGAAGGTATTTTAGGCTCCGGATCCTGCATCATCTGGTGGCGCGCCCTTCTTGTCCATCCTTCCTTGGAAGGAAGTATTGAGTCCTTGGGATGCGGCGGTACACAGAAATTGGCGCATAGGCCCGAGATAAGTGTAGGGAATACGAGAGGTCCCTTGGCGTTTGGCTTGTCTACATGGGAATAGATTTCTTCTAGGATTACTTCGCCAACATTGATTTGCCGCCCCATCATAATGCTGTGGATAAGGGCCATCCGCGGCTTGTTCATTGTTGATCCATGCGTGGTGGGCATCAAGCGGCGTTGGACGAAGTTGCTCCGAAGAACTGCCTCCGGCAGCAGATCGCGGCGGTTGACTGAGCCATTATTCTTACATGTTAGCCACTTGGTGTTGGGCTTGCAGGTTTTATTATTGATCTTGTCATAGTCAGCTGCCGTGAGGTAGGACTTCCATTCTTCATGCGAATTGTCGCGGATGTCAACATTGTTGATGGTATCCGCTGTGAACTTGACTCCTTCACCATGCACATATACGAAAGGATTTCTTGATGTAAGCTTGTGGGTGTAGAGCAAACAGTATGAATCCTTTCAAATATGGTGGGTTCAAGGTAAAAATCCCCATCTCGCATGGTGTATTGGAACCCTATTTCCTCCCAGAGTTGCCGCTCCGCATAGTACTTCTTGTAGGTTTCCGCGACAGTGGGGTTCAAGAACCTTTGGAAGATAGGCTCGGAGGTGGATGCGGGTTGTTGAGATGTGGCCATAGCTGAGAGAATGGTTGTGTTTTCCTGAAAAAAGAAAAAAATAACAAGAAAGTAAAGCTAGTAAAATCTTGAAAGCAAAGATAGCAGAAAGAATCGAGAGTAAAAGAGAGAACAAAGTGAAGAACGGAGAGAGAATAGTAGGCCTTATATAGCCGCTTCTCTCTGCTGCCTTGGCGGGCACGCTGCCAACAGACGCCAATGATTGCAGCGCGAATAACGGGATTCCAGCCATTACGCAGATAGTCGTTCCGCTCTCTATTGCAAATGTAGCCATTGCGGCTAGCCGTTATGAAGCCGCTAGACATTACGCTCATCTGCCTTGGGCTGCTGTTTGGGCTTCTCATTTATTCTTTCACCCTTTCTTGGTCATGCCTTCATTCCTAACCTGAAATAAATTAAAAGCAAAGATTAAATAAAAATAACTAAAAATTAAATCTAATCCTAATGCAATAAATTAAAAATGAAAATAAAAATTAGGTTATGTCGGGTTGCGCTTTTTCCAAACATAACCACTTCCTGAGGGCTTTGCGTTTTGCTTTTCGTCTGGCATGTCCTTTTCCTCCTCAGGTGTATGTTTGCTGCCATCTTTGCCGCCCTAGAGAGACATACACCAAAGAAAACAAAGAGGCCTTTTTTAAGCAATAAAATAAACGGAGAATTAATGTGCAAAAACTAAAGTAGAAGTGCAGAAATTCAAACGCAGTTGTTGTTGCCAATCCCCGGCAACGACGCCAAAAACTTGTAGAGCGTTTGGGTGTTCTCTATTTATGAGCGCAAGTGCACACTCTTGTCAAGTTATAGTATAAAAGATATTGTCTCCCACAGGGATTGGAGCAGGTCCTGTAAATGATTTCCTACACAAAGATTTAGTAAATGCACAATTAAATCTCAAAATGTGGAAATAAAAACACAAGTAAAATAAAGATAGTGATGATAGGGAGAGATTTGGTCGATAGATTGGGTACGGCAAATGCAGCTCAATAGTGTGTAGATTGCGTTGTAAAGCCTAAGAGTGTTTTGCACTGCCATGATTTGCTGCCTCGGCGGGTAATGGCGGGCGGCAGCTACGACCCTGTCACGCAGCCGCAGTGGGTCACTGCTCTTGCAACTTTCGTTGTCTTGGCAAGTGGAACGGAAGTAAGTCCTGACGGCAAGTCTGGCAGTTACTCCAAGTTCGGTAGAGCAATTCTTAAGTGATCTTTCCTATGTCTAGGCAAGGATTCTGTAACCACTTGATGTAGGCAATACCTAGCAATCTTAGCGTAAACCTAACACTGGCAGTCGACGTTTGGTTACTCCTTTTATCCGCTGAAAATTGTGGACTTTTGGAACCAAGTTAGTCACGCCTCTACATGTTGTGACCGTGCTTAACCATTTCGTGAGCCTTTCACTTTCGTGCCCGATAAATGGATTCTCTCAACTGAACGGTTAGAACTAATTGAAAGAATGAAGTGCATAGATTAAGCAAACTAGGAATTTTATTGAAAACACACTTAAACGATTACAACCGTTTCTCACAACTACTTTACATGCAAAAGCATAAACCCTAGGGGCGTTGGGCCGCGACCCCCAACACCTCCAATCTATCTAGCTACCTCTCCACTATACATCTATTCATGCGTGCATCCCCTCATGCCCCTATACCCTCACATACATTGGGTATATATAGGGCTCATGGCCTAAGTTTGAGTCCTGCTTGAAATAGGATTTCTTAAAGTAGTTTACGTTAAATGTTGACTCCTTTTGACTTGAATTTGGACTCTTTGGAGGTTGCCTTCTCTCGCAAGTAAGGATAAGTACTCCTACTTATCAATATTGGATCAGCTCTACCAACCGCTACAGGCTTCAGAAAATTGCAAGATTGGGCTCATTGGGCTCAGGGAATTGCCATCTTTCAATCGCGACCCATCTTGGCTAAGTCGGTGTAACTCCTGCCTGGGCAGCAATGCTGCTTTGGTAGCATCCTTGACGACATCTGGAACTGTTTCAGTACAGCTCCTTTTGTTTCCAGCTTTCCTATCTTCTCCTGTCCTCTCCTCCTCTCCACAGCTACAACACCTGAAAATAAAAACTAAACGAAAATAGTATCTTTTCTTAACCAAACATAAAATATTAAATAAAAGCATGGTAAAAGAGAAAATATTGTTATTATGCATGCAATGCACCTAAATATGCCTAAATGAGCTTAAGAATAACAATAATAAGGGTAGGAATGTGTACAAAATATAGAACTCGTGGACACTCTATAATCACCTTGAAGTGCACACCATAACGTATGTTGTAGTTTTTAGCAGCAACTTCTGCCTCGTCGCGTATTCTTATTCTTAGATGATTTGAGTTCTATCAACTTACATCCATTTATTTAGTTAAAATGAAGGTAAAAAATTGGACAAAGATGATACATGTGCCTTTTAAACAATGACCATTGCATGCGAACAATCTTGTAGCAATGTTAAGATATGTCTACATATGTCCACTCATGTAATCACGATGTATTTAGAATACTCTAAATTGTTTTAGTATAAAAAATATTATTCTTTGAAGATTCGAGTTTGAACAGTTTATCTGTGCGTTACCAAAAAACTAAGAAAAACTTTAACCGATATTAACATAAATTTATACCAGATCCTCAAAAATTTTCTGGCGTATCTACATTACTACCACACCAAAATACACCACATCTCTTTGCCGCGAGATTTCAATACAAGGCTCCATCTGGATTGTATTGTGTCAAATGTATTTCCTGATGTCGTTAATAGTTAAATGAAATCATCTTTATTTCTAAAAATATATAATTGTTACTCTTCTCATCTAATGCTTAATGGTCAATGACTTATATAATAATATTTTAATTGAATGATATCTTTATAACTTTTAAAAGAAAAGTGACATTTTTGTTACCAAATCTATAATTAAGTGAGTTAAAGTTAGTCCAATTAGGTAACACTATTAAATAATTGAAAGGGATATAATGAGTTTAGACATTGTATAAAAACTAATACAATTTTAACTATGGGAAAATTACGTAAATCATCACTGAACTTTACTCTCAAACCTATTTTGATGACTGAAGTTTCAAAACATTCAATTTACTCACTGAAGTTTAGACCCTGAATGTTTTTATCACTCTTTCGTTAACGCGTCCATTTACCGTCGAACGAAAAAAAAAATCCAAGATCCAAACGATGGAAAGCTTTATCAGCACAAGCGAAGCAATATACTTATAAATGGTTTCCATCCGACGGTGGAGGAGGGAGATCAGTGAGAGAGAAATTGAAAGCTTTTGCCTAATTCGTGGGCTTCGTGGCACTTTCCGACGAAATGGAGGTCAGTTTCAAACTTAGGGGAAGACGAAGCGACTGGTGAAATTTGGTACCGAGCAACGACGACGGTGAAGGGTGGAGTGACCAAAAAACGTTCAATGTCTAAACTTTAGTGAGTAAATTGAACATTTATAAAGTTCAGTGACCAAAATATGTTTGAGAGTAAAATTCAATGACGATTTATGTAACTTACCCTTTAATTATTTACCGATAATTGATCTATCTTTTCAAATTTCTTAAAGTGTAAAGATCAAATTTTAACAAATTGAATTAAGGGTAAACTAATTAGGTGACCACCGAACATTAGATGCAATCCTATTTTGACCACTCAACTACGCAACTCGTCAATCATACCATCAAACTTTTAATTTGGTCTTATTTTGACCACCAGCTGTTAAAATCAGAGGAGACGACGTGACAATTAATGGAAATTTATATAATTACACATTTGGTCCATATTAGTTACCTATTATATCAATTTGGTCCTTATTTTTATTTAATTAAATAAAATTAATCAACCAATTAGATGATGACATGTGTTATCACCCGATTAGATGAATTTACTCTAATTTTTAATTTATTTTATTTAGTATTTAATATATTTATTTTTGTCACCACCTAATTAAAGGAAAATTAACGAGAAATGGAAGGCTTTATGGGTGTTGATCTTACAACCTCTAAGCAAAATACCCAAGCTTATACCACTACGCTAGCCAACTCTTTGTCTTACTAATTGCACTATTATATATATATATATATATATATATTATAATGCAGTAAATGTTAGGGGGAAAAGAAGTAAAAATGGTTAAGAGGGAACTCAAACCTGGGTCACTTGGGATGTGTAATAACACACAAACCACTGAATCAATTCAACTAATCAAGATAATAAAGAAAACATTTAAAATATATTTAAAGTATAGTTAAACCAAGAATTAAAATGAAAATAGATTAATGACTTTTTTAAAATTAACTTGATGTTGTGAATAAAATAAAGAAGAATAAGAATATGAACAAAAGATGAGAAAAAGATGGAGATTTGTGTTATTCTCCATATTGAACTGTGTAAAATGCCTTCATCAAATCATCTATTTATAGGAATAAGAAGTACATAATACATTAAGCTCTAATTAATTAAGATAATATTCTTAATTATTGAGTGGATCAAAGGATTGATCAAAGCGAAGAGGGGGGGTGAATTGGGTTTTTAAAAGTTGTTGGAGTAAATGGAATGGCTAAAAATGAAGAACAAGGAATTTTAGAGTGGTTCAAGTTCCAAATGAACTCTACATTCACTACCTTAGCTACCACTAAGGATTTCCAACAATTCACTAATTTGTTTTTCCCCTTTTCAAGGCTTAGAAGGTAACCTTTACACAACCGGTCAAATTTTCTACCCAAAATTTGACCAAACCCTCACAAGAGTACAAAGAAGAATTAAAGGCAAGAAAGATATCTCTCAATACAAGATTGCCCTTTTAAGTACAAACACTCAACTCAAATTTGATAATAAGATCAAAATTTAACATTACACAATTTGGGGTTTACAAGAGATTGGAAAATAAGCACTTTGAGCTTGGATTTTTGCTAGGATGTTTATCTTTGATGCAATAGTTGTTGTTGGTCTTCAATTAGCTTCAATTTATACTTTCTCTATCAATTCTAGCCGTTGGGGTGGTTAGGGTATTGATTATAGCCGTTGAGACCCTCTTTTTCCACCATAAATGCACTTCTGCAACTTACCGTATCGGTATGCGTGGACCTGTATCGATACATGTCTCAAAACATAAAGAGTTGTTGCTCAATAACAAGAGGGCGTACCGATACGCGTGTAAGCGTATCGGTACGGGATATGGACCGTTTCGATACTGGGAACAACTGTATCGATGCAATTTTTTAACTAAGCTCACTGGAAGTTTCCGTATCGATACGACTAGGAGCGTATCGGTACGGGACAACCACCATTTTAAATTTCAGTTACCTAACAACTGATACCAACGGTCAAAAACATTAAAAGCTTTTCGAATTTAAAATTCCATTAAATCTGTATCGATACGGGTGGAACCGTATCAGTACGCTATTCAAACTCCTTCAGTTTTACAGAGGGGGCGTATCGATACAGATTCAATCTGTTTCGATACGCTGTTTTGATACGGTGAGGGGCGTATCGAAACGCGTCTTTCTAGTAGCCAACTTTGTAAAAAAGGTATCGATACGGCTGGAAGCGTATCGATACGCATGGACGTTTTTCAATACTTTGGCTTTTGAATACTTAGAAAATATTTGGAGTTTGAGTTTTTCAAATCAGATTAAAGCCTTGGTGATTTATAAATCATTTGAGGGACTAAGAAATCTATTTCAAGTTTTCAATTTAATCCTTAACATACTTAGTTATATCAAAATCAAACATAGGTTTTACAATCTCCCCTTTTTTGATATGACAAAACCAAAGTTGAAATTTTTTACACTTTGAAAAACTTTGCAAAATAACTCCCCCTTAATATTAGCTAGGTAAACTTTAAGTTGAAAATTAAAATTTTAAGTGTGAGCTTGTTCCCTCTCCCCCTTTTTGTTAGATCAAAAGATAGAGACAATGATAAACATAGGCAAAAGGCATAAATAATAACCAAGCAACATAATATAGATAACCATTAAGTTCAAAAGAAAGATAACATCAACATAAAATCCAAATAACAGAAAATCAAAGCATAGGTTTGAAAATGCAAACTTAATCCTAAAAACATAAACGAAAGTGCATAAATATCCTAAATGAAATAAATGATATGCAAAGATGAACTACTATGCATCTCCATCGCCATCTTCATCATCTTCATCATTCTCCTCATTTGCATCATCATTCCTCCTAGTTTGACACCACTCGTCATGAAAAGCGGTAAGAGAGATGTTCATCGAGTTATGAATTTCTTCAAGGGAAGTGAAGCGCGTCTCCACATGCTTCATTTGATCTTCAAGACTTGTAAACCGTGTGTCAATAGCGGTAAAGCTTGAATTCATCACTTGATCCATGGAGGCAATTCTCGTGCGCAAACCCGTGAATTTCTCATTTAGAAAAGTCATGAGAGCATCCATGGAAGGTGGAGGAGGAGCTTGAGCAGCTTGAGGATTAGCAATTTCTTCCAGAACGACATCGCTAGGAAGCTCGGATAGACGAAGCCAGCTACCATTAAAGTAATGAAACTTTCCCCTTGCAAGAGATCTTTCATCGATAGGATCGGTGAGGGAAGTTGGGTAGTCATGGGAGCAATCTATCTCCTTTTGTGTGAAGAAATAACTCAAAGTTGTACCATACGTGAAGGAAGTGACGAGAGTAGTGTGGCGATGTTGCACGAGATAGACAATCTCCGCAAACATGATTCGAGCAAGATTTGGTTGTTGTCTTTGACGGAAGCATCGAATCCAAAAATCATCAATTTGGCGAATAGTGGAATACTTTCCTTCCGAGGGCCTAAACCACCAAGAAACCATCAAATGTAGGATCCGATCTTGAGCATTAAGAGCGGTGACGGAACCACTAAGGACATGGCCAAGACCATTCTCATCATCAAGACCTTCATCCTCTAACTTGAACACATCACTAACGGATTGAACATCGATGGTGATCTTTTACCCATTAGATAAGAATTAACGGCCGTAATAACACCCTCTCTATTGGCGACATACTTGGCATTAGCATAGAAAATCAAAACTAAGGTGCGAAAGAAAAAGCCGGGGATTTGTAGAAAATCCATAAATTTCCTTTCTTGGAGCAAAGGTAAGTAATCAAATTTGAAACGCTCCGAGTTAAGAAAAGGAATGGAAATTACCCTCTCCGGACGGATTTTGTGGTTTTGAAATTGTCGGAAATAGGTGAGATCTCTGGTGGTCTTAAAGGATTGTTGATAGATAAGAGTGAGGTTCGGGCAAGTATCATCTCCGGCATTGGAACCTTCACCGGCTTCACTAGTACGTGCTCTCTTTTTAGGTGCCATTGACTAGAGAAAAGATCAAAAAACAGTGTATGTGTTAACTTTCTCATTCAACTCATTGAAAAATCAATAATCAAGGTTTGTGTTAAAAAAATTTAGAAACAAAAAAAAGTTTGAAAAGAAGTTTGTTTTTTAGAAAACAAAACAAAACAAAACAAAAATTTAAAATGAAAATCAAATGAAATAAAAAGAAAAAAGAAATTTTTACCTTGATATTGATAGAGAGGAATGGGAGAAGAACTTTGCACCAAATTGATGAAAAGCTTGAAGAGCTTTTCTTGATTTTGAAAACCCTCAAGAGATTTTGAGTTGTGATGTGAAAATATGAGGGATTGAGAGGCTATTTATAGAGTTTCAACGGCTAGGGTTTTGAAAATTCAATTTTGGTAAAAGTAAAACTCTTTAAATGCTATTAAGAAGTTGTCTGCGCAATCGCGTATCGATACGCCTGAGGGTGTGTCGATACGGGGATAAAATCGTAATGCCCTTCTAAACGCGCGCTGAAGGGTCAAGGAAGGCCGTATCGATACGGAGATTTTGTAGCTCGTATCGAAATAGGTTTAACCGTATCGATACCCGTTTTAGGTAAAATACAGTCTAGAAAGCTAATATAGTGCTCGTATCGATATGTAGAAGGCCGTATCAATGCCCTATGCCCAGAAATGCAGTTTAGGCTTTAAGAAGAACCAAAGGCTCGATTTTAGCACCTTGTAACTGAATGCAATTTATGAATGAGCAGTTCTAAGCATATTCTAACAAAAGCATACTCCTAGCTATAAGAATGGATATTTTCAAGAGCAACAACACATAAACATGCAATTTCACAAATTCAAGCAATTTTAACTTCAAAAAAGAGTCCTAAAGGGTCAAGGAAGGCTAGTTAGACCTAACTCTCTCCTAAGGGACCAAAAATGCTCTTTATCCAAAGGCTTTGTAAATATGTCCGCTAGTTGGTTTAAGGTGTCAACGTACTCTATAACAACAGCTGCCTTAAGGACATGATCTCTAATGAAATGATGTCTTATCTCTATATGTTTTGTTCTAGAGTGTTGGATGAGATTTTTAGTTAAGCATGTGGCACTAGTGTTGTCACACATAAGGGGTATGGTTTCAACTTTAATACCATAATCTAAGAGTTGTTGCTTCATCCAAAGGACTTGAGCACAACAACTCCCTAAGGATATGTAATCGGCTTCGGTGGTAGATAGATCTACACTATTTTGTTTCTTAGAGAACTAAGATATGAGCATACTACCTAAGAATTGACATGTTCCCGAAGTACTATTCCTATCGATTTTACACCCCCTATAATTCGCATCCGAATAAGCATGAAGGTTGAAGGTTGAGTCTCTAGGGTACCAAAGACCTAGACAAGGAGTATCTCTAAGGTACTTAAAGATTCTCTTAACGACTAAAAGGTGAGACTATCTAGGACTAGCTTGAAACCTAGCACACAAGCATACACTAAACAAAATATCCGGTCTACTTGCGGTAAGGTAAATCAAAGATCCAATCATAGAGCGATAAAGCTTAGATTCAACACACTTACCTCCTTCATCTTTCTCAAGCTTTGTAGATGAGTTCATTGGTGTGGCTTGAGGCTTTGCATTCTCCAAGCCAAACTTCTTGAACATATCCTTGATGTACTTTGCTTGATTGATGAAGGTGCCATCCTTCCTTTTCTTGATTTGGAGTCCCAAAAAGAATGAGAGATCCCCCAGCATGCTCATCTCGAATTCACCTTGCATTAACTTAGCAAACTCTTTGCAATGACACTCATTAGTAGATCCAAAAATAATATCATCAACATATATTTGTACTACTAAGATGTCATTTTTATACCTTTTTATGAAAAGTGTAGTGTCCACCTTACCTTTTTCAAAACCTTTTTCAATCAAAAAGTTTGAAAGTCTTTCATACCAAGCTCTATGAGCTTGTTTTAAACCATAAAGTGCTTTAGTTAGTTTGAAAACATAATTTGGAAATTTTGAATCTTCAAAACTCGGTGGTTGTTCCACATACACTTCCTCATTTATAAAACCATTTAAAAATGCGCTTTTAACATCCATTTGAAAAAGCTTGAAGTCATGATATCATGCATATGCAAGCAACATTCTAATAGCTTCCATTCTAGCTACGGGTGCATAGGTTTCATCAAAATCTATTCCCTCTTCTTGAGAGTAACCTTGAGCAACTAATCTAGCTTTATTTCTCACAATGTTACCACTCTCATCTAGTTTGTTCCTAAATACCCATTTAGTTCCTATAGTAGATTGATTACTAGGCCTTTCAACTAATGTCCAAACATTACTTCTCTCAAATTGATTTAACTCTTCTTGCATAGCCATAATCGAAAAGTCATCTTTTAATGCTTCTTTAATGTTCTTAGGCTCTATGCATGAGATAAAAGTAACATGATTCATGAGTTTAAGAGAAGATCTAGTAGTTACCCCCTTGGATGGATCACCCAAGATTTCACCAACTTTGACATAGTTGTACTCCCTTGGGTAGCCCACTTCCTTTTCCTTAAGAGCCAAGTCCTTCAAGGCTTCAAGAGGTGGATCTTGTGTTTCCTCTTCTTTTGTTGGAATCTCATCCTCCTTTGAAATTTGTCCTTCATCAAAGGCATCAAGGATTCCTACATCATCATCATCACAATAATCCTTCCTCGGAAGGAGATTATCATCGAATAAAACATGAATAGACTCTTCTACTACTAAAGTTCTCTTATTAAATACACGATAGACTTTAGAGTTTAAAGAATAACCTAAGAAAATAGCTTCATCACTTTTAGCATCAAATTTACCTAAGTTATTTTTTCCATTGTTTAAAATAAAACACTTGCAACCAAATGGATGAAAATAGCTAATGTTAGGTTTTTTAGATTTTAAAATTTCATATGATGTTTTCTTTAAAAGTGGCCTAATCATTACTCGGTTTACAATGTAGCAAGCGGTGTTTGTGGCTTCCGCCCAAAAATATTTAGGTAAATTAATTTCACAAAGCATGGTTCTAGCCATTTCTTGTAAAGTCCTATTTTTCCTATCTACTACCCCATTTTGTTGAGGAGTTCGAGGAGCCGAAAAATTGTGGCTAATACCATTTTCATTTAAAAACTCTTCAAAACCTAGATTTTGAAATTTGGTTCCATGATCATTTCTAATATGAGAAATTTTAAGTTCAAGATCATTTTGAGTTAATTTTGAAAATGTGATGAATTTTTCTAAAGCCTCATCTTTAGTACTTAAGAATAGAACCCAAGTAAATCTAGAATAGTCATCAACAAGTACAAATGCATACGATTTACCACCCAAGCTCATAGTTCTAATAGGCCCAAATAAATCCATGTGAATAAGTTGTAAACACCTAATTGTAGAAACAACATTAATAGATTTAAAGGATGATTTATGTTGTTTACCCTTAGAGCATGCATCACAAATTTTGTCATTTGAGAACTTAATTTTGGGTAAACCTCTAACTAGATCTAGGGAAACTAATTTTTCTAAAACACTAATGCTAGCATGTCCTAGTTTCCTATGCCATAGTCGTGCGTCATTTTCATTTTGAGCAACAAAGCATGCATGGGATGTATAAATGTCATCTAAATGCACCATGTATATGTTACCTATGCGATGACCAATGAGCATTATATTATTTGATTTAATGTCAACAATTTTGCACCCATTTTTATCAAATAAGACATTAAACCCTTTGTCACATAATTGACTAATTTTCAACAAATTATGTTTTAGACCATCGACATATAAAACATTTTCAATGAGAATGGTAGAGTGATTACCTATGGATCCAATACCTTTGATGTGGCCTTTGGAGTTGTCACCAAATGTCACTACTCCTCCACTTTTTGGCTTTAAGTCCATGAATCAACTCTTGTCTTCGGTCATGTGCCTCGAGCATCCACTATCAAGGTACCACGAATTTTGACTTTGTGCTTTGGCCTTGTAGAAATGCTCCCCCTACAAACAAAAATATTAAACATTGGTTTTTGGTACCCAAATCATTTTGGGTCCACGAGTGTTAGCTCCCAAAAGCTTGGTTCCCTTAGGAATCCAAGGTGACATAGCAACAGCATTATTAGACTTGACGAGTTCCTTAGGAACCCACACACTTCTAATTTTCTTGGTTCTATTATGCCTATGGAAGCTATTTTGTTTGTAGTTATATGTCTTTCTTTTAGGTTGGTTGGTTTTAGAGGATTCACCTATCTCATTTTTTACATTACCAACACTTTTGAAAGACTCCTTGAGCTTGTTAAGCTCATCCAACACCCTTTGGTGTTCACTATTGCATTGAGAAATAAGATTGTTTAGGTCTACATTTTCATCTTGAAAGAATTTAAGTTCATCTTGTAAACCTAAGATCTATTTCTCAAATTTTAAGTTAGCTTGAGAAAGTGAGTCATTTTTAGCATTTAATTCGGAAATAATCTTTTTATTTCTTATGACCGACTCTTTATATTTCTCAACTAACTCATCATGTACCTCTTGTAACTCATCATAAGCATCATGCAATTCATCAAAGATGATGAGTTAGAGCTTACCATGGAGGAATCGTCCTCAAGAGCCATGAGGGAAAGGTTGGCCACTTCGTGTTCCTCATCCTCGGATGACTCCTCATCACTCCAAGTAGCAAGCTTGGCTATGAGCTTCTTCTTCTTCTCAAAGCCCTTCTTCTTGTGTTGAGGGCACTCAAAACGAATGTGACCGGGTTTTTCGCACTCAAAGCAAATGATTTGATCCATCTCTTCTTCTTTGTTTTTAGTTTTGAAGTCCATTTTTCGTTGAATCTTCCTTTCTCGGTTGGACCTCATAAACCATTGATGAGTTCTCAAAAGTGACATATTTCACTTGCTAATTTTTTAAGTTTTGTGACTTCTTGCTGCTTAATACATATTGTTCCATTATATTTTGTGCAGGGGTCCAACTCTGGAAATAGCAGTGAAAATAGAGCGTTTCTGTAGTTTTTTTATTATCCTGTCATGACTGGCATCATGGGCACGACACCAGGCACGACGCATCTGACGTGGCAGTGACATGGCAGTGACGTGGCAATGACGTGGCAACTTCTAGAAGCTCCTGGAATGTTCCGGAAGACGAATCCGATCAGACTTATCAGCTTTTATCATATTAGTTTTATTTTTGAATTTTAATTAAACATTTGAATTTGAATTATTATTTCTTATCTCTTATCTTTGTAAATCTAAGCCTATAAATACCAACCTTTGGTGAAGGCTTAAGATCATCTTCTAGCTTTTGAATCTTTTCATCCTTGTAAACATTTTAGCTTTAATCGAAATTCATTTTCATTTATTTTTGTTTCATTCATTTTATGTTTTTCAATTGCTTTTCCAAAAACAAGTTAACTATGATAATCAATATCATGCTTAGCTAAATTTCTTAAGCCAAGAACCAGCCAAGTCAATTCGATTCGTGAGAATTGAACTTGCTAATTACTTTTTGGGAAATCATTTTTATCTTTCTGCTTAGATAGTTTGGCAATCGGCCTTACTAAAGTTTTTTAAACGTTTTTCATATCAAAAGGGCCCTTTGGTCTGAATTCGCTTAAAAACATAGTTGGGAGGAAGGATCGGCCTGTGGCAAATTTCGACTTCCTGTGAACACTCTTAGCGGCGGTCTGCTAAGGAAAGATGAAATCAGAAGCGATTCTATTTTTAGACAATTTCTGAGTCGGGTTTTTCCTGCTTTAATCTAAATACTTTAACGGCGATAGTCGTGGTTGATTTATTTAAGAACCGTCTTTCGAAGATAGACTTGGGAGGATTGGTTACTTGAGAGAAGAACAAGTTACGATGGGTTGGGCCTCGTAGACTGTAACCGACATGATCCCCGAAATAAAAATCTATTTCAATGATCGAAAGAATTGAAGGAGCTGGTTCGAGGCTGATTACATCCTTGGTTTTTCTTACTATCTTTAGTTCTTTTATTTTCTCTTTTTTTTATTTACTTCATCACAAATCATATCACCCCCTCCTTTTATTTATTTGTTCTTTCAGATATTCCTGGGATTTCAGATTCAACGAATTCAAGTCAACAATTCCAGCTAATCTCCCTGCGGATCGACCTTCTTTCCCTATACTTATTTTATTTTATTTATTTATTTTTGAAAGAGGATTTATTTATATTTATTTTGACCGGTTAACGACGACTTGTCAAAATTGGCGCCGTTGCCGGGGAGATTTATTTTCGGCAATTTTTGACTGATTTTGTTTTATTTTTATGACCAGGAAGAATCCGGGTATTTTAGCTCCATACAACCCGGAAATTGAAGCAAGCGCTCGTAGAACTCACGGCGAAACACTTCGACGAAAGAAGCAACAAAGCACACGACAATCCGAACAGGAATCCACTTCCGAGACCACACCAATCGACGAACCTACACAAGAACCAGAACCGATGGCAGATCAAACAATTCGAGAGCTGAACGCAGCCCCTACCGTGCAACAACCACTCTGTATCGCTTTTCCACAAGGCGATACTCCTTTTCAGCTCAAAACGGGATTAATTCATCTACTCCCTACCTTTAACGGTTTACCTACTGAAAGCCCACATAAGCATCTTGCCGAATTTCACATGGTGTGCAGCAGCATGAAACCGCAAGGAGTTTCAGAGGATCAGATAAAACTAAGGGTATTTCCTTTTTCTTTAGCCGGAATGGCTAAAGAATGGTTATTTTATTTACCTCCGAATTCTATTAATACATGGGCTGATCTTTCTCGTGTTTTCCTTGACAGGTATTTCCCTGCAGCAAAAGCGACTGAACTTAGGCGAAGCATCTTGAGTATCCAACAAATGCACGACGAATCCTTATATGATTATTGGGAAAGGTTCAAGAAGCTATGCGCAAGCTGTCCGCAACATGGCTTATCCGAACAGACACTCCTTCAATACTTATATGAAGGAATGTTACCGATGGACAAAAAGATGGTAGATGCAGCAAGCGGTGGCGCGCTCGTTAACATGACTCCTACTGCAGCGAGAACATTAATCTCCACAATGGCTGCAAACTCGCAGCAATTTGGTTCCACAAGTGAACCCAGCCGACGGGTTCACACAGTAAGCACAATTTCATTAGAGAATAAAATTAATAATTTGACTAATATTGTGTATTCTCTTGTTTCAGGGGAGATAAAAGATGCTAAGGTATGCGGAATATGCATTATGCCAGATCACGCAACCGACTTATGCCCATTGTTGCGAGATACGTCTGGTGCCCAAGTTAACGCCATACACAACTTTCCCGGACCTCCCCAAAGACCCTATAACCCACATAGCAATACATTCAATCCCGGTTGGAGAGATCACCCAAACTTGAGCTACGGTAATCAGAACCCAAATTACCAACCTAGGCAACAACCTCCCTACCAAAACAAAGCACCCCAAAAATCTTCGCTTGAGTCTATTGTTGAGAGATTGGCAGTTTCGCAGGAAAAATTCCAAACCCAAACACAATCCCACCTCCAACAAATCGACAAACAAATAAGCCAACTAGCTCAAGTTGTTAGTCGTATAGAATCCCAGGGAAAGTTACCATCACAAACTGAAACCAACCCAAGGGAAAATGTTAGTGCAATAACTATGCGTAGTGGAACAGTGATAACGCCTAAACCGCCCAAACAAGATGAGCAAAAATCCGACGAGCAAGGCAGCTCTCCAAAGGACCAGAACGAAAAGTCTCCACCCATTGAAGGTAACTCTAAATCCAATATTTTTGTTTCTACTTACGAACCTGTTCCTCCTTTTCCAGGTAGATTGGCGAAACGAGATAAAAAGGAGGAAGAAAAGGAAATCTTGGATATATTCAAAAAAGTGGAAATCAACATTCCACTTTTGGATGTTATTCGGAAGGTCCCTAAGTACGCAAAATTTTTGAAAGAGCTATGCACAAACCGAAGGCGATTGTCTGGGAATGAAAAAGTTAACCTTGGTGAGAACATTTCGGCTATTCTTCAAAGACCATTGCCGCCAAAGTACAAGGATCAAGGTATGTTTGCGATTCCTTGTAAAATTGGGAATGTTGGGATAAAAAGAGCGATGTGCGATTTAGGCGCATCTATCAACGTCATGCCGTTAAGCGTCTACAACAAAATTTCGACTGAACCTTTGAAGGAAACGCGAGTGACGATTCAACTAGCTGATCGTTCAGTTATCTACCCCGAGGGAGTACTAGAAAACGTGTTGGTACAAGTAAAAAATCTTATTTTCCCTGCTGATTTTTATATAATTGACATGGAAAATGATCGCAGCAACAACGGATCCGAAATCTTGCTTGGCCGACCTTTCCTATCAACCGCGCATACAAAGATCGGTGTCCGCGACGGCATCTTAACTATGGAATTTGATGGGGAAGTAGTTAAATTTGATATGTATAAAGCTATGAAGTATCCTGATTCGGTCGCAAGTTTAAATTTCGTTGATATTATAGATCCGTTAGCTGATAATTTGATTGAAACTGATTTGTGTTATGAATTTTGTAGGGAATTCGCAGATCTCGACGATAAAAACAAAGGCGAAATCATTTCAAATCTTTCTTCCCTTTCTGATTTTCGATTAATTCCAATTCGAACTAAACATTTTCCATCAATTTTGCAGGAACCAAAGCCAAGGTTGGAATGGTTTGATTATATATTTTTAGGCGACAACCAAACTTTGCCAAACACCACCTTGAGTAAGTTGTCGTCTTGGGAAGGAGGTAGAAGCTTAGCTGTTGTTTTGCGCACAAAAAGAAAGATGAAGGAAGACGTTAAAACGACGAGCGATGGACATTATCGATTATTTGAAGACCTTTATTTTGAAGAGCCAAAAATTTAGCTAAGGTCGTCGAGCTAAACGACGTTAAACAAAGCGCTAAATGGGAGGCAACCCATTGGTTTATTTTTCGTTAATTTTTACTTTTTTAATTTATGCTTCATTTTTTTCTTTTTTTTTGCCTTAATAAATTTTGTTTTTCATTTGCAGGATTCATTTCGAATGCAGGAGGACAATTAAATTCCCACAGCCAAAGTGCACCGTTTCATTGAACGTGGTGCACTTTAGCACGCTCAATGAACGGTGCACAATATCCCCAAGCCCTTCCCCCTTAAGCATATCGTCAAACTCTCCCCCTTTTCCCTTTCTTTCTTTCCCGCAAAACCACCAAATCCCTAAAAACACAACACACCCAGCCGCAAACTCACTCAGCCGCAATGCCCCGCACCTCCTCCACGCCGCGATGGTCGATGACGGCAAACCCCCAGCCCCGGTCGAGAACCCCACTCATACAGCTTCCACCGCACCTCCGCCTTCTCCCCCAGCCGACAGCCGCCATTCGCAGCTCTCCAACAGCACCGCTGGACCAAGCTCCACCCGATGGCCGCCTTCTCGACGGTCACCATCACCATCATCACAATCATCGTTGATCACGGGGAGTTCTCTTTACCCCTTTTTGCCTTACTTTTTTTTAATTCTTTTCTATGAATTGGGGCAATTCACTTAAGTGAGGGGGAGGGTAATAAATTACCACTTGTCTGCTTGTTTGATTATATGTTTGATTTTGATTAAACTTGAGATGAATTTTTTCTTGCCATTACTTGTTGAACATCATGTTGTACTTGTTCTAGTGCTTAGGAAAGATTGAATTGGAGCATTGTTGATAATCAAATGATATGGGCAATCTGCAGTCTAACATCTCTTTTAATTACTCTTGATAGTGTTAATTAAATTTCTCGCCTAGCTTAATCAAATTAGCCCAATTTTGTGAGACTTTGAGCCTTGAGCATGCGTTCTTCATATTATGCTCATTTATTTTACTTGAGAGTGTCATCTTGAATTTTAGGAATCTAGAATTTGTGGCTTGCTTACAATTCGAGACTACAATAAGAACGAGGTGCTTTAAAATGATTTAGGCATTAGGCTTTAAACCTTTTCCTCCCCTTTCATTTTGATTTTCCCTTTCTCATCGCCTAGTGAGCCTTTGTTAGCCTTACATCCCATTCCTTTGACTTAACCACTTTTTGATTGATCAAATGCTAGAAACTATATTACTAGGCAAATAAGGAGCTGAAATTCAAACTAAGGGCATAATCCTTCGAAATGAAAAAAAAAGAAAAAAGAAAAAAAAAACAGAATAAGGAAGCAATTGCTTCGAAAGAAAAAAACATGAGAAAAACAGTTTCGAAGAACAGAAAAATGTATGTTGCTTGCTCATCTTTAAGCTCCTCATTTGTTTTCATTGATTGTTGTTTGAAAAAATCTTGCATTGATCAATTCTTTGATTATTTCCTTTCCATCTTTTTACCCTTTTCTAAACCCACATTACACCTTGAATAAAAGACCTAATGATTTTTGCACCTCGATTCTATTAAAGTAGTGGAGAATTGAACTTGTTACAAGCATATGGAAACCTTTATTCATGATTGACTTTGAGTGTTTCTGCTTCAAATTTACCTTTAAAACACTTTGAGTGCTCTTGAGTGTATCTTGGTGAGGATTAAGACTAGGCTAAGATTTGATTAATGCTTGATAGGTAATTGAAAAGGACAATGGCTGCTCTTTGCTTGTATTTATTTGTTTTAATTATGTTTCTTTCATGAACCTACTTTCGTGCTAGAACTCTTATGATTATGTTTGATGCTTGTAATGGTTGAGAAATGCATTCTTGGGTTTATGATTTTTTCGGACATACTTGAGGACAAGTATGAGACAAGTGAGGGGGAATTTGATGAGTTCTCAAAAGTGACATGTTTCACTTGCTAATTTTTTAAGTTTTGTGACTTCTTGCTGCTTAATACATATTGTTCCATTATATTTTGTGCAGGGGTCCAACTCTGGAAATAGCAGTGAAAATAGAGCGTTTCTGCAGTTTTTTTTATTATCCTGTCATGACTGGCATCATGGGCACGACACCAGGCACGACGCATCTGACGTGGCAGTGACATGGCAGTGACGTGGCAATGACGTGGCAACTTCTAGAAGCTCCTGGAATGTTCCGGAAGACGAATCCGATCAGACTTATCAGCTTTTATCATATTAGTTTTATTTTTGAATTTTAATTAAACATTTGAATTTGAATTATTATTTCTTATCTCTTATCTTTGTAAATCTAAGCCTATAAATACCAACCTTTGGTGAAGGCTTAAGATCATCTTCTAGCTTTTGAATCTTTTCATCCTTGTAAACATTTTAGCTTTAATCGAAATTCATTTTCATTTATTTTTGTTTCATTCATTTTATGTTTTTCAATTGCTTTTCCAAAAACAAGTTAAGTATGATAATCAATATCATGCTTAGCTAAATTTCTTAAGCCAAGAACCAGCCAAGTCAATTCGATTCGTGAGAATTGAACTTGCTAATTACTTTTGGGGAAATCATTTTTATCTTTCTGCTTAGATAGTTTGGCAATCGGCCTTACTAAAGTTTTTTAAACGTTTTTCATATCAAAAGGGCCCTTTGGTCTGAATTCACTTAAAAACATAGTTGGGAGGAAGGATCGGCCTGTGGCAAATTTCGACTTCCTGTGAACACTCTTAGCGGCGGTCCGCTAAGGAAAGATGAAATCAGAAGCGATTCTATTTTTAGACAATTTCTGAGTCGGGTTTTTCCTGCTTTAATCTAAATACTTTAACGGCGATAGTCGTGGTTGATTTATTTAAGAACCGTCTTTCGAAGATAGACTTGGGAGGATTGGTTACTTGAGAGAAGAACAAGTTACGATGGGTTGGGCCTCGTAGACTGTAACCGACATGATCCCCGAAATAAAAATCTATTTCAATGATCGAAAGAATTGAAGGAGCTGGTTCGAGGCTGATTACATCCTTGGTTTTTCTTACTATCTTTAGTTCTTTTATTTTCTCTTTTTTTTATTTACTTCATCACAAATCATATCACCCCCTCCTTTTATTTATTTGTTCTTTCAGATATTCCTGGGATTTCAGATTCAACGAATTCAAGTCAACAATTCCAGCTAATCTCCCTGCGGATCGACCTTCTTTCCCTATACTTATTTTATTTTATTTATTTATTTTTGAAAGAGGATTTATTTATATTTATTTTGACCGGTTAACGACGACTTGTCAACCATGAGAATATTTTGGCTATCATAGCCAATTTCTCTAGGTCATCCTCCTCACTAGAAATGCTCTCCTCATGTAGTGAAGCTTTGAGAGCCACTCCTATCTTCTCCTTCTTTTCTACCTCTAGCTTATTCACTCTTCTCTCTTCCTTTTTCTTTTCATCTTCCCTTCCTTGCTTTATTATTTCATGAATTAGGAGAGAACTCACTAGCTCATCAAGCTTGAGTGTCTTCAAATTTTTGGCCTCAATGATGGCGGTTCTCTTCCCATCCTAAGATTCGGGAGGTGAGTAAAGTAGCTTCCGGACTAGTTTGTCTTCCGGGATTATCTCTCCAAAACCCTTTAGCCCGTTGACGATTATTGAGAAACGATCGAACATCTTTGACACGGTTTCTTCGGGCTTCATTTTGAAATTCTCATAACTAAGATTGAGAATTTCAATCTTTGTCTCCTTCACATCATGTGTTCCTTCATAAGTGGTCCCTAGTGTATCCCACAATTCCTTGGCACATTCAATGGAGGAAACTTTGGAGTAGATGTCGGGACCAAAAGAGCAAAACAACATGTGAAAAGCTTTATCATTGATTTGAATCTTCTTTCTCTCTTCTTTACTCATCTCAATTTTCTTCTTTAGCACCAATCTTCCTTCTTTGTCTCTCTTCATTGGAACATAGGGACCATCTTCAATGGCATCCCAAACTAGATAATCGTTGGATTTGATGAAGAGGCGCATATGGTTCTTTCAAAATGGGTAGTTATCACCGTTGAAGAAATGCAGTTTGGTGGTTGATTGAGACTTGTAAATGATTGACCCGGAGGTAGATGTCAAGACTTGATTTTAGGATGATCACACTCTTCTAAGGAACTCCTCTTGTGGTTGTTAATCCTTCAAAGAGGTAGGCTCTTATGCCAATTGTTGAGTGGATCAAAGGATTAATCAAAGCCAAGAGGGGGGTGAATTGGGTTTTTAAAAGTTGTTGGTGTAAATGGAATGGCTAAAAATGAAGAATAAGGAATTTTAGAGTGGTTCAAGTTCCAAATGAACTCTACATCCACTACCTTAGCTGCCACTAAGGATTTCCAACAATTCACTAATTTGTTCTTCCCCTTTTCAAGGCTTAGGGGGTATTCTTTACACAACCGGTCAAATTTTCTACTCAAAATTAAACCAAACCCTCACAAGAGTACAAAGAAGAATTAAAGGCAAGAAAGATATCTCTCAATACAAGATTTCCCTTTTAAGTACAAACACTCAACCCAAATTTGATAATAAGATCAGAATTGAACACTACACAATTTGGTGTTTACAAGAGATTGGAAAATAAGCACTTTGAGCTTAGATTTTTGCTAGGATGTTTATCTTTGATGCAATAGTTGTTGCTAGTTTTCAATTAGCTTCAATTTATACCTTCTCTATCAATTCTAGCCGTTTGGGTGGTTAGGGTATTGATTATAGCCGTTGGGACCCTCTCTTTCCACCATAAATGCACTTATGCAGCTTACCGTATCAGTACGCGTGGACTTGTATCGATACATGTCTCAAAACAGAAAGAGTCATTGCATAATAACAAGAGGGCGTATCGATACGCGTGTAAGTGTATCAGTACAGGATAGGGGCCGTTTCGATATGGGGAACAACTGTATCGATGCAATTTTTTTAACTGAGCTCACTGGAAGTTTCTGTGTCGATACGGCTAGGAGCGTATCGGTACGGGACAACCACCACTTTAAATTTCAGTTACCTAACAACTGACACCAACGATCGAAAACATTTAAAGCTTTTTAAATTTAAAATTCCATTAAATCCGTATCGATACTGGTGGAACTGTATCGGTACGCTATTCAAACTCCTTCAGTTTTACAAAGAGGGCGTATCGATACAAATTCAATCTATTTTGATACGTTGTTTCGATACGGTGAGGGGCGTATCGAAATGCGTCTTTCCAATAGCCAACTTTGTAAAAAAGGTATCGATACGGCTGGAAGCGTATTGATACGCCTGGATGTTTTTCAATACTTTGACTTTGGAATACTTAGAAAAAATTTGAAGTTTGAGTTTTTCAAATCAGATTAAAGCCTTGGTGATTTATAAATCATTTGAGGGACTTAGAAATCTTTTTCAAGTTTTCAATTTAATCCTTAGCATACTTAGTTATATCAAAATCAAACATAGGTTTTACATTAATGATAAAGTAAATCAAATCTCTTTGATAAAGTTCTTATCATGATAGACATCCATATAGATAAATATTCATAACACTCCCCATTGGATGTCTATGAAGATAATGTGCCTCGTTAAAACCTTACTAAGATAAAAAACCCATTGGGAAAAAATTTCTTTATTAAAGGAAAAACAATACACACATCATTGATGCACAAAACATGTTGCCTCATTAAAAACCTTACAAGGAAAACCCATTGGGACAAAACCTCGGTTAAGGGGAAAAAGTGTCATGTGTATTTACTCCCCCTCATGAAAACATCATATAAGATCATTGGATTTTCATAATTCAATCTTGCATACAATCTTGAAATGTTAAAGTAGACTATGCACTAGAGAATAAATCTTCCAAATTACTGCATGAAAAGATTTGTCGAATACAATTCTTCTGAAAATCATGAGGAACGAAACTTTGGAAAAATATGTTTCTTTTTTTCATATTTGATTTATCGACCTCTCGATTGAGATATAAATTTTGCATTATCTCTACACAAGATAACTTGTATCTTATCTTTTGAAAATAATTCACATATCTTTTGGATATGTTTAGCCAAACACATTTTTCGGCTTTGCCTCATGCAAAACAATTATTTCTACATGATTAGAAGAGGCATCAAGTTTTGAAAGATCTAAATGTAATGATCTTTGTAACATTTAGATGGTACTGCTAAACCAACTAAGATACGATTCTTCTAAACCAAGAGAAAATAAAATCATATTTATTCTTATCCAACAATATTAGAACTATTGAGGTACCCAATAGATATGCTTTATCCATATTGAATCTTCTTTAAGATTATTTCACCTTATGTTCATTCTTAGACAAAAACACATATTTAAGTACTTGAACTTTAGGTCGAGAAAAAACTTGATATATAGATTATTTTTCTCAAATGCATTAAAAGCTCTTCATGAGTTTCCAATTTGAAGCTCTTCAGAAGTTGTAATGATATTCAAATTATCCTATAAAATACATAAGGAAATGTGATCATTCTTATAGTATTTCCTCAATTAGTACTCACTAAGGCGATTATACCAGATGCGCCAAAATATAGATATTCAAGGGGACATATCTAAATGAATTTCCTCGTAAATTTCCAAATGCTTTTGGCATTTTAAATCTTTCAAGGATAACTTTCCTTATATAGAGATCCACAAAATAAATAGACGCATATAAAGTATTTCATAACCACCAAAGTATTCTCATCTACCATGAAGTAATTAGAATTTTTCATAAATCATAATTCAAGTCGTATTTACGACTACTTATTTGTACCTCACTTGCATTACACCTTTAGGTGTTTGGACTGCTTGTCCAAAATCTTCACTTTTGAAGTTCAAAACGTATTTCTATGTTGGCCAATCATTTCAATATCTACAGATTTCTATACAAGATCCTCGTTTTCTTTCTTTACTTCAGTAGAAGTATTCTATGTAAAGTTGTTGTCGAAAACTTTTCTTTTATGGTTCCATTCTTTTCTCGTATTGACATAACTTGCCGAGATCTCTTTTCAATATTTATTCTAGGTACATGAAACTCTTTTAGAGTTTTATTATTATTTATGTCTTGAGTCTCTTCAGGAGCACCCACCTTTAATATATGACCATCTCATACTACTTTCCATTTACGAGAATTTTGATAATTGGAACCAATTTTAACTATCATGCTTCAGGCATGATTTACATCTATTTGCTATAATATGTAATTCAAATTTAGAGATTTTTAGCTGGAATATGAGACTTGATTACTCTCATTAGGTTAGTAAATTGTCTAGCAGTTGACATATAATAACATGAATTATCTTATGAACTTTTGGTTCATATACGAGGATCTAAATAATGATAATTCATTTTCCTTCTATATTCAATTGATTATTCTCTCCCCCCATGATGTAGAGAAAAATCATCTCATAAATGATTCTCCAATTAATGTTTAAGAATTTAAACATAAAAGGAGACTCATATTAAATATATATTCTCAACCTTTTTATATACCCATTTTTTGCGGTGTGGTTGAGCAATTCAACTATATATCGCACATTCAAAAAATTCTAAAAATCGGAAATATGACTTCTGACCAAAAGTCAATCATAATGATGATTTTATTTTAATTCGTTGGCTTGATGCGTATAAATGTTGCTATATGTGAAATACCATATAGATAATAAATAATTTGTTCTCATAGTTTAGCTATTAAAGAGGAGGCATCCAATTAAAATTTTTCTACACCATATTTTTCATAATCAATAGGCTTTGTAACGGTTATTTCAACTGATATAGCCTAAAATATAAACCCACTAGTCTTTGCAAGACGAATAGTCAATTTGCATAATCTGAATCTTTTCTAATCAATCTCACAAACTTTTGGTTGTAAGTTTTTTTTTGATCGGCAACTGTATGAATTTTATTCATTGTAAGAAAAAAAACATACAGCGCGACGCAACCATACGCCTCGTTAAAAACCTCCCTAGTGGAGGAAAAGAGTACGTAATGGCACGTCAAAAAACAAAACCACACCTACATACAAGCCAGAAATAGTGAACATCTATCAACACCTTCCTTGGCTAGCACATCAGTGAAACCATTCGCCTCACGCGGCACGTAAAGAAAATGAATCTCATAGATGACTTGACAAGCCTGATCAATCGCAGTGAAAATCTCCCACAGACGCCATGGTCGTTTTGCCGATCGCACAACCCAACTCAACGCAACCTAAGAGTCCGACTCAACCACCACACACCGCTCGCGCCATTTTCCTTCCGCGATCAACCTTACCGCCAACTCTATAGCTCGCACTTCAGCCTCATTGGAATCCAACCGTCCCACTGGTCCGGAAAACATCCCCAATATCCGACTCTCCGCATCTCGCAGAACACCCCTAATACCCGCAGGCCCGAGCTTACCGCATGGTGAACCGTCAACATTAAACTTGAGTGCCCTCTGAACTGGCGGCTGCCAACAAATCCCAACACGTACCTGCCGCGGAGGTGGACTGACAACACATGCAGACGGACAAGACCACCAAACTGATTCAGTCATTATCTCACTCGCAGCATCAACCTTTATCCAATAGAAAGATCGTAGTTTGACTAGGAAGCATAATTCTGCCAACGACGAACGTTTGCCCCGAAAAATAAACTCCTTGCGAGCTAGCCATAATGACCATAGCAGTGCACTAACACCAGCCACCCACCACTTTAACTTACAACCATGAAACGAACTATGAAAATCCACGACAAAAAATTCTGCAAAACTCACAGGTAAAGGTAGTGATACGCCCCCAACCGCGCAACAAATCCCAAATCTGTTGCACGCAAGGACAATCATAGAATAAATGGGCAATCGATTCCTCCACCGTTACACACCACGAACACAAACCTTGCCCCTCTGACAAAGGGACCCCACGAGTTCTAAAAAAATCTGTCGTCGGCAACCGTTTCAACTAAATGAACCATTAAAATGCTTGAATTTTAGGCGGGACGAGCACGCGCCACGCAAAACAACCCCCGAAGTCGTTGTCCCCAACCTTATCCAACAATAACGACTTTGACATAGCATGAACCGAAAACTCACCATGCTCAACCGGGAGCCAAATGAGAGTATCAGTTCGAGACTCCCAAAGACTAACATCTCGAACCAAATCGCACAAAGTCCGCACTTTTTCTTGCTCGAGTAGCCATAATCGTCTCCTAAAGTATCCCGCCCACTGCCCATGATTGAAACATCCATTCACTGTATAGTCACGTACCCATGCTAATTTATTCAGTGCTAAAGAAAACAAGCGCGGGAACACATCCTTCAATGGCCATTGCATAATCCATGAATCAAACCAAAATAACACTAGCTGCCCATTACCAATTTTCCATTGAAAACTCGCCCCCCCACATGCAAATTCACACTCGGACAACATGAATTTGCCACAATTTAACGCCATACAATAGACATGGCTGACACATTCTCTGTATTAAATCTCCACCATTGAGTATGTTCGCCATATTTAGTCGTAATCAAACGGCACCAAAGCGAATCACGATCGCATTCATACCTCCACACCCATTTGGACAGCAACGCCATGTTTTTCACCCGAAGATCCGCCACCCCCAAACCTCCTAAATGCCGCAGTCTACACACTGTTTCCCAACCCACTCTACTCATCCGTCATTCAAGACCAACACCGCCCCAAAGAAATGCATGGCGAATACGATCCAGCTGCTCTATCACTCCTTTCGGTGCTACAAATAATCCCAAGTAAAATATAGGCAAAGATGATAGAACCGAATTCACCAGCGTCACTCTAGTTGCAAAAGACAAAGAAGTACGCTTCCACCCCGCTAACTTGCGCCTGAAGTTAGCAATAACCGGATCCCACACTGATAATCATCTCGGATCAGCCCCCAATGGAAAACCAAGGTACACAAATGGGAATTCCCCCAAACGGAAACCCAACAAGGCAGCCACTGATGCGCTAAGCTCCCCTTCCACTCCAATCGCATATAAAGAACTCTTAGCGAAATTAATCTGTAAGCCGGAACAAACTTGAAAACAATGCAAAATCCTCTTTATATTCCGAGCAATCTCTATATTTGCATCAAAAAACAAAATCGTATCGTCGGCGAACTATAAATGTGTCAACCGTATATCCGATACCACCTCCACCCCTCGAGTCAAACCGGACGTTTAAGCTTTAACCAACATCATATGTAATGCCTCCGCCACAATCATAAACAACAACGGTGACAACAGACATCCTTGTCTCAACCCACATCCCATCCTGAATTCCTTTGTCGCGCTCCCATTCAATAACACTAACAAACGGACGGAGCTAACACATTCTCTTATCCATTGTCTCCAAACTTCACAAAATCCCATCCGATACAACACTGAATCTAGAAAAGCCCAGCTTACATAGTCGTACGCCTTAGCAAAATCTAATTTTAATATGAAACCACTAGCGCAACATTTCTGAAGTGAATGAATCACCTCAGTAGCCAACAAAACACTGTCTAGAAGTTGTCGCCATTTAACAAAAGCCAATTGTGTGTCACTAATCAGACCATTCAGCACAAATTGCAAACGATTCGCCAAACACTTAGCCAACAGCTTATACATCGAATTCACCAAACAAATAGGGCGATACTCACCTAACAATTGAGGTGCCGCCACCTTTGGTAGTAACACAATAAAAGCGCAATTAGCTTCTTTCAGCAACACCCCTCTATCATGGAATTGATTAAAGAACCGTAGCACATCATCCATCACCACATCCCAACTCTTTTTGTAGAATTCTAGCGTAAAACCGTTCGGGCCTAGTGCCTTCGATCCGTCACAATCCCATAACACACGCTTAATTTCCCCAACCGTGAAAGGTGCAATCAAGCGCGAACTAGAAGCCTATTGCACTTGTCGAAACACTCCCTCAAAAATCCACAGACCCGCCCGAGCATCACAAGCAAAATGGGCAGTGAATGCAGCAACTACAAATTTACGTAATATCGCCGATGATGTATTCCATTTCCCATCAATCAATAAGCCTGGAATGAAATTTCTAGCCGTGCGTAACTTAGGCGTTATGTGGAAAAAGGTCGTGTTATGATCTCCTAGTCGCAACCATGTTACCCGTGCATTCTGACGCCACATCGCCTCTTTATTACGCATAGCACGTTATAATGCATGTATCCACCTACGACGTTCAATCTCCACCACTCCATCCCCACCATTCTCTATCAAATCATCATTCGCTCTATCGATCTTCTGTTGCATTTCCTCAATGATCTTATTAACATCACCAAAGCTATCCTTGTTCCATTGTTTCAGAAATAATTTCAAATGTCGCAACTTCACCACAATATTCTCATCCCCCACCCCTAAACCTATCAGCCTACACCATTCGTTTGCAATTTCCAGCACATTCGACCTCCCCTCCATCCAGCAATTAAAGAATCGAAATGGTCGTTGCCCCCAATCGCAATCATCACGTGTAAGAACTAGAGAAGTATGATCGCATACCCCTCTCGACAAAGCTACCTATTGCACACTGCTGAAACAATCTAACCAAGCCGTTGAAATCAAGAATCGGTCAATGTGGCTACACCGATTGCCAGGGCCAAACCATGTGAAGCGTTTACCAAGCAAAGGCAAGTCCACTAAACCCGCTTTATTGAAAAAATTTGCAAAAGCCTCCATCTCAGCACCTCTATCCGAGACCCCTATCCGATCTGTATCCTTCAAAATAGCGTTGAAGTCCCCTGCAACACACCACGGCCCCTGAAACGTACACATACTAGCCAACAATGCATCCCATAGCACACATTGACCGGCCATCTCACAAGGAGCATATATTGCCACTATACTACAAACCGAATCCTCTAATTTCCATTTCCCTTGAATCATAACATAGTAATAATCAACCTCTATCGACTCTAAAGTAAAGTAATTACCTTCCCATATGACCAAGAGCCGCCGGAAGCCCCAAGCAATAGTGCAAACGCCATCTCAAAGCTATCAGAATACCACAAATTGGCCCCAACATCGCCGGAATCTCTTCCAACTTCGTCTCCTGCAGCAACACCATATTGCACAGATTTTTCCGAATCACCTCGCGAACACTACGTCGTTTCACGCTACCGCCCAAACCCCTTATATTCCATGATAACAGCTTCATTAGTCAAAAACCACGACACTCACTGGTAATGACCCGAGAAATGTCCTTAATTATATCCTCTTCACGCCCACTTAACTTCACCCCAATGAGTGCCCCCAATTTAATCGTCGCCTCAGCCTCATTTACTATATCTTGTTGCACGATATGGTCACCACCGGACTCACTACCCCCTTTAAATTTTCCGACACTGTCCTCTTCTTCTCTGCTGCCCGACAACCCCCAACGCTGTTCACCTTCCTTGATCGTGGCGCTTGACCAACAGCAGCAATGGGCTCACCTCCCACCAATTTCCTGACCTTACAAAACGATCTCCCCACACGGATCAACTCAGTTTGTCCCAATCCTTGTTATGTTGAAACTGCCTGGGAATTTGATTTGTCCAAAATTATTGCCTTTGAATTAACACTATCGACCAACATAGCAGCTGACCCACATAATCCATAGAGTTGGAATTTGAATTTACTATCCCTACTACATCATGACTCTCCTACCTTCGAGGATTCTCCTCCAGAGTCCTACACTGACTCACCTTATCCCCGCCCGGACTGACGACATAACCACCACATCCCTCAATTCAGACCCCTCGGCAGCCATCAGACTCGATTCCTCCTGCACCACAACCACCAAATTCCGCTGCCCAACCATATGATATGATTCCTCCCGTGTTGCATCACCCAACGCATCCACCTCTACTTGAGCAGGTGTCTCCTCTGAAATACCACGACTGTATGACTCCTCCATCTTTGGACTAGAGCGCTCATCAGCCCCATGCCCAGCACTGACTCATTCATGAGGGCCAGCAACTTGTGAAGTGGTACTTTCATAGCAGCCGCATTCAATCACCGGTCCATGCCCATCCGTCTCATACACTCGAACCAAATATTCCTCTGCCGCCAACTTGATTTTAATGCACTCCTCAATACGATCCACAGTTGTTGTTTCCACCAGAATTCGCCCACAATCAAATGACGTGGGGGTTTCAGTATCGTCGTCTACACAAATCAATTACCCCTAGATATTCGCAATATTTATGACCTTTGTTTATGCCATAGATGAATCGGTAGCCCCACAACAGAGATCCAAACACGGCGAGACTCTACTGTAATCGACAGCGACCACACCTATACTCTAGAGAAGCACTCCTTCACACGTTCCATGTTCATCACCTATTCCCGAACTTTAGCCGATGTGCACATCAATAGAATCATGGACCCCGATAGACGCATAATCGAAAAACCATCATATTGCTCTACCTCAAATCTTTCTGCCAGAACTTTTAAACTACACGGTTTAGTGCACCACCCAATCGCACACCATTGAAGGATCGCCCATTTATCTTCATCCAACACGCCATCAATTACTCTCCGATTGACACCATTATTGACTCCCCCCTTCTCCGATGATTTTTGTGAAAACTCTACTGAACCAGCCTCAATACCCGCCCTCTGCTCCATCTTTGTTTCTGTACCCTTTCTCTTCTTCTTGAAATCTGTAAAACCATTCCAGGCCATAGACATACGCATACGTCCACCATAAATCCACTTCCCATGTAAACGTTCGATCACCCTATCAACATCCGACTGTGATGCCATCCGAACGAAATCGAATCGTGCACCATCTCGAGCCCTCTTATTTGGTATAAACACATCTCCAACAATCCCATGTCGATCGAATACCTGCCATAAACCCTTCCAATGAAGAGAAGCTGAGATCCTGCCCACATATAAGGTCCACACCCTTTGCGAATCCTGTGTATTCCCCCGTCGATCGCCGGTGGCAAGACGTTGCCTTGAACGGATTTCCCCACCATCTCCCCCCATGCCCTTTTTTTCGTCTTCTGGTTGTAAGTTGATAAAACAATGTAGATGCATCCACTACAATCATATAATACTTTCCACATTTGATGATAATTGGGCCCATATTTCATTCAGATATGCAAGCCATGTAGTCTCAACTTTAGTACAATAACTTTATGTTATTTTGGTAAGTGAGATCTTAATCAGTTCTTCTAAGAACAAGCAACATAAGAACTTCATGTTTTTAATAATTTTTATTTAATCAATTCATTTGAGAAAAATCACCATAATAACTTTAGGTTCTTTTAATAAATGTGCATGTAAATCTCAATAATTTTCGCATCATTATTGACGAGGATGGTCTAATCGATCATGTCAACTATATATATGTGTATATATATTTATGAATTTGTAAACTTATGGTTTACCATAACATATGATTCAATCTCTCTTGTGCATGTGTAGTACAAATTTTGAAATACAAGTTTCTTTAAAACTTGATAATACATTGTCACTGAAAATTGTTCTTTTGAAAATGAATATATTTAGCTCTTTTGGAGCTTTCAATCAAAACTATTCTTTTGGTATCAATATATAGCTCTTCTAGAGCTTTCAACTGATTTTTCAGTTACCAAAACTTATATCCACATTGGCTTACTTCATGTGCGAATCGATAACATATGTTATCTATAATTCCTGAAGGATTATTTTGCGAACTCATATTGCTCTCTTAAAATTTTCACTTCTAATGGTGACAATATTATTACCATTAGTAGTAATTATTACAATATCCACAATTCTGCACTTTTCATAATGTGTTTTCTCTCAAGAACATATTGCTCTTCCGGAGCATCAATATTTTAAGTACTTTGAGATATAGTACTCAGATTTTCCCTTGCATTTAAATTGAAAAATATATCTTATGCTTCTGCTAAGCATAAAGCATCACCATACATTGAATTTGATAAGTAATCGTGTGAAACAAAATAAATAAATGTCATAATATATATAAAGCGTAAATAATTAATGCGTAAAGTAAATAAACATAAAGCAAAGTAAATTAAAAAAAGAAGTAATTCTCTTCAAGGTTACGAGATTAATTAGAAGATGATTTATTCCCTTCAAGGTTTATAAGGAAATCAATAACGTCCAAATGAGTTGGACCAAATACGTCCAAAGGAGTTTGACCAATATCATCTTCATTATTTTCGCAAAAGAAATGTGCTTCCATTTTCTTTTCTTTATCATTCAATGATTGTTGAATTTCAGCGTACGACAAGTACGAGACCAATAATTTATAATATCGCATTTGTAATAAAAAAGATTTCATTCAATTAGAATGATCTTTATCACTCTTGTCATCCTTATAATCCAGTACTTCTGGTGGGTTATCACTTTTGTGATCCTTATAATCTCACTTTTTGATACAAGGGTGTTGATGGTGAAATCAACATTCCTCGTTCATTCGCGGATCTAGGATAATAGCAAGTATTTCTCTGCAATAGAAACAAACATGATGTTGAAGTTAGATATTTTAAATAGTGAAAAAAATGAAAGAAAAAAATTCAGAATTGGGAGAGAAGAAAGTTGCAGAAATTTAAGGATAGTTTGAACGATGAAGATGAAGTTCTTCAAGCATTAAACAGCGACAACAACATTCTTGGAATTTGACACGATGAACTCGAAATAACCTGCATAATCTGTTATGCAAACCCGAATCGAAACTGTTCTTCGTAGTCGGAAAAGGTTGAACAAACTCCAAGGAAGAACTCGAACAATCTGTTGAACGAACCTGAACCTTATCTTGAATTTGTTCGAATACGGACTTGGTCCCTTCAATTATCGAGCAATTGAGAACCCGAAGTATCAAAGAAAAAGTTCTAAAAGGAACCAAATTTGAGAGAAAGTCTCACGAAAAAAATTATTCATTAAAGAGTCTAACCTTTTTACAAGCATATTCAGCCAATTATATAATACATAGGAAATGGCCGGTTATTAAAATGTGTGGCTGTCATTCATGTGTTGGAATTTAAAATTCAAAATAAAAACTTCTCTTGGAGTAGAAACAATATTTGGCCGCACATTGAAGCTTGGCAGCATGTAGATTTTCGGCACATGCAAAATGTGCAGCTTCTTTGAATTGTGAAATTCAAATGGAGAACCAATTGTCCTTATCCACTCTTTCTCTGCCGGACATGGGTAAAACACATGGTGAAATCACGTGGAGAATTGGTGAAGAGAACAATTTGCACCGGCTGCATGCTTTGTGTTTCTTTAATCCACGTGCATGAATTGGTGAAGAGAAAATTTCATACTCCAAATATCGCATATGTGTAATATGCTCCAAGCCAAATGTCTCGCGGCTGCAACTTGTTACATATTAGGACTTGATCGATCATGGTACATACAACGTCCTCCTACGTGCCTATGTCAAAGACAACAAACATTCCATCAAAGCATTGTAAACTTAATGGAAACAATAATACAAACCGTAAACAAGTGCATAATTATTTATTAACACACAAACAAATAGAGACACACTATAAGTTATATCAAATTTATTCAAAAACACACCAAACATACTATATACATAGTAAACACACTGATATAAATAATATAAGTATAAGAAATGTTACACGTCAGTATGTAACATATGAAAAAGCAAACTTCCCTGGAAGTTTGAAGTTGCACCGTTGGGTGGCACGTGCTCACATCACTTTTGGTGGGTATAAGTGTTTTTGAAATGATCATCTTGTCCATGACTATATCCATGGCCTCGGCCACGACCACAACTGTTAATTATTCTTTGTACTATATAATATAAAATCCACTTCAGGGAAAGGAGCGTATTAAACTTAACATTATATTTGCATTCAGTTCAGGGAATGCCTTACATGAAAATTCTTTGATCAAGATGAATTTTTGTAAACTAAACTTGGGAGAAGTCTATAGTTGAGTTTTTCGACGCAGAAGAATTATTGCTTTCGAGCAAAATCACCGTGATTTATTGCACTTTATAATCATAGTTTAAATAATAAAATAAAATAAAATCAGAATTTATCGATATTGATTTTCCTCTCGATCAAGGACAATGGAGCAATAACAAATAACCAAGACAACTTCTCATAATCTCTTTATGTCATGTCTCTTTCCAAGCCATTCAATCATATTAAACTCAAAATGCAACCCCCTCGACCCGGTCTAGTCGCAAAACCGAATCGGGAGAGTTACACGGGGATAACAGAAGAGAAATCCGAGAATCTCCCTCCAATTAACAACCCTATATTAAGATTTATCTTTTCTAAATGCAAATTAACGGTCCTATGGTTTTAAGGGTCACAACGGAAGAAACAACGTCTCAATCTGACTTCAATCGGATGTCCAATTGGAGACAAACAGTCACGAAGGACCATTTTGCAAAACCACACCAAAGCAAAGGGAAAAAGGTAATTTTAATCTTACCGATTAGTTATTAGTCAAGTTTCAAGCCAACGAGGCAAAACCAACACAAAAGAGACATATAAACTCATTTAGGAAGCATACAAGAAATATGGACTAAAGCGTAACATTTGGAAACCTTCAAAGATGCCTTTTAACCACTTTAACTACATGTGTTTCAAAACAGGGTTGCCCGTTTCGAAACACGAGATCTCAGCAAAAAGCAAAACTAAGCTGTTCTGGAATGTCTCCACTTGGTTCCGAAACGGGAGCCTACAGTGGCAAAACGTACCAAAACGACACCACCCATGTTCCGATATGGGTGGCCTAAAAGCCTGGCCGTTCCAAAACCATATCAGATGTTCTGAAACGCTTGGGTACAGATTGGCCCGAAAATGCATTTTGGCATCCCCAAACTTACCCCGAAAGATCACAAACCACATGGAAACATATTAATCAAACATTCTAGAGGCAAACACCCTAAAAACAGGCTTCAAACATGCATACACAGAAACATGGATCTCAAACTCAAAAGCTCATAAGGAACACTTTAACTCAAAACACCAACAAGCCAAAACACAAGGCATTTAACCAAAAGCCAAAGCAAGTCTCACATAGCATGATATCAACATTTAAAATATGTAGCAACATGGTCAAATACATGGGAGTTTACAACATCCTCCCTAATCACAAAAACAAGTATTCCCATTGCTAAATCATTATTACAACTTAAAATCCATATTTGAGCTTAAGCTACGATCACCGGAGCCTTTCCCTCGTCTTCCTTTGCTTCCCGGATCGCTAACGATCTGCATTGTTGGAAAGAAGCGCATAAGCATAAAGCATAGTGAGTGGTGCTCAAAACCACAACAACAACAATGCAGTTTTAGCAAAACCATTTAAAAATTGAAAAACAAAAGCACAAGCATGTAAATCCATCAACATGATTATCAACAATCCAACATGTGCTTGGCATCTTACATCAAGCAATGCAACAACATATAACAATATGGCATGACTCTCAAATACCAACATGATAACATTCAACTTTCCAACACAAGAGTAAAATGGCAACTATGGTTACGTTACTCGGATACGCGGATTGGACTCGATGGCATCTTACATCACCGAATCTATAAGAACAATAAGACTCACGATGGCATCTTACATCACCGAGGTCTAACAATAAAACTTTCAGTGGCATCTTACATCACCGTACTCCTCCCTAATGGCATCTTACATCACTAGGGCCACGCGCGAATTTTACAAGTGCACTCAATCCTATGGTCGACCAATTATACCCGGTAAGACTCTCATATTTGCCAATACTCAACATCATGTGAACCAACATAGAATATCACACTCATAAATCAATTACACACATTCATGTCATCTCATTTCAACCATGCATATCAAGATTAAGATAAAGAATTCCGGAAAAGTAAAAAATAAACATTTGAATACTTACTCTCGAGCTTAAGTTGGCCTTTCAAGCTCAACCTAAACTCTCAAAACATTTCCACTCACCGATAGGACCCAAATGATAGTTGAAACACCGATTCAAGCCTTCGAACTACCCGGTCTCGCGTCCAAAGGATTCAAACTCGTCTCCCATGTTTCTAGCCAATTCAAAAATGATGCATTAGACCCAAAACAAGCCCCCAAACTTGCAGCAACACAGAAAATCATCATTCATCATCAAAACCAAATTGATTCACACCCTGAAACCTTGGAAACACCAACAAAACGACCCAAACCGACTAGCAGCCAAAACCCAATAATTTTACCATCAAAACTACCTCTTTCAACATCCAAAACACTTACCCAAGTTTTAGAAACCATCAGCCCAAGGTTCCTCACAAGAACAACCCAAAAACTCACATTTTCAACTCCAAAAACCCCTCATTTTTACTAGTTTCGGGTTTCCCTACATTTAGCCACTATCTCAACATTTTTAGAACACCAAAACAAGATTAAGAACACCCTTAAACATGACATCAAACTACCCAAACGAAAATCCCTCTTTTTCCTCCTTTTCAAACTCAAAGCATTTTGGAACAAATTTAAACAATGGGTTTTAAGGAAAATTCCACCAACAATAAGCTTAAGGAAGGAAAAATCAAAACAAAAGAGAAATTACCTTGAAAACTTGTGTGGGTGAGGTGCTTGCTCCAATGGAATAGTAACAATGGTGTTTTTAGCAAAAGTAACGTGAAAAGTGTTGGTGAAGAAGATGATGGAATTTTGAATAAAAACCCTTTTTAAAAATTTCCAAAATCCCCTTTTTGCCCTTATTCATTAAAATCCTTTTAGTGTTCAATAAAAATGTTTTCTCCCAACTAATTTAACCCGAACCGGTTTAACCAAACCCGGTCATCTCACGGGCCTTAAACTCGGGGCGTTACACAAAACATGGTTAAAAATATCAATCATCATCAATAAAATAAAATAAACAAATGTTGAGCTTTAGTTATGAACTAAAAAATTAAGAAAATCTCAAAATTGAATTTATAGAGATGGGTAGAGACTGAACCAAATAGATGAAAAACTTTAGGATCCATGTCATAATTTTCTTTTTTGGAGCAATAGGTGCATAAGCACATTACTGACATAAATAAATCAAAATTTTTATTATACCGTAAATAAATAAATCAAAACTTTATTTTATTTATTTATTATACCGTAAAGCAAAACCTTTTTTTAACTCAATATAACATCTTGCATTCATCTTATTATAACGTAAAGTGCAATCTCGACAAGTGCAATCAACATCCAAGAGAATGAAGTCTGGAACATACCAACATTCAAATTCCTATACCAACCTCGACAAGTGCAATCAACATCCAAGAGAATGAAGTCTAGTGTGTTGTACTTCACCTTTAATCTAATATCTCGCGCAATGCTTTAAGAGAGTCAATCCGTGCAAAGTAGAAGTACATGAATATCTCTATAAAAAATACAACTTTCAACATTATCAAGATAAAATAGAATAATTCTAATAAAATTATAATTCTAATAAAATTATATTATCAAGATAAAATAGAATAATTCTAATAAAAAAATACAACTTTCAACACTAACACCGAGCAACCAATGATTTTTTAAAAATTAAAAATCAAGTTAAATTAGATCAAGAGAGAATGACAATCGATAATTAAAATATAATTGAGGGAGAAGAACTTATCTTTGATTCATGCTAGAATCAAATTCATTTAGTAACTCATTTAGGATTCGAGCGACAAACATCTCAGTTGGTTAGAGTCTCGTGCTGATAACGTGTTGTGAATAAAATAAAGAAGAATAAGAATAGGGTTGTAAATGAACCGAACGTTTAGTGAACTGTTCGGCGGGAAGTTCTTTTATGTTCGTTTATTTTTTAAACGAACGAACATGAACAATAATTTTTGTTCGTTTAATTAAATGAACGAACACGAACAATGGGCTTGATCGTTCGTGAATGTTCGGTAATTCGTTCGTTTATGTTCGTTTATTCATGTTCATTTATGTGTGTTCGTTTATGTTCATTTATATTCGTTCGTTTATGTTCATTTAAGTTTATTGACATGTGTCTTGGGGTGTTCATTATTCGGTTAAACCGAACTAACTGACCGAACCAAAACAAAATTAGTTAATCTATTAGATAATTTTAGGTTTTAGCTAATGATTAAGAGTTTTTTCAAATTTCAATTATTGATTAATTCGGTTTACAATCGGTTAATTAACTGAATTAATCAAATTAACCCAAAATTTTAAATAATGAACACATTATATATGTTCTTTTGTGTTTGTTTATGTTCATTTGTGTTCGTTTACGTTCGTTTATCATTTAAACGAACGAACATGAACGAACACGAACAATCTACATTCCTTCACGAACGAACACGAACAAGAAATTTTGTGTTCGTTTATGTTCGTGTTCGTTCATTTGTTCGGTTAAGGTTAAAAGACGGACATGCACACACCCTCGTTCATGTTCGTTCGGTTCGTTTACTGGCCTAAACAAGAATATGACCAAAAGATTAGAGAAAGATGGAGATTTGTATTATTCTCAATATTGAAGTGTGTGCAATGCCTTCATCAAATCATCTATTTATAGGCATAAGAAGTACATAATACATTAAACTCTAATTAATGAAGACAATATTCATAATGGTAAAGTAAATCAAATTACCTTGATAAAGTTCTTATCATGATAGACATCCATATAGATAAATATTCATAACACTCAATTTTTTTTCTTTTTCACATTTATTTTAATAATCATATATATAATATTTGAATCGAGATCCTTAATTTAATTAATCATTTTAATTTTTATTAAATATCTTAATTCAATGATTAAATATATATTAAAAATTAATATAATTTAAAAATTCTATCAATGAGTTTTGAGTATAATTTAAATTTTTAATATAGTTAATATATATAATCATTAAATTAATATACTTTTATTTTTATATAATTTTAAAATTCTAATATAATTTTTTAAATTTTAATGTAATCATTGAATTAAGATATTTAATAAAAATTTAAAATTATTAATTAAATTAAAGAACTCGATTCATTATTATATTTATAAAATTATGAAAATAAATGTGAAAAAGAAAAAAATATTTAATTTAATTTATAAAAATCATAAATCTATTTTCATTTTAAATCTTGCTTTAACCATACTTTAAATATATTTAAAATGTTCTCTTTGTTATTTTAATTATTTAAATTGATTTAGTGGTTTGTGTGTTTTTACACATCCCAAGTGTCCTAGGTTCGAGTCTTTACTTTACCATTTTTACTTTTTTTCCTAGGGGATTGGTTGGTGTAGTGGTAAAGGGTTGGGAATTTTTCCTAGTGGTCGTAAAATCAACAACCCCCAAATCCATATATTTCTCTTTAGTTTCCCTTTATCCGGGTGGTGGCACGTGTCATCACCTAATTTGAAGAAAATAAATATATTAAACATTAAACAAAATAAATTAAAAATAGAGTAAATTCATCCAATCGCGTGATGACACATGTCGTCGTCTAATTGGTTAATTAATTTTATTCATTAAATAAAAATTAGGACCAAATTGATATAATAGGTAACTACCATAGACCAAATGTGTAATTATACAAATTTCTGTTAACTGTCATGTCGCCTCTTCCGTTAGGTTTTAACGGTTGGTTGTCAAAATAGGAGCTCTTTAAAAGTTTAATGGTCTAATTGATGAGTTTCTTAGGTGGGTGGTCAAAATAGGATCATCCCAAAGTTCGGTGGTCACCTGAGTAGTTTACCCTTAAACTAAATGATGAAATTTATAAGGGTAAACTACGTTAAATGGTCACCAGACTATTAACGCTCTTCTTTTTTGGAAGGCCTGCTGTGCGGCAGGGTAAAATGCGGCTACTATACGGCGGCACCGGTTTTCTCAGTTACAGGTTACCAGCCAATTCGAACAGGTTTTTGTTCAGATTTTCAGTTGGCTAATGAATGTTTGACCCTTAAACTGGTTTTTTCTAAAATTTTAGGAGCCGCTTTATTTGTTTCCCTTTGAACTTAGAAAGTGAATAAGGTTTTAATATTTTAGGTTCCCTAACCACTGAAACTCCTATTCTGTAACATTTTCGGTGGCGAATGAAATTGTTTTACCCAACTTAAAAAGTCCAATATCTCACTAATAATCTAGGTTCCCCAACACCAAACTGATTGTAGATAACATTTTAGGTGCCACTTACAAAAGTGAATTCAATTCACATTTTAGATTCAAACTAGAACCTAGGTAACATTTTAGGTGCCGATATCGGAACTGAATTTCATAAACATTTTAGGGTCTGAGCGACAAACTGATCTGCATCAACATTTTGGGTTTAAAACATGGGAGACATCTTTGGATCCTTGTGGTGTTGATCCGGAGGCTTGATCGGCGTTTCGGCAAGCTTGCGAAATGGAATCCGTGAGTGAAGTTTGGTTTTCAGCTTTGAAACCAATGTTGGAAGGTTATGGGAGCTTAGTTTAAGTCTAAACAAATTAGCTAAGCTCAAGAGTAAGTTTTTCGGAGAAACTCTCTTTTTGAAGAACCATGAGATGGTTGAATGCAATGTGTTTATTTTGCATGTTTAAATTCTGTTTTGAAAGCAGATTTTAGCATGTTTAATGCTGGTTTTGTAAGCCATGTGTTGAAGGATGCTCAAGGTAGGAGATCCTTGTTTTGAACATTGATAAATGTGGTTTGATGCATGGTGATGCGTGATTATTTAATGGCTTTGTTAAATGCTTTAAAACAGTGGATTGATGATGGTAAATGATGTATATTGGCAAGTGATGTGTTGGTTTAAAAGTACTTGAATCACATATAGTTAGCCGGCTATAGGATTGGGTGCACCATGAATAAAGTCGCCTTGGATGTTGAGGGGTTGTAATGGTACCGTAAACTCCATCCAAGAACAGTAACGAGATGTCTAAGATCATAATGGTGGTTAAAATGCCATGTGAGGATCTTGTGTTGTGTGTCCCGTGTTCTCGTTAGTGATGTTATACAACTACCAATGAGTGATGTTGAGGGGTTGTAATTGTACCGTAGACTCCATCACGGGTGTTGAGGGGTTGTGATTGTACCGGTAAACTCCACCTTGAGTGTTTGGTAGTGTGTATGGAGCGTATGGGACAACGCTTGCAATCCGCGTATCCGATTGTGTTTTGAGTTGAAAAATGGTTATGGATTATCACTTGAAAGCCAATATGACATGTTGATGAATTGAAGCATGAGATGCTAGGTTTGTATGCATAAATGCATGATAAATGATGTTTTGAAATTAAAGGCCTTGGAAAGGTGTTTTTACAAAGTGCATTATTGGGTTGTTTTATTAGAGCATTTCTCCCTAAGCATACGTGCTTACGCTCTCTCTTTCTTGATCCAATAATGCAGAGCATTGAAGTGCTTTAAGGGCAGCAAGGAGGTCAAGGATCCAAGTGAAAGTCTAAGCTCATGTATGGTGACTATTTTTACAACACTATTAGCTTTTGGTATTTGGCAATGGGAACCTAGATTGTGTTTTTGGGAGATGTTTTGGACTCCCTAAGTTTGGTTTAATGCCTATGATGATGTTTGGAACATGTAAATGGCCATTTGGTATTTGTTTTGGAGATTTGTTGCTTGCTTGCTTTTCATTATAGGATGCATGCCTTTAGACTTGTGGCTTTTCTTGTTTGAGGTCGTGGTTGAGCTTTGACGATGCAAATATGTTCCTTTAATGTTTGATGACTTGTTGGCATGTTATAGAGGTCATACGAACATGTTTGGTGGGTCGAAAGGGTGTAAAACAAACTTTTCTGCTGTTTCTGGGCAGGGTGTTTCGAAACACTCTTGCCTGTTTCGAAACAGGTGCATATTTTGGCCTGGGTGTTTCGAAACGGGCAGAGGTGTTTCGAAACACTTTGGCTACTGCCAAGGGGTGTTTCTGAACGGCCTAGACCCGTTTCGAAACACTTGACCGTTGGGCACTGATTTGAATGGTTTTGAGGTTTGCAAGCTTTACGTTTTAGTCCTGATTTTTTTATATGCAATTGATTGAGTTTGAGATGTCCGTTTGAGATGAAATTTGACAGAGAAGCATGAAACATGAATAATTTCATAATGGTAACTTAAAAATTGGTAAAGTCTTCTTAATTTACAGAATTTACAAATTGGTCCCTAAATTCGTATGTTGTGCATTTGAGTCCCTTATTCTTTTCCAATTGCTGTGATTTTTGAGTATGCTTATCTCAAGAGTACACCTAGGGTTAATATGCATTTAGAAAAGGTTAAAAAGAAAAAAAAACGGTCGTTAATCAAGGTTGACTTTCGAGTTGACTTTGGTTTTCCCCGTGTAACCTTCGTAGTTCGGGTCAACCGTCTAGGCCGGGCTAAGGGGGTTACATTTGGTGGTATCAGAGCTGAGTTATCGCGTATTTGGGAATGGTTATGTGGGTGATAAATGTATGATTGCTTGCATACTTGTTGAGTGAAAGTATGATGTATGAATTGTAAGAATGTTGCAATTGTGGTATATGCTTTGGTGAAGCATGTTAGAGGGACCCATTGCCATATCAAAGCTAATGAAATGATTTGTTTTTAATTGGAAATGAGCTTGAGTACTTGATTGCTTACCTTGTTGAGCCTGACTTTGTTTATTGCGTTTGTGATTGCATTGTATAGTAAATGGGACCTCGTAGAGAGACGAGGATTAATACGCGAGCTATGGCTCAAAATGAGAACGAAGAGAATGCTGAAAATGTAGTGGATTTACCTCCTCCACCCGGTGGTGGTGGTGCTGGGGGTGAGGGAGCCGGTGTTGGTGCTGGGGTCGCTGGACCTGAAGCCGGGCAGGGGTAAGCTGCTCCTGACATGTCAGTGTTGATTCAGGCTATTGCTGGAGTCTTTCAGGCGGCGGTAGCTGGAGCTAATGGAGCTGGGCATCAAGGAGATGCTAATGTTAGACTACCTCTGGAAAGCTTGCGCAGTCTGGGAGGGACTGAGTTCAGGGGTTTGTCTGCTGAAGGTTCTGAGTCTTGGTTGGAAAGTACCAAGAGAATTTTGGGACAAATGAACTGCAATGAAGTGCAGAAGCTGGGCTGTGTAATATCATTGTTGCATGACGATGCGTATACCTGGTGGACAACCACTATCTCCGGAATGGAGGATGCTGATGTGACTTGGACGTTCTTTCTGAACGCGTTCAAGAGGAGGTATCTGGGTGTGCGGTACTTGGATGAAAAGAAAAGGGAATTCATGTCTCTTACTCAAGAGAGCATGTCAGTGGCTGAGTACGAGGTTCAATTTGTCCGACTCAGTCAGTACGCACATGAGCTTATCCCTGATGAGCGGGAGAGGTGTGAACGTTTCCGTTATGGTTTGGTGACGGAAGTGAAGACATATATGCTGGCTGTTGAGTACACTGACTTTGATGTGCTGGTTGGTAGAGCAAAAGACATTGAGTTGAATTTGAGTTTATCTTCTAGAGGTGCTGGTCCTAGTGCGGGCAAGCGAGCTGCTGAGTATAGTTCCGGTGGCGGACGGAACAAGAGGGGACGTGATCGGAAGTATCAGTCTTCAGCTAGGCGTGGTGGTGGAGGGCAAGGTGCGCCTGTTCGGGGAGACATGGCAAGAGCTGATCAGAACACATGTTGGGCATGTGGATCGCGTGGTCATCTGAGGCGTGATTGTCCTCGAGTAGCGAGGGAGGTACAGGCTCCTGTTGTGGTGACCGGTAATTCGTGTTGGAACTGTGGTTCGGCGGATCACATGAAGAGAGAGTGTCCTCTATTGGCCGGTGGTGGTCAGGGACGTGCTCCTGGAGTTGTTGCACCACAGAGAGGTCGTGGGCGCGGCCGTGGTAACTTCCAGCGCAGGGAGGATGGTGGAAGGAATGTGGCTCATGTGGTAGCTGTTCAGCCTGAGGGTGGTGGCCAGGCCAGAGTGTATGCTCAGAGGGAGGGGAGGAATGAAACGGATGTGATCGCAGGTACTTTCACTTTGCAATCCTTGTCATTACTTTCCTTGATTGATTCTGGATCTACACACTCATACATATTGCGTGAACATGCTCAATTGCTTGGTTTGCCTGTTGAGTCTTTGGATGTTGGTATGCGTGTAACTAGTTCTTTTGGTGAGACTGTTGTGACGCGAAAGCTTTATAGAAGATGTCCCTTGGTTGTGCAAGATCATGTTTTTCATGTTGATCTTATGGAATTGCCTTTCTATGGTTTTGATGAAATCCTTGGTATGGATTGGCTTGTTGAGCATCAAGCTGTAGTGGATTTTGAGAATAAGCGAGTTTCGTTGAAGCTTGCGGATGATTATGAGGTAGTGGTGGTTGGTGATAATGTGAAGTTTCTTGCCAATGTGGTGTCTACATTGGAAGCGAGCCGGATGCTGAGGCAAGGTTGTAAAGCCTACCTCGCCTTTGTGATGAATCCTAGCTCTAAAGAGTTGCGTGTGCAAGATATCAGGACTGTGCGAGAGTTTCCTGGTGTGTTTCCGGAGGAGTTGCCTGGATTGCCTCCTATTCGCGAAGTGGAGTTTGGAATTGAGCTGTATGAAAACACAACTACAGTGTCCATTACTCCTTATCGAATGGCACCTAAAGAGTTGAAAGAGCTGAAGACGCAACTTCAGGAGTTGCTTGATCGTGGTTTCATTCGGCCGAGTGTGTCACCTTGGGGTGCACCGGTCTTGTTTGTGAAGAAAAAGGATGGCACTATGAGAATGTGCATTGATTACCGACAGCTTAACAAGTTAACTGTCAAGAATCGGTATCCATTGCCGAGAATTGATGACCTTTTTGATCAATTTCGGGGAGCAGTTGTGTTCTCTAAAATTGACTTAAGGTCAGGGTATTATCAGCTGAAGGTGAAGGATGTGGATATGCCAAAGACAGCCTTCAGAACGAGGTATGGGAATTATGAGTTTCTTGTGATGTCGTTTGGTTTGACGAATGCTCCTGCAGCTTTCATGGACATGATGAATAGAGTGTTCCATGAATACTTGGATAAATTTTTTGTGGTGTTCATTGATGATATTCTCGTGTACTCTCGTACTGAGGAGGAGCATGAAGGGCATTTGAGAATTGTGTTACAGGCTTTGTTGGAGAATCAGCTTTATGCCAAGCTGAGTAAGTGTGAGTTCTGGCTTAGATAAGTTGTGTTTCTTGGTCATGTGGTTTCTGCTGAGGGGATTCGTGTTGATCCTCAAAAGATTGAGGCAGTGATGAATTGGAAGCCTCCTAAGTCTGTTCATGAAGTCCGTAGTTTCCTTGGTTTGGCAGGATACTATCGGAGGTTCGTGGATGGGTTTTCAAAGATTGTTGCACCTTTGAAGAAGTTGTTGCAGAAGGATGTTAAGTATGAGTGGACGGAAGCGAGACAACAGGCTTTTGAGAAGCTTAAGGCAGCTTTAACGCAAGCTCCTATCTTGGTTCAACCTGAATCAGGGAAAGAGTTTGTGGTGTATAGTGATGCGTCCTACGTTGCCTTGGGATGTGTGTTGATGCAAGAGGGTAAGGTGGTGGCTTATGCATCGCGTCAGTTAAAGGTGCATGAGCGCAATTATCCTACGCATGACATTGAGTTAGCTGCGGTGGTTTTTGCTTTGAAAATTTGGAGACATTACCTATATGGTGAGAAGTGTATTGTGTACACAGACCACAAGAGTTTGAAGTATTTGATGTCTCAGAAAGAGTTGAATCTTAGGCAACGACGTTGGGTGGAGTTGCTTAAGGATTACGATTTGACTATCGAGTACCATCCGGGTAGAGCTAATGTTGTAGCGGATGCCTTGAGTAGGAAGGTAGCTGTGGAGTTGAGGGCTATGTTTGCCAGTTTGAGCATTTCGCGTGATGGTGGTCTTGTGGCTGAGTTGCAAGTGAAACCATCCTTGGTTCAGTTGATTAAGGAAAAGCAGTTGTTGGATGATTCCTTGGTGCCACATGTTCAGGATATTGCGGAGGATAGGCCATCGGATTTCTGCTTTAATGATGATGGAGTTTTATGCTTTGGGAGTTGGATAATAGTGCCCAATGATGCTGATTTGAGGCGTGCTATTCTGACTGAAACTCATAGTAGTCCTTTTGCTATGCACCCTGGTAGTACTAAGATGTATCATGATCTTCGTGATGAGTACTATTGGGTGGGTTTAAAGAAGGATGTTGCTGAGTTTGTAAGCAAGTGCATGGTATGTCAGCGAGTTAAGGCTGAGCATCAGTTTTCTTCAGGGTTGTTGCAACCGTTGAGGATTCCTGAGTGGAAGTGGGAAAGGATTACCATGGACTTTGTGTCTGGTTTGCCTTTGTCGCCATCGAAGAAGAATTCAGTGTGGGTGATTGTGGATCGCTTAACGAAGTGTGCGCATTTTGGTTCCTGTGCATACTACGTACAAGTTGGATAAGCTTGCGGAGCTGTACATTGCTGAGATTGTGCGGTTGTGTGCCAAAGTCGATTGTATCGGATAGAGATCCGAGGTTTACGTCACGTTTCTGGAAATGTTTGCATCAGGCTTTGGGTACACGGTTGAATTTCAGTACATCTTATCATCCGCAGTCGGATGGACAGTCTGAGCGTGTTATCCAGGTGTTGGAGGATATGTTGAGGTGCTGTGTGATTGAGTTTCAGGGTTCTTGGGAGAAACATTTTCCTTTGGTGGAGTTTGCCTATAATAATAGTTATCAGGCAAGTATTCAAATGGCACCTTATGAAGCTTTGTACGGGAGGAAGTGTAGGACTCCTCTTTGTTGGGCTGAAACGGGTCAGAAGCTGGTTTCGATGCCAGCTTTGTTGAAGGGAACCACCGAGAAGGTGAAGCTCATTTGTGAGCGATTGAAGGCAGCTTCTGATCGGCAAAAGTCTTACGCGGATTTGAAGCGTAAGGAGATTGAGTATGCGGTGGGTGACCGTGTGTTTTTGAAAGTTTCGCCTTGGAAAAAGGTGATGAGGTTTGGCCGAAAGGGTAAGTTGAGCCCTAGGTACATTGGACCATACGAGGTGATTGAGCGTGTGGGTCCTGTTGCGTACAAGTTGAGGTTACCGCAAGAGTTAGAAAAGATTCATGATGTGTTTCATGTTTCTATGCTTCGGAGGTATAGATCGGATCCTTCTCATGTGATGCCTGTGGAGGAAGTGGAGTTGAATCAGGATTTGACCTATGATGAGGAACCAGTGAAGATTCTGGATTCGGATAGTAAAGTTCTTCGAGGCAAGACCATTGAGTTGGTAAAGGTGTTGTGGAAGCATCGTGGTGCTGAGGAAGCCACGTGGGAACGGAAGGATGACATGTTGAAGCAGTTTCCGTACCTTTTTCCTTCAGGTAAATTTCGAGGACGAAATTTCTTAAGGGGGGAGAGTTGTAACACCCTAATTTTGGGCTTGGAAGTTTAGGGTCTGAACCGGACCGGTTTAAATTACGATTCGAATAAAAAAGGTGATTTTAGGGAAAGCCTAGTTCGGGATGCATTAAAAATATGGAAAAATATCTAAAAATTCTCTTTTATTATATATAAGAGAGTGGTGAAATCAATTTTACAAAATGGGGTTTGGAAATATGACATTTCAAGTTAGTGACTAAAATGTAATTTTTTAAAAGTTGGTGATTGTTTTAAAAGGATTGAAACTTTGAATCTTTAAGGAGCTAATTTACCCAAGGGAGGGTTTCTCCAGATTTTTCTTAAATTTTAAAGACTCATTTAATGTTATTTAATAAAAAGAAAAGAGGGAAAATAGATATTTTGGTTTCATAACTAACTTTTGCCAAAATTTTCCCATTTCATTTTCTCTCAATTTTTCCTCAGCCAAACACATTTCCACAGCCACTTTTCCTTTGATTTTAACACCTAAAGTGGAGATTTCAATCTCTAAATGATTTCTAATCATTTCTACACCAAATCCTCATCATTTGCTTATTGAATTTTCAAGAATTTTGGCTCTAAACAAGGAGAAATCCACATTTAGAGGTATGAACGTCCTTCTCCTCTAAATACTCAGTTCTTTACTGAAATTCCCAAGTTCTCAATCCTTAAATTGAGTTTTATTAAAGGTTTTGATGTTGTGATCTTGATTTTGGCTTAAAATGCAAGATTTGGATTTAATTTTGAAGAAATTCGTATTAAATGATTGGGCTATGTTTTGAGATGTCTTTTTGATGTATTTTGGATGTCTAAATGATGTGTAATTGAGGTTTAATCAATGCAATCCCGAATAGGTTGATTTTCCTAAGTTTTTACTTGAGTTAATGGTGGATTTTGGGGTGATTTTGATGTTCTGCTATAGCTGGAGGTATAAGGACGTGATTAGGTCCTTTTTGGATGTTAATTGATGTCTAAGAATGATTGGAATTGATGGATCTTGGCTGGGTAATGTTGTAGAGGTGTTTGGATGTGGTTTCGGTTGTGTTTGGTAGCCGAAATGTGAGTTTTGATGAGAGCAGCGAGTTTAGGTGTTTTGGCTGAAGATTTTAATGCATGATGATGCATTAATCGTCTGCTTTGATGTGTTTAAAACATGGGAGACATCTTTGGATCCTTGTGGTGTTGATCCGGAGGCTTGATCGGCGTTTCGGCAAGCTTGCGAAACGGAATCGGTGAGTGAAGTTTGGTTTTCAGCTTTGAAACCAATGTTGGAAGGTTATGGGAGCTTAGTTTAAGTCTAAGCAACTTAGCTAAGCTCAAGAGTAAGTTTTTCAGAGAAACTCTCTTTTTGAAGAACCATGAGATGGTTGAATGCAATGTGTTTATTTTGCATGTTTAAATTCTGTTTTGAAAGCAGATTTTAGCATGTTTAATGCTGGTTTTGTAAGCCATGTGTTGAAGGATGCTCAAGGTAAGAGATCCTTGTTTTGAACATTGATAAATGTGGTTTGATGCATGGTGATGCGTGATTATTTAATGGCTTTGTTAAATGCTTTAAAACAGTGGATTGATGATGGTAAATGATGTATATTGGCAAGTGATGTGTTGGTTTAAAAGTACTTGAATCACATATAGTTAGCCGGCTATAGGATTGGGTGCACCGTGAATAAAGTCGCCTTGGATGTTGAGGGGTTGTAATGGTACCGTAAACTCCATCCAAGAACAGTAACGAGATGTCTAAGATCATAATGGTGGTTAAAATGCCATGTGAGGATCTTGTGTTGTGTGTCCCGTGTTCTCGTTAGTGATGTTATACAACTACCAATGAGTGATGTTGAGAGGTTGTAATTGTACCGTAGACTCCATCACGGGTGTTGAGGGGTTGTGATTGTACCAGTAAACTCCACCTTGAGTGTTTGGTAGTGTGTATGGAGCGTATGGGACAACGCTTGTAATCTGCGTATCCAATTGTGTTTTGAGTTGAAAAATGGTTATGGATTATCACTTGAAAGCCAAAATGACATGTTGATGAATTGAAGCATGAGATGCTTGGTTTGTATGCATAAATGCATGATAAATGATGTTTTGAAATTAAAGGCCTTGGAAAGGTGTTTTTACAAAATGCATTATTGGGTTGTTTTATTAGAGAATTTCTCCCTAAGCATACGTGCTTACGCTCTCTCCTTCTTGATCCAATAATGCAGAGCATTGAAGTGCTTTAAGGGCAGCAAGGAGGTCAAGGATCCAAGTGAAATTCTAAGCTCATGTATGGTGACTATTTTTACAACACTATTAGCTTTTGGTATTTGGCAATGGGAACCTAGATTGTGTTTTTGGGAGATGTTTTGGACTCCCTAAGTTTGGTTTAATGCCTATGATGATGTTTGGAACATGTAAATGGCCATTTGGTATTTGTTTTGGAGATTTGATGATTGCTTGTTTTTCATTATAGGATGCATGCCTTTAGACTTGTGGCTTTTCTTGTTTGAGGCCGTGGTTGAGCTTTGACGATGCAAATATGTTCCTTTAATGTTTGATGATTTGTTGGCATGTTATAGAGGTCATACGAACATGTTTGGTGGGTCGAAAGGGTGTAAAACAAACTTTTCTGTTGTTTCTGGGCAGGGTGTTTCGAAACACTCTTGCCTGTTTCGAAACAGGTGCATATTTTGGCTTGGGTGTTTCGAAACGGGCAGAGGTGTTTCGAAACACTTTGGCTACTGCCAAGGGGTGTTTTTGAACGGCCTAGACCCGTTTCGAAACACTTGACCGTTGGGCACTGATTTGAATGGTTTTGAGGTTTGCAAGCATTACGTTTTAGTCCTGATTTTTGTATATGCAATTGATTGAGTTTGAGATGTCCGCTTGAGATGAAATTTGACAGTGAAGCATGAAACATGACTAATTTCATAATGGTAACTTAAAAATTGGTAAAGTTCTCTTAATTTCAAGAATTTATAAATTGGTCCCTAAATTCGTATGTTGTGCATTTGAGTCCCTTATTGTTTTCCGATTGCTTTGATTTTTGAGTATGCTTATCTCAAGAGTACACCTAGGGTTAATATGCATTTAGACAAGGTTAAAAAGAAAAAAAAGGTTCGTTAATCAAGGTTGACTTTCGGGTTGACTTTGGTTTTCCCCGTGTAACCTTCGTAGTTCGGGTCAACCGTCTAGGCCGGGCTAAGGGGGTTACGCAAACCCAAAACTGAGTACCAGTAACATTTTAGGTGTCAAACTACAATTTGAATATCGAAAACAATTTAGGTATTGAAACCCCAACTAAATATTGGTAACATTTTAGGTGCCAAACCACATATTGATTATTAATAACATTTAGGTGCCGAACCACAAATTGAATATCAGCAACATTTTAGGTGTTGAATCCCAAAGTGATTCTCAGTAACATTTTAGGTGTCGTAACCCAAACTGATTATCAGTAACATTTTAGGTGTGAAACCCTAATTTTACCCTTACAAATCATCTATAAATATTCCTATAGTACCATATTGTGCAGGAATTGATTATTAAAAATTATTATGGCAAGATTTTCTGCAACTGTTTTCTTTGGAAGCCAAAATCCATGGAGGCTAGCATATCAACAAGGAAGAAATTGGATAGCATAGAGACAAGGAATGTAACACTCGGGTCTAGGGGTCGGGTGTTAAGTGTGTAAATCGGGTTCGAGTCGTTGGGCTTGTTTTAAATAAAATGGGCTTGGTTTTAATTTAAAAGGGCCATAAGTTTTCATTAAGGGAAAATGGTAAATATATAAATAAAGGAAATAAGCTAAGTAAAAAGGGGACTTTTTGAAAGTCATCATCTTCTTCTTCCTTCAACCAAAAATCACGACCAAAAACCTCCCCAAACCCCAAAACATTGCTCCATCCATTTCCTCATCGATTTCAAGAGCTTTCATTCAGGTAAACATGTTTTTTGAATTCTCCTCATCAAGGTAAACATTTTTTTGACTTCTCCTCATCAGGGAGGATATGGAAATGTAGTTTCCTTATCTCTTTCAGTCAGGTAATTTCGAGGACGAAATTCCTTAAGTGGGGGAGAGTTGTAACACTCGGGTTTAGGAGTTGGGAGTTGAGTGTGTGAGTCGTTGGACTCGACTTAATTGAAATAGACTTTGGTTTTATTTTAAAAAGGTTTGATTTTTCACTAATGACAAAAAGTGTGATTTTTAAATAAGGGCAAAAAGATACTTTTCAAATTAAAAGAGAAAGATGATGAAAAGGGGGTTTTTAATTCAAAAGTGTTCATGTTCCTCCTTAATCCCTTTTCACGTTAAAACCTCCCCAAACCCCATAGTTACCATTCCATCAAAGCTCTTCATCAATTCAAGTGATTTCAACGAGATAATCACGTTTTAGACTTCTCCTCTATTCCGAACATTTCTATGGTTTTAGATTTTCAAAAGCACCATCTTTTTAGTTCTTCAAGTTTGTGGAAAAGGTTGAAACTTTAATGGCTTCTTGACTTGTTTTTTATTTGTAGAGTTATCCTTTGAACTAATCTTGCCATGAGACACATCATATCTTAAAATGAGGGGTTTTTATCAAAAATCCTGAAATGGATTTTTGGGGGTATTTTAAAAGTGTCAAAACTTGGGTTTTTAGTGTGATTTTGTGAAAGGTTGTTGGGCTGATGTTATAGTAATGTTAGAGAGGTGTTTTGAAGGTGTTTAAGGGTGTTTAGGGTGTTGGAATTGGTAGTTTTCTACTGGGTTTGGTGGGAGTACGAAAATGGAATTTTTGGTTGTTAGCTTTGGCTTGAAGTTGTTGAGAAATGGATTGTGGTTGAAATCTGAGTAGTGGTAGTGTATTGTGGATGTTTTTTTTAGTAATACATTGTTTTTTATTGGTTAGAATCAAGGGGAAACGTGGGAGAAGCTTCAGGCACGATTTCGGAAGTTGTGGAGGCTTGACTCGGCTTTTCTCGGTTTGCTTAAGGAAGTGTGGTGAGAGGAATCTTTTAAATTGGTTTAAATTGGTTCAAGTGTATGGTGGTGGAGTTGGATTGTGCTTGGTAGGCCAATCCAAGGTCGAAGTTAAGTTGGTAGCTTAACTTCTTGTGTGTTTTATGAGCTTTGCTTAGTATACATGATGTAGACTTGTAAAGCATGTGTTGACTATGTGTGTTGTTATATGCATTGATGTATGTGATGCTTGACAAGTTGAAATGCATAGTGGATTGTCATGGTGTGACTTGATAGTAGGATTGGCACTAGTTAAATTACCGGGTAGAAATGATCAATCATTAGGATGAGAGTGTGCACACGGTTGAGTCAAATCCGCACGTGGCCTTGGTGGCGTAATGTCGTCATGGAGGAGTACGGTGATGTAATATTCCACCGGAAATTTTATATTATTACGTGATGATGAGTGGAATCCCATCAGTAGGGCATGTGATGATGAGTGTAATCTCATCCATTTGAGGACCGATGATGAGTGTAATCCCACCGAAGGTAACGTTGTTGTTGAGTACGTTGGAGGTGAAAACCCCAACGAAAGTTTTCCGCATATCCGAGTAAACTAATAGTTGCCAATATACTTCTTCATGTGGTTTTGTGGTTAAGATAATTGTTATATCTTGTTGGGCATAACATGAAGTAAGATGCCATGTTATTGCATTCATGTGATGTTAGCTTGATGCTATGTTGATGCTTATGTATGCATGTGTGTTGTCTTAAGGATGGTATGCTTGAACCCTGCATTGTCGTTGTTTTTGTTTTAGATCACCCTCACTAAGCTTCTAGCTTACGCTCTCATTTTCGACAATGCAGATCATTAGCGTGGAGTTAGCAAGGAGCAAGGAAAGGGGCATTCCAAGCTTTTGTAGTTGCTCAAGTATGGTTTAGTAAATAAGGTGGTTGTTTAGCAATGGGAATGCTATGTGTCTTGTATGAGCTTGTTAGACTCATGTATGTTTGTTTTGATGTTAATGCCTTGTTATGGATTTGTAAACCATGCTATGTTGTTGCCTAAATGTTTGTGTTTGAAGGCTTATGACCTTGATCTATGAATGCTTATGTGTTGTTTTGAGAGCATGTAAACCTTGCTTGTGGATGCATGTACCTTTTGGCTAATTTGACCTTTTTGTATGTTTCGAATGCAAGTTTCTCTTAAGTATGGATGCCTTGGAGTTGATGCGCCGTTGTTTGTTTAAATTGTTTCGTATGCTGATTTATGGTTGCCTAATGTTGTATGAAGGTTTGTTTGTTGCTAGGCGAGTCGTAAATTGCATCTAGAGTTGAGTCTTAGTGCGTTTTCCAGCTAAATTGAGGCTTGCAGTGTAGGGCGTATCGATATGCCTAAGGGCCGTATCGATACGGTCCTACACTTTGGGCCTTAGTTTAAGCTTAGCATACCAGTACACGGGGGTGTATCGATACGCCAAAAGCTCTTTGGAAATCTGAGATTTTGACGAGATTTTGGCATATCGGTACGGGTCTAAGGTGTATCAGTACGGTTTTTATCGTTTGACCATGAGAAGTTGACCATGGAGGGCGTACCAGTACGGTCAACCAGTGTATCAATACGGTCCCCCTAGGATGACTTTGGTCAGTTGACCTAGTCAAGGCATATCGATACGCACTCCTAGTGTATCGATACGACCTGTTGTAAAGATTAAAATGGGTTGTTTTAAATTGCTTGCTTGGCATGCTTGAATTGTTTCGTTGTCTTTCCACTGACATATATCACTTACGATCTATTAAAGCATTTAGACAAGATAATGTTTAAAAGAAATTTTCTAGGGTTGCTAACAGAAGGGGAGCCTTAATGGGTTTCACTCCGGTTTTCCCCGTGTAGCCCACTCGGACTGGTCAGTCGTCCAAACTGGGACGAGGGGGTTACATTTGTTGGTATCAGAGCCTGAGATTTTCAAGACTTCGGGTAGGTAAGTGAGGTAAGTTTGAAGTGTTATGATGTTTCTATGTCTCGGTGAATTTTTTGCCATGTATGCTTGATGTTTGCTTGTTAGTATGGTGTTTGAAAGCATGTGTTAGCATGAATGTGGTGTCGAGGCGTAGTGTCGAGTTCCCATTGCTACTATTACTTATTTGAAAAGATTTTGTAAAGGAATATACTTGAGCATGACTGGACCCTTGCCTTTGCTAACTTAATCCTTATATTTTTGTTTGTTGTAGTTGTTATCTTGTTAGCTGTGAAATGAGACCTAGAGGGAGGCCTAGGATGGTTCAACCGGAACCACGGGCAGCAGCTCCGGGAGTTGAGCCAGTTGTTGAGGCGCAGGCTCCTCCACCTCCTCCTTCTCCTCCTCGTCAAGCAGGAGGTGAGGCGAGAGCCGATGGTGTAGAACCTCAGGTTAGCCAAGGACCGGCCGGGATAGATTTAGCTCCTTTAGTTCAGGCGATAGCCGGGGCTTTTCAGGCAGCAGTGGCTGGGGGTCAGGCAGCGGCACAACCTCAGGGTGAGGGCATCAGTTTGACACTTGAAAGGCTTCACAGTTTGGGAGGCGAAGAGTTCAGAGGGTTGGCACCCGAGAGATCCGAGACTTGGTTTGAGAAGAACGTTCATATTCTGTCATAGATGGGCTGTACTGGAGAGCGCAGACTAGGGTGTGTTGTATCTCTGCTTAAGGGTGATGCCTACACTTGGTGGGTCATCATTACTACGGGCATGTCGGATTCCGAGATCACTTGAGAGTTCTTTGAGTCAGCTTTCCGTAAGAAGTATATGGGTCTCCGTTATCTCGATGAGAAGAAGAGAGAGTTTATGGCTTTGTTTCAGGGTAACTTGACCGTAACCGAGTATGAGATACGATTCGTCAGGTTGAGTCAGTATGCATCAGAGCTTGTTCCTACTGAGAGGGAACGTTGCGACCGGTTCCGCTATGGGTTGAGTGAAGAGATCAAGAGGTACACCTTGGCTACTGACTACACAGATTTTTATGTCTTGGTCGCTAGGTCCAAGGACATAGAGCACAGTTTGGGCTTGACCAAACGTTCAGGTGGTTCTAGTTCCGGAAAGAGGTCTGGCGACTTTGATAAAGGTGATGCCAAGAGGCATCGGGACAATAGGCATCACTATGACCATAGACGTGGTGGTGGTAACCACGGTAGGGGCTATCAGGGCCAGAGAGCTGGTGGGCGTTTGCCCGAGTATGCTCGTTGCGGGAGGAATCACACCGGTGAGTGTTGGGGGAACTTTCACTCTTGTTGGAGCTGTGGAGCTAGAGATCACATTAGGCGTGACTGTCTACATGAGGTGGGACAGGCACCGGTTCAGGCTCAGGCTCCTGCTAGAGCTAATGACTTTCAGAGAGGCCGCGGACGCGGTAGAGGTAACTTCCAGCCGAGAAATGATGGCCAGAGGAACATAGCACATGTAGTTGCAGTTCAGCCAGAGAGCGGAGGTCAGGCTAGAGTTTATGCTCACCGTGAAGGTCAGAACGACATGGATGTGATTGCAGGTAACTTCTCGATACAGTCTCTGAGTTTGCTTTCTTTGATTGACTCCGGGTCTACGCATTCTTACATTCTGAGTGAGCATGCAAAGTTGTTGAATTTACCTTGTGAGGTATTAGAGGTAGGCGTTAGTGTTACTAGTTCCTTCAGGGATACAATAGTGGTTAGGAGAATGTACAGAAGGTGTCCGTTAATGGTTTAGGGGTATGTGTTTCCAGTGGATATGATGGAGTTACCGTTTTATGGCTTTGATGTAATTATGGGTATGGACTGGCTTACAAAACATAGAGCTAGGATAGATTTTGAGACTAAGAGGGTTTTCTTAAAGCTTGTGGATGATTACGAGATTGTGGTAGTGGGTGAGAACGTGAAGTTCTTATCGAATGTTGTTTCAGCTTTAGAGGCTAAGAGGTTAGTTGAGTTGGGTTGTGAAGCGTACTTGGCCTACGTGATGAATCCAAACATGAGTGAAGTTAGGCCTCAAGATATCAGGATAGTGTGTGATTTTCCGAGTGTGTTTTCGAAAGAATTGTCGGGTTTACCGCCGGATAGAGAGGTAGAATTTGCTATAGAGACTTATTCAGATTCAGCTCCTGTTTCGATTGCTCTGTACCGTATGGCACCGAAAGAACTGAAAGAGTTGAAGACTCAGTTGCAAGAGTTGTCAGATAGAGGCTTTATCCGACCGAGTTCTTCGCCTTGGGGCGCTCCAATTTTGTTTGTGAAGAAGAATGACGGAAGCATGAGAATGTACATAGATTATAGACAGCTGGATCAGTTGACAGTGAAGAACAAGTATCCCTTGCCGCGTATTGATGACTTGTTTGATCAGTTGAGAGGGGCATCAGTCTTTTTGAAGATTGACTTGAGATCCGGTCACTACCAGTTGAAGGTAAAGGAAGTCGATGTACCGAAGACAACTTTTAGGACTAAATATGGACACTATGAGTTTTTAGTCATGCCATTTGGGTTGACTAATGCACCGGCTGCTTTCATGGATATGATGAATAGAATCTTCCATCAGTACTTAGACCAGTTTGTAGTTGTTTTCATAGATGACTTTTTGGTGTATTCACATACCGAGGAAGATCATGACCGGCACTTGAGGTTAGTTTTGCGGACATTGTTAGACAACTAGTTGTATGCAAAATTGAGTAAGTGGGAGTTCTGGACCCGAGAAGTAGTCTTCCTAGGACATGTATTGTCAGCCGATAGGATTAGAGTTGATCCGAAGAAGGTAGAAGTCATTGTTGAGTGGAAGCAACCGAAGTCTGTAACATAGATTTGTAGCTTTCTAGGCTTAGCTGGATACTATAAAAGGTTTGTGGAAGGTTTCTTGAAGATAGCCGCTCCTTTGATGAAGTTGCTTCAGAAGAATGTTCAGTTTAAGTGGTCAGATGCGAGACAGCAAGCCTTTGAGAAATTGAAAGAAGCCTTGACCCATGCTCCGATTTTGATTCAGCCAGAGTCGAGGAAAGAGTATGTAGTTTACAGTGATGCTTCTTATGTAGGGCTAGGTTGTGTTCTCATGCAAGACAAAAGAGTGGTGGCTTATGCCTCAAGACAGTTGAAGATTCATGAGCGTAACTATCCGACACACGACATAGATTTAGCTGCAGTTGTGTTTGCCTTGAAGATTTGGTAACATTACTTGTACGGTGAGAAATGCACAGTGTACACGGATCACAAGAGTCTGAAGTACATCATGACAGAGCGAGAGTTGAACCTTAGACAACGTAGGTGGCTAGAGTTGTTGAAGGATTATGGTCTTACGATTGAGTTGTTGGAGTATGCCCAAAGACCAATCATATGATGATTGAATAGACATACTATTTTACTAGATTTATCAAGTAATGGCATTGTCGTTATTATCATTTGGTTTGTTTCTGTGCATCAAAGTAACCATTGGATAATAATGTCCACACAATAATACGATTATTGTTAAATAGGATCCTTAGTCGAATATTATTACGGGTATGGTCAGTGATAATATATAAAGACTAATATGTGGTTGATGACAAGCATTGTCATTGACATAGAGATGTCAAAATCAACACATAAGTATTTGTTAGAGAACAACATATTGGATTGACCCGTTATGAGCATGTTTCTTGGGTAATTATGTGACAGTCACAACATTGCTCATGATAAACATATGTATAATCCTCAGACTTGAGATCAACATGATTTCAACATAAAGATTCACTACAACAAATTTGTTCATTATTGACGTTGAAAATAATGTCATTGAAACTTACATTTACGTCACTATTTATATTTTGTGACATAAATTTTGACGTCACGGTGATCGTCACGATAGGTGTGTCGCTAAATGTCTAGCCTGACGATGTATCTTTTTTCGTCACATATTATTAAATATGTAGTGACATTTATGTATAACGTCACCTTAAAATTTAATTCAATGACAATTAATTGCGTCACTAGATGGTATAAAAATTTGTCATTAATCAATTCTATCGTCACTATAAAAATAAAAAATCATTATATAAATGACAAAAAGATCGTCATATTTTTTATTAGATATTTTATAATTTTTTATTAAAAATAATAAAATTACAATAAAAGTTTAAATCTTTATATAAATTGCAATAAAATTCCAAATGTTTCATAAATTATATTATAAAGGGCAAAACGTTTTTACGAATTATAATAAAGGACTAAATGCTTTATAAATTATAATAAAGGACACATTTTTATAAATTACAATAGAGGTTAACACAATTTATAAATTACAATCAATGTCATCACTTTTTGTAAAAATTTACAATAGAAGCTCACATTTTTACAAATAACAATAAAACCTCATACTTCCTTCAATTTTTTTATGAAGGCCCAAGATTTTACAAATATTAGAATTTGACCCCTTCCTCTAAAATGCCAAAAACTAGCAGCTAGATCTGGTCCATAGATCTTAAGCCTGTTTCTCCTAGTCTTCTCGGTCACCATCACGTCTTGGTCACCCTTGTTGCCGGCCACCATGAGAAGAGGGTTAAAAATTCATAAAAATGATTTCACAAAAAAGAGGCCATCACCCATCAAAATCCAACCTCCTCACCCACAACCATCGCCCTCCTTCACTGTAGTATTGTTCCTCTTTGTTGAACTGTTGACAACCATAACCGAAAACCATATACCTTCATCCATCAACCTCAACACTGCCCTCCACTCATCTGAACCAATACCAAACAACACCATAGCAAACAAAACCTCGCCAGTCCCTCCCCCACACCAAACCAGTCCGTATAACAATCACCTTAGTAAGCAGCATATTAAAACAAAAGGTACAGATAATCAAAGTAAAAAATCAAAATCAGAAAAGGAAAAAAAGTGAACAAGGTTACCTCCGACCAAGACTTGTCACCGGCGACCACAGCCTTCTTTAGACAATCTCAACGCTGGAAAACAATAAGACGACCAAAGCCTCAACATAGTTCGGTTACAGGTCCGAGGAGACGCCGACAATGGTGGAAATATGGGGTTGCTGCTAGGGTTTCACTTTAGATAATAAACTTATTTTTTAAGTGGAATGAAAAAAAAAGATAAAAAAGGTTATAAAAAAGATTAAAAAGGAAAAAGAGAGGATAAAAAGAAAGGCTGGAATGAAAACAAGAAAGAGGGTGGCGTATTTAATTAGGGTTTAAAATAATAAAATTGTAAATATATTTTTTAGAAAAAGATAAAAGAAATATTAAAAATGTATTTTTTTTTATTTTAAAAGTTACTGCAGGACTTTTATCGAGACTTGTACAAATTATTTATTATATTAAAATTTGCATATATTCTAAAGGTTTAAAGGTTAAATTCGCACTCAACAAAAAATTAAAAAAATCAATTAAGCTCTTATAAAAATTTTGCACCCAATTTATTTCTCATAATTCAAATTACACCTAATTTGTTCCCTCCGTTAGTTTGACCATCACTGTAATAATTTTAATTTTTAAGTAAATTTTAAAAAATTTCCTACTAATTTTTTATATTAATTCTTGACGTCAAACATTAAGTGACACAGTCACATTTGCATTGCAAAATCGTCATATATAAAGACAAGAGATATAATAATGAGTGACAAATTATTATTTTTTCATATTAAACTTATTTTATGTGACACGAATAAAATGTCACATTTTTATATGTTATAAAATATAGAGAATCAAATTGTCATAAATAAAATTTATTGGTGACAAAATCTTAATGTCACTATTTGAAATCGAATGGTCATAATAATAAATCGTTACTAATACTTCAATTTTATTAGAGACGATTTTAGAACGTCATTATTTTATCAAAACGTCATAAAAAAGTTTCCCGCCAAATTTTTTTGGAGGTAAAATTTGGCTCCAAACATATAGTGACGAAAATCAATGACGTTTGTAAAATTTGTCATAAAAGATATACCATTAATCAGTATATGTGACGAAAATAAAAAATCGTCACGTTTATGGTGTATTTTGTGACATTATACGCGTCGTCATATACAAATTTCGTCATAAATTGATAAATTTGTTGTAGTGATTTACGTATTTTGACATAGTCAAACGTGTGCCGTAACTGACTACATTATAAAGACTGGTGATTGGATACATGATGACCTATGTAGTGAAATATGGTTGATCAAGAAAGGATTTGTCCCTCCTACATAATGGGAGAAATATCTTCGGCCACTTGATTGAGTGATATTAGAAAATGCATGGTCATGCTCGAATATTATGATATGAGATATCATAGAGATTCGTTTATCATAATCTACTCAAGACAACAAGAAACACTAGATGGAAAATGCAAGTATGACTAACCCATGACTTGTGTTCATCTAAGATATAAAGGACAAAAGGATGAAATACATAAAGGAAGTTTATTCAGGAATTAGGAAAGTCAAACCATGACTTCATGCAACTTAGGTAGCAATGATGTATTGCTAGATGTCACTCATTGTTTGTAAAATTAGAACAATTCTAATTTTGCTGCTAACGTTGCATGAATCTACAAGGGTCACACCCTTCGAATGAAACGAACAAAAATTGGAAACCATACTCCCTATTTTAGGGAGGTTGCCGAAAATCCGCTATGGGATAGGGGAAATCGGCAACTCCCTTAAATGAGAATAATATTGGATAAATATTGTATTTATCAAATATTATTTAGAGTATGAAAAACATTTAGAGACTTAAATATTATAGAATGAGATTCTAAAAATTTAAATATATATTTGAAATTTATATAATGTATATTTGATTCCAAGTTTATGTAGAATTAGATTCTACAGAATTAAAAAATATATATTTAAATATATTTAAATCCAAGTAAAGATAGAATGAGATTCTATATAATAAATATATATATATGGATTAAATATAATGTATATTTAAATCCATGTTTTATGTAGAATAAGATTCTACATAATTAAATATATATATATATATATATATATATATTTCATTTAATATTATTAAATATAATGTATATTTAATATAAACCAATTTCAAGTAGAATTAGATTCTATGAATTTTGGTTAAACTTGGATTTAAGGAATTCATCTACAATTAAGTCTCTGAATACTATTTAAAGGGACAAGGGCAACCAAATCATCCCTATTCCTCCTTGCAAATTTCGACATATCCCTGGGAATTCCCCTCTGGAATTTTCGACAAGTCCCAAATTTCTTCTGAGAAGCTGTTTGATGTTTTTCTGGTGTTCCTCTTGCCCCCTGGCAAATTCCTGGCGATTTCCTAGTTCGAATCCAAGTCCCGGTAGAACCCCTGGTCGATTTCAAACTCCCTCAGGAATCCTTGGAGGGGTTTCGACTTCTCCCTGGAAGGTGTTCAAACCTGTCGAAATTTATCCCAAAGTGTTAGGGAGGCAGAAACTTTGTTCATTTTGTTCGGGTGGACTCCGTAGAGGTCGTTGCGAACATGTGACGATTTTGGTTTTACTTGACGTGGTTATTCCGACATACTGTCGGTTTTCCAGTTTCCAGAGTTTTAAAAGGTAACTCTTCATCTTTTCACCCCGAATTCGATCCTGTACATGGATCCTGACTGGATTACGTCGGATTAGTATTTCCGCTGCGCCATGGGGTGTGCCTACGTGACCCAACAGTGGTATCAGAGCCACTTGTATCATACGAATTCGGACTTAAATTCTTTGGTGATGTTTATGTATGAGATGCATGTTGTTTGATTCAATTTAGATATTTATCGTTTATCGTATCACACCTAATAAAGACTTATTTCGATTATCACTGAATGATTAAGAGTTAATCATAACTATGTTAGGTTTCTTCAATGTTAAATGTTAACATGTTGAGACTAATAGTTAGTCTAGAGAACAAGTAGTTGTTCGTAGTTTCATAGATTTATGAAATCTCTGAAAGGGCTTCTAATTTGATAAAAGTTATCAAACTATCTTTCACGGTGAATCCATAAGAGTTATGGTTAGACGTTATGAAAAATGCATGTCAAGGATTGGCATCATCAAAGACCTGGTACTTAAGTGTGCCTAGTGCGCCACCTCTCTTTCATGTTGACCTACCTGGTGCATTTGTTCGTTAACGCAAATGGTTTATGAAACCTCGTGATCCTTCTTTGGCCCATTAATCGCAACATATGGATAATCAGTTTAAAACTCCGTAAACACATCGTTACTTTGTTCGCACGATGTTTGAAATGCATGTTAGATTGCACGATGTTTGTTTTGCATGGTATAGCCCATAGCCTTTATAGTTTTGGTTTTTATAAATACGGACTGCGTGTCGTGCCTTTCTCTATCTTCTATTGTACTTCTCTTCTCATCTCACTCCCTTGCATGTAACGCAAGTTTCTGAAAATTGTATATACTCATGGAGATAAAGCAAGGACCAACATAGCAGTGTGGTGGGCCTTCCCTGGTGGACCAGGCGTTTCAGAAGCAGAATCTATCTTCAGTAGAATGGTCCTCCCATTGGCTTGGGACGAGTCGCCTTAGGTTAAGAAGGGCTATAATCATTGCATATTTATTTACCGCTTATATTTACCTTGTATGTGATTCAATGGATGTTTTATAAGCATGATTAAACATAGTTCTATTGATAGGATCAATGTTAAAATGATGAGATAATTAAGTAAATCCCTCACTATAGTTCTAAGTCTGTTTTAACCATCCAATATTTACCCTCGTTAAAGCTTCGATCGATATAATGCGAGATTTTCCAAAGCAATGTCACATTTATCTATCTTAGTTAAACGCGAAGAACAAGCTAGTGATATTCGCCGGTTGAGATATTGGTATTGACTTAGCCGGGTTGTTATAATAGGATTAGAAAACCTAGTGGTTAAAAGTTTTGGATAATCATAAGATGATTTAAAGAACAAGAGTTGTTCGCCAAAAGATGAGGAATTACATGAGATGTAATTAGTAAGGTGTTACTTACCTAAATAACCATTTCCTAAAAGACTAGCCAAAGCTGATTTAGGAATGGTGAAATACTGATCCTCGGTAACTAGAAAAACTATCAAAACGTTTTTCTGAAATTAAAACTAGAGGGTTTTAAATTTTGAAGAAAATAGTGGGAGTAAATTTATAGTAAAGACCTATCTATAAATTTTAAAATTTAGTAAAACTTATGTAGCATATTTTCTTTGTTGTAGAATTAATGGCAAATAATACTCTATCTCTGCGATCTATCCTTGAGAAGGATAAGCTCAATGGCATAAACTTCCTTGACTGGTTCCGCAATTTGAGAATTGTTCTCAAACAGGAAAAGAACGGATATGTCATTGAAGAACATGTTCCTGATGAACCGGTTGCCACTGCTTCCATAGCTGACAAAGACAAGTTTAAGAAACACATGGACGACATGTTGGATGTTGGTTGTCTTATGCTTGCCTCCATGACCCCTGAGCTTCAGAAGCAACATGAGGACATGGTAGCTTATGATATGATTCAAAATCTCAAGGAGATTTATGAAGGGCAATCTCATAAAGAATCTTCTTGTAGCTATGTTTAATCCATCTTAATCTCACTTGCAAGTAGTTACATACGATGATTATGGAATCAAATAAAGGAATGTCAAAACCATTTTCCTAAGGGAAAACTTGAAACAGATGTGTACATGACACATCTAGAAGGTTTTGTCACTCTAGTAAACACTTTGAATGTATGTAAGCTACAAAGGTCTATCCATAGACTAAGGCAAGATTCTCGAAGTTGGGATATTCGTTTCAGAAGATACAATCAAAAGGTTTGGTTTATCTAGAAACAAAGGGGGGTCTTGTTTTCAAAAGAGCTAGTGGGAGCGTTGTTACTTTCATAAGTATTGTAGGTAGATGACATACTCGTCAAAAGGAACTAAAGATTGCAATCCGTTTTGCATTAATAAAAGATACTGCGAGTTAGCAACATGAGACAGTATCTAACTCTACAACATAGGCTGAATGTATTACAGTCGACATAGCAATAAAGAAGTATGTTTGGATCTAAAGGGTTCACTTCTGAACTAAGGGTTGTTCCCAGCATATTAGATGCTACATAACTCTGTTATGATGGAACCTTTGCGTAAGCAAATAAAACCCAGATCTCATCAATAAATCCAAACATGTTCTAAAGTGCTTACATCTTGGAGATGTGAAAGTATGCAACATACGCACAAAGTTGATAACTTTGTCAACTCCCTGACAAAACTTTTGACACAACATAAGCATGTCAGTTACACTAAGCCATATCGTATTAGATACGAGAATCATTGGTCTTAGTGCTAGTGGGAGATTGTTGGAGTATTCCCAAAGACCAATCATATGATGATTGGTAGACATATTATTTTACTAGATTTATCAAGTAATGGCATTGCCGTTATTATCATTTGGTATGTTTCTGTGCATCAAATTAACCATTAGATAATAATGTCCATACAATAATACGAATATTGTTAAATAGGATCATTAGTCGAATATTATTACGGGTATGGACAATGATAATATATAAAGACTAACATGTGGTTGATGACAAGCATTGTCATTGACATAGAGATGTCAAAATCAACACATAAGTATTTGTTAGAGAACAACATACTGGATTGACCCGTTATGAGCATGTTTCTTGGGTAATTATGTGACAATCACAACATTGCTCATGATAAACATATGTATAATCCTCAGACTTAAGATCAACATGATTTCAACATAAAGATTTACGTATTTTGACATAGTCAAACGTGTGTCGTAACTGACTACATTATAAAGACCGATGATTGGATACATGATGACCTATGTAGTGAAATATGGTTGATCAAGAAAGGATTTGTCCCTCCTACATAATGGGAGAAATATCTTCGGCCACTTGATTGAGTGAGATTAGAAAATTCATGGCCATGCTCGAATATTATGATATGAGATATCATAGAGATTCGTTTATCATAATCTACTCAAGACATCAAGAAACACTAGATGGACATCGCAAGTGTGACTAACCCATGACTTGTGTTCATCGAAGATATAAAGGACAAAAGGATGAAATACATAAAGGAAGTTTATTCAGGAATTAGGAAAGTTAAACCATGACTTCATGCAACTTAGGTAGCAATGATGTATTGCTAGATGCCACTCATTGTTTGTAAAATTAGAACAGTTCTAATTTTGCTGCTAACGTTGCATGAACCTACAAGGGTCACACCTTCGAATGAAACGAACAAAAATTGGAAACCATACTCCCTATTTTAGGGAGGTTGTAGAAAATCCCCTATGGGATAGCGGAAATCGGCAACTCCCTTAGATGGGAATAATATTGGATAAATATTGTATTTATCAAATATTATTTAGAGTATGGAAAATATTTAGAGACTTAAATATTATAGAATAAGATTCTAGAAATTTAAATATATATTTGAAATTTATATAATGTATATTTAATTCCAAGATTATGTAGAATTAGATTCTACATAATTAAAAAATATATACTTAAATATATTTAAATCCAAGTAAAGATAGAACGAGATTATATAAAATAAAAATATATATATTTGGATTAAATATAATGTATATTTAAATACATGTTTTATGTAGAATAAGATTCTACATAATTAAATATATATATTTCATTTAATATTATTAAATATAATGTATATTTAATATAAACCAATTTCAAGTAGAATTAGATTCTATGAATTTTGGTTAAACTTGGATTTAAGGAGTTCAACTAGAATTAAGTCTCTGAATACTATTTAAAGGGACAAGGGCAACCAAATCATCCCTATTCCTCCTTGCAAATTTCGACATATCCCTGGGAATTCCCCTCTGGAATTTTCGACAAGTCCCAGATTTCTTCTGAGAAGCTGTTCAATATTTTTCTGGTTTTACATGAAGTGGTTATTCCGACATACCGTCGGTTTTCCAGTTTCCAGAGTTTTAAAAGGTAACTCTTCATCTTTTCACCTCAGATTCGTTCCTGTACATGGATCCTGGCTGGATTTCGTCGGATTAATTTTTCCGCTGCGCCACGGGGCATGCCGACGTGACCCAACATGACATTACCTCAGGTTTGTTGCAACCATTGAGAATTCCGGAATGGAAGTGGGAGAATATAACCATGGATTTCGTTTCGGGTTTGCCTTTGACTCCTACGGAGAATAACTCAGTTTGGGTTATAGTTGACCGTTTCACGAAGTGTGCTTATTTCTTAGATGTTATCACTACTTATTCCTTAGATAGGTTGGCCGACTTGTACATCGGTGAGATTGTGAGACTGCATGGTGTACCGAAGTCGATTGTGTCCGATAGAGATCCGAGGTTTACATCCCGATTTTGGGAGTGTCTACATACAGCTTTGGGTACCCGTTTGAATTTCATCACGTCGTATCATCCTCAGTCAGATGGTCAGTCAGAGAGGGTTATACAGATTTTAGAGGATATGTTGTGTTGTTGCATCATTGATTTTCAGGGTACTTGGGAGAAGCACTTACCTTTGGTAGAGTTCGCGTATAACAACAGTTTTCAGTCGAGCATTCAGATGGCAACGTATGAGGCCTTGTATGGTAGGAAGTGTAGAACTCTGATCTGTTGGGCCGAAGCGGGTCAGAAGTTGTTACCTATGCCAGATTTGCTTAAGGGGACTACCGATAAGGTGAAATTGATTTGTGACCGTTTGAAGGCAGCTTCGGATAGGTAGAAGTCCTATGCCGACTTGAAGAGGAAGGAAGTTGAGTATTCTGTGGGAGATAGAGTGTTCTTGAAAGTCTCTCCGTGGAAGAAAGTTATGAGATTTGGCAGAAAATGGAAGTTGAGTCTGAGGTACATTGGGTCGTATGAGATTGTGAAACAAGTCGGTCCGGTTGCTTATCAGTTATGTTTGCCATCTGAGCTAGAGAAGATTCAAGATGTGTTTCACGTTTCGATGCTTCGTAAGTATATGGCATATCCGTCGCATGTTATGCATGTAGAATAGATTGAATTGAATCCAGATTTGACGTACGATGAGGAACCTGTTGAGATCTTAGCTTCGGACATCAAGGTGTTTCGTGGTAGATCAATTGAGTTGGTCAAGGAGAGGTGGCAACGTCGAGGTGTGGACGAGGCCACTTGGGAGATGAAAGAGGATATGGAAAGGTAGTTTCCTTATCTCTTTCAGTCAGGTAATTTCGAGGACAAAATTCATTAAGTGGGGGAGAGTTGTAACACTCGAGTTTAGGAGTCGGGAGTTGAGTGTGTGATTCGTTAGACTCGAATTAATTGAAATAGACTTTGGTTTTATTTTAAAAAGGTTTGATTTTTCACTAATGACAAAAGTGTAATTTTTAAATAAGGGCAAAAAGGTACTTTTCAAATTAAAAGAGAAAGATGATGAAAAAGGGGTTTTTAATTCAAAAGTGTTCATCTTCCTCCTTAATCCCCTTTCACGTTAAAACCTCCCCAAACCCCATCGTTACTTTTCCATCAAAGCTCTTCATCATTTCAAGTGATTTCAACGAGGTAATCACGTTTTTGACTTCTCTTCTCTATTCCGAACATTTCTATGGTTTTAGATTTTCAAAAGCACCATCTTTTTAGTTCTTCAAGTTTTCAAGCTTGTGGAAAAGGATGAAACTCTAATGGATTCTTGACTTGATTTTGATTTGTACGGTTATGTTTTGAACTAATCTTGCCCTAAGACACGCATATCTTAAAATGAGGGATTTTTATCAAAAATCTCGAAATGAGTTTTTGGGGGTATTTTAAAAGTGTCAAAACTTGGGTTTTTAGTGTGATTTTGTGAAAGGTTGTTGGGATGATGTTATAGTAATGTTAGAGAGGTGTTTTGAAGGTGTTTAAAGTGTTGGAATTGGTAGTTCTCTGTTGGGTTTGGTGGGAGTACGAAAATGGAATTTTTGGTTGTTAGCTTTGGCTTGAAGTTGTTGAGAAATGGATTGTGGTTGAAATCTGAGTAGTGGCAGTGTATTGTGGATGTTTTGTGTAGTAATACATTGTTTTTGATTGGTTAGAATCTAGGAGAAACGTGGGAGAAGCTTCGGGCATGATTCTGGAAGTTGTGGAGGCTTGACTCCGCTTTTCTCGGTTTGCTTAAGGAAGTGTGGTGAGTGGAATCTTTTAAATTGGTTTAAATTGGTTCAAGTGTATGGTGGTGGAGTTGAATTATGCTTTGTAGGCCAATCCATGGTAGAAGTTAAGTTGGTAGCTTAACTTCTTGTGGGTTTTATGAGCTTTGCTTAGTATACATGATGTAGACTTGTAAAGCATGTGTTGACTATGTGTGTTGTTATATACATTGATGTATGTGATGCTTGACATGTTGAAATGCATAATGGATTGTCATGGTGTGACTTGATAGCATGATTGGAACTAGTTAAATTATCGGGTATAAATGATCGATCATTAGGATGAGAGTGTCCACACGGTTGAGTAAAATTCGCGCGTGGCCTTGGTGGCGTAAAGTCATCAAGGAGGAGTACGGTGATGTAATATTCCACCAGAAATTTTATATTATTATGTGATGATGAGTGGAATCCCATCCGTAGGGCATGTGATGATGAGTGTAATTCCATCCATGCGAGGACCGGTGATGAGTGTAATCCCACCGAAGGTAACGTTGTTGTTGAGTACGTTGGCGGTGAAAACCCCAACAGAAGTTATCCGCATATCCGAGTAAACTAATAGTTGCCAATATAGTTGTTCATGTGGTTTTGTGGTTAAGATAATTGTTATATCTTGTTGGGTATAACATGAAGTAAGATGTCATGTTATTGCATTCATGTGATGTTAGCTTGATGCTATGTTGATGGTTATGTATGCATGTGTGTTGTCTTAAGGATGGTATGCTTGAACCCTGCATTGTCGTTGTTTTTGTTTTAGAGCACCCTCACTAAGCTTCTAGCTTACGCTCTCATTTTCGACAATGCAGATCATTAGCGTGGATTTAGCAAGGAGGAAGGAAAGGGGCATTCCAAGCTTTTGTAGTTGCTCAAGTATGGTTTAGTAAATAATGTGGTAGTTTAGCAATTGGGATGTTATGTGTGTTGTATGAGCTTGTTAGACTCATGTATGTTGGTTTTGATGTTAATGCCTTGTTATGGATTTGTAAACCATGCTATGTTGTTGCCTAAATGCTTGTGTTTGAAGGCTTATGACCTTGATCTATGAATGCTTATGTGTTGTTTTTAGAGCATGTAAACCTTGCTTGTGGATGCATATACCTTTTGGCTAATTTAACCTTTTTGTATGTTTAGAATGCAAGTTTCTCTTAAGTATGGATGCCTTGGTTTTGATGCTCCGTTGTTTGTTTAAATTGTTTTGTATGTTGATTTATGGTTGCCTAATGTTGTATGAAGGTTTGTTTGTTGCTAGGCGAGTCATAAATTGCATCTAGAGTCGAGTCTTAGTGCGTTTTGCAGCTAAATTGAGGCTTGTAGTGCAGGGCCAATCGATACGCCCAAGGGCCATATCGATACGGTCCTACACTTTGGGCCTCAGTTTAAGCTTAGCGTACCGGTAAACGGGGGTGTATCGATACGCCAAAAGATCTCTAGAAATCTGAGATGTTGACGAGATTTTGGCGTATCGGTACAGTTTTTATCGTTTGACCATGAGAAGTTGACCATGGAGGGCGTACAGGTACGTTCAACCAGTGTACCGATACGGTCCCCCTAGGTTGAATTTGGTCAGTTGACCTAGTCAAGGCGTATCGATACGCACTCCTAGTGTATCGATATGACCTGCTGTAAAGATTAAAATGGGCTGTTTTAAATTGCTTGTTTGGCATGCTTGAATTGTTTCGTGTTCTTTCCGTTGACATATATCGTTTAGGATCTTTTAAAGCATTTAGACAAGATAATGTTTAAAAGAAATTTTCTAGGGTTGCTAACCGAAAGGGAGCCTTAACAGGTTTCACTCCGGTTTTCCCCGTGTAGCCCACTCGGACTGGTCAGTCGTCCAGACCGGGACGAGGGGGTTACAGGGCAAGCCTGTTTCGAAACGCAGACATGTAATTGGGCTTTTTGGCATCTTCAAAGGTTCTTGGATGTTATGTTTTAGTCTCATTTGTTTGTAAGCTTCCTTGTTAGGCTCGTGTGTATCTTTTATGTATGGTTTAGTTTCTTAAGCATGTAATTGGACTAACATGTCACTATGTAAATTTAAAGTTGACTCATGTTCTGCTTGGGTTGTTCTCTACATCGTTTTCCGCTGACTTTTTCACACATAGGATTAAATGTGACATTAGACAAGATAATTAAATGAAAAAATAGGGTTGCTAATCGGAGTGAGGCCTTAACGGGTTTCGCCCCGATTTTCCTCGTGTAACTCGTTCGGACCGGCCTGTCGGCTAGACCGGGACGAGGGGGTGATAAGGAACAAATTGGCTTCATTCAACAGCAACATCAAGAAGGATGGTTTGTTTGAGTAGATTTCCACGAAGGCTAGCATATAAATAAGAAATTGTGTTCATTGGAAGCCAAAATCCCCATTGAAGAGCCCGGCCCTAAAGCTCATTACATGATAAAGATAGGTAATACAAGCGGCCTTCACAAGATGTTTAGGAGATACAACCGTGTAAGGGTTACCAACATCGAGCTGTATATAAAATTTGATGAAGGTTTGATTGGTGAAAGGATAAAGTTAATTGGGGAATGGAGGAATCGGTTGGAACAACTTCAAAGTTAATTGATATATGTAGACCACGTTAAATAGCAGAACTCGATCCTTCAATAGCGGGAACGATAACTGAAAAAGTAATATCTTTGAAGTTGAAAACCGAAATTCTTAGAATTCATTGTTAAAATAATCGTTAAAGATCGAAACTTCAATAGCGGTTCCAAAATGTTATTGCAATCACTGCAGCATCTGACAGTTAATTAGTATCGGAACTACACGTTAGATTCCGAAACTCTTAAAAAATAATCGTTAAAGATCGAAACTTCAATACCAGTTCCCAGAGCAGGTACTACCAACTTCAAAACACGTTTGTGTCCTCCTAATTCCCCTTCTTATTGAAGAAGTTGTTTATCTAGAACCTCATAAACCTTGTTTCTAGGCTTCCAACAGCATCGGTCTTTAGGCGGCGTAGTATAGTCATGATGGAAGTTCCGAGTACTGTAGGCAATGCTAAAGTTGAAGGAGATACTAGAGAGAGTTTGAATAAAATCGTTGGCATGCCATTTGCGTCATTGGAAGAAGCATGGCAATTTTATGAGGAATGCGCAAATGAACATGGATTTAGCGTATGTCATAGAACCACTTGGGTTAGAAATGGAAATAAATACCAACAAGAGCTTTGTTTTTCAAAAGAAGGTCCAAGGAAAACAAAAGTAGACGAGGCGAAGCATTCACACTCTCCACATGTAGTGACAAGGAGCGGTTGCAAAGCTGGAGTAGTGGTCCGTGCAGAAGCTCTGGATAGATGGGTAATAAAATTGTCTAATAACGAACATAACCATGAACTTTGTCCGCCATCCATGGCACCCTTCCTTCGTTTGCATCGATATGTTATGGAGGCCGATATTTTAAAGGCTTCAACATTGCAAAATGTCGGTTCGAAACATTAAAAATTATGAAATTCTTCATGCAACAGTTTGTGGGTTATCAAACTGCTGGCTTTACTAAGAAAGACCTATACAATGCCCTCCCAAATATAAAAGCTAATGAAGTTATTGATCAGGATGTGAATGTCGTACTAGGTTACTTTGACGTGAAGAAAGAGTTAGATCTTGGTTTGTTCGTGCAAATATCAGTCGACACTTCGAGTCGTTTGCATAATCTAATTTGGATTGATTTAACTTCTAAAGCTGACTACGCTATATTCAGTGATGTTATTGCATTTAACACCACCTACAAGGGTAATGCATACGATCGACCTCTTATGCCCATCGTTGGTATAAATCACCAATATCAAACAATTGTGTTTGTTGTCCTTGCGAACGAGACCGCAGATATGTTTGATTGGGTCTTAGATAAATTTGTGGAAGCTATGCTGAAGAAGTCTCCACTTTTAGTTGCTACCGATGGAGATAGGGCAATGCAAAATGTGATCAAAAATGTTTTTCCCAATGCTAAACATCGAATATGTTCTTGGCATCTAGCTCGCAATGCACAAGCAAATATTGGGATCCAAATTTTAAAAAGAAATTTAGTAGATGCATGCATGCTTGGTGGACACCTGAGGAATTTGAAAAACAATGGGGGGACAACTATTGAGAAGTTTAATTTGGAAAAGAATCAGTGGGTGATGGAGAAGACCAACACACGACACGTATGGTCACAAGCATATTTGACGGGTAATTTTTTTACGAACATGCGGTCAACCCAAAGGTGCAAATCATTGAATGTGTCTCTGTCTATTTTCTTTAAGTGCAAGAAGACATATTTAGAGTTTATTCGTTCAATTGAAGATGTAATAGGTCAAATCCGCCTGGAAGAGTTGAACTCGAATTTTGATTGTACACAGAGTAAGGCGATGTTGTTGTCAGAATTGAAAGAGCTAGAAGGCAATGCAGCTGAAGTATATACAAGAAAATCATTTAGGATCTTCTGAGAGGAACTTAAGCGCGAGACATTGTATAGTGTATCACGTAATGAAGATGACAGCAACGGTGTTAGACGTATTTATCTTAGGAAATATAGAAAATCGGGCAAGGAATATGAAGTACAATTTCATGTTATGATGGAAACCCTAACATATTGTTGTCGTAAATTTGAGACATTCAGGTTTCCATGTAGACATCAACTACACATGCTGATGATGAAGTATAGAAAACGGATCCCAGATTCATTGATTCTAAATTGATGGACAAATAATGCGAAGGTTGTTGCCTCATCATTTGTTGACTTTAATGTTCATGCTGAAGCGAAATGCATGGCTCGGTTCTCTTCTCTTCGATCGCTTGCAAATAAAGTTTTCCATATTGCAGTAAATAGGGAAGACACCTATCGACGAACAAAAGATGGGATCCATAGACTGCGAACCAAAATCGAGGTATCTTCTATGTTGAATGATTATCATGATCAAACGACACCACTCAAAAGAGTTTGGGATCCGTCAAGGAAGAAAGGCAAAATTTCAGATACAAGGTCGAAAAAAGTTGGAAGCAAGAGTAGCCACCATTGTTCACTTTGCAATTCAGAAGGGCACAATAAAGTGACATGTCATGATTTGAAGCTAGGATTGGGAACACCATAATCCACATGTAATGATGATTTTTATGCTCCGGACTTGGAAATTTTAGATAATTAGACAGACAACATGCATCCGATCGATGAAAACGTTTGTCCATATTTTATTAAATTACATGTTTGCTTTTATTCACCGGTCAATTATAACGCGTGAAACAATTTTTTTGCCTTGTTAGGTGCAGGAGGAAGTATGGATGAGTGACTGTGGAGCTTCAAACAATCCCACTCAAACTACAGAAAAATACTACTCCTATCATCATTTTTGAGCTTTTGAATGTATGTAATAATTATATGTTGAAAGAATACTACCATCTTTGGTTATGAATGTTTTGATTAGAGGAATATGTAAGTAGTATATATGTTGTGATGATCTGTATAATAATCGGTAATTGGTTTGGTTTGGTTCTATAAAGAGTAAACTATGTTATAAAGTAATTAAAAAATGTATAAGTAAGGTAATGACAGGAAATGTTGAATTGAGCATGAGCGCGATGTACCGTGCGTTTTACAATTTGTTATAGGCTTAGAAACTAGACCTTGTACATTGCATCATTTACTTTATGATCATTAATGATGTAATTAATCTTAAAACAATTGATAGTAGACCAATCGTGTACATGATTTGTATGCTTCTTGACATGGATGTCTTTGTCTATATAATACAATAAAATAGTAAACCTAAAAAGAGATGTGCAATGTAACTGGTCGCAGAAAGTGTTTGTGTCTCTGTAATTGGACGAGTGTGGAATGTTTGTGTAACACCAAAAAAATACGCCCAAATTGTAAACCCTAAATTCGTAAAATCCCTAATTCTTAAAAACCCTAATGATTTGGGAATTTAATTCAAAAACCCTAATTGAGTTTGAGGGTTAATTTGAGAAAATTCAGATTTATAAGGCTTAATATAAAAATTTAGGGGTCAATTTGTAAATCATGAAAAATGTAGGTGCTAGTTTGCAAACCCTCATAAAGTTATATGGCTTCCCTTGTGAATTACCCAATAAATTGGGTATATATAAACCCTTTTTGGCCAGTCGCACTTAACCCCCTTATAAATAGCTTGGATTCGGCTGCATCGACTTTTTCTTCAACTTAAATTCTTTTATTATTATTATTATTATTATTATTATTATTATTATTATTATTATTATTATTATTATTATTATTATTATATTCTAAACCTAATTTGTTTAGATTACCAACGCTCAACTATATATATATATATATATATATATATATAGTCATAGTTATTACGTATAGAAATAAACCTAAGCCTTAAGTTTTAAAGTGTTGTCACTCTTAGTTATTCCCATGTTTTATGAATTGCACTCGAATTGATGTTGCCATCACCTTACATCGAAGCTGCAACCGCCCTTTGTTCATCGTTGGAGCTTTACTGTTGCGAGGTGTGTTTCTTCTAGTGCTATAAATAATTTATATATTATTTTTCTATGTGTTGGTGTTTTACCCCTTATGTGATTATTTATGTATTATGGCTTGTATGGTTGACATCACGTGCATACGATTTTCAAAACATGTTTTAATTATGACTTATGGAATATTTGATTTATGAAACATCGGATTTACGGATCTATGCTTTATGGATTTATGGACTATGGTTTATGAAGTATGTTTATGAAATATCGGATTTATGGAACTGGGTTTGTGAAATTTGATTTTTAATCATCATGTGATATGATATGGACCCGCACCTTCCTTTACCGAACATTACTCACATCCATGAATACATTCAATGATCAATTTAAGGGAATATTGTTTAGATTATGCCATCATTTCATGCATTTAGTAATTTGGCATGCCTACATTATGCCATGTATCTCACATGTTCATGCACTACTTATAATCTATAATTTACATGCCCTTAATTATGATTTAGCTTTGAATGATAGGTTATACAATTATATACAATGTGATATGAAGTATAACCTATGTTTCACATTTTAATTAAATTAATTGCATCATTTTACTTCACAATTCTTAACTTAAGATTCATGTTCATCTTACGATTTTAAGAGCCACATTTCTCTTATATTTGTTTATTATTTTGCAAGGATAAAAACTATGTTGAAAGATGCATATATGAGGATTAGAATCAAGCTTTTGGAAGAACAAAATTCCAGCCATGCACGTGAGAATAAATCCAAGAAGTTGCCTACATGATATTCTGCCACACAAGGAAATAAGCAAAATTTCAAGTGAAGCATTATGATTCTTGGCATTCAATGTTCAATTGAAGCTTGATACATGAAATTCATCATCCATATAATTATATCATATGATATAATTATAAAATAATCAAGAAAATTCAGCCAATTTGAAGTAATTATTCGGCTGGTCAAAAGAACTTTTCAAATTGGATGAATGGACGCCACTTTTCAAGCCATAACTCTTCAAATTGAAATTACATCTCTTCATGGCCGAACCGGCATGTGTCTTTCCGGCCAAAGCTTCATTTTTCTCCTATAAATAGGCTTGTAAACTCAATTGTAAAAAAATCTTTTGTCATTCTCTTGAATTATTGAAATCAAATTTCATTTGTGAGGTTTTTCCTTCACTTTTTTCTTTGTGAACATATCACTTTCAGGGCAGCATTGTTTACTTTGGTGTCTTCGATTCCAACCATTGATACTATGGTTCCTAGATTGCTATCTCGAGGGTCCAAGTCCACCCCCAACCAGCCAGATAAGTGTCACAAGATTCGAGTCTTAAGTCTCTAATACTTAAGGTTCATCTTACCTTTGAAAGCCACCATTCTTTCCTTCTACTTTCATCGATTTAATTCTCTATCTACCATCATCTCTTCTTCCATTTCTTTTATTTATTTTCAACTTCCATATTTCAATTTGAGATCTGAAAACTTTCATCTCATTCTATCCTTTCTAGCCCTTCAATTTCACCCATCTTTCATCCTACTTCATCACCAAAACACCAAAACAGCCCATTCTTCCTATCCTTCGAAATCTTTCAATTCTCAACCAAATTCTTCAATTCGTTCGACCAATCTCTTCATTTATATTCCAATTGAAAATCTGGAAAGTTTCATAATTTTCCAATATCTTTTGGTTGGTAAATTGAAGACTTCTTTCTAACCTACCCTTAAAGACTATCCTTCTAGCATGTTTCGACCACCCTACTTTCCAACCCTATAGCTTTCTCATTCCTAGACTTTTTTCCAAAATTCTTGATCCTAAACCGTATCCCTACATCCCATCTACAACATACCAAAAATGAAGCCCTTTCCAAAACCGTTCAGCCTTCCAATCGAACACTCAAAGTACCCTACCCAAAAACTATCCAACCAGTCTTATTCGACCCTACCACCCTTCCTAGTCAAAAATTCTCTCAATTGCTTCCACTATTCTCTATACTAACCTATACCAATATTGTACTTTTTTGTATCAAGTATTTGTTTGTGCAGGAATACTTGCATTCGGAGGGAAATTTTCTTGCCTTCTAGGTCCGGGAACAATCATAGATCGAGTTGTCCCTTCAAGTGAAGACATCACCAATTCGGTCCTTGATTGCAACAATTGAACCTCCCAAAGGGGTTCGTATCAAGTGGTATCAGAGGTATTTAAAGCCAAGACAAGTCTCCACCAATTGCACAACAAAAATTAAGTGCAATTATTGAAGAAAAGAAAGTACCAAGAGAGTGCCCGCAACCGGTCTCCTACAAAAGCAAAGGAAAAAAAAGAAAGAAAAGCAACAGAGAGTGCCCGAAACTGGTCTACAACAATCAAATTGAAGAATCAAAAGGTGGAATTACAAATCTACAATAAGATAGCAACCGAATTTTGGAGGAACGTCAAGAAATTGATTGTTCTCTTGCCAAGGAGGTTGGTGACTCTTCCAGAGAGTTGTAAGTGTTACCTTTTCAAACATTGTGTAGCCCCTAAACCCGGCCTATGAGAAAAAACCGAATTTAGGAAGTCATTTTTGAAAAATTTACCCTCAATTAATAAATTTTAGGTTTAAATAATTTATAAAACAAATTAATTGTTAATTAACAATAAGTATCGTAAAATACCACAATTATTTTCAAAACCCAAATATTATAAAAATATTCTAATCATTTAATAAATATATAAAATAAAATTTGTAAATACATGCTGAAACATAACCCCAAAATATAAAGTTCCTCGGTCTAAAATACGTAAATGTCCCAGAATATAAAATAATAATAATCTGATAGTCTAAAATAAGTTCGTAATGAATAATAAAATAACTGGATAAAATCTGAGATTCTCCAAGTACCACGTCGCCTAAAGTCTAGGATATCTGTAAAAGGAAAACTATGGGAGAGTAAGCTAAAGAGCTTAGTGCGTCTCTACTGTGCAAGAAAATCATAGTCGTAAAAACATAGTAATATTTTTTTTTAAATTTTTTAAAGCATAACACATAAATCTCAAGCGCAATACAATGCACCCAACTACAACCGCTAAGAGAAATGTTCCCCAGAACCTCTCACTACAACGTCACCAATTGATATGTGGTAAAAATCACTGCTTCCTCCGTACAAATCCCAACCCATACTCATACTATGATATGATGATTAGAAATAAAATTTCATAAACAAAGTTCGATAAATCCAATATTCCGTAAACATACTTCATAAATCATAGTCAATAAGTCCATAAATCATAGTTCATAAATCGTAGTCCATAAATCACGGTTCGTAAATCATAGTAAAAAAAGATTCTGAAAACGTATGCATGTGATGTCAACCATAAAAATCATAATACATATAAATAATCACATAAAGGGTAAAACACCAACACATAGACATATAGCATATAATTTAATTATAGCACTGGAAGAAAACACACCTCGCAACAATAAAGCTCTAAAGACGAACAAAGGGCGATTGCGGCTTCGATGTAATTGTCATGGCAGCGTCAATCCGAGAGGGTTTCATAAAGCATGGAAACAACTAAGAGTGACAACACTTTAAAACTTAAGGCTTGGGTTTATTTCTTTATGTAATAACTATGACTATATATATATAGTTGAGCGGTGGTAATCTAAACAAATTAGGTTTAGAATATAATAATTTAACAACAACAACAACAACAACAACAACAACAACAACAATAATAATAATGTACTAGTAAAAACAAGAATTTAATTTGAAAAAAAGAGAGTCAATTCAGTCATGAGGAAAAGGGAATTAGAATTCAATTTGAATTTAAAAGGTTGAAAAATAAATAAATTAAACAATTAAAAAAAGACGGGTGAGAGAATTGAAATTCAATTTGATAAAAGGGTTATTTATGGAGTCAGTCCTAAAACTTTCAAGAAATTTCATATTAACTTTTAAGCTTGATAAAAAATTTATTTAGTCCCTCATTCAAAATTAGGATTTAGAATTAAAATTTCCAATTGTTAGGGTTTTCAATTAGAGACTCCAAAATTAGGTTTTTAAATTAGGGATTTTTCGAATCTAGAGTTTACAATTTGGGCGTAATTTTTGGGGTGTTACAACTCTTCCACCCTTAAAAGAAATTTTGTCTTCAAAATTTTCAAACTTAGAGATAGATTCCCAAAAGCACAAATATTAAAATAGAGGCATAAAAGAGCATTATGGATCAAGTTACGAATGAGACACAGGGTTTTCATATAGACGTTAATCTTAAATTTATAGGAACGAGTATGATCACGATTGGTCACTAATCTAGAGCTCCTACGAGATGGCATAATAGTCTATCTACAAAAGGAATTAACATAGATTTAGAGTTGGTACTTGGAGTTTCTATTCAAAACATATATTGTATTTAATTTTTTAAAATAATAAATTTATCAGAAAATCCCATTTTACCCCAAAACATTTAATATGCATGAAAAAATCATTTTTGGCTTAAAATTTTATGTGAGCCTCACAGTCCGAGGGTTGAACTTAGCACTGATACCACTAAATGTAACCCCCTAAACTCGGCCTATGAGAAAAGACCGAATTTAGGAAGTCACGTTTGAAAACTTTACCCTCAATTAATAAATTTTAGGTTTAAATAATTTATAAAACAAATTAATTATTAATTAACAATAAGTATCGTAAAATACCACAATTATTTTCAAAACCCAAATATTATAAAAATATTCTGATAATTTAATAAATATCTAAAATAAAATCTGTAAATACATGCTGAAACATAACCCCCAAAATGTAAAGTTCCTCAGTCTAAAAGACGTAAACGTCCCAAAACATAAAATAATAATAATCTGATAGTCTAAAATAAGTTCATACTGAATAATAAAATAACTGGATAAAATCTGGAATTCTCCAAGTACCTCGTCGCCTAAAGTCTAGGATATTTGTAAAAGGAAAACTATAGAGGAGTAAGTTAAAGAGCTTAGTGTGTCTCTACTGTGCAAGAAAATCATAGTCGTAAAAACATAGTAATATTTTTTTAAAATTCTTTAAAGCATAACACATAAATTACAAGCGCAATGCAATGCACCCAACTACAACCGCCAAGAGGAAAGTTCCCCAGAACCCCTCACTACAACGTCACCAGTCGATGTGTGGTAAAAACCAATGCTTCCTCTGTACAAATCTCAACCCATGCTCACACAATGATATGATGATTAGAAATCAAATTTCATAAACAAAGTTCCATAAATTCGATATTCCTTAAACATGATTTATAAATCATAGTCCAAAAGTCCATAAATCATAGTTCATAAATCGTACTCCATAAATCACGGTTTGTAAATCATAGTAAATACATAATCTGAAAACGTATGCATGTGATGTCAAAATCATAATACATATAAATAATCACATAAAGGGTAAAACACCAACACATAGACAAATAGCATATAACTTAATTATAGCACTGGAAAAAAACACACCTCGCAACAATAAAGCTCTAACGACGAACAAAGGGTGGTTGCGGCTTCGATATAAGGTGATGGCAGCGTCAATCCGAGAGGATTTCATAAAGCATGGGAACAACTAAGAGCGACAACACTTTAAAACTTAAAACTTGGGTTTATTTCTGTACGTAGTAACTATGACTATATATATATATACAGTTGAGCGGTGGTAATCTAAACAAATTAGGTTTAGAATATAATAATTTAACAACAACAGCAGCAACAACAACAACAACAATAATAACAACAACAACAACAATTATCCACTCCTTATTTACATGAAGGAAAATATTCATTTTTTATTGAATGATTGACGTACCGCCGGCGAAAATATGGGGGAGAGACTATGGAATCACCTGAATCAGGAACAGGCAGATAATCAACGTACCGCCGACGATCAGTGGGGGATCACACATGATTCGCAACGGGTGTGGACTTTATATGTGGGCGGAATCTCAGATTCTCTTCATTGGAAGGGTTTATGGCAGGTATTCAATCGACATGGGATTGTTCGTGATGTGTTTATCCCAAATAAGCGGGCTCGAGATGGTGCAAGATTTGGTTTCGCTCGGATGGCATCACAGTTAGATGCTGATCGGGCGATTGAAAGATTACATGGGAAGTGGATTCATGGCGCACGTATGCGGGTTTCTATGGCTTGGAACGGATTTAAGGAATTCAAGAAGAAGACAAGGGGTATCGAAGCAAAGATGGAGAAGAGGACGGGAATCAAGTATAGTCCGGCGAAGATTACACAAACATCAACGGAGAAGGGGGGAGGCAATGCTGGAGTAAATCGGAGAGTGATTGCTGGCGTGTTGGATGAAGATAAGTGGGCAATTCTTCAATGGTGCGCGATTGGGTGGTGCGCTAAACCTTGTAGTATAAAAGTTCTGGCAGGGAGATTGGATGTTGATAAATATGATGGATTTTCGATTATGCGTCTATCGGGGTCCATGATGTTATTGATGTGTACGTCGACTAAAGTTCAGGAACGAGTGATGAATATGGAGCGTGTGAAGGAGTGCTTCACTCGAGTGGAGGTGTGATCGTCGTCGATTACAGTAGAGTCGCGCCGTGTTTGGATTTCTGTTGTGGGGTTACCAATCTATCTTTGGCATAGGAAAACTTTTATAAATATTGCTAATAATTGGGGGTCGTTGATTTGTGTAGATGATGATACTGAAACTCCTACGTCATTTGATTGTGGGCGAATTCTGGTGGAAACAGCGTCTTTTGATCGTATTGAGAAGTGTATTACGATCAAGTTGGATGCCGAGGAGTACTTGGTTCGTGTGTTTGAGACGGATGGGCAAGGACCGGCTATCGAATGCGGCTGCTATGAGAGTTTTACTTCACAAGTTTCTGGCTCTCACGAGGGTGATAGCACTGGGCAGGAGGCAAATGACCACTCTAGTCCAAAGATGAATGAGTCGTATGGTCGTGGGATTTCAGGGGAGACACTTGTTCAAGAAAAGGTGGATGCGACGGGTGATGCTTGTTGGGAGGATTCAGATCGTATGGTTGAGCAGCTGAACTTGGAGGTTGTGGCGCAGAAGGAATCGAGTCACACTGCAGCCGAGGGGCCTGAATTTAGAAATGTAGTTGTTTTGCCGATGCATCCGTCGTCCATTCCGATCAGGATCTCAAGTTCGGGCGTGGAGAAGGAGTGTCGGTGTAGGACTCTGGATGAGAATCAGCTGAGGTGGGAGAGTTCTGATATTGCAAGGATTGTAAATTCAAATTCAAACTCTTTGGATAATGTGGGGTCATCTGCACTGGTAGTTGATATCGTTAATTCAAAGGAAACAATCCTGGATAAACCAAATCTACAAACAGTTTCTTCACAACCAGTACTTGGACAAACTGAGCTGATTCGGGTTGGACAATCATTTTGTAAGGTCAGGAAATTGGTTGGAGGTGAGCCTATTGATGCGGTTGGTCGCGTGCCAAGATCAAAAAAAGGGAACGGTTCTGGGGGTTGTCGGGCAGCGGCGAAGAAGGGGACAGTGTCAGAAATTCTAAATGATGGGAGCGAGTCCGGTGGTGGTCATATATTGCAGCAAGATATTGTCGGTGAAGCTTAGGCGACGATTAAATTAGGGGTACTTATCGGGGTGAAGTCGAGTGGGCGTGAAGAGGATATTATTAAGGACATTTCTCGGATTATTACCGGGGAGTGTCGCGGTTTGTGACTGATGAAGCTATTATCATGGAGCGTTCGGGGTTTGGGAGGTAGCGCGAAACAGCGTAGTGTTCGCGAGGTGACTCGGAAAAATCAGTATGATATGGTTTTTTTGCAGGAGACGAAGTTAGAAGAGGTTCCGGCGATATTAGTGGCGAATTTGTGGAGTTCTGATAGTTTCAAGATGGCGTTTACACCATCGCTTGGGGCTTCCAGCGGTATTTTAGTCATTTGGGAAGGTAATCGCTTTAGTTTAGAGTCGATTGAAATTGATCATTACTTTATTATTCTTCAGGGGAAATGGCAAATTGAGGATTTTGTTTGTGGTATTGTGGCACTATATGCTCCTTGTGAGGTGGCTGGACAGTGTGTGTTATGGGAGGCGTTGTTGGCTCGTATGAGTATGTTTCAGGGGCCATGGTGTATTGTAGGGGACTTCAATGCTATTTTGAAGGATTCAGATCGGATAGGGGTGCTGAGATGGAGGCATTTGCAAATTTTGTCGATGGTGCGGGTTTAGTGGACTTGCCTTTGATAGGTAAACGCTTCACTTGGTTTGGCCCCGGAAATCGGTGTAGTCGCATAGATTGTTTCCTGATTTCTGCGGCTTAGTTGGATTGTTTCAGTAGTATGAAACAGGAGGCTTTGTCGATGGGGTATCTGACCATACTCCTCTAGTTCTTACATGTGATGATTGCGATTGGGGACCGCGACCATTTCGTTTCTTTAATTGCTGGATGGAGGGGAGGTCGAATGTGTTGCAAATTGCAAATGAATGGTGTAGGCTGACAGGTTTGGGGGTTGGAAATGAGAATCTTGTGGTGAAGTTGCGACATTTGAAACTCTTTCTGAAACAATGGAACAAGAATAGCTTTGGCGATGTTAATAAGTTAATTGAGGAAATGCAGCAGAAAATAGATAATGCGGATGAAGCTTTGATTGAGAACAGTGGGGATGGGGAAGTGGAGATCGAACGTCGTAGGTGGATGCAAGCATTGTGGCGCGCTATGCGCAATAAAGAGTCAATGTGGCGTCAGAAGGCACGGGCGACATGGTTGCGTCTAGGAGATCGTAACACGGCCTTTTTCCATAGAGCTGCTAAGCTACGCACGGCTAGAAACTTCATTCCAGGATTATTGATAGATGGAAAATGGATTACATCGCCGGCGACATTACGTAAGTATGTGGTATCTGCGTTTACTGCTCACTTTGCTTGTGATGTTCGGGCGGGTACTTGGCATTTTGCGGGAGTGTTTCGGCAATTGCTAGAGGCGGATAGATCACACTTGGTGTCACCTTTCACGGTTGGAGAAATTAAACGTGTGTTATGGGATTGTGACGGATCGAAGGCACCAGGCCCGGACGGCTTCACGCTAGAGTTTTACAAAAAGAGTTGGGATGTGGTGATGGATGATGTGCTACGATTCTTTACTAAGTTCCACGCTAGCGGGGTGTTACCGAAAGGTGCCAATTGTGCTTTTATTGTGTTGTTACCAAAGGTGGCGGCACCCCAGTTGCTAGGTGAGTACCGGCCTATTTGCTTGGTGAATTTGATGTATAAGATTTTGGCTAAGTGCTTGGCGACTCGTTTACAATATGTGTTGAGTGGTCTAATTAGTTACACACAATCGGCTTTTGTTAAAGGGCGACAACTTGTAGATGGTGTTTTATTGGCTACTGAGGTAATTCATTCCCTTCGGCAACGTGGCGCTAGTGGTTTTATATTAAAATTAGACTTTGCTAAGGCTTACGATTGTGTAAGTTGGGCTTTCCTGGATTCAGTGTTATCTCGGATGGGGTTTGGTGAAGTTTGGTGGAAGTGGATAAGAGAATGCGTTGGCTCTGTACGTTTGTCAGTTTTGTTGAATGGGAGCGCGACAAAGGAGTTCAGGATGGGACGAGGGTTGCGACAAGGTTGTCCGTTGTCACCGTTATTGTTTGTGATAGTGGCGGAGGCATTACATATGATGTTGGTCACAGCTGAAACATCTGGTTTGATTCACGGGGTGGAAGTGGTGTCGGGTATACGGTTGACGCATTTACAATTCGCCGACAATACGATTTTATTTTTTGATGCAACTATAGAGACTGCTCAGAATCTAAAGAGGATTTTACATTGTTTTCAAGTTTGTTCCGGTTTACAGATTAATTTTTCCAAGAGTTCTTTATATACGATCGGTGTGGACGGAGAGTTTGGCGCATCAGTGGCTGAATTGTTGGGTTGCCGGTTGGGGGAATTTCCATTTGTTTATCTTGGGTTTCCATTGGGGGCTGATCCGAGACGTTTATTTATTTGGAATCCGGTCATTGCTAACTTCAGGCGCAAGTTAGCGGGTGGAAGCGATCTTCTTTGTCATTTGCTGCTAGAGTAACGTTTGTAAATTCTGTCCTCTCATCTTTGCCTATATTTTACTTGGGATTGTTTGTAGTCCCGAAAGGGGTGATAGCGCAGCTGGATCGTATCCGTCGAGCATTTCTATGGGGTGGTGTTAGTCTTGAACGAAGGATGAGTAGAGTGGGTTGGGAAACAGTGTGTAGACCGCGACATTTAGGAGGTTTTGGGGTGGCGGATCTTCGGGTGAAAAACATGGCATTGTTGTACAAGTGGGTATGGAGATATGCATGTGATCGTGATTCGCTTTGGTGCCGTTTGATTACGGCTAAATATGGCGAACATACTCAATGGTGGAGGTTTAATACGGAGAATTTGTCGTCCATGTCTATTGTATGGCATCAAATAGTGGCTAATTCATGTTGTCCGAGTGTCGATTCGCATGTGGGGGCGAGTTTTCAATGGAAGATTTGTAATGGGCAGTTAGTGTTGTTTTGGTTTGATCCATGGATAATGCAGCAGCCGTTGAAGGATGTGTTTCCGCGTTTGTTTTCTTTGGCATTGAATAAACTAGCATGGGTGCGTGACTATTCAGTGAATGGGAGTTTCGATCATAGGCAGTGGGCGGGTTATTTCAGGCGACGACTATGGCTATTCGAGCAAGATCAAATGCGGAGTTTGTGTGCTTTGGTTCGAGAAGTTCGCCTTTGGGAGCCTCGCATTGATACTCTCATTTGGCTCACGGATGAGCATGGTGAGTTTTCGGTTCGTGCTATGTCAAAATCATTGTTGATGGATAAGGTTTGGGACAACGACTTCGGGGATTGCTTTGTGTGGCGTGTGCTAGTATCGCCTAAAGTGCAGGCGTTTTTATGGTTCATTTGGTTGAAACGGTTGCCGACGGTGGATTTTTTTAGAGCTCGTAGGGTCCCGTTGTCAGATGGACAAGGTTTGTGCCCGTGGTGTGTAACAGTGGAGGAATCGATTGCACATTTATTATATGGTTGTTCGTGTTTGAAGCAGATTTGGGATTGGTTGCGAGGATTGTGGGGAATATCATTACCTTTACCGGAGTGTTTTAATGACTTTTTTGTCGTGGATTTTCATTGTTCGTTTCATGGTTGTAAGTTGAAGTGGTGGGTGGTTGGTGTTAGTGCGCTACTATGGTCCTTATGGCTAGCTCGTACTGAGTTTATTTTTTGGGGCAAACGTTTGCCGATGGCGGAATTATACTTCCTTGTCAAATTGCGCTCTTTTTACTGGATAAATGTGGATGCTGCGAGTGAGATGATGACGGAATCGGTTTGGTGGTCTTGGCCGTCTGCATTGGTTGTCAGTCCCTCGCCGCGGAAGGTACGTATTGGGATTTGTTGGCAGCCGCCGGTTCAGGGGGTACTCAAGTTTAATGTTGACGGTTCAGCACGAGGTAAGCCCGGGCCTGCGGGTATTGGGGGTGTTATGCGCGATGAGGAGAGTCGTATCCTGGGGATGTTTTCCGGACCGTTGGGACAGATGGATTCCAATGAGGCTGAAGTGCGAGCTATAGAGCTGGCGGTAAGGTTGATCGTGGAAGGAAATTGGCACGAGCGGCGTGTGGTGGTTGAGTCGGACTCTCAGGTTGCGTTGAGTTGGGTTACGCGATCGGCGAAACGACCATGGCGTTTGTGGGAGATATTCACTGCGATTGATCAGGCTTGTCGACCCATTTCTGAGATTCATTTTCATTACGTGCCGCATGAGGCGAATGGTTTCGCTGACGTTTTAGCCAAAGAAGGTGTTGATAGATGTTCACTGTTTCTGGCTTGTATGTAGGGGTTGTTTTGGGTTTTGACGAGCCATGTCGTACTCTTTTCCTCCACTAGGGAGGTTTTTAACGAGGCATATGGTTTCGTCGTGCTGTATTTTTTTCTTTATAAATAAAATTCATACAGTTGCCGATAAAAAACAACAACAACAACAATAATAATAATGTACTAGTAAAAAATGAATTTAAGTTGAAAAGGGAGAGTCAATTCATCCGTGAGAAAAAGGGGAATTATAATTCAATTTGAATTTAAAAGATTGAAGAAAAAAAATTAAACAATTAAAAAAAAGACGGGTGAGAGAATTGAAATTCAATTTGATAAAAGGCTTATTTATGGAGTCAGCCCTTAAACTTTCAAGAAATTTCATATTAACTTTTAAGCTTGATAAAAAAATTTATTTAGTCCCTCATTCAAAATTAGGATTTTGAATTAAAATTCTCAATTGTTAGGGTTTTCAATTAGAGATTCGAAAATTAGGTTTTTAAATTAGGGATTTTTCGAATCTAGAGTTTACAATTTAGGCGTAATTTTTGGGGTGTTACAAAATATCCTTATCAAGGAGTTGATTTCAATTCCCATGATTTGCAAAAAATTCTTAAATGGATTATTGTAAAGTATTGTGATAGTACATAATGTGCATTTCTAGAATTTGTTCTATGATAGACTTGGTATTTAAGTGTGCCTAGCGCACTACCTCTATTTCTTAGATACCTACCCGGTGCATTATTTATTACTATGCTCACTATTTCAATGTGTAAAAATACTATGACACTCTTTAACTTAATGCAAAAGTTAAGAGTAATATTTGACAAATCTTTTTAAGATAAATTCATTTGGTCATAGTAGATAGAAATATTTTGTGGTCTCTTTAAGTCATTTTTTTACTAAGACACTTTGAAAATGTGGAGGGTGTCTGAAAATGATGTATCATAAGAATGCATGAATTTATAAAGTTGGATCACTCATTTTAGATTTCGAGATGACTTTTGAGAACCTAGCTAAACCACTAACCAAGAGGTTAAGTAAGAGATTGGTTCTGGACTCGTCGAAGGGGATGGATCAAAAGTCAATTGATTGAGGAATTCATGGTGAATGCCTAACTTAGTATCCTAAGTTCAATGTGGTCACAACGAAACCATAGAAACATGGTGGATACCCAACTTAGCATTCTAAGTTCAATGTGGACTAAACCTTGAAGAGTAGGCCTGTAAACGAACTGAACGAGGGTGTGTTCATGTTCGTTCTTTTAACCTTAACCGAACAAATGAACGAACACGAACATAATCGAACACAAAATTTCTTATTTGTGTTCGTTCGTTAAGGAATGTAGCTTGTTCGTGTTCGTTCATGTTCGTTCGTTTAAATGATAAACGAACATAAACGAACACAAATGAACATAAACGAACATAAATGAACACAAATGAACATATATAATGTGTTAAATATTTAAAAATTTGGGTTAATTCAATTAATTCAGTCAATTAACTGATTGTAAACCTAATTAATCTATAATTGAAATTTGAAAAAAACTCTTAATCATTAGCCGAAACCTAAAATTATCTAATAGATTAACTAATTTTGTGTTGGTTCGGTCGGTTAGTTCGGTTTAACCGAACAATGAACAACCCTAGACATATGTCAATAAACTTAAATGAACATAAATGAACGAACATAAATGAACATAAACTAACAAACATAAATTGTAACCCCTAAACCCGACCTAGAAGAAATAGCCGAAATTAGGAAGTCGCGATTGAAAACTTGTCCCTCAAGTAATAAATCTTAAGTTTTATAGTTTTATAAAACCAAAAATAATTATCAATTAAAAATCATTTTCAATTAAAACGTCACATCATTTACAAAACTCAACATTATAAAATATTCGGATAACATAATAAAATATTCAAATCAAAGTTCGTAGATGCACGCATTAAAGTAATCCCAAAATATAAAAGTCTCAAAGTATGATTACATAATTGTTTCAAAACACAAAGAATAATAATCTGAAAGTTTAATACGAGATGCTTCAAGTACCGAGTCGCCTAAAGAGTCTGAGTATCTGAAAGAAAAATAAGGGGTGTAAGCGAAAGAGCTTAGTGTGTCCTTAAGTGCAAACAAAATTCAAAATCAAAACAGCATTTCATTTTTCGATAAATTCATTTCTGAAACACAATGATTCTGATAAATCAAATTCATAAATGTTATGATGTCTAATGCATGACTCAATACCCGACTGTCAGATATCATACAGAGTGGAGGTTGCCCTCGCCAGAGTGGAGCTTACGCTCGCTAGAGTGGAGCTTTCGCTCGCCAAAGTGGAGGTTGCCCCCACGTTTTTCGAACACTATTCCGATCTCATGACTCATGATATGATTTTTTAAAACCATAAACTCGAACTCTTATAAGTGTCACATTTTCCGAAAATCAGATGCTTGATTTAAAAAAACAGTTTATATATGATACATGATGCTTCAAACATTCTTAAAACAGAATTCAGATAATTAAATCAAGCAAGAATAAAACATTTATTTAAAACACCCCAAGAAATACACCTTTAGCAACAGTAGCTTTAATGCCGAGAAAAGCGCGTCTTACGCTCAGATCTAACTAAATCAGAACGAAAAGATACCGAAGAACGTGCCTAATCAGACTGAACAACTAGAGGAGCAGGCAACTCGTTGGTCTCAAGGTCGGTACCCATACATGATCGGAGCAAGGAACGACAATGAAAAAGATAAAACGAAGAAATTAGGAAGGTTCTTCCTTCAATAACTCAAAACAGTGGCTGGTGACGGGTTGGTTTTGTCCGAATCAAAAAGGGGAAACCATTGATGGTCTTGAAACGATGAACATCAATGGCTTGGGCTTAACAGGAATGAGATTAGAAACACAAGTGCGATGGGTTATTTTAATTTCCGAGAGGGGTGAGCCGGAAGTAGGGGTTGACTCGCGAGACAAAGGTGACCGTGGTTGTCGTGCGAACGAACGCCGGTTAGGGGTTTGGTCGGAGCTTGAAACGAAGAAATGGAAGGTGGGGTTGTTATATGAGAGAAAGAGAATTGAAAAGCGGCTACAAAACCCAAAGGCATAACCTGAGTCTTACTTCAGTCGAAAAGTGTGCTTAAATACCCTGGGAAATGGGCAAATAACAAGGCACAACATTGCTCTCTCTAGGGTTCTCGCACCAATTACTGAGTTTTATCATTTATTCAAAATGGTCACTAAAATTTTTTGAAAACACCCACAATTTTGATTTATCCGAATTTAAACCCTCAACTAAATTAGGTTATATAATAAAAATCCCCCAAATTATTAGGGTTTCAAATTAGGGACTTTCCAAATTGTGGAAATTTTGGGGTGTTACAACTCTCCCTCCCTTAAAAGAAATTTCGTCCTTGAAATTTTCAGACTTAGCAACAAATCTCAAAACTATCAACACATACTCATACTTTCTTATTCTAAATTCATAATCGATTATATCAACAAAACTGAAACATCATATGGTACCTGCTATGTCATCGTGCATATGATCATATCCAACACGAGCTCCAGTCGAATATACTGAACTTGGACGTCTAATCTCGGATCTAGCTGAACCACCACTATGTGCATGTCTACCTATACTAGCAGTACAAGAAGCAACTGACCTAAGCTATCTTCTACCTCGGTGAGGTGCCTGAACTGATGCACGTGCCTGACTCTAAACGGATGAACCAATAGGTGGTCGAGGACAATTCTTCAATTAATGATCATGAGATCCACATCTAAAACACGCTTTGTTCATCAATCTGCACTCTCTATTATGTTTTTATTACAATAACCACATATAGAAATAGGCTGACGAACTTTTGAACTACCCACACTTCCAAACGAAACTCTTGGTGTTGCAGGTCTCACATTTCGATAACTATGATGAACAGACACCTCTCTAAGCCTCTTTCCAGACGAGTTGGCAAAACTTGGTTGTACAGACGTATCCGGTTGCTTCCCAACTTGATCAGAATTCTGAAGTTCCTCTTTTTCCATTAGTGCAAGAATCCTCTCAGCATTTTTAGCCCGACTAACTATGTTGTTGAATACTTTATCATGATGAGTAGCAACATCTCTCTGAATCGGCAGTCGAAGTCCCTTCAAAAACCAATCACACTTATCTTCCTCAGTCGCAACTAAACATGAACATACTTGGTCAACCTCCAAAATTCTATCTCATAATCATTCACTGGCATATTGTTCTATTTCAGATTCATAAAATCATCACGACACTTCGCTAAGAACTCAACTCCCACATGTCGATCCTAAAAAGCCCATCGAAAAAACTCTCATGTTACCTGACTAGATGGAACAGTATCTACCACTGACTCCCACCAATTTTCAGCTTCACCCTCTAACAAAGAAAAAACGGCCCTCGATTTTTTATTAGTAGGGTAATCCATCTCAACAAATAACCGTTGTAACTTCTTTAGCCAATACTCTACATCGGATGGATGTGTATCAGTTTTACCCTCAAACAATTTCATTCCAGCAACTATAAATTCTATAGAAATAGGCTTCCTCTGACCCTCTGACTGGCGAAGATAACGTAACAACTCTCGGTGCACCGTGGCACTGTCCGGTTTAACTGTCTCAGTGTCCACAATATCAAATGAGTTATCACTCCCAATCTGATGTCCTTCCAAAGGTTCATTCTCATTATCTAATATCTCATTCGGATTTTTTGTTTGTTCAACAAAAGGTATATGACCACCACCATAAACGGCGGTACGGCCTCGGCCACAACCTCAACCTCGACCTCTCACAAAGCTAGAACTCATACTTGGTGGCTTAAAAGACTATCTACAAAAGGTAATAACCTAGAGCCATATTCGGTACTAGAGTCTCGAATTTAAAACAATTCAAAATCACTTAACATCGTAGTAAATTTTTCAGAAAATTCCCATTTATCTCAAAATATTTCAGATACATGCAAAAGTCAAAAACATTTTAAAAACAACTTTTGTGAGTCTCGCAGTCCGAGGGTTGAACTTGGCTCTGATACCACTAAATGTAACCCCCTAAACTCGACCTAAAAGAAATAGCCGAATTTAGGAAGTCACAATTGAAAACGTGTCCCTCAAGTAATAAATCTTAAGTTTAATAGTTTTATAAAACCAAAAATAGTTATCAATTAAAAATCATTATCAATTAAAATGTCACATCATTTACAAAACTCAACATTATAAAATATTCGAATAACATAATAAAATATTCAAATCAAAGTCCATAGATGCATGCATTAAAGTAATCCCAAAATATAAAAGTCCCAAAGTCTGATTACATATTTTTTTCAAAACACAAAGAATAATAATCTGAAAGTTTAATTAAAATAGTTCATACTGATATAATATCTGAGTAAAATACGAGATGCTCCAAGTACTGAGTCGCCTAAAGAGTCTGAGTATCTGAAAGAAAACTAAGGGGTGTAAGCTAAAGAGCTTAGTGTGTCCTCAAGTGCAAACAAAATTCAAAATCAAAACAGTATTTCATTTTACGATAAATTCATTTCTGAAACAAAGTGTATCCGATAAATCAAATTCATAAATGTTATGATGTATGATGCATGACTCAATACCCGACTGTCCGATATCATACAGAGTGGAGGTTGCCCTCGCCAGAGTGAAGCTTTCGCTCGCCAGAGTGGAGGTTTCCCTCACATTTTCCGAACACTATTCCGATCCCATGACTCATGATATGATATTTTTAAAACCATAAACCCGAACTCTTATGAGCGTCACATTATTCGAAAATCATATGCTTGATTTTAAAACATGGTTTATATATGATGCATGATGCTTCAAACAGTCTCAAAACACAATCAGATAATTAAATCAAGCAAGAATAAAACATTTATTTAAAACACCCTAAGAAACATACCTTTAGCAACAATAGCTCTAATGCCGAGAAAAGCGCGTCTTATGCTCAGATCTAACTGAATCATAATGAAAAGATCTCGAAGAACGTGCCCGATTAGACTGAACAATTGGAGGAGCATGTAACTCGTCGGTCTCAAGGTCGATACGCACACATGATCGGAACAAGGAACAACAATGAAAAAGATAAAATTGAGAAATTAGGAAGGTTCTTCCTTCAATAACTCAAAAAAATGGCCGTTGAGGGGTGGGTTTTGTTCGAATAAAAAAGGGGTGACCACCGATGGTCTTGAAACGACGAACGTCAATGGCTTGAGCTTGACCGAAATGAGATTAGAAACACAAGGGTGATAGGTTATTTTAATTTCCGAGAGGGGTGAGCTGGAAGCAGGGGTTGACACGCGAGACAGAGGTGACCACAACAGTGATTGTCGTGCGAACGAACGCCGGTTAGGGGTTTGGTCGGAGCTTGAAATGGAGAAATGGAAGGTGGGAAGTTGTTATACGAGATAAAGAGAGTTGAAAAGCGGCTGCAAAACCCAAAGGCATAACCCGAGTCTCACTTCAGTCGAAAAGTGTGCTTAAATACCCTGGGAAGTGGGCAAATAGCAAGGCACAACCTTGCTCTCTCTAGGGTTCTCGCACTGATAACTGAGTTTTCTAATTTATTCAAAATGGTCACTAAAATTTTCTTAAAACACACACAATTTTGATTTCTCAGAATTTAAACCCTCAACTAAATTAGGTTATATAATAAAAATCCCCAAAATTATTAGGGTTTCAAATTTAGGGACTTTCCAAATTGTGGAAAGTTGGGGTGTTACATAAATGAACTTAAATAAACGAACATGAACGAACGAATTATCGAACGTTCACGAACATAAATGAACGAACAAGCCCCTTGTTCAAAAAATCATGTTCATGTTCTTTCGTTTAATAAATAAAGGAACATAAAAGAACTTCCCGCCGAACAGTTCACGAACAGTTCACTGAACGTTCGGTTCATTTATAGCCCTATTGAAGAGACTCATAGTGTACATACTAATCTATCCCTATGGCGAACGTTGTACAAGTAAAGGTTGAACTTTTGCTCTTAATAAATTCACAGCCCCTTTGGAGGTCTTAGTGAGAAAGACTTACGAATTTAGCGATATGGATGAATATCTACTCTTAATGAGTTCATAACCTAGTGTTTGGGTGGTCCTATTGAGAAGGACTATATGAACTCATTGTTAAGAAGGGTGAGTTATATACTCTTAATGAATTCAATCCGAAGACTTTGGGTGATTGTATTTGATAAGGATATATTGAATCCACCGATAAAAAAAGGTTGAGTTATTGTTCTTAATGAATTCTTATCCTAGAGTTTGGGCGGTTCATTTAAAATGAACTTGAAGAATTCACCTATTTTTTGTGAAGTTGAGTTTACAGAAAATCTCTTAATGATTTCATAGCCCTAATTCGAGTGGTTTATGTTGAGATAGACGTTATGAAATTACCTACATAATGGATGAATGAGTTTAGTCGTGTGTCATGAGTTTACTCTTATCTTTCCAAGTTCATGATCCGTTCACTTGTCAAAGAGAAGGATCGCTCATCATCACTACGTAGTAGTTCCAGATACGCTCACTAGTACTTAAGCGACTAATTTCGGTATTGCTCTTCTCATGGTTTTTCTCCTCAAAAATCATTTTATCTGGGCATTTGTGGGGGGTGTTAGAAATATTGGAGAAGAAAATTCGAAAGGTTTTTCACTCATTTACTGAAGATTTAAGATAACAGTTACATTATTTAAATCACTCGTTTAATGCATATTAATATGACAGTTACATGATTTAAATCATACTTAATATGACAGTTACAAATAAATTAATTTTTTGTCATTATTGTTGTGAGTGACTACAAAAAGAATGCTTTAGATTCACTTTTAGTGTATCTAAAAATCATTCTCACGTATTTCACATTATCGAGTAAATTTTTTGTTCGGGTCAATTTCAGGTCAACGGGAGATCGGTCGATTTTAATCGAATTTTTATGTCGGATCAGTTTTTTACATGCTATTTATGGCTTTATAAAGCCAATATAACTTTTTGGTGAATTGTGCAGCTGTTCACATCTCATATTTTTTTATTTCTTTTAATATCTTTTCTTTTTTGGGTTGTCTTCGGTTCGGGTAAAAACCAATTCGGTTCAACTAAAATTCGCATCAATTTCGTTTCGGTTCAATTTATTTCAAGTTTTTGGATTAAATTTTGAGTCATTATTTTCGGTTTAATATTACGTCTCATATCAAGTAAATCGGTTCAAATCTCGGGTCGACCTTGTCTTTGAAATTTTGTCATATCCTTTCACCTTCGTGGGACCTTCTTTGGGTATAAATTTCTTTGTTGCTTTACATATTTATAGCTATGTTGCTTCACATATTTATAGCTAATCGACTCCTTTGCAGTATTTGCCATGTTTGTCGTTGACTCCATTTAGCTGTTTTGTTATGTGTCGTTGTTACATTGAGATGTACATAGAAAAACGTGTTGAAAATTAACCCATTTTACAAGACAGTCCAACCAACAAATATTTCAGGCAAGACTTCACTCGGTTTGTGAATTACGATGGCCATTGTAATAAGATTCGGGTTTAAATAATAAGGAGCTTGAATTCAAATTGAAATATAAGGGTTGGAATTTGATTCGAGTTTGATTAGATTTCACTTTTTAAAATTTTGAGTAAATTACGTAAATTATCATTCAATTTTACTCTCAAACCTATTTTGGTCACTGAAGTTTCAAAACATTTAATTTATTCACTGAAGTTTAGATATTAAACATCTTTAGTCACTCTTTTGTTAACTTTTTGACGTCCTCCATTTACCGGCGAACAAAAAAAATTATCCAAGATTCGAATGGTGGAAAACTTCACCGGCATGAGGGAAACAATATGTGAGAAACGGGCTTCATCCGACGACGAAAGAAGAAGACCGGCAAGAGAAAAATTTTAAAAAAATTGTCCGATTCGTGAATTTCGATACACTTTATGGCGAAAATAAAAGTCAGATTCGAACTTAAGGGGTGAGACGAAATGGCTGGTGAAATTTGAGGCCGAACGACCACCATCTATAATTGTCAACAATAAACAGTAGATAATGTCCACGTCATAACACCGTTAAAAAATTAACGAAAGAGTAATAAAAATTGTTCAATCGTCAATCTTTGAGTCGGACACATCTTTTTGTAAACAGCTAGGCAGAAAACTATGGTGCAGTTTTCAACTTATATCTCGTGAAGCAAATGCGGAAGCCGATCGTCTCGCGAAGTTTGGAATTGAGAAACCAATTCCCATATTTGATTTCAAACCCTGTTATTTGATTTCAACTTAAAAAGAAAGACTCAATTCCCATATTTGATTTCAAACCCTATTATTTATGTTAAAGCACTAAGCTTTAGTTCAAGTTCAATTGAGGTGTTTTTAACCATGAGCTTCATCTTTACTTTAGAAAATTGAGAAACCAGCCCCTCCAATTTGTCGGAATTTAATCAGCCACTCTAAAATTTGGGTTTAAAATCTTATTCAGTTTGAATAGATTTCATTTTTGAAAGCTCGATTCGAAATAGGAAATTGACCTAATCAAATTTATTCGATTGAATTAGTGTAACTTAGAAAAATAGACTCAATTTGCATATTTATGTCTATTTTATAAGAATTGAGAAACTAGACCCTCTAATTTGTTAAAATCGTCGGTTCACTAATTTATATGTAAAGATTCATTAAATAAAACTCTTTAATTCTTATGCAAACAAATGAATAAAAATCAATGGTTCAAATTGACGCGTTTCCAATAACCGAACTAATTTTTTCAATTTTCATAAAATACGTAAACAATATTTTAGCAAAATGCAATAAGGGACTAACCGTCGGTATATTTAAAATAAAAAATAATATTAAATAAAAAATAATAATAGTATTAATAATTATTAATATATAAATAAAAATAAATACTAATTAAACATATACCGACAACTAAAGCCGTTGGTATATGAATCTTATACGAACTCACCATCAGTTAATACATCGACTTATACTTATGGCTTGCCCCTCAGCAAAGGTAAAATTTATAGTGACAGACGTACCGTCAGTAAATCGTCGTTGTTATATATGTACAATATATACCGACGGAGGTCGTCTGTCGGAATAGATACACTAATTTGTCGAGGTAAACTATACCTATACCGACAGTTACGTTCGACGGTATAGGGTCCCAACATCTATACCGAGAGTTGTCTGTCGGAGTATCGCTTTTGTTCGTCGGTACAAGATTTTGGACCATATACTGACGAATTTAAGGTGTTTTAACGACAGCTTTCTGTCCGTCGGTGTATATCATTTTTTTTGTAAATTCTCAGTTTTCATAGAGGAATATATTTTAGGCATACTATAAAAAATGTTCCTAACATTTGGCCGAATAGTCATTTTAGTCCACATTGTTTTTTTGAAGCAATTTAACCCTCAACGTTTCATTTTGAGTCAAAATGACCACTCCGTAGATGAAAATTATTAGTCAACTGATAATAAATGGCTTGAAATGGCGTATGCCAAACTTACATGACAATGCACACCGTGATAGCAATGACATATAGACAAATATGCTGATTTTATATAATGACACATGAGTTAAATTTTAAAAAATTGTATATAATATAAAATAATTCCTCTGAGGTGTCATTCTGTTAAGTAATTTCAAGTTGTTTATCGTCAGTTGACTAACAATTTTCATCCGTAGAGGGGTCATTTTGACCCAAAATAAATCGTTGGGGGTTAAATTACTTCAAAAAAAAATAGAGGCCAAAATGAATATTCACTTAATGTAATTTTTGGTATTATGCCTACATTTTATAATTAAACCAATTTAAAATAAAAAATATTAAACTCATGAGCTACTAGAATCAATTTAAACATTTGAATTTAGTTCGGTCAATTGTTTAATCTATTTGAACTTTTTTTTTGAAATAAATTGGGTTATATTCGAAGTGATAGGATTACAAAGGTATCACACCGCAAACATTGAAAATTCAATGTGTACAATAAAATTTTAAGGGTGTGAAAGACATTAAATTACAAAACCTATCACTTTCACAAGGACTTCAACAGTCTTCTGATGAAATTCAGCAAACAACTACTTTGACCAGAGTGCTCTATAAAGAAATTAAATTCTTCTGTTACTTATTCTTGGCATTTCGACACAACTACAAAAGAGAATCATAAGCATATACAGATCGACCTCCTTCGTTGACAAGAATGCTCATTGATACTCGTCACTCGAACGTTAAATTGTCAAAAAACAGACAACTGTCACAAAGACAGACTAAAATTACTATAAAAGCAGACGAAAAAACTGCCATAAAAGTAGATGTGAAAAGAATTTGACAAAGAAAAAAGAAACAAAAAAATTGAAAAGAAAATATTTATCAGATGAATTTTATTTATATACAAAACCAGTAAAATGATCAAAGGCTGCCGTCGGCGAAGAAAATATATCACGACTAAAAAAGCTTTGATAAATTTAGAAAATTTCTTTTAACTGCCGCAGAGCAGATGAAAAGTTTAATCTATTTGAACTTAAATTTTAGTTAACATCGGATATTAAGTTCGTGTACTTTAACTTGATCAATTTTAGTTTATGTACTTTTGAAATTTTGAAGTTCAGTCTTGACTCAGATGACATTTGGACCGTACGATTAAATTATAATGATTAGAATGAAGAAATTGGAGAACATGATTAAATCTGATACTATAAGAGCAAACATCATAATTTGAATTAACAGATTTAATGGATATCGTGAAGATTAAGATTTTAAAGTTTAAGGATATCATAATCTGAGACTAATTTAATTTTCATGACTTAGTTAATATTCGCTGAATATAATGGTAACACACATTGTATTTTTAGAGAGAATTAAAGTTTTAATTTAAAAACGATTTTTTAAAACAAAAACAATTATAAATTTTAAACATAAATTACAAAATAAATATATACGGAAGTAAACTTTCATACCCAAACCGAATATATTCTGAAGTTTGGGTTCTTAAATGAAAATGGCCATGCAAAACCCGACCCAATATTTTGTAGGGATATAAGAAGGGTTTTGGTAAAATATTGAGTTTAGTATTTGTTTATCGAATGATTAAACCCTTTGTAATGTTTATGTTTTATAGTAAATTTTTCTCTCGTTGTAGGGAATGTAAAGAAGAGAAGAAAACGAGAGAGAGGAAATATGAAAGATGGTAATCTTGATATTATTTCGTTAAACCAAAGATAATGTATTTGAGTACAAGGCATTGCTTTTTATAGAAAGCTTAACTAACTTACTAAAACCCTAACGGGTATAACAAAAATTTCTATGACTAACTAACCAAGCTGACTCAGCAGCTGTTATACTACACTTCCTACGTTTTTCCCTTCTTTTTTTCCTCACGACGCATGTAGCCAAAAAATCAGCACATCTCTTCTTCACCTTCATCTCCTTCTTCTAGAGCTTCTTCATGTATTGTAGAATCAGTACGCTGAGCATAAAACGATTCCTTAAAATCATCTACTATGTAAACTCCTAGTTTTTCTCGTAGTCGAAGAAAGAAATCTGTAGATAACAGATTTTGTAAATATATCAGCAATTTGATCAATGGCAGGTACATAATTTACCATTATGACCCCTTCTGCTATTTTTTCTCGCACAAAACTGAGATCAAGCTCCAAATGCTTCATCTTTGCATGATGAACAGGGTTTGATGCATGTGCTATGGCACTCGTATTATCACACCAAATAACATGTGTGGTTCCTGAATGAACATAAAATTTCAACTAACAGGGACTTGATCCACATTATGTCAGTCATAGCATTAGCTAGACTCTTGTATTCAGCCTCAGCTGAAGAATGAGAGACAGCACTTTGCTTCTTCAAACTCCAAGCAATTGGATTGTTTTCAAGAAATACACAATATCCAGATGTGGAACGTTTATCATCTACATTAGCTCCCCAGTCAGAATTCGAGTATCCCACAAGATTAGCACACGAAGTGGAGGCTTGAAACAACAGACCATGATTGATCGTACCTTTCAAGTACCTTAATATTTGTTTCACAGCTTTCCAGTTGGTATCTAAAGGAGAGTGCATGAATTGACTAACCTTATTTATAGCAAAATGAATGTCAAGCCTAGTATTGCAGATATGCTGAAGCATGACTACGACTTGTCTATATAGAGTGTCATTAGGATTTGGGTCACCATCTCGAGCTGATAAACGAAGGGTTGAAACCATTGGTGTTGGAGCTGGAGCAGCATTGTACATGTATGCCTTTTGTAACACTTCTAAAATGTGTTTTTGTTGACTGAGAATAACTCCTTTGTTGGTTCTCTAAACATTCATACCCAGAAAAAAAAAACTTAGTTGACCAAGATCTTTCAACGAGAATACAGTGTTGATTTTCTTAATAACACTGTCTACTTCAACAATATCTAACCCAGTTACTACAACATCATCCATGTATACCATGACATATACTTTGTGACCATTAGGATTTCTATAATAAAGGGACATGTCTGCCTTTGATGATGAGAAATGCATATGGTCTAGTAGATATGATCTGAACTTGTCAAACCATGCACGAGGGGCTTGTTTGAGCCTATATAATGACTTCCTTAGCTGGCAAACAAGTTTTTCACCATTAGTTCCTTTTTGTTCAAAGCCTGGAGGTTGCAACATGTAAACTTCTTCTGTTAATTCACCATTTAAAAACGCATTATCCACATCAAATTGTCTTAGAGACCAGTTGTTTGCAAGAGCTGGACTGAGTATCACTCTCACTGTCACATGTTTCACGATAGGACTGAACGTCTCTTGATAATCGAAACCAACCTTTTAGGAATAACCTTTCGCAACGAGGCAAGCTTTATACCTCTCTATACTACCATATGAGTTCCTCTTGATTTTAAAGATCCATCTGCAGCCCATTGGAACGCGACCAACAGGTAAAGGACCAAATCCTAGGTTTCTTTTTGAACTAAGGCATTAACTTCCTTGTCAACTGCTAGCTTCCACTCTTTGGATAACAATGCTTGTTGAATGTCGCTTGGTACAGAAGAGTCTAACTTGACTGAAAAAACTTTTGGTTTAAAGATTCCTGCTTTTAGACCTAGTGACCATGGCAAGAGATTCTGTGATTGACTTGTGTAATCACCTATTTTGTTCGGGGTGTTAAACCTGTTTTCTTTCCTTTTTAGTAATGAGCTTTGATACTTTTGTTAATTATATATATATATATATGTGTGTGTGTGTGTGTGTGTGTGTGTTGTGATAAAAATTAAAAAATTAAAAAAGAAGAAAGAAGAAAAAAACAAAAAAAAGTATATATATATATTATTACTATTAGAGTATCTATTATTACTCTTTACTATTATATATACTATTATCGTATATTATTATTATCTATTACTCTTATTATTGTTTATTATTATTTATGATTATTATGATTATTATCTCCTACTATTTATTATTATTATTTATATTATTAGTATTATCTACCGTTATTATTATTATTATTATTATTATTATTATTATTATTATTATTATTATTAATGCTTTCGAATAGAGTCTAAAAATTGAAAAAAAAACTGATATATATAATAAAAGCCCACAATATTAAATAAATAAAACCCAACAATATCGTATTATGGCTACGGAGGAGAGTATGTGGCGTCAGAAAGCTAGATGCGAGTGGATTAGAGATGGTGATCAGAATACTCGTTATTATCATGCGATTGCAAGTGGCAGGTGGAAACGAAACACTATCGTATGCCTTAAAGATGAGCGTGGTGATTGGATTTCGGATCCGGAAAATTTGAAGAAGCTAGCAGTGGATTTCTTTGCGAATCTTTTCTCTTCTGAGGGGGCTAACGGCTACTCTTTTAATTGCCGTGGTTGTTTTTGCGGGCTTGATCAACAGGATAATGAGGCGTTGGAGATGCCTCTTTCTTGTGAGGAGATTCGTTATGCTCTGTTTCAAATGCATCCATCTAAATCGCCCGGGGTGGATGGGTTTCATGCATCCTTTTATCAGCTTCATTGGGATATTGTGGAGGATGTTGTTTGTAGCACCATACATTGTATCTTTTCTACTGGCGTGGTTGATCCGGATCTAAACAAAACTCTTCTTGTGCTCATTCCCAAAGTAGAGACGCCTGAGACGATTGCACAGTTTTGGCCTATTGGTTTATGTACCGTGGTGTACAAGATTCTTAGCAAGATTGTGGTCAACAGATTAAAGCCGTACCTACCCGATTGGGTGTCGGAGAACCAAACCAGCTTTGTCCCTGGCCGCTCAATTACGAACAATGTGGTTATTGCCCAGGAAAACATTCACTCCATGCGTGGTAATAAAGGTAAAACAGGATGGTTTGCGATTATGGTTGACCTTGAAAAAGCATATGACCGTTTAGAGTGGTCATTCATTGATGACACTCTCGCTGATCTTGATGTTCCTACTCATTTGCGGTCACTTATCATGAGCTACGTCTCATCTGTATCTACTCAGATCCTATGGAATGGCTGTCCGACGGCGAGCTTTCAGCCTTCTAGGGGGATTCAGAAGGGTGACCCACTGTCACCTTATCTCTTTGTTTTGTGTATGGAGCGGTTAGCTCAATCTATTCAACGTGAGGTGAATCAGGGTAGTTGGAAGGCGTTTCATTTTAAGCGGAAGGGGCCATTGATTTCTCACCTCTTTTTCACGGATGATCTTATCTTATTTGCGGAAGCTTCCCTAAGCCAATTTGATGTCGTTAGTTGGGTTCTGCGAGAGTTCTGTGAATGTTATGGCCACAAAGTAAACATCTCGAAAACCAACATTTTCTTCTCCCACAACATTCATTCTACTCTCCGGGAGGATATCAGTGGAGCTTTTGGCTTTAAATGTGTTTCTGATCTTTGTAGATATCTGGGAGTCCCTCTTATTCATGGAAGGATTACCAAAGAAACTTATCGATACTTGATTCAAAAAGTGGCAGATAGATTGACGGGTTGGAAGGCGCGAATGCTTTCTTTTGCTGGTCGCATCATCTTGGCCAAATCTGTCCTTGCGACTATTCCTATGTATTCCATTCAATCGGCCCGATTGCCCAAGTATGTGTGTATTGAGATCGAACGTCTGATCAGAAACTTCGTTTGGGGACATTGTAGTGACAACAGTGGGACTCATGTTGTTAATTGGGATGTGGTTTGCTCACCAACATCTAATGGTGGATTGGGTCTGAAGAGGATGGAATGGAAAAATGAGGCATTTCTTCTGAAACTAGGCTTTATCATGATTTCGGAACCAAGTCGCCTTTGGGTTCAAGTAATGCGTTGTAAGTATGGCATTCAAGATGAGATTTCGAATACTTTACCGAACATGAGGGGCTCGCGTCTCTGGACATGTATTAGACTCGTTTGGCCTGATCTCTATCAGAACCTTGTATGGAATATTGGCGACAGACAACGTGTTGACTTTTGGAGGGATGCTTGGGTTGATTCTCTTGGTCCCCTTTTTCGTTACCTTAATCCTGGTGAGGATGTTATTAATCAAAGTATAGTTGTTAGGGAGATGGTTACGAACGATGTGCAATGGAATTGGGGTGAGTTTGCAGATTTACTCTCACCTGATGTGGTTCAAAGCATAGTAGCAATGAAACCACCAACTTTGACGAATATTTCTGATAGTCCTGGTTGGTTGCTTTAACCGTCTAGACATTTTAGCGTTAAATCTGCTTATAGGGTGCGTGCTAATTCAAGCTCAATGTTAGCGGATCCGATTTGGAAGGCTTTAGCAAATTTCTGCGGTTTGCCTCGTATAAAGATTTTTCTCTGGCAGGTTTGTCATGGCCGTATTATGACGAACGTGGAGCGTGTTCGTAGACATCTTGCAAATGATTCTAGTTGTATGCTTTGCAGAGCTGCTATCGAAGATACTTCTCATGTTCTCCGCGAATGCATGACGGTCAAGAATCTATGGTTGCAGCTCGTTAAAGCTGATATGGTCCCTGCTTTTTTTGGTTCCAGCATTAACCATTGTATTTTGGAAAACCTTATTGACACGCAGCGGTTTGCTCAATGCTAGGGGGACTGGGACTTGCTTTTCGGTTCAGTGATATGGCTAGCCTGGAAGCGACGTAACGCGGCTGTGTTTGGTGCTTCCTCCGACTCTCAAGAGTCCTTGTTGCAACAGGCTCAACAACACTGGAAGGAGATGCTGATGGCGAATGTCCAGTAAGAGCAAGAGTCGGCCTCTCCCTTGGCTTCTCGAGCTGCTGTGAAGTGGTGGAGGCCCCTGTCCAGCTGGAATAAGCTGAACGTAGACGGGGCTAGGAATACATCGACAGGGTTTGCTTCGTGTGGTGGTTTGGGGCGTGATGCCAATGGTCTTTGGCATTTCAGTTTTCAAAGAAAATATGTGCTTGCTTTGTGTTTGAGGCTGAATTATGGGTTGTGTATGAGGGTCTTTCGACGACGTGGGCGCTCGGTTTTACTAAGGTTATTGTTGAGACAGACAATAGGGAGGTGTATAATGGTTTGCTGTTGCGAGAGCCTTCGAGGCTTGCATCTAATTTGCGCAGCCACCTCGTGGAAATATTATCGAGAGCTTGGGATGTCAAGTTTTCTTGGGTAAGGCGAGAGGCGAATGGGATAGCGGATAAGCTCGGGAAGATGGCGATGGATTTACCATTGGATTATTATAGGTTCCTCGATCCTCCATTAGCAATCCGAGATAGCCTACGCATGGAGGCCATAACAAGTGACGAGTTCGAAGGGCGGAGTGGCATTGATTGAAGGGGTCGTTGGGTGCTTCTGGTTCCAACAGTCCTGCGTGAATGGTTGGTGCTGCTATAGGCAGCTTTGGTTTCGATTTTGCTTACTTGTCAGGATGGTTGGTGTCGTGTTTTGTTTGATCGATTAGGTTCACGTGTTTAACTTTGGCTTTACCTTGTATTATAACACTACTACATGCACTCTTTTTCCTCCGTTAGGCTTAGGGATGTTTTTTAATGAGGCGTGTAGTAGGTGCTTCCCCTATCAATCAAAAAATAAAGCCCAACAGTTTACTAAAGAGTCCATTACATTTTTATATACATATTATAAGGCTCGTTGGCCCAAATAATAAAAAACCCTAAGTCTGAAAGAACCCTAATCTTATGTTTTGTTTTGCGCAACCAACTACCAGCCGCCAGATCTAATCTAAATCTGACGATTACCCCTCAGAAGGAAGCCCTAGATCCCATCTTTTCGCCCTAGCGCCGCAAGATCTCAGCCGTTGGATCGGGCTTGTGCATCTGACGGCTCAAGATCAGTCTCTCCAGGCGCGTGTGATTCACGCGTGACACTTCACTGCCCAGACGCGCGCGTACATCACACGCCCACCTCTTCGAGTCTCTTCGCAACTGTCTAGATTTCACCGGCGGTCAGGATTAATCCACGACGTTGATATGTTGTCTACCAAGCTCTTTGGTCCCCCCTCGAATGAAGCCATCTGGTCTCTTCCTAGACCATGCATGGTGAGCCGGTGACAAGTCGTCCGGTCCCTTCCGGGACCATACAGGGTGAGCAAGTGAAAGGCAAACGTCGGTAAAAGGGTTTTAATGTTTTTTGAGTCCGATCTTTTTAAGAAAAAAAATGAAAAAGAGAAAGGTTTTTTTGGAGGGTTTTGATCTCGTAAAATGAGGTTTTTTTTGGTTTCGAAAGGTTAAAAAAAGAGAAAAAGGTTTTTTAAGGTTCCGGCGCTGGTAACGGCGACCGGAACCCTAACGACGCCGGGAGAAATGAGAGAAAGAGGGCTAGGGTTTTCGGGGAATGATTTTCAGAAGTTTAAAAGGGGTCAAAATGATTTTAAAACGACTTTTACAGTGATTTAGCAAATTAAAATTGGGCTAATCCCTTTTTAAGGGTTCCCGTGTCTGGTTATTTACACCGCGAGGGCTTCTGCGTTTTTAAATTCCATCCCAAGTCCCGGTTTGTTTCCAAACATTTTCAATCTCGTCCCAATTTGGTTTCAATCGGTTTTCGAACGGGATATTTACTTTTTCGGTCCTTTAAAGTTTCCGCGTCTTTCCAATAGGGTCCCTATTTTGCATTTTAATCACTTTTTAATGGGTTTATTACAATGTTGGTGCCCGTCAGTTTACTTTTTTTAAATTCTGCATTTATCCTATATTTCGTCATTCATGCATTTGCCCCTTTTATTTATGTTGATATCGAATGTATGTCTTGCATGTTATTATGTTCGTTTATGCGCATATATGATACATGTTTTTTAATTTGTGGTATGAGCATGTTATTAGATAGGTTATTGTATGCCTTTCTTAAAAATTTGTTAAAGCATGTGTAATTTATGTTTTATTTTATGATGTGTAGTATAGTTTCATTATGTAACATGTTTTTTTTATGTGGCATGCCTAGTTGTTTTAATGACATTCGAATATGTTTGTTGTGACATGGATTTTATTTGTCATCCATGTGACTCCTTAATGTTTAAATTCGCATGTTAATTAATTTTAATCATAAAATGGAGATACCTATTAATTCACGTATTCGGGTCGAATATACTAGCTTATTGGATATTGCTCGAATATTTGGATTAATTCGAATCGTCTAAAGGTAAACCCGTAAATAATTAAAACGAACAAGACCATGGCATCATTCTTTATTTGCTTGCATCATACATAAAGGTGACGTACGGGATCTGAACCCTAAACTAACACGCCAGTCAATCTTATATGATGTCGGTTTAGTCTTTGGTCCGGTGTACCATCATCCTTTTTAATTAAAAGTTTAATTAATTTGAAGCTACCAATTTGGATAAGCTCGTATGATTAAAGTCCAATTTTCAATTAAGAACCCCTAATTAAAGTCATTTTAAATTTCGAATAATTTCTATCAATTTAAAAGTAACAATTGTTTTGGTACCGATTTCCGGGCGTGATAGGGGTGCTAACCCTTCCCCACACGTAACCAACTCTCGAACCCTTTCAATTGAATCTCTAGTTTAGTTTTTACGGTGTCCGACCTACCTCTGTGGCCGGTGGCGACTCCAAATAAAAAAGATTTCTTAAAAGGTTTTTTCTAAAGATCATTTTTTTTAAATCCCCCTTTTAATTAAACGTTTCAAAAAGTGTGACTTTAGATAAGAAAAAAACCTTATCACAGTTTGGCGACTCCGCTGGGGAGAATTTTGTTTTTCAAAACAAAAGAGAGTTAAGCCAAAGAAATAATTGTTGCTTTTAATGATGGAAATTTTTGAAATTTAATTTGACTTTAGCGAGGTGGTTCTTCCTTGAAAATAGAACTTTAATTACACGAGCTTCGATAATTGGTGGTCTTTGAATTAATTTTTCATTTAATTTCAAAGGAATCACTGACATGTGTTGCATCATGATCATTAAGCTATATACCTGAGCTTTGTCCATTAAGTGGGAGTGAAACGCCCATACCCACATGAGCATTCCTCCACGAGTCGATAATTCACTTCCGGAATCTACGCCTTTGACATGTGAGCAGCCCTCCACGTCACTAGGTTGTGCTTTCCCCCGAATCGAAACCAATTCGCAAGCTTGTAATGGGCCAGAATTGGGGCTTTTGTCACCTTAGTAGGTGATAAGGTAGGTTCGGGTACCCTTGCTAGAACCGAACCCACATGTGTGAGAATTTAAGAAGCCCACCCCAATTAGAGCAATGCGGATAACCGTAGAATTATAATTCATGCTATTAGGTCTTGCATCGTTAATTTGCTTTGATGTGTTTCCTTTTGCTTGTTTTTATTCAGTATTCATTATTGTTGTTACTAATCCAGTTGCCTTTTTTGTCTTGTTTTGCTTAATTGCTTTTGCATATTCATGACATGTTCATACGGAGTGTTGATTTGAGAACAGTCTAAAGTTGAAAACTTTCACAACGGGAGAAAAGAGTCCATAGCAACGAAGTTCTCAGAGCGCGCTAATTTAGAAAGAGGGGACGAGAAAAATTTATTGAAAATCGTACCCTACATATTTATTTTCTTGCCTCGTTGTGACAAGGCTTGATCTCCGTTATGGAAAGTTGTTTAATGAGGATGTTCTTCGAATCAACATTTCCTTGTATTCGATTTTGTTTTTTTAATTTGTTGCCTTCAATCATTTGTTTCAGTTATGCATACACATTTCATGCATTACAACATTAAGTCATGAGATTAATTGCTCGGGGTCATGGCAGTATTCGTGACTATCGAAGATTCCGCATCCACACTTTACTCGCCATCAAAGGAAGCAAATGGAGGAGAGTTTTGCTAAGTTAGAAGTGGACTTGAGAAGGGTCCGAATGAGGCATATGATGGCCATGAATCTTTCTGTGAGTACCATCAGATTGCGGGGCACGAGATTCAGAGTTGTCTGGAATTCAAGCAGTTTAGTTCAGGAACTGATGGACAATAAGGAGATTTAGTTCCTCAAGGAAGCTTAAGAGTTGGGATGGATGACCAGCTTAGCAGTAGTCAAGAGTTTTTATGCATCCAAGTTTGCTTTGTGCTTGGTTTTGCTTGTTTTCATTTCATTGTATTTTAAGCTTTTCCCTAGAGTAATGTGTGGAATTAACTTTGCTGCCCTTTGCCCGAAGGTAGCAAGGATCTTTTTGTAAGGGCCTAAGATTGCATGTTTAAATATTCAATGAAAGGATGCATTGTGTTTCAGTTGCCTTTTCAATTTGTGTGTATATATTTGTCTATTGAGTCCCTGTATATCAATTGCACAAGGGACATTGACCTTGACCCCAAAGTTTGACTTCGAGCCGCCTTTGTCTAGTGGAAATCGAAAGCTTTGAAGATGATGAATATGTGGTTTACACTCCGAGTTAATTTGGTCATCTATTGAGTACACATACTATTAGGACCTTCGGGAGAATAACTAAAAACCTTCCACGCTAAAAGAAGAAGAAAAAAGAAAAACAAAAAGAAGGAAAAAAGGAAAAGACAAAAGAAAAAACAGAAGAAAAAGAAAAAGACAAAAGAGAGAATAATAAAAGCGGAACAAAAGCACTCCAATGTTCGAAGCCTGGTAATAGGCATTTTCGGATACGAGTGTGGAATTTTTTGGGCACTCCGCTGTAGCAAAAGACCAATAAGGTTGCTATGCACCATTCACTTTAGCTACACGAGTGATGGTAATATTTTCAAATCATGACAATGTCGAGTAGCTTAGGGATTTGTTATTTACTCCATCATTTATTTCGAGCCAAAGGAATGTGATGAGTTGACTTTCTCAAATCATAAAGAATTGAGACAAAGTAATAATGATAAAGGCAAGGCCTATAGAAAGTAAGTCTAATTGATTAAAATATGAAATAGCTCGGAGAGTATGTCACACTTTCAAACATCAACTGAGTTTTCGAGGTCTCCTAGAGACATGATGCTTGAGGCAATCTTTGGTAAGCCATAAAAGTGTCGTTCGTGCACTTGATATTCGGGGTATTTAATCTGGCTTGATATATCCACAATTTGAAAAGAAATTCTAGTTTTTGAAAATGCATCTCATTTTGAAATTAGAAGATACAATCTAAATCTTTTTGTGAACACACAATAATTTTTTCCCATTCCTTCAGGGATAAAGTTTAAAATGCAATTCCATGAATACAAAGACAGCTTGTCAGTGGCTATGGTGAGGATTGTAGTAAGTTCCTACATACTACAGTTCAGAGACTTGAAGCGAATTTCTTTCGAAATACCTTGATTAGTTTAGAAGATGAAAGTAGACCTTAGTGAACTCAAGAGAAAAAGTTCAGGGGCTTGGGGGCATGTGCCTTGCCTCTAATGTTGAGAGAAAAGTCGTCATGTTAAGACGAAGAGAATGGTTGAGCACCTAGTTTGAGAAGGGGGCAATGTTTGAGAACGAGCATTACGAGAAGTGCTATGTCCAGTCTGACCAGTGGAAGTCAGCAGTCATCTCTCGAGAAGAGAACATAGATTTAGATTTGACAAGGATGAGAAAGTCAGAAGAGACTAAGAAGAAGAAGAAGGTCAAGATTGACCAAGCCGAAGAGTGAAAGCGTCTGAGCAATTTTGATGTCATAATTCATGCATCATTTGTAGTTAGGCATCCCGAGGATTAGGGGCATGCTTACTCACATCATCATATCATTTTTACCTATTTGTGACATGTATATTAAAGCTTTCCCCATAAAAGGAACCCACATATTTGTTCGGGCTTTTGGAGAATGGAACCCACCTATCCGTTCGGGCTTTTGGAGAATGGAACTTGCCTATCCGTTCGGGCTTTTGGAGAATGGAACCCGCCTATCTGTTCGGGCTTTTGGAGAATGGAACCCGCCTATCCGTTTGAGCTTTTGGGGAATGGAACCCGCTTATCCGTTCAGGCTTTTAGAGAATGGAACTCGCCTATCTATTCATGCTTTTGGAGAATGGAACCTGCCTATTTATTCGGGCTTTTAAAGAATGGAACCTGCCTATTTATTTGGGCTTTTGGAGAATGGAACCCGCCTATCCGTTCGGGCTTTTGGAGAATGGAACCCGCCTATCCATTTGAACTTTTGGAGAATGGAACCCGCCTATCTATTCGGGCTTTTGGAGCATGGAACATGCCTATCCGTTTGTGCTTTTGGAGAATGGAACTCGCCTATCTATTCGGGCTTTTGGAGAATGGAACCCGCCTATCTGTTCGGGCTTTTGGAGAATGGAACTCGCCTATCTATTCGGGCTTTTGGAGAATGGAACTCGCCTATCCGTTCGGGCTTTTGGAGAATGGAACCCGCCTATCCGATCGGGATTTTGGTGAATGGAACCCGCCTAACTGTTCGAAATTTTGGAGAATGGAACCCGCCTATCTATTCGGGCTTTTGGAGAATGGAACTCGCCTTTCTATTCGGGCTTTTGGAGAATGAAACATGCCTATCCGTTCGGGCTTTTGGAGAATGAAACTTTCCTATCTATTCATGCTTTTGGTGAATGGAACCCGCCTATCCGTTCGGGCTTTTGGAGAATGGAGCCCGCCTATCCGTTCAGGCTTTTGGAGAATGGAACCCGTCTATCTATTCGGGCTTTTGGAGAATAGAACCCGCCTATCTATTCGGGGTTTTAGAGAATGGAACCTGCCTATCTGTTCGGGCTTTTGGAGAATGGAACTTGTCTATCCGTTTGGGCTTTTGGAGAATGGAACCCGCCTATTCGTTCGGGCTTTTGGAGAATGGAACATGCCTATCCGTTCGGGCTTTTGGAGAATGGAACCCGCCTATCCATTCGAGCTTTTAGAGAATGGAATACGCCTATCCGTTCGGACACTTTGAGAATGAAGCTTTTATTGTCCAAACCCCGAAGGATTGAAGAATGTTGAAATGAGAAGAACAACTTCAAGCCTCGACGACAGTTGCATTTTCTCGTACCAACTTCCAAACCGCCAATAGTTCAAGTGCATGGTGACTCGGAATCCAAACATGGAAGTCGGACAAAATTGGTGCTTATGGTCTTTTCTTTATTCTTGTTCCACAAGTATAAGCAGAGGGGGGCAACTATAATCACCTATTTTGTCTGGGGTGTTAAACACATTTTCTTTTATTTTTAGTAATTGGCTTTGATACTTTTGTTAATTATATATATATATATATATATATGTTGTGATAAAAATTAAAAAACTAAAAAACAAAAAAAAAACAAAAAAAAAGTATATATATATATATTATTACTATTAGAGTATATATTATTACTATTTACTATTATATATACTATTATCGTATATTATTATTATCTATTACTCTTATTATTGTTTATTAATATTTATGATTATTATCATTATTATCTCCTACTATTATCATTACTATTTATTATTATTATTATTATTATTATTATTATTATTTATATTATTAGTATCATCTACCGTTGTTGTTGTTGTTGTTATTATTATTATTATTATTATTATTATTATTATTATTATTATTATTATTATTATTATTATTATTGTTATTAATGCTTTCGAATAGAGTCTAAAAACTGAAAAATAAACAAACTGATATATATAATAAAAGCCCACAATATTAAATAAATAAAGCCCAACAGTTTATTAAAGAGCCCATTGCATTTTTATATACATATTACAAGGCCCGTTGGCCCAAATAATAAAAAACCCTAAGTCTAAAAGAACCCTAATCCTATGTTTTGTTTTGCGTAGCTGGCTACCAGACGTCAGATCTAATCTAGATCTGACGGTCCAGATTACCCCTCAGAAGAAAGCCCTAGATCCCATCTTTTCGCCTTAGCGCCGTAAGATCCCAGCCGTTGGATCGGGCTTGTGAATCTGAAGGCTCAAGATCGGTCTCTCCAGGCGTGTGTGATTCACGCGTGACTCTTCATTGCTCAGACGCGCGCGTGCATCGCACGCCCACCTCTTCGAGTCTCCTCACGACCGTCTAGATTTCACCGGCGGTCAGGATTAATCCACGACACCAATCTGTTGTCTGCCAAGCTCTCTGGTCCCCCCTCGTACGAAGCCTCACGTGCACACTAAAGAAAAGCAAACATCAGATAAGGCCAAAAAACGCAACAAAAATCAGAAATCACAGAGGCAAAGCAACAACCAATTGCAGAGACGAATATCGAAGAAAATTATCAGCAATTTCATGTATTTAGAAAAGAAAAAAAATTTAATTTCTAGGGCTATATAAACTCGAAACATGCAATGTCAAAAAGGGGGTTTTCGGAAAGAGAACTTTTCAGAGAGTTTTGTAATCGAAAGTTTCAATCAATACAAGCAGAAAGGAATTTACCAGAGGTATATAATTTTTTTATATTTCATTTCGATACCAAAAAATACAAGCCATCCGGTCCCTTCCGAGACCATGCACGGTGAGCCGGTGAAAGGCAAACGTCGGTAAAAGGGTTTTAAAGTTTCTTGAGTTCGGTCTTTTGAAAAAAACAAAAACGGAAAGGTTTTTTGGGGGGGTTTTGATCTAGTAAAATGAGTTTTTTTGGTTTCGAAAGGTTAAAAAAATAAGAAAGAGGGCTAGGGTTTTCGGGGAACGATTTTCAGAAGTGTAAAAGGGGTCAAAATGGTTTTAAAACGACTTTTATAGTGATTCAGCAAATTAAAATCGGGCTAATCCCTTTTTAAGGGTTCTCGTGCCTTGTTATTTACACCGCGAGGGCTTCCGCGTTTTTAAATGCCATCCCAAGTCCTCGTTTGTTTTCAAACGTTTTCAATCTCATCCCAATTTGGTTTTAATCGGTTTCCGAACAAGATATTTACTTTTTAGGTCCTTTAAAGTTTCTGCGTCTTTCCAATAGGGTCCCTATTTTGCATTTTAATCACTTTTTTAATGGGTTTATTATAATGTTGGTCCCCGTCAGTTTGCTTTTTTTTAAATTCTGCATTTATCCTATATTTCTTCATTCACGCATTTTCCCCTTTTATTTATATTGATATCGAATGTATGTCTTGCATGTTATTACGTTCGTTTAATGCGCATATATGATACATATTTTTTTTAATTTGTGGTATGAGCATGTTATTAGATACGTGATTGTATGCCTTTCTTAAAACTTTGTTAAAGCATGTGTAATTTATGTTTTATTTTATGATGTGTAGTATAGTTTCATTATGTAACATGTTTTTTATGTGGCATGCCTAGTTGTTTTAATGACATTCGAATATGTTTGTTGTGACATGTATTTTATTTGTCATCCATGTGACTCCATAATGTTTAAATTCGCATGTTAATTAATTTTAATCATAAAACGGAGATACCTATTAATTCGCGTATTCGAGTCGAATATCCTAGCTTATTGGATATTTCTCGAATATTCAGATTAATTCGAATCGTCTAAAGGTAAACCCGTAAATAATTAAAACGGACAAGACCATGGCATCATTCTTTAATTTCTTGCATCATGCATAAAGGTGACGTACGGGATCCGAACCCTAAACTAACACGCCAGTCAGTCTTATATGATGTCGGTTTAGTCTTTGGTCCGGTGTACCGTCATCCTTTTTAATTAAAAGTTTAATTAATTCGAAACTATAAATTTGGATAAGTTCGTATGATTAAAGTCCAATTTTCAATTTAGAACCCCTAATTAAAGTCGTTTTAAATTTCGAATAATTTCCATCAATTTAAAAGCAACAATTGTTTTGGTACGGATTTCCGGGCGTGATGGGGGTGCTAACCCTTCCCCACACGTAACAAACTCCCGAACCCTTTCAATTGAATCTCTGGTTTAGTTTTTACGGTGTCCGGCCTAGCTCAGTGGCCGGTGGCGACTCCAAACAAAAAAAGATTTCTTAAAAGGTTTTTTTCTAAAGATCAAATTTATTAAAAAATCCCCCTTTTAATTAAACGTTTCAAAAAGTGGGACTTTAGATAAGAAAGAAAAAATCTTATCACAACTTGGTAGTAGTCCTTGAAGTTGGCACAGATACAATTGCACCATCAGTAGGCACATAAATAGTTGCATCATCAACATGTATTGGCATAGTTGTATCATTAATAAGCATTGGCTTAGTTGCATCATCAGTAGTTGGCAAAGCACTTGAACCAGTAACATCTGGTGAATCTCTTGAATCACCAGGGCTAGAATTCTCTGCATGTAATAAACCTTTCATACTTGTTTTGGGTGAATTTGTTGAAGAAGCTGCATTACTTATATTTCTTGAATTGTGTTCACGATCCTTAGATGACTCCTCAAATTGTCGTGTGTCTGACAAGCTTTCGACACGATTTCCTTCACTCGATGAACTAGAGGGACTGGCTGAATATGAAGGAAGCCTTGTACACTTTGGTGCAACAATCTTTACAGGTTCTAACCTTTCTGAAGATGGTTCTTGAGGAAGATGTTGATGCGCAAAGGGAAACACAGTCTCCTTGAACTGAATATGTCTGGAAACATAAACTCGACCATCAGGACTGAGACACTTGTAACCATGTTGTTGTGAACAATACCCAAGAAACACGTACGCCTTTGATCTAAACTGAAGTTTATGTTGATTATACGGCCTTAGGAGTGGAAAACATTCACAAACAAATACTTTAAGGAAAGAATAATTTGGCTTAGCCTTGAACAACTTCTCATAAGGTGTAAGACCTTGTAACACATTATAAGGCAACCTATTTATAAGAAAAGGTGGCAGAATAGAAGGCATCAGTCCAAAATTTAAGAGGAAGTGATGCTTGAGCTAAAAGAGTTAACCCAAGCTCAACAATATGTCTATGTTTGCGTTCGACAATGCCATTCTGCTCAGAAGTATAGGGGCAAGTAGTCCTAAACTCAACACCTTGTTCATTAAACACAGAAATTAAAGGCTTAAACTCAGACCCACAATCAGTTTGAACATCTTTTAACTTGCAGTTAAACTTCCTTTCAACTAACTTTTGAAAGGTAAGAACTATATTAGAAGCATCTGACTTTCGAGCTATGAAATATATCCACGTATATCTTGTATAGGCGTCAAAAAAGCTTATATAATAAATTGAATTATTAGATATAACATGTGCAGGACCCCATAAATCAATTTGTACAAGTTGCAAAGGCTGACTATAAACAATTGTAGAATCTTAAAATGGCAATTTGTGACTTTTACCAAATTTGCAAGCATAACAAAAAGAAGCAACTTTATTATTCATATTGCTGGAAAGTCTACATTCTTTAAGCACTTTGGCAAGAGTGTGGTCAGAAGCATGACCAAGCCTTCTATGCCATAGCTCAACATTGTTAACAGAAAAACAATTGTTATAACAATTAGCAAGACAAAAATCAGAAGAAGAATTGCTTGAAGAAATATTTCAAGTAACAGCACAAACAACCAAATCTGGAGCAAGAGAAGACTGTTGAATCTCGTGAACTCCACTGGATTGAAGCTTGTATAGGCTATTACTTTCTTTCCCTTTAAGAATTACTTGTTGAGTTGCTAAGTCCTTCACAACACAAAACTCATCATAAAATTCAATATATTCACTGTTATCTTTAGTAAAACAAGATACAGACAATAAATTCTTTTTGATAGAAGGTACATGTAAGAGTTGATTAAGCATAGGAGGCCTGGAACCAGTGAACAATGATGCTTGTCCAACGTTAGAAATAGAAACATTTTCACCATTGGCAACAGAAATCTTACATGTCCCTTGATACTCATTCGAATTGATCAGATTGGTTGCATCTGAGGTAAGATGTACAATGGCACCTGAATCTGGAAACCAGGCTGCCTCTCCCATCTGATTGTTCGAGAAATCGCCAACCATGTTAATAGAACCATCCTCAAATGATTCTTGAAGTTCTACTGAGGAATCAGCAAAATCAGTGTAGTTCACAGGATAACTGTTGTTGATTTCAGTAGCAACCCCAATCCCTGCAAATGATTGATTGAACTGATAATAACATCTACTAGCCAGGTGACCAAATTTTCCATAAATCTGACATTGCACACGTGAACGGCCTCCAAAACTACCACCACGTCCTCGAAAATTCTGCTGAAAACTTTGTCTTCCAGACTGAACAAATGGCATAACTCCCTAATGTACAATTGGCTTAACTCTCTGATGTGAAACACCATTAGCATAATGAGTTGACAGTGGTATCCCTGTCACAACTCCCCGTCCTACTTGAGAAATTTTATTAACAAATCCAAAAGCATTCGCATTATCAAAGAAAGATGAAGAATTCCCTTGAACGGGAAAATTTCCTGAAAAAGAACTTGAAGATCCACCATGAAGAGAATTGGGAAGAGACCCTTGTACCATATTCACAGAAAGATTCTGCGAAACTAAACCTTGTTGGCGAGCTTCAGTGTCAAGAAGGACCCTACAAACACCATCAACTTTTTAAGGTTATTGACTAGATGTAATCACGACTATCACGGGTTCATATTCTAATGGGAGGACAATATTGCTGAAATATGCATGGTTTCAGTAAGAGGGTTACTAGTTGCAGCCAAACTATCGCAAATCGATTGAATTTGTCCCAAGTGCTCTTTCATACTTTGATCTCTTTTTCTCAGGCTTCTCAACGAACAATGTAGGTGCATGAGCTTAGTGGTAGAAGAAGTCGAAAAAGCGTGTTGCACCTTTTCCCAAATCTCTGATGCAGTCTTGCAGCCAACTAAAGAAGGCAAGATGGACGGACTGGTGATAGAGGTAAGAAGCCAAGAGCAAAAGGCACTATCTTCTTGTTTGTAAAGAATGTAGTCTAGATTAGGAACCCTTTCACCTTTTTCATTGACAACGACTTGAGTAGGGATTGAAATCGTACCATCAACGTGATTCAGTAACCCAAGACTTTCGATCGCAAAGAGGACATGTTGCTTCCAAAGCAAGAAGTTTGATTCATCCAAACGAATGGTGATTGTTTTTTTGGTAAATGGTTTTGAAGAACTCATATTGGAGGAAGAAACCTCTAATACCATGTAGAGAATGTAAAGAAGAGAAGAAAACGAGAAAGAGGTAATATGAAAGATGGTAATCTTGATATTATTTCGTTAAACCAAAGATAATGTATTTGAGTACAAGGCATAGCTTTTTATAGAAAGCTTAACTAACTTGACTAAAACCCTAGCGGGTATAACAAAAACTTCTATGACTAACTAACCAAGCTAACTCAGCAGCTGTTATACCTAATACTCATTTATGGAGATAAACAATATCAAATCATGTTAAATTTTATCTTTTATGCATAGAGCGTATAATGATCTCGCTCTAATTATTTTTCAAGGTTTGAATCATTTTCAATTCAATAAATAAATTTAACCATGGCAAAAAAACTCATGGAGATTGTTGTAACGAAATATATCAAATACTATTACCATTTACCCTTCATAATTTTTTTTCAAAACCTAATGGAATTCAAAATATAATATTTACGTATTTTCTTTGTAACAATTATTAAAAGAAATAATAATAATTCAGTTGATTTTTCATACGTATGGAAGTGATATATATTGCCATATCGTTTACCGTTATATAGACCTTTCCCTTAAAAAGAAAAGGGTAAATTATGTAAATATCAGCAAATTTTATTCTTAAACTTGTTTTAGTCAATGAAATTTTAAAATGTTCAATTTACTGACGGGAGTTTAGACATTTAACATTTTTTGTAACTCTTAAACCCTAAACAGCCAGAGATGATGATCGCTCAGTCCCAAATTTCACCAGCCACTTCGTCTCGACCCCTTTGTAATAAAGGAGTTGCCACCGGTCCCTTTTATTGTATTAGGTGGTCTAGAAACCTAAAAAACAAACCATTGAGGGTTTGAGGGCACGATTACGTGTGGGGAAGGATTAGCACCCCCATCACGCCTATAAAAATGGTGCTTACCTGATCACTAATATTTTCTTCGTAATCCGAATGAATGTGTGCAAAGATTAATGAAAAAATCCACAAAATTCTAAAAAATGACCAAAATTCGCTCACGACTGAGTAAACCCAGGTCAATTTAGACGCAAAGGGATTAAGACATTAATCTCTAAAATCCGAAAATATAGTCTCGCATAGGAGTTTTTTCCGTTCCCCAACGGCTAGGGGAAGACCGAATTAACCCTACTTGAGAAAATATCTCGTTTTTTATGATGCAAGAAAATACTTTTCAAATGATATTTTATTTGTCCCTTTTATTAATTTCTAAAACCCGGAATTTTATTTAATAAATGTTTAGTGAAACTAATCCTAAAAAGGCTCTACTTGGAAAATTTTAATTAAAGGTTATATTAAATTATCTAGGGAAAGTTACCAAGTTTATTCAGAGTGTGTTATTTGAGAGGACCTAAATCTATGGTATTTAGCATCTAACATATTTTAAAGTTGGCTTTTTCTAATCTATGCATACATGTATAGATTAAGGGTCAATTAATAGCTTGTATTAAATAAAAGATTCTACTTGAAAAAAGAACAATCATTTAATGTATTACAAAACCCGAAAAGATTCTATTAAAAAAAATTTCTATCTAATGTATTACTGTTTAAGCTTTAGGGTTTATAGTTTTAGGGTTTAGTGTTTTATGGTTTTATGGTTAGGGTTTTAGGGTTTTAGGGTTTTGTGTTTTAGGGGTATAGTTTTATGATTAGAGTTTTAGGGTTTTAGGGTTTATTGTTTAGGGTTTAGAGTTTAGGTTGTATGTTTTTATGGTTAGGTTTTTAGGGTTAGGGTTAGGGTTATGGTTATGGTTTGTGTTTTAGGGTTAGTGTTTTAGTGTTTAAGGTTCAAGTTTTAGGGTTTATAGTTTAGGGTATAGGATTTAGGGTTTTGTGTTTAGATTTTTCAATAGAATCTTTTAGGGTTGTGTAATACATTAAATGATTGTTGTTTTTCAAATAGAATCTTGTATTAAATTTAAGTTATCAAAATGACCTTTAACCTCTACATGTATGCATAGGTTAGACAAACCCATTGAAGTTTATAGTTAAATCTAAGATCCTGAGGAATATTTACTAACATGTTTAAAGAAATTAAATTAAAAGTGTACATTAAATTACAAATGTTTTTCCTAAATCTAATAAAAACCATTTTTATTAATTATCATTGATCTATTACCCTAAAATTTTAACATGCCAATTAGCATAACAAAATGAATAAGTTAAACAACATAATAAACATGAATAAAAAAAACCAAGGATCAAATTGCATAAAAAAGGAATTAAAGAACTGAATTAAAATGAAAAAAGGACTAGAGTGAAGAAATTACAAACAATGGGGTTGAATCGTGAATTTGGCGAAAGAAGGGCGCGTGTGAAACCGATATTTTAATTTTTGATATAACTAAAGCACCTAAGGACTAAATTGAAAATGTGAAAACAAATTTTTAAGTCCTCAAACATCTCTATATGTTTTAAACAATATGCCTAAGTTAAAAACTAATTTTATCAAATATTTTCTAAGTGTTCTTAAAGCTAAAATAGTGATTTTCGAGTCACCGTTTCAAAACGGCCTAAGGCATTTCGAAACGGTTTTGAAACCGTGAGTTCATGTTTCGAAACGGGTATCGAAACGATTTCAACACTGCCAACCCGTGTTTCGAAACAAGTTTCGAAACGGCTTAAGAATATTGAGACACCATATCGAAACGACATCCAGTGTTTCGAAACGGCTTTAAAACTGATTTGGAAAATATGACCGTTGAATGTTTTAACTGATTTTAAACAAGTCGTTAAGGCGTATCGAAACGATCTCAAGCTGTTTCGATACGATCCTTGACAATGGCAAAATGTTTTGAAGCAAGTTTCGAAACGGCTCTTAGCGTATCGAAACAGGTTTAACCGTTTTGATACGGGATCTTTAATGCACCCCAATGGCTCTTTCTATTTTGGCCTGTTTCGAAACAGGGTCGGGCGTTTCGAAACGGTTGGTTGCAGACTGCATTTATGGAGGGAAGATAACACCCCCAACGGCTCTATTGATGAATGCAACAACCACAACGGCTAGAATTCAATGAGAATGTATAAAAGGGACCTCTAAAAGCTTCAACAACAACTATTTATCCTAAAGCAAACATCCAAACATCAAATCCAAGCATTTGTGCCTAAATCCCATTATTGTCTTGTAACCCCAATTGTATTTTTCATTCTTGTCATTTCAATTGGGTTGAGTGCTTGTAATTGGGCTATATTTTGTATTGAGAGATACTTGTTTAGCCAACAACTTCTTTGTTTCAATTGTGTGAGGATTGGGTCAAATTTTGGGTAGAAAATTTGACCGAAAATTGTAAGGGTTACCTCCTTAGCCTAGAAAAGGGGAAGAGAAGTTAGTGGAATTATTGCAAATCCTTAGTGAAACTAAGGTAGTGGATGTAGAGTATATTTGGAACTTGAACCACTCTAAAATTTCTTGTCTACCATTTTTATTTGCAAATTCCACCACCAAGAACTTTAAAAATCCAATTCACCCCCTCTTGGTTTATTTCGATCATTCGATATACTCAACAATTGGTATCAGAGCCTACCTCTTTGAGGATTAACAACTACAAGAGGAGTTCCTAGGAAGAGTGTGATCATCAAAAAAATCAAGAGATGGCATCTACCTCCGGTTCGAGCATGTATGAGTCTCAATCCACTACAAAACCACCTTTCTTCAATGATGACAACTATCCGTTTTGGAAGAATCGGATGCGCCTCTTCATCAAGTCCAACGATTACTTGGTTTGGGATGTCATTGGAGATGCCCCCTACATTCCATTGAAGCAAGATAGTGAAGGGAAGATGGTTTTGAAGAAGAAGATGGAAATGAGTGAAGAAGAGAGGAAGAAGATCCAAATAAATGACAAAGCTCATCACATGCTCTTTTGTTCTTTCGGTCCGGATATCTAATCCAAAGTCTCATCCATTGAGAGTGTCAAAGAAGTGTGGGAAACTCTTGAGACCACCTATGAGGGAACCAACGGTGTCAAAGAAACTAAGATTGGAATTCTCAATCTTAGTTATGTGAATTTCAAGATAGAGCCCGATGAGACGGTGTCCAAGATGTTTGATCGCTTCTCGGCCATAGTCAATGGGCTTAAAGGGTTTGGAGAGACTATACCAGAAGACAAGCTTGTCCGGAAGCTACTCTACTCACTTCCCGAATCTTGGGATGGGAAGAGAGCCGTCATCATAGAAGCCAAAAATTTGAAGAATTTAAAGCTTGATGAGCTAGTGGGTTCTCTCCTTACTCATGAGATTATGAAGCAAGGAAGGGAAGAAGAGAAGAAGAAGGAAGAGAAAAGAGTAGAAAATCTAGAGGTGGAAAAGAAGAAGATGGGAATAGCTCTCAAAGCTTCATTACTTGATGAGAGCTCTTCTAGTGAGGAGGATGAGCTAGAAGAATTGGCTATGATAGCCAAACGATTCTCACACTTTATGAGTTCCAACCGGGGAAGAAAAATTCAAAGAAAGATGGACTTCAAAGGTAAAAACAAAGAAGAAGCAAGGGATCAAATCATTTGCTTCGAGTGCAATAAACCCGACCACATACGTTCAGAGTGCCCTCAACTCAAGAAGAAGGGCTTTGAGAGGAAGAAGAAGCTCAAAGCCAAGCTTGCTACTTAGAGTGATGAGGAGTCATTCGAGGATGACGAACAAGAAGTGGCCAACCTTTGCGTCATGGCACTTGAAGAAGATTCCTCCATGGTAACCTCTAACTCATCATCTTTAGATTTTATATATGATGAATTAAATGATGCATATGATGAGTTGCAAGAGGTCTATGATGAATTAGTTGAGAAATACAAGGAGTCGGTCATTAGGAATAAGAAAATTATTTCAGAACTAAATGATAAAAATGACTCACTTTCTCAAGCTAATTTAAAATTTGAGAAAAAGATATTAGGGTTGAAAGATGAACTAAAATTCTTCTAAGATGAAAATATTGACCTTAATAATCTTCTTTCTCAATGTAATAATGAACACCATAAGGTGTTAGATGATCTTAAAAAGCTCAAAGAGTCTTTTAAAAATGTTGGTAGTGTGAAGCATGAAATAGGTGAATATTCAAAAACTAACCAACCTAGGAAAAAGACTAATTACTACAAACAAGGTAGCTTTCCTAGACATAGTAGAACTAAAAAGATTAGAAGTGTAACGGTTCCTAAGGAACTTGTAATATCTAATAACATTGTTGCTATGTCATCTTGGATTCCTAGGGAACCAAGTTATTGGGAGCTAACACTCATGGACCCAAAATGATTTGGGTACCAAAAATAAAAGTTTAATATCTTTGTTTGTAGGGGGAGCATTGCTACAAGGCCAAAGCACAAAGTCAAAACTCATGGTACCTTGATAGTGGATGCTTGAGGCATATGACCGGAGACAAGAGTAGATTCATGGATCTAAAGCCAAAAAGTGGAGGAGTGGTGACATTTGGTGACAACTCCAAAGCCCACATTAAAGGTATTGGCTCCATAGGTAATCACTCTACTATTCTTATTGAAAATGTCTTGTATGTCGATGGTCTTAAACATAACTTGTTGAGCATAAGTAAATTTTGTGATAAAGGATTTAATGTTTTATTTGATAAAAATGGGTGCAAAATTGTTGACATTAAATCTAATAATATTATGCTCATAGGTCATCGCATAGGTAACATATACATGGTGCATCTAGATGACATACATACATCTCATGCATGCTTGGTAGCTCAAAATGAGATTGATGCATGGTTGTGGCATAGGAAACTAGGACATGCTAGCATTAGTGTTTTAGAAAAACTAGTTTCCCTTGATCTAGTTAGAGGTTTACCCAAGATTAAGTTCTTAAACGATAAAATTTGCGATGCATGCTCTAAGGGTAAACAACATAAGTCTTCCTTTAAATCCATTAATGATGTTTCTACAAGTAGATGTTTACAACTTATCCATATGGATTTATTTGGGCCAATTAGGACTATGAGCTTGGGTGGTAAATCTTATGCATTTGTTCTTGTTGATGATTTTTCTAGATTTACTTGGGTTCTATTTTTAAGTACTAAAGATGAGGCTTTAGAAAAATTCATCACATTTTCAAAACTAACCCAAAATGATCTTGAACTTAGAATTTCTCATATTAGAAGTGATCATGGAACCGAGTTTCAAAATTTAGGGTTTGAAGAATTTTTGAATGAAAATAGTATTAACCACAATTTTTCGGCTCCTCGAACTCCTCAATAAAATGGGGTAGTTGAGAGGAAAAATAGAACTTTACAGGAAATGGCTAGAACCATGCTTTGTGAAAATAGTTTACCTAAATATTTTTGGGCAGAAGCCACAAACACCGCTTGCTATATTGCTAACCGAGTAATGATTAGGCCAATTTTAAAGAAGACACCTTATGAGAATTTAAAATCTAAAAAGCCTAACATTAGCTATTTTCATCCTTTTGGTTGCAAGTGTTTTGTTTTAAATAATGGAAAAGACAACTTAGGTAAATTTGATGCAAAAAGTGATGAAGTTATTTTCATAGGATACTCTTTAACCTTTAAAGCCTATCGATTATTTAACAAGAGAAATTTAGTAGTAGAAGAATCTATACATGTTGTATTCTATGATAACCTCCTTCCAAGGAAGGATTCTTGTGATGATGATGATGTAGGAATCATAAATTCCTTTGATAGAGGAAAAACTTCAAAGGAGGATGAGATTCCAACAAAAGAAGAGGACACACAAGATCCACCTCTTGAAGCCTTGAAGGACTTGGCTCTTGAGGAAAAGGAAGTGAGCTACCCAAGGGAGTTCAACTATGTCAAAGATGGTGAAATCTTGGGTGATCCATCCAAGGGGGTAACCACTCGATCTTCTCTTAGATTAATGAATCATGTTGCATTTATCTCATGCATAGAACCTAAGAATATAAAAGAAGCACTGAAAGATGATTTTTTGATTATGGTTATGCAAGAAGAGTTAAATCAATTTGAGAGAAGTAATGTTTGGATATTAGTTGATAGGCCTAGTAATCAATCTACCATAGGAACTAAATGGGTCTTGAGGAACAAGCTAGATGAGAGTGGTAACATTGTGAGAAATAAAGCTAGACTAGTAGCACAAGGTTACACTCAAGAAGAGGGAATAGATTTTGATGAAACCTATGCACTCGTAGCTAGAATGGAAGCCATTAGGATGTTGCTAATGCATGTTATCATGATTTCAAGCCTTTTCAAATGGATGTTAAAAGCGTGTTTTTAAATGACTTTATAAATGAGGAAGTGTATGTGGAACAACCACCGGGTTTTGAAGACTCAAAATTTCCAAATCATGTTTTCAAACTCACTAAAGCTCCTAGAGCTTGGTATGAAACACTTTCAAACTTTTAATTGAAAAAGGTTTTGAAAAAGGTAAGGTGAACACTACACTTTTTATAAAAAGGTATAAAAATGACATCTTAGTAGTACAAATTTATGTTGATGATATAATTTTTGGTTCTACTAACGAATGTCATTGCAAAGAGTTTACTAAGCTAATGCAAGGTGAATTCGAGATGAGCATGATGGGGGAGCTCTCATTCTTTTTGGGACTCCAAATCAAGCAAAAGAAGGATGACACCTTCATCAATCAAGCAAAGTACATAAAGGATATGCTCAAGAAGTTTGGCTTGGAGAATGCAAAGCCTCAAGCCACACCTATGAGCTCTTCTACAAAGCTTGACAAAGATGAAGGAGGTAAGTGTGTTGACTCTAAGCTTTACCGTTCTATGATTGGATCATTGCTTTACCTTACCGCAAGTAGACCAGATATCTTGTTTAGTGTTTGCTTGTGTGCTAGGTTTCAAGCTAGTCCTAGAGAGTCTCACCTTATAACCGTTAAGAGAATCTTTAGGTACATTAGAGATACTCCTTTTTTAGGTCTTTGGTACCCTAGAGACTTCACCTTCAACCTTCATGCTTATTCGGATGCGGATTATGCGGGATGTAAAATCGATAGGAAGAGTACTTCGGGAACTTGTCAATTCCTAGGTAGCATGCTCATATCTTGGTTCTCTAAGAAACAAAATAGTGTAGGCCTTATCTACCACCGAAGCCGAGTACATAACCTTAGGGAGTTTTTGTGCTCAAGTCCTTTGGATGAAGCAACAACTCTTAGATTATGGTATTAAAGTTGAAACCATACCCCTTAAATGTGATAACACTAGTGTCATATGTTTGACAAAAAATCCCATCCAACACTCTAGATCCAAACACATAGAAATAAGGCATCATTTCATTAGGGATCATGTCCTTAAAGAAGATGTGGTTATAGAGTATGTTGACACCTTAAATCAATTAGCGGACATATTTACAAAACCTTTAGACAAAGAGCGTTTTTGGTCCCTTAGGAGAGAGTTAGGTCTAACTAGCCTATCTTGATCTTTTAGGACCTATTTTGTGCTTAAAATTGCTTGATCTTGTGAAATGCCATGTTTATGTGTTTTTACTCCTAATTTCATCCATGCCTATAGCTAGGGGGAGTATGTTTATATTTGCATATGTTTTTCCTGCTCATTCATGTCATTCATGCAAGATAGGCCTTAGAAAATTTCATTTTTCTGCACTTTTAGAGCCTCATCTGCACTTTCAGGCCCATGTGTATCGAAACGGGACGGATGCTACAAATTTCTATATGAGAGAAGCGTGTTTCGAAACGCCTTCCAAGGGTTTCGAAATGTTTTTGCTACTGCCAATGGGTGTATCGAAACAAGTTTCGATACGAGTCAATGGGGATTCGATACGGTCAAACCCGTATCAAAACGGTCAGCTGGTGTTGAAAATCGGTCAAACTTTCGTGCCCGCGTTTCGAAACGGTCGACACTGTTCCGAAATGGGTTAGCGGACTGCTTTAAAGGGGCTTTAATGTTAAAGTTTAACCTAAATTAAAACTCTCCCAAAAACCCTCAAAACCCTAAAACGTTTTTCTCCTATAAAAACCCTCTAAACCTCATTGTTTTTCATCAAATCTTGAGGGCTTTTACTCTTAAACACAAGTCTAAGCAAGCATCAACAATCTTGTGCAAGGATTTTCATCTATTCATCCAAAATCCCAATTTAAGGTATATTTTCATCTTTTTCTTTTTCCTTAAATTTATATTCGAATATTAGGTTAGAAAATTTTAATTTTGTATAGTTTATGTGTTTTGATACTTGGGTTTTTCAAATCTTGTAAAAAAATTTCAAAATATTCAAATTTTTTATTCGAATATATAAGTTTTCATTCGTATTTTCTTTACTGTTTTTAATTGTTTTTCTCTTAAATTTTTTGTTTTGTTTCTTTGTTTTTAAAAGTTATTTTTTAAACCTAAGTGGGATTTACCATTGGATTGAATTAAGAAATTTCATGCATACACTTAAACTTGTTTTCAAATTGTTTGCTTTATGTTTTTAGGATGTCTACGGAGAACGTTAACAAAAAGCGTAAGACCGGTCAAACAAGTGAATCGAGTATTCGTCATGATCTCACCCAACTGTTAAAAAAAGTCTTCGGACTCAAGAGATGAGGGATCGTTTCAATTATGTCAAGGAGTTTGAAATTCGTCGTGATCGTGTTGTTGACCTCGCGTTTCTTGACTCCGAGCGCTTTCTCTTTCGTTACCTCGACCGTTTAAGAGAATGGGATTTCCTTGTCTTGTTGAGTATCCGGGTGTTTGCTACAAGCACATGGTTCTTCTCTTTTACTCAAATGCTCAATTTATTAATAGTGAAGACAACTCCAAAGTGGTTGGCCTTGAGTCATCTATCTTAGACTAAAGGATTGTCATTGACATCCCTTTCTTGGAGGCTACTTTTGCGCTAAAGAACGAAGGAATAGAGAATGAGAGTCACTTTGGTTCTCACACCGGTTCGGTGCTTACCTTGGATGCTCACGATCGGTTCCCCCACTTGATAGTCTCGTGGTTTCTTCGCCCCTCCAGAGGTAAATTTTCTCACATTCGTCAAGTAGACTATTTTTGGCTTGAATGTTTTCGTCGTGGCGAGCACCCTAATCTTGTTAAGATCATGTTTGCCGAGATAGTCAATAATGTTAAGCTTCGTGACACCGATGCACTAAAATCTTTCACTTATGGGATGATTTTAAGTCACATCTTTAGCAAGCTTAATATTGATTGCACCTATGACTCTCCGGAACCCCGCAAGTCAAAAATTGGTGAGTCTTCTCTCCGTAGGTCCAGATTTCGCTATGTAAACAATGGGCAATGGGAACGTGTCTAGAGGTTTTGGTGCTATCAATACACGCTTTTCTTACCAAGCGGTTCAACACTTTGGACACTAACATGTCTAGAGGTTTTGGTGCTATCAATACATGCTTGCAATCCGTAGAGGATCGTCTCTTTGCAAATGAGAATTGACTCACATCCCTTGAGAATCAACAATCGGCCATGGACATGTCCTTCTCCACCTTTCATGGCCAATTGATGAATTTTCGTCGCGATCAAGCTAAGGATGATGATGATTCCGTGGATGATGATGGTGACGACGAGGAGGCTTAGGATTCTCATGTCATCTCATTTTAGCTATGCATATTAGGGTTCAGTTTGCTCCTTTATTTCTTATGTTTTATGAACCTATGCTTTGATTTTATTTGGGATTATGCTTTGAACTTATTGTTTACGATTTATGTTTTGGATATTTTAATTTTATGAATTAATATTATGTTGCTTATTACTTATTGCTTATTGATTATTGCTTTTAACCCTATCTCTTCTCTTTGAGCCTTGTTTATTATTTTTTATCTAACAAAAAGGGGGAGAAGTAATCTAAGAGCCAAAATTTGTTTTTAAATGTTTTAAGTGTTTTTTAAGTTTTAAACCTTGAATTTAAATCCTTAAATCCTTTTAAAACTTTAAAACTCATCTTAAATTGAGGTGAGTTATAATGTATTCAAAATTTTCAAAACTCTTAAAAATTCTAACTTTGATTTTGTTATATCAAAAAGGGGGAAATTGTGAAACCGATATTTTAATTTTGATATAACTAAAGAACCTAAGGACTAAATTGAAAATGTGAAAACAAATTTTTAAGTCCCCAAACCTCTCTATATGTTTTAAACAATATGCCTAAGTTAAAAACTAATTTTATCAAATATTTTCTAAGTGTTCTTAAAGCCAAAACAGTGATTTTCGAGTCACCGTTTCGAAACGGTCTAAGGCGTTTCGAAACAGTTTTGAAACTGTGAGTCCATATTTCGAAACGGGTATCGAAACGATTTTAACACTGCCAACCCGTGTTTCGAAACAAGTTTCGAAACGGCTTAAGAATATTGAGACACCGTATCAAAACGGCTTTAAAACTGATTTGAAAAATATGGCCGTTGAATATTTTTAACTAATTTTAAACAAGTCGTTAAGGTGTATCGAAACGATCTCAAGCCGTTTCGATACGGTCCTTGACAATGGCAAAATGTTTCGAAACAAGTTTCGAAACGACTCTTAGCATATCGAAACAGGTTTAACTGTTTCGATACGGGCTCTTTAATGCACCCCAACGACACTATCTATTTTGGTCTGTTTCGAAACAGGGTCGGGCGTTTCGAAATGGTTGGTTGCAGACTGCATTTATGGAGGGAAGATAACACCCCAACGGCTCTATTGATGAATGCAACAACCACAACGGCTAGAAATCAATAAGAATGTATAAAAGAGACATCTAAAAGCTTCAACAACAACTATTGATCCTAAAGCAAACATCCAAACATCAAATCCAAGCATTTGTGCCTAAATTCTATTATTGTCTTGTAACCCCAATTGTATTTTTCATTCTTATCATTTCAATTGAGTTGAGTGCTTGTAATTGGGCTATATTTTGTATTGAGAGATACTTGTTTAGCCAACAACTTCTTTGTTTCAATTGTGTGAGGATTGGGTCAAATTTTGGGTAGAAAATTTGACCGAAAATTGTAAGGGTTACCTCCTTAGCCTAGAAAAGGGGAAGAGAAGTTAGTGGAATTGTTGCAAATCCTTAGTGAAACTAAGGTAGTGGATGTAGACTTCATTTGGAACTTGAACCACTCTAAAATTCTTTGTCTACCATTTTTATTCGCAAATTCCACCACCAAGAACTTTAAAAATCTAATTTATCCCTCTTGGTTTATTTCGATTATTCGATCCACTCAACATCGCGGGTCTAACTCTGGCGCGGGTCGGTTCACGGGTCCCATATAAATCCCAAAATTAGAAACACAATTCATTTTTTTACCCTTTAGTTAAATGGATCAAATGACCCTCTATAAACCTCTAAAATGTTCATGGGTGTTTGAAGGACACCACCGCCACCACTGCCCAGAATCGGGCCGCACGGCGCCGCGCGCGCATCTCAGCTCTGGCCGCCGTGGATCAGCGTCGACGATGATAGGTTCGCACCTGCTACAATCAGTTTCGGCCTCCGCTTCCAATGTTGATGGAGGCTTCTTCCTCCGGCGACTCGAACGGTTACCCGTGTCCCTTTTTTATTCGAACGATATATATATATATATATATATATATATATATATATATATATATATATATATATATATATATATATATATATATATATATATATGTGTGTGTGTGTGTGTAAAATAAAAGAGACAATATTATAGGTATAAAAATACCTTGAAAATTCAACTGAAAGTATGCTTGTATTTCTTATAAAATCGTGTGTTACAACTATTGGAATTCTTGGCTTTTTATAGTCATTACAATGGATATACATATGGGATGAAAATAAAGAAATTTGGATTTTATTCCCGTGATGCAATGAACCCTAATATCTAAGGGATTTTCTTTCCCGGTTTGGTTCCGATTTAGGCTTGATTCTCACTCTGGCCGATTTCCTGCCTTGTTCATTTGATTTGGATTTGATCTTGATCGATTGCTTGATTCAAATCTGAATCCTTTCCCTTTTTTGTTTTAATTCGAATTGAACCCTTGATCTCTTGCCATATTTGTTCGATTTAACTATTGATTCACCCTTTTTTGCTTGCATAACACCTCCGACCAAGGGATAAATGCACACGACGGCGGTGACAGCGGTGAAGCGTGGTTGCCGGTATTGGGGATGAGAACTGAAGCACCGGGCGCGTGAGGCCTCCTTAGCACGATCTGGACCGTTGATTGTAGCTGGATTCAAAGGTGCAAGGCGTGCGGCGCTTGGGATGAAGGTTTAGGGATTCCAGGCTTTAATTCGGACCGTTGGATTGAACTTGATCCAACGGGAGTGAGGGTTGCTGCTCATGGAAAGCATTAGGTTCTAGGGTTTTTTAATGTAAGGTCGAATTGAGCTTTGTAAATGAACACTATATTTAAATGGATTGACTTTTTATTTTTTTATTTGGTTTTGTAATCACTAATTTTGTCTGGGGTATTAACCTGTTTTTATTTTTTATAAATAATGAGCTTTGTTCATTTACTTTAATTAAACAATATGATTAAACTTATGGTTAACTACTGGAATAGTCACTTATGTTTTCCTCAGTACAGAGTTGGTCACCGATTTTGAAAAATGACAGTAAGGTCACTTATGTTTTCGGGCCGTAAACTTTTGGTCACTCAGCCGTTTATTTTCGTTAAACACTGACAGATTGCTGACCTGACAACACAAAATAAGGGTAAATTACTGCAATGACCTTTAAAGTTTATCTCATGTACATTTTTGCTCCCCAATTTAAAAAAATAAACATTATAGTCACTAATAAAAATCTTTCTTTATAATTTTACCTTTAAATTTTTAAAAATTCATTTTTCAACCCTAAAATTTTACAATCAATTAGTACAATAATATTATAAATGCTTAGATGAAAAATAGGTGCTCAAAGTATACCTATTTAATAACTAAACTTTCAAATTACCCTATGTTTTCATTCTGGATTATTATTATTATTATTATTATTATTATTATTATTATTATTATTATTATTATTATTATTATTATTATAACAAGTCATATAATTTTTTATTATTTTTAAATTAAAAATAATTTTAAAATAAAATTACTTTTTATTATTATTAAATTTGAAAATATTTTTAGAAAATATTAGTTTTTAAAATAATTTAGGTGTCTATAGTATTTTTGTAAAAATTGGTGCCCAAACTTTCTATAGTTACAATTTTAGGTGTGTTTGACATTTAGTTGCACACCGTTGGGTGTTTCTGACGACGATGTGTTGGGAAAAATGATTGCCTTGGTCCGGCGACCAAGTGGGTGCGATCAGCGACGACAACTGGCGGCGGAAGCGGCGGCAATCGATGACGAAAGTTTGAGAATTTTTAGGGATTTAGAGATTGTATTGTGAAGCTTGTAAAATTATGAGATTTTATAATAATTTGAAAGTTCTAAGTATTTTCCATTAAAAATTAATAAAATTAATGCCATGTGTCAAGTACCGATTGGTTGACAATTTTTTAACACTCATTTAACAGTTGGGCACCTAAAATTGTAACTATAGTAAATTTGGGTACATATTTTACAAAAAAATAGGTTAAACACCTAAATTATTTTAAGAAATAATATTTTTACTAATATTTTAAATTTAATAATAATAAAAATGATTTTTTAAATTTTAAAATTATTTTTAATTTAACAATAATAAAAAATGACATGTTACAGTAATATTAAAAACAATCCATAGTGGAAAAATATGAACAATTTGAAAGTTTAGTTATTAGATAGGAACAATTTGAGCACCTAAATTTAAAAAGTTATACTTTGGGCACCTAGTTTTCATTTAAGCCTTTACAATATTATTGTACTAATTGATTGTAAAGTTTTAGAGTTAAAAATTGATTTTTTTTAAATTCAAGGGTGAAATTATAAAGAAATATTTTCATTAGTGACTATAATATTTATTTTTTAAAATTTGGGAGCAAAAATGTACATGAGATAAACTTTAATGGCCATTGCAATAATTTGCCCTTATTTTTTCATCGCCATGGGTCAGCAATCCGTCAGTGTTTAACGGCAACAAACGACTGAGTGACCAAAAGTTTACGTCCCAAAAATGTAAGTGACCTTATTGGTCATTTTTTAAAATCGGTGACCAACTCTGTACTAGGGGAAAACATAAGTGAGTACTCCAGTAGTTAACCCTTAAAATTAAAACCAAAATATTATTATATGTATGATGCTTTTAGTTACTATGTTTGGTCATTGTTATTCGATTGAAAGAAAAAAAAAACCTAAATATTATTAATATCTTATTATATTACCATCTACTTATTACTATTGTTATTATTATCATATTACTATCACTATTACTATTATTAGTGTTATTAACATTATTATTATTATTATTATTATTAAAACTCAAAAAAAGTTTACCAATATACTAATATAAACACATTCTCATAAAATAAAAATAAAGCTCACGTCTATTTAATAATAAAGTCCATTTACAAACATTAAAAATCCCAAAAAAATAAATATTAATTACAAGGCCCGTTTGGCCCAAACCCTAACTAAATAAAAAAACCTAATTTGTATTTTGTCTTTGCGCAGCCGGCTACCAACCGTCAGATCTAATCCAGATCTAACGGTCCAAATCGTGTCGCAGATGGAAACCCTAGGAGCTCCTCAAACCCTTCAGCGCCGCACCCATCTGAGTCGTTAGATCGAGATCGCCATCAACGGCCAGGATCTAGGCGGGTAAGCCTCCAGAACTTCCACGAGCCCACGCGCGACTCTCAAACTCCCATACGTGCGCGTGCACGACGCTCCACTACCCGCATGGAGGCCATGTGCATCGGTTCATCTCCTTGTTCTACCCACACGCGTGCCGGTTGGTTGTCTAGATCTGTTCCACGTCCCTCTGCTCTCCTCCTCACGGCCGTCACATGCAAACAAAACAAACAAGAATGTCAGAGGAGGCTAAAGCGCAACAAATAACAGAAATTAGTGGCAAAACAAACAAAAAATCAGAGATGAATAAAGACAAATATCAGCAACCAATAGGAATTTTATGTTCCAATTTCATGTAATACCGAAAATTTGTAATTTCGGGCTATAAAAGCCAAAACCAAACTTTGTAATCCCAAGTTTCAAAGGGGGAAATTTCAGAGAGCAATAGAAGGAAAAACATAGAATTTCAGAGGTATATCAGTCCCATTTTCAGTTTCGAAGCATAACATAAAAATAAAAAAGCTAGGGTTTCAGTTTTTACCTTTGCGTCGATTCGTCTTCCCCGTGTCGGTTCGTTTCCCCTCGCCGGTGACAAGCCTTTGGTCTCTCCCAAGACCATACACGGCGAATCGGTGGGAAGCAAACATTAAAAAGGGTTTTTAAATAGATTTTTTTTTGTTTTAGTTTTCAAAAGATAAGGAAAAAGAGGGTCTTTTGGTTATGTTTTCGTGAGGTAAAAAAGGGGTTCTTGTTTTTAGGTAAAAAAGAGTTTGGTTTTTAGGGTTTTTGAGTTTGTCGGCCTTCGAATAGCGACGATCGGCGTGGCGGCGATTTAGAGAGCAGAGAGTAAAATAGAGGGTGAGTTTAGGGTTAGGTTTTGCAAAAGGGGCTCTATTGTTTTTTCGTCTGCTTTTATAGAGATTTGGTGTTTTAAAATCGGTCTAATTCCCAAATAAACCCCTCCGCGTCGTTGTTATTATGTGTGCAAGGGTTTCCTTTTTTTTAAATACACTCCGCAATCCTTCTATTTTTTTGAGAGTTTTCAATTGCGTCCCTAATTTGATTTTAGCTGATTTTCGAGTGGTTTAATTCCCCTTTCGGTCCCTTTAGGTTTTTGTGTTCTTTTGATTGGGTCCCTATTTTGGTTATTTATTAGTTTTTAGTGGTTTATTTACTGTTTAGGTCCCTATTAGTATGCATATTTAATTTTCGGCCTTGAATTTTTGTTTCCTTTAATTTCTAGTCCTTATTTATGCTTTTGGTCATGTTGTTAAATATATGTTTATGTTTAGTATGTGATTGCCATGTGATCGTATGTTTAGGTTTCCTTTAATATATAGTTTTATTATGTTATATGCTTGGTTTTAATACATGCATGTTATGGTTTGCTTATGTTTTTAATGTAATGTTCCTATGTGACATGCATCTATAATCGTCATGCATGTGAATTTTAATGTTCTAATTTGCATGATAATTAACTTTAATCATAAAAAGTAGATACTTATTAATTCGCGTATTTGGGTTGTAATATCCTAGCTTATTGGATACTCCCCGAATATTCGGATTAATTTGCATCGTCTAAAGGTAAAATTCGTAAGTAATTAAAACAAACAAGACCATGACATCATACTTTATCTGCTCGCATCATGCATAAAGGTGACGTACGGGATCTGAACCCTAAACTAACACGATAGTCAGCTTATGTGATGCCGGTTTAGTTTTTGGTCTGGTGTACCGTCATCCTTTTTAATTATATGCCTTATTAATTTGAAACCGCTAATTTGATAAAGCTCGTATAATTAAAGTTTAATTTTCAATCAAAAACCCGTAATTAAACTCATTTTAAAATTTTAATTTCCATCGAATAAAAAGCAACAAGTATTTTGGTACCGATTTCCGGGCGTGATGGGGATACTAACCCTTCCTCACACTTAACCACCTCCCGAACCCTTTCAAATGAATCTCTGGTTTTGATTTTTTATTGTGTCCGGCCTACCCTAGTGGCCGATGGCGACTCCAAATTTTTAAAGTTCTCCATAACACGATTTTTCCCCATTTAACCGATTTTCCTAAAATTGCGGGACATTTCAAAAAACATCGTTACAGCTTGGCGACTCCGCTGGGGACAAATTTTGTTTTACAAAACAAAAAGAGAGTTAAGCCAAGAAAATAATTGTTACTTTTAATCGATGGAAAATTTTGAAGTTTAATTTGACTTTAATGAGGCGGTTCTTCTTTGAAAATGGGACTTAAATTATACGAGCTTTGATAATTGGTTGCCTTCGAATTAATTCTTCATTTAATTTCTAAGGAGTCACTCACATATGTTGCATCATAATGATTAAGCTCTATACCCGAGCTCCGTCCCTTAAGTGGGAGTGAAACGCCCATACCCACGTGAGCATCCCTCTATGGGTCAGTAATTCACTTTCGGAATCCATGCCTTTGACACATGAGCAGCCCTACACGTCACTAGGTGGTGCTTTCCCTCGAACCAAAACCAATTCACAAGCTTGTAATGGGCCAGAATTGGGTTCTTGTTGCCTTAGTAGGTGACAAGATAGGTTCGGGTGCCCTTTCTTAAAACCAAACCCACATGTGTGAGAATTTAAGAAGCCCACCCCATTAGAGCCATGCGGATAACCGTAGAATTAGAATTCATGCTAATAGGTCTTGCATTGTTAATCTTCTTTGATGTGTTTTCATTCGTTTTTTGTATTCAACATCCATTATTTTTGTTATTAATCCATTTGCTTTTCTCGTCTTGTTTTGTTTGATTATTTCTGTGTATACTCACGGCATTTTCATACGAAGTGTTGATTCGAGAATAGTCTAAGATTGAAAACTGTCATAACGGGAGAAAGATTCCATGGCAACGGAGTTTCAGGAACGCGCTAATTTAGAGGGAGGAGATGAGCAAAACTTATTGAAAGTCGTGCCCTATGTACATAATCTCTTATCTTGTTTTAATAAAACTTGATCTTTGTTATGAAAAGTTGTTTAATGAGGATGTTCGTCGAATCAACACTTCCTCGCATTCAATGGTGTTTTTTAATCCATTGCCTTTAATCATCTGCTTCTGTCATGCATACGAGATTGCATATATTAAGTCATGAAATTAATTGTTGGGGGTCTTGCCAATATTCTTGACTATCGAAGATTTCACATCCACACTTTACTCGCCATCAAAAGAAGCAAATGAAGGAGTGTTTTGCTAAGTTGGAAGCCGATTTGAGGGGTCAGTTGGAGCGAGCGCAGTAAGAATTGAGGGACACCACCATCAAGTCCCAACAAGATATGATGGAAGAGATATCTCAGTTGCTACAATCCAATCTAAGAGGAAATGGTGTTGTTGGAAACCCTATTCAAGAGATGGGAGACCCCTCGTATTCCCATGGTATTGTCACCGATACCCCTAAGCCCTCGCAAGGAGCGGCTACTTAAGAAGATAGGACAACATCACATCAGGCAGGCGCCTCTACCCATGCTCCATCAGGTTTGATTTTTAATCATGTAGAAAATTTCGGGGATAGTGTCCTAAATTTGGATGAGATTGAGAAATTGAACAAGATCAAGGCAGAGTTCTCGAAACAACTAGAAGAGAAACAAAAGGACCTCGAAGAGAAATTCTGAACAAAGGATGAAGAAGAAGGGTTGTATGGGATGAATGCTAGAGATCTCAGTTTGGTTCCAGATATGATAATCCCACCCAAGTTCAAGACGCCGAAGTTTGAGAAGTTTGACAGGACAACTTGCTCTACTGCCCACATAACCATGTTCTGTAGAAAGATGACGGGTTTCATCGACAATGAGAGGTTGCTAATTCAATACTTTCAAGATAGCTTAGCGGGGCCCGCGGTGAGGTGGTACAATCAGTTAACTCGTGTTTAGGTTAGGCCATGGAAGGATTTGGCCAAGGCTTTCACTGACTAGTATAAGCACATAACCGATATGGTCCCAAACCGACTCATGCTACAAGGTTTGGAGCAAAGGTACATTGAGAGCCTCCGTGAATACGCCCAACGTTGGTGAGATGTGGCGGCGCAGGTCTAACCTCCACTATGCGAAAATAAGATCTCTCTTATGTTTGTTGATACTTTGAAGGGAACCCTCTATGACCGCATGATAAGCAACCATATCGGTAATTTCTCATACATGGTTATGACCAGTGAACATATTGAGGCAGCTATCAAGAGTGGTAGAATTGATGGAGGAGAAAATGCTCGGAAGCAATTTAAGAAGAAATATCATGAGGTGAAAAACACCAGTACCTACGAGACTCCTAAGCACCTCATAATCCCACCACCTCGAGCCGTAATCAGGAATGCGCAAAGCTCAAACAGAAGAGAAAATAGGGCTCACAAGAGAGAAAAGGAGAATATGTCTTTCACCTCCTACCTATTCCATACAAGGAGGTGTACAAAGACCTATACGACGCCGATTTGGTCCGCCCGTATCATGTTACTCCCTTCCAGCCGCCTTACCCTCCATGGTATGACGAGAATGCACATTGTGAGTACCACGGTGGAGTACCTGGGCACACGATAGAAAATTTCACAACGTTTAAGAAGCTCGTGCAAAACATGATCAACACTAGGGTCGTCAAATTAGATGGACACAATGTAGCGACCAACCCACTTCTAAACCATGAAGGTTGAGACGTGAATGCCCTCGAAGAGGTAGATGCGAAGAAAGTGAGAGTGGAAGTGTCGGAAATCTAGTACCCTCTGAGTTGGGTGTACGAACAGTTGTGCACGGCGGGCTTGATTGAGAATGGTCCGAAGGGAGTGTATGATGGCTATGAATCATTCTGTGTGTACCATCAGACTGCGGGGCATGAGATTCAGAGTTGTCCAGAATTTAAGCAGTTGGTTCAAGAACTGATGGACAATAAAGAGATTGAGTTCCTCGAGGAAGCTTAAGGATTGTGACGAGTCGCCAGTCTAGTGGTGGTCAAGGATTTTAGTGCATCCAAGTTTGCTTGTTTTCATTTCATTGCATTTTAATCTTTTTCTAAATGTAATGTGTGGAGTCGACTTTGCTACCCTTTGCTCGAAGGTAGCAAAATCCTTTTTGTAAGGGCCTAAGACTGCATGTTTTTAAATTTCAATGAAAGGATGCATCATATTTTGTGTTTCAATTGTCTCTTCATTTTGTGTATATATTTGTCTATTGAGTCCCCGTATATCAATTGCACAAGGGACATTGACCTTGACCCCAAAGGTTGATTTCGAGCAGCCTTTGTAACACCCTAAGAAAAAAATGAAAAGAGAAATAAAAGTTGTGGGAATTGAACCCACAACCTCTGTAGGTTCAACAGAAAGCCCAGCCAATTAAGCTAAATGAGCTCTTGGCTATAAACTCCCCTCAGTTCATTTTAAACCAATATTTTTACTTTCAAAATAAAATAATAATAAACCAAAAATATCTTACCTACCATCTTTAACGTGATTTAATTGGGCTCAACTTTCCCAAAAGTTTCTAGAAACACCCCTCCTCACCGTCGTCTTCTTTACTACCTTAAACCGATCCGGCCACCGTCGATCAGCCCATACCGTTGCGCCGTGACGCTCACCGCTGGCGTCAAAACGTTCACCGTCTAACCCCGAACAAAACCCCTCAACCCATGCGCTCAATCATCGTCCTTTTCACCGGAAATCGGCCGTGGGAGGTTCGTCGAACCTAGGGTTAAGACCCTCTCGGTTTTTCAAAGATTTCAGCCGCCGTGGGCGTTCGTTCGCCGCGCCACCACAATCGTTGGGTTTCCCGTCCCAAGCTAAACAAAACCCCTACAATTTTTTCGTCCAATCGGCGTCGGGAAGAGCTTCATCAGAGTTACGTGTTTTTCGGCGAATTCGAAGCTTTAAGGTAAGATTTTATCGATTTCTGGCTTTATTTTCGTATTTTAATCGTGCAAGTTAAATTGTTGGTCTAAGAATCTATGTTTTTCCGACAGAAACGACGCGAAATGAACTTTCTGGCAACGTTCGGCGACCTTCGTTTTTCTAAGGATAAGAGCCGTTCTAAATAGACCAAACCGGTCTGAACCGGCTGGACTGGTTGAACCGGTCAACTCAGTCAAGCCCGTCAACCCAACCCGTTGACCGACCCGACCCGTTGACCGACCCAACTTGTTGACCCAACCCGTTGATCGATCCGACCCGTTGACCGACCCTACTTGTTGACCGAGTCAACTCAGTGAGTCAACTCGTCCGAGTTTACTCAGTGAGTCAACTCGTCCGAGTCAACTCAGTGAGTCAACTCGCCCGAGTCAACCTAGTGAGTCAACTTGCCGAGTCAGCATTTGGACCAGTGACGTCAGCGTTGACTTGACCGCTGACGTTAGTGTTGACTTTGACCAAAAAGTCAACTTTTTTCCGAAAAGTCCTATTTTATGTTTTTCGACGTCCTAAGTCCGATTTTGAAGCCCGTTTCATCAAATTCTAACCCGAAAGCCTCCAAATTGGACGTTGAACCTAAACATGTATATGTATAAGTTATGTCTTTTAAGAGAAATTGATGGTTAAGGAATGATATTGATCTCCTAATTTAATAGGTACTCGTGGATCTCCCGACCGTGCCTACGCCCAGTGTAACTCGTCTCGATCTGTACCACCTCATGATCCTATTGTCACTCGTACGACCCTAAAACTTAGAATTTTATTATGATCAAGGTGTAAATCTGTTAGTAACCATAATCCCTGTCTATTTAGGTTCTGGTACTGTAGCAGAGCGTGATCCCGGTGCTCGATAGACCTTTCGACCGACCGATCTCATCTTTCGAGGTGTGTTCCTTGTGTGCTATATGACTATTGCATATTTACTATATTTACATGCTTCATATGATTTAATAAAATAGGCTATGTGCACATGATTGTTAAACTTGATTTTGTGTAAAACTACCTTGTTTTCTTCTTATGAAAGAAACATGATTGTACTATATGTTTGATTTATGCCCTAGCATTCGATATGACAAGCATGCCCTATGATTTCTGGTTATCAGTGTAGAAATATGTTGTTAAGCATTGCTATGACTGTTATTGTTGTGTACTATGTTACTGCCCGGAATAATTAGTAGAGGTACTTGGGGTATGATGTGGAGACTATCGGTTCAGCCCTGATCCAGCTGGTAAAACCACCCGTATTCGAATCCTATGCTTCAGCTAGGTTTGCCCGTATTCGAATCCTAAGCTTCAGCTAGGTCCGCCCGTATTCGAATCCTAGGCTTCGGCCAGGTCCGCCCGTTTTCGGTTCCTAAGTTTCGAATAGAGCCGCCCGTATTCTAAGGTATTTCCTTAGGATGGTACCCGCGCCCAATGAGCTTGGGTTAATGCCAGTATGCGATATTGTTCTGGGGAACTGTATCATGGTGTTCGGTTGGAGGGTAGATAAGTTGTATGAAAACTTCAATGCTTTTATGATATGTTTTGCATGATATGGTTTATTATGTAAATGGTGCAAATGTTTTACTTGCATTGTTGGAACACACTGATCTTTCTAGTTCACGCCCCCAAATTCTTTTCCCCTCTTGCAGATATTTTGGATAGGCCACCCCGTAGCTAACACTCGAAAGATCGACACATTTGGTATTCTTTTTTAATGTAATGTTTCTATCCACCGTTTGTACTTTCAGGGTGACATGTGCCTATATTTTGTTATGTATGGTATTAAACTTAAAATATTTTGATATGCTAATTGATACTTATTTTGTAACCACCCTATGATGGGTTTACTTATGTGGTCATGGCTGCCTATATCATTTATGAGTCTATGTTATGATTGACTTTGGAAATGCTACTTGATGTACTAAAATAGGTTTATCTAACTTGATGGCTTTTATCGAGTCATGTTATTATGCTGTCGAAATAGATATTTAATTTGCCTACAAGTTTTCCACTTGAGTTTTAAATGTGATGTGCCTTGCTAGACATGGCCAATCCGCATAGGTCGGTCTATGGGGTTACATTTAGTTGGTATAAGAGCTTTTGGTATTAAAACCTCAGACTGTGGAACAGTCTATTTAAATTGTTATTTTAGAATGATTTATTAAAGTTTTATGAAAAGCGGCCATGTCACCCAACTTTATATGTTTAATTGTGTTCGATTCTCTAGTGTCATAAACTGATCTTAGGTTTTATCCTTTGTAGAGATTTTATGAGATGAGCACCGAAAGGGGGCGTCGACCCGCTCGTAGGCGTGGTCGACCCGTTAGATTTGCTGACTCGATAGACGATCCGATGGTTGATCCACCTGTCCTAGAAGATTCTACAGCTGCAGTTGACCCTCCAACATTTGTAGAGCCTCCTACCCCTCGTGGTCCTTCAGCTGCTGCTTCGACTACTCCAACATCTGTCCCGACTGCTCCTACACCTACTCCCACTACCCCATGACTACTCCGGTTAGAGGAGCGACTATTCTGGGCTCGAGCCTATGACTAGAGTTATGGATGATTCTTTGAGTAGATAGTTTCTCCAGTTGATTCAGGAAGTAGTTAGAGCGTTGGGAGTCACACCTGAAGTTCCTATCTCCTAGACTCTGATTGCCAAAGGGATCAAGACCTTCTCGGGATCTCTTAGTGGACCACCGACCGAGGCTAAGGAGTGGTTATATGACATTGAGAGAGGTATGGGTGAGTTGGGTTTTGAGCCATCCAGAAAGTATTCGGGTGTTGTATCTACGTTGAATGGGAATGCCCGCACCTAGTGGGAGTCAATCATGAGTAGTGTTCCTTCTGATCAACTGACATGGGATTTCTTTAAGGAACGCTTTAGGAAATGTTTTCTGCGCAAGCGGTTCTTGAGAGAGAGACGCCAGGCTTTTAAAGATCTGGTGCATGGTACCAAGACAGTGGCTGAGTAAGAGATACTATTTCTAGAGTTGTTGAAATATGGTACTTGCTTGGTTTCTACTGAGAAAGACAAATATGACACGTTCTTGGAGGGCCTTTGTATTGGGATGCATAATCGAGTGGCTACCCACCATGATCAGGTTTTTGAAGATTTAGTAGACTAGGCTAAGACTGCAAAACAGATGGAGATCTTGACAACTAGTCAGAGTAGTAGAGATGGAGATTAAGATAGAGGCAAGGATCAAGGGCGAGGCCGAGATCGATCTTGGAGATCTTCTAGACAGGGAGAGTCTCACGTGCGCTCTGATAAGAGGGATCACACCATGTATCAGGGAGGTGGTTCAAGTTATAGGCCCACAGTACAACAGGGCCCATCAGTTAGTCGGGGTGATTCATCAGGGTCCACCTTCTGTAGACCGATCGTCGTTTCAGACTCCTGCTCGATCCCAGACTCTAACCCGTTCACAAACATCTGTTCAGACACCGGGTTGAGGGCGTTACCAGAGTATAGCTCCTGGGTCTTCTTCTAGATATGATAGAAGAGGCCGATCACATCAGAGTGGGGGACCGGTCATGACTGAGGCCAGACAGTCTGCACTTGTTTATGCTACTAGACGTCATGACGACAGAGATGAGCCAAACGTCATTGCAGGTACATTCACTATATTTTCTATCCCATACTTTGCATTGCTTGACAATGGTTCTACTCATTCCTATGTATCGATATCTGTGTCCCAAGACCTCCAAATTCCAATTGAGACCACCGAGAGTGATATTACCATTATGTGTCTAGTGGGCCAATCTATGGTTGTAAATAAGGTTTTCAGGCGATGTCCCCTCGAGGTGCAAGGGGAATCTTTCTAGCTGACCTTATGGAACTACCATTAGAAGTGTTTGATCTGATTCTTGGCATGGATTGGTTGACTGAACACCGGGTTAACTTAGATTGTGAGTCCAAGAGAGCAGTTTTGAAGACTTCTGATGATCGTACAGTGGTTCTTATTGGTGAGCGAGTTTCTTGAATACTAAGGGTTCTTTGTCAAAGATTGAGGAGATTCGCATTGTTAGCGAGTTTCTTGATGTCTTTCCCGAGGAATTACTTGAATTACCTCCGGATAGAGATGTCGAGTTTGAGATTGAGACCTATCCGGGCTCCGCATCAGTCTCTATGAACCCTTACCGTATGACTTCTAAGGAGCTTAAGGAGCTGAAGATTCAGTTGCAAGAGCTTCTCGACCGAGGCTTTATCCGACCTTGCTCTTCGCCCTGGGGAGCTCCTATTCTTTTCGTGAAGAAGAAAGATTGTTCTCTCAGACTGTGTATTGATTATGGTAAGCTGAACAAGTTGACAATCAATAATAAGTATCCTCTACCCAGGATTGATGACTTGTTCGATCAGTTTTAGGGAGCTACAGTTTTCTCGAAGATTGATCTTCGTTTCGGGTACTATCAACTTAAAGATAAAGAGGTCTGATGTAGCAAAGACGGTCATTCGCACCAGATAGGGGCATTACGAGTTTTTAGTGATGTCGTTTGGTCTAACTAATGCTCCTACCGCTTTTATGGATCTGATGAACCGTGTGTTCCGACCCTATTTGGATCAGTTTGTGGTGCTGTTCATTGATGATATCCTAGTCTACTCCCGAACTGAAGCAGAACATGTTGAGCATTTGAGGATTGTTCTGTAGACTCTTAGAGAACAAAATTGCATGACAAGTTAAGCAAGTGTGAATTTTGGCTCAACGAGGTGACATTTCTAGGGCATGTGGTATTGGCTCGGGGTATTCAGGTTGATCTGAGAAAGATAGAGGCTATTGTGAGTTGGAAGCAACCCAAGAATGTTTCCAAGATCCGTAGTTTCTTGGGTTTACTTGGGTATTACAGGCGTTTCATCGAGGGATTTTCCATTATTGCTGCTCCCTTGACGAAGTTGTTAAGGAAGGATGTTCCATTCATCTGGACAGAAGCTCAGGAGGATAGTTTTGAAAAGTTGAAGACAGCTCTAACGCAAGCTCCAGTTTTGACGCAACCTAAATCTGGGAAGGATTTTGCAGTTTATAATGACGCATCACGCTCCGGGCTTGGATGTGTTTTGATACAGGATGGCAGAGTAATAGCTTACGTGTCTCGTCAGTTGAGACCGCATGAGTGTAATTATCCTACCAATGATCTAGAGTTGGCTGTTGTGGTCTTTTCCCTGAAGATTTGGAGACACTATCTCAACATAGAGAAGTGTTATATCTACACAGATCACAAGAGCCTGAAGTACATTCTTACCCATAGAGGACTTAATCTGAGACAACGTCGTTGGATTAAGCCTCTTAAGGACTATGACTGTGTGATTGAGTACCACCCGGGGAAGGCTAATGTTGTTGCTGATGCTTTGAGTCGTAAGGTTATATCAGACTTGAGATCCTTGTTTGCCAAGATGAGTATATACAGTGATGGCAGTTTACTAGCCGAGCTGTAGGTTAAACTGACATTGACCGAGGAAATTAGGACCAAACAGCTTCTAGAAAGTTCCTTACTCCCTGTCATGCAGCAGGTTGAGCAGGGATCTACTTCTATCTATGCCTTTGATCAGGATGGGGTTTTGTGCTTCAAGGGTCGTTATTGTGTACCAGATGATGCCGAGTTGAAGCGGGCTATTCTTAGTGAGGCTCATAAAATCCCTTATGCTATGCATCCCGATGGGGACAAGATGTACCAAAACCTGAGGCAAAAATATCGTTGGGAAGGTATGAAGAAAGACATTACAGATTATGTAACTCGGTGTTTGACTTGCCAGCAGGTTAAGGCAGAACACCAACATTCTTCTGGTTTATTGTAGCCCATTAAGATCCCCGAGTGGAAATAGGAACGTATCACGATGGATTTCGTTACAGGGCTCCCTCTGACACCTTCTAAAAAGGATTCTATCTGGGTGATTGTTGACTAACTCACCAAGTCAGCTCATTTTATTCCAGTTCGAGTCACCTACTCTTTGGAGAAGCTGGCTAAACTGTACATCTCTGAGATCGTCAAACTACATGCGGTAACTTTATCTATCATCTCTGATCGGGATCTGAGGTTTACTTCTCGATTCTGGATGGCCTTGCACAGTGCTTTAGGTACCCGTCTGAATTTCAGTACATCCTTTCTTCCAAAGACAAATGGACAATCAGAGAGGGTGATTCAGATTCTTGAGGACATGTTACGAGGATGTGTGATTGATTTTCGTGGTAGTTGGGAGGATTCCTTGCCCTTGGTTGAGTTTGCATACAATAATAGCTATCAGGATAGTATCCGCATGGCACCGTATGAGGCTCTGTATGGCCGTAAATGTCGTACTCACATCTGTTGGACATAGTTGTATGAGAAGAAGACCTTAGGCCTGGAGTTGGTTCGAGAGACTGAGGAGACCGTCAGATTGATCCGTAACCGTCTGAAAGAGGCTTTTGATAGACATAAGTCCTATGTCAACCGGAGGAGGAAAGACATTGAGTTCGAGGTTGGTGATCAAGTCTTTCTGAAGGTGTCTCTATGGAAGAAAGTTTTGAGATTTGGGCGCAAAGGAAAATTGAGTCCAAGATTTATCGGGTGATACCGTATTCGGAATGGAGTCGGGCATGTTGCTTATCAGCTTGACCTGCCTCCTCAGCTTAGCTGTATTCATGATGCATTTCATGTATCTATGTTGAGGTAGTACCACCCAGATCCGAGCCATGTTATTCAGGTACAAGATGTGGAGTTGAGACCAAATTTGTCTTATGAGGAGGAACCTGTACAGATCTTGTATCAAGATGAGAGAATTTTGAGGAACCGACGTATTCCTATGGTCAAAGTATAATGGAGTAATCGTGGTCCAGAAGAGGCTACATGGGAGACTCTTGAGTCAATGGAGGAGCAGTTCCACATCTGTTCAATTTAGGTAAATTTCGAGGCCAAAATTTTTTTAGGGGGAGAGTTGAAACACCCTAAGAAAAAAATGAAAAGAAAAGTGAGCGTTGTGGGAATCAAACCCACAACCTTTGTATGTTCAGTCGGAAGCCCACCCAATTGAGCTAAGTGAGCTCTTTTCTATAAACTCCCTTCAGTTCATTTTAAACCAATATTTTTTCTTTCAAAATAAAATAATAATAAACCAAAAAAATATCTTACCTACCATTTTTAACGAGATTTAATTGGGCTCAACACCCATCCTCACAGTCGTCTTCTTTACTTCCTTAAACCAATCCAGCCACCGTCAATCAGCTCATACCGCCACGCCGTGACGCACACCGCCGGCGTCAAAACATTCACTGTTGAACCCCGAGCAAAACCCCTCAACCCACGCGCTCAATCACTGTCCCTTTCACCGGCAATCGGCCGTGGGAGGTTCGTCGAACCTAGGGTTAAGACCCTCTCAGTTTTTCGAAGATTTCGGCTGTCGTGGGTGTCTGTTCGCCGCACCACCACCATCGTTGGGTTCCCCGTCCCAAGACGAACAAAACCCCTACAATTTCTCGTCTTATCGGTGTCGGGAAGAGCTTCTTCGAAGTTACGTGTTTTCTAGTGAATTCGAAGCTTTAAGGTAAGATTTTATCGATTTTCGACTTTATTTTCATGTTTTAATCGTGTAAGTTAAATTGATGGTCTAAGAATCTATGTTTTTTTGGCAGAAACGACGCGAAATGAACTTTCCAGCGACGTTTCGATGACCGTCTAACGACCATCATTTTTCTAAGGGTAAAAGCTGGTCTGCGTAGATTGGATCGGTCTGAACCGGTCAACTTATTCAAGCCCGTTGACTGACCCAACCCATTGATCCAACCCGTTGACCGACCCATTGACAGAGTCAACTTAGTGAGTCAACTCGCCCGAGTCAACCCAGTGAGTCGACTCGCCAAGTCGGCCTTTAGACCAGTGACGTCAGCATTGACTTTGACCAAAAAGTCAACTTTTCCCGAAAATTCTAACTTGAAAGCCTCCAAATTGGACGTTGAACCCGAACATGCATATGTATAAGTTATATCTTTTAAGAGAAAATGATGATTAAGGACTGATATTGATCTCATGATTTAATAGGTACTTGTGGATCTCCCGACCGTGCCTACGCCCAGCCCAGCTCGTCCTGATCTGTACCGCGTCGTGATCCTATCGTCACTCGTAAAACCCTAAAACTTAGTATTTTAATATGATCAAGGTGTAAATCTGTTAGTAACCATAATCCCTATCTATTTAGGTTCCAATACTGTAGCGAAGTGTGATCTCGGTGCTCGATAAACCTTTCGACTGACTGATCTCATCTTCTGAGGTGTGTTCCTTGTGTGCTATATGAATGTTGCATATTTATTGTTTTTACATGCTTCATATGATTTAATAAAACAGACTATGTGCACATGATTGTTAAACTTGATTTTGTGTAAAACTAGCTTGTTTTCTTCTTATGAAAGAAACACGGTTGTACTGTATGTTTGATTTATGCCCTAGCATTCGATATGACAAACACGCCCTATGGTTTTCGGTTATCGGTGTAGAAATATGTTGTTAAGCATTGCTATGACTGTTATTGTTGTGAACTATGTTACTGCCCGAAATAATTAGTATAGGTACTTGGGGTATGATGTGGAGACTATCGGCTTAGACGTGATCCAACTGGTAAGACCCCCCGTATTTGGATCATAAGCTTCGGCTAGGTCTGCCCGTATTCGAATCCTAGGCTTCGACCAGGTCTGCCCGTTTTCGGTTCCTAAGTTTCGACTAGGGTCGCCCGTATTCTAAGGTATTTTCTTAGGATGGTACCCGCGCCCAATGGGCTTGGGTTAATGTCAGTATGCGATACTATTCTTGGGAACTGTATCATGGTGTTTGGTTAGAGGGTAGATAGGTTGTATGAAAACTTCAATGCTTTTATGATATGTTTTGCATGATATGATTTATTATGTAAATGATGCAAATGTTTTACTTGCACTGTTGGAACACACTGAGCTTTCTAGCTCACACCCCCAAATTATTTCCCTTCTTTTAGATATTTTGGATAGGCCACCTCGTAGCTGACACTTGGAGGATCGACACATTTGATATTCTTTTTGAATGTAATGTTTCTATCCACCGTTTGTACTTTCTGGGTGACATGTGCTTATATTTTGTTATGTATGGTATTAAACTTAAAATATTTTGATATGCTAATTGATACTTATTTTGTAACCACCCTATGATGGGATTACTTATATGGTCATGGTTGCCTATATCATTTATGAGTATGTTATGATTGACTTTGGAAATGCTACTTGATGCACTAAAACAGGTTTGTCTAACTTGATGGCTTTTATCGAGTCCTGTTGTTAAGCTGTCGAAATAGATATTTAATTTGCCTACAAGTTTTCCACTTGAGTTTTAAATGTGACGTGCCTTGCTAGACATGGCCAATCCGCATAGGTCAGTCTAGGGGGTTACACCCTTTGTCTAGTGGAAATCGAAAGCTGCGAAGATGATGAATATGTGACTTACACTCCAATTTAATTTGGTCATTTATTGAGTACACATTGCATTAAGGCATTCGGGAGAACAACAAGAAATCTTCCGCGCTAAAAAAAAGAAAAGAAGAGAAAGAAAAAAAGAAAAGAAAATTAGAAAAGAAAAAAATCGAGAACAATAAAAGCATAACAAAAGCACTCCAATGTTCGAAGCTTAGTAATAGGCATTTTCAGATAAGAGTGTGGAAATTTCAGGGCACTCCGCTATAGCAAAAGGACCAATAAGGTTGCTATGCACCATTTGAATCAAAAACCTTAGCTTCATAAGTGATGGTGATATTTTCAAATAATGAAAATGCCAAGTAGCTCGGGGTTTTGTTGTTTGCTCCATCATTTATTTCGAGCCAAAGGAATGTGATGAGTTGACTTCCCCAAAACCAGAAAGAAATGAGAGAAAGTAATAATGATAAAGGCAAAGCCTACAAAAGGTAAATCTAATTGATTAAAAACTGAAATAATTCGGAGGGTATCGCACATCTTCAGACATCAGCTAAGCTTTCGAGGTCTCCTAGACACATGATGCTTGAGGCAATCCTTGGTAATCCATCTTAGTGTTGCTCGTGCACTTGATATTCATGGTATTTAATCTATCCTGGTATATCCATAATTTGAAAAGAAAGTCTGGTTTTTTGAAAATTCATCTTATATTGAAATTAGAAGATGTAATCTAATTTTTTTTGTGGACACAAAAAATATTCCTTTCCATTACTTTAGGGATAAAGCTTAGAATGCAAGGTCATGAATACAAATGATAGCTCGTTCCTGGCCATGGTGAGGATAGTCTAGGAACTTGAAGCGAGTTTATGTCGAAACGCTTTGATTGCTTCAGAAAATGAAAATGGACCTTAATGAACTTAAGAGAAAAGTTCAAGGGCTTGGGGGCATGTGCCTTCCCCCCTAATGTTGTGATAAGAGAAAAGTCGTCGTGATGAGTTAGGACAAAGAGAATAGTTGGACACCCAGGTTGAATAGAGGGCAATGATACGAGAATGAGCACTACGAGAAGTGATATGTCTATTCTGACCAGTGAAAGTCATCAGTCATCTTTTAAGACGAGACAAAGGATGAAAATTTGTCGAGGAAAGAAAGTCAAGAGAGATCAAGAAAAAGAAAAAAACAAGAAGAAGGTCAAGATTGACCGATCAGAAGGATGAAAGTGTCCGGGCAATTTTGATGTCAGAATTCATGCATCACTTGTAGTTAGGCATCCCTAGGTTAGGGGTATGCTAACTCATATCATCAAATCATTTTTGCCTATTTTGACAAGTATATTAAAGCTTTTCCAGTAAAAGGAACTCGCATATCCGTTCAGGCAAGAGAATAATAGAACTTTTATCTTTCAGAATCCGCCTATCCGTTCGGGCATAAGAAGAATGGGACCCGCCTGTCCGTGATTCATGCTTTCATGGAATAATATTTAATTTTCGTCACAAAGTCGTTGGAGGCTAGATTGGTCGGGATTCATGCTTTCATGGAATAATATTTAATTTTCTCTAGACAGTTGGGATCATGCTTAGAACCAACCCTCTTGCTTTTGCCCGCGAGCATTAGGGATCTTTTGTAAGGGCTTCTATGTCAGTTTACTTGTTTGATCCTTTTCCAAGTTTGCTTTTGCCCGCGAGCATTTTTCTCAAGTGGCAAACATTTCTCATTTTTGTTTTCATCCTTTTCCATTATTCTCATTCTTCATCCATTTCTTTTCAAGCATACATCTTCTTTGCAGAGTCCCTATTATTGATTGTATGAATGATTCTTGAATCTAATCCCGAGATAGAGGGGCAAGATGTGTGTTCTGGTTTAATATACAAATCTGAGTGTATTTTCCTCTCAGACATTGTTGATAGGGTCCTTGAATAAAGTGATAACTCTAAAACATCTACCAACTGAAGATTGTTTTTCTTCGACGATGTTTGTGTGTGAAATGACATTTAGCATTCCTTCATTTCCCTTCACGAATAAGAAAATGAAAAAAATCCATTTGTTGTCCCCCTTTGAGCTTGATATTATTATTCTTATGATTTAACCCTAACCAAGGATCACCCCCCACACCGAGGCAAAGAAAATGAAAAGTTGTTTGAAAGAAACATGTTAGATTAAGTTGAATGTCCTAAACTGTAACTGAAAAGGACACAAAAAGAAAAGAAAAGAAAAAGAAAGAAAAGAAAAAGAAGAAAAGAAAGGAGAAGAGGAGAAGAAAAAGGAAAATAAATGAAGAAAAAAAAGTTGAAGAGTGAAGGAAAATTTGAAACAAATCCTTCAAATGAGACATATAATGGAAATGAACTCTAGGGTGAAAACCCAAATTGGCAGTCTAGAGTGATCCAAAGAATAAAAGAAGAACAAAGATTTCATCAGAAAAAGTTGATCCTTGGTTTAATCACCGTTAAAATATGAATTTGAGCCTTTATATCCTTTTTATTGAAACCTGAGCCTAGCCTACATTACAAGCCTTAAAAGACCATTTGGATCACACCTGAATATTTGAGAAAAGGAGTTCGTCTTCAGAACACATTCTGCCTAAATGAGTTAACCTTTCTTCAGGGACCTCGAGCTTCTAATGTCTGATTGAAATTAGAAAAGTGGGAAATTTTAAAATTTGGGGAGTGTGTGAGGAAAAGAGAGCCACCAAAATGGGGCACTATCCGGTTGATGGATTCTCGAATCATTCATGCTTTGAATGTGGAGGCATCTGACTTTGCCTTTTTTCTTGTGTTTGCCATGACTATTTTCTTGAGATCCCCGTTTTTAGCCTTCTCTTGCGTTTGCTATGACTTTTACCTTTGAATTATCATTTCTGGCCTTTTCTTGCATCTTACAAAGTAGGCTGACATAGATTAATGAAAAGCAAAAGATTTCTTGGTATTGATCTCAACTATGGGAGACAATGAACGAATGATTTCGTCACTACAGAAAACAATTGAGCTACAGTTTGAATTGGGGCATCGCCTTGCATGAGAAGGTGGAAAGAAAAAGAAGAAGCACAAGCGTTGAAGAATTTGAAATAAGTCGTGTTGTCAAGAAAGATCCACATGTAAGATGCAAAAGTTCAAAAGAATAAAAGGAGGTAGAATTGTGCTTGATAAGAAAACCATGCCATCAGATTTGTAACTCCCTCGTCCCGGTCCGAACGCTTGACTGATCCGAGTGGGCTACACGGGGATAACCGAGGCGAAACCCGTTAAGGCTGCACTTCGGTTAACAACCCGAGAAAACTTTTCATTTATTATTATCTTATCTAGATGCATTATTATGTCCTATGTGAAAAGGGAAACAACGGAAGAAACAAGCGAGGTAAACAACCAAACAGCCCAACAAAATAGCCCATTTTAAACTTAAACTGCAGGCCGTATCGAAACGCCCAAAGGGTGTATCGATACGCCTTGACTAGGTCAACTGGCCACTGGCCAAAGTCAACTAGAGGAGACCGTAACGAAACGGGGGTGGACCATATCGATACGCCCTCAACGGTCAACTTCTCGTGGTCAATGCTACGAAGGTCGTTCCGAAACGCCTAGGACCATTTCGATACCCTCAATTTCTCGTCAAAATCTCAGATTTCCAGTGGCAAAATCATATCGAAACGCCCGCTTTGCATATCGAAACGCCTAGCTTGAAACAAGAGGCCTATCGAAACGGGACCAACCGTTTCGATACACCTGCTGGGAACAAACAGGTTTATGCTAGTTTATGGCACGAGACTGCCTCAAATACAAACCAAACCTCCCACAACTATACATACATTAACTCTAGATGCAAGGCACCCTATAACAAGAAAGCTTAACATCCATCATACATTTAAAAGCCATTCACTAAGAGAAGCATCAAATCAACAAAGATTCATACGTAACATTCAAGATAGCATGCTTAGACAAGAACATACACTTAAGCATTCATAAAGGCACAAGGCCAACATACTAGGCATAAGAAAGCCTTAAACATATCATCCACATAACAAGAAGCCTAAACATGCTCCTAAAACAAAATAACCACATAAGTCCCCATTGCTTGACTATTACATCATTAACTTAAAATAGTTCATACTTGAGGATAACAAAAGCTCAACTAGCACACTTGGAGGCCCTCTCCTTGCACAAGCACCCCACGAACTACGGATCTGCATTGTCGAACAAAAGAGAGCGTAAGCATAAAGCTTTGTGAGGGTAAGCTCATAAAACAAACCTCGACAATGCAGGGTCCAAGCACGAGCAAGAACCAAGGTAGACTGCATGACCTTACCTTCAAACCACATGAGCCAAAATATAAATGATGCAAGAACACAATTATCAACATCATGCCATGCTCAACAACTCATAAGGTAAACACATAGAAACGCATATATCAATATATATATATATATATGTCAAACACATTCCATAATCCGTATTGGCACCTAGCTATGACCCGAATATGCGGATAACCGTTGGAACTCACATCCAACAACCATTACCTTACGGTGGGATTACACTTATCACCGCTTCACACGGAGGGGATTCCACTCATCCTCACGCCCCGTCGATGGGATTCCACTCATCATCGACTAATATATATATATATACATATATATATATAAGAAGATTTCCGGGTGAACCCGTACTCCATCTTGATGACTACCATCACCAAGACCACGCGCGCATTTGACTCTCGTGTGCACACTAACATCATAATGATCGATCATTGTACCCAAGCATACTAGTGCCAATACTAATACATTTCGTAACCTTTCACAACATCATTTCTTACAAATTTTCGTGCTTGGCACGTACTCACCATGATTTACCATCATGGACAACCACATTCCATAACCACATGCATTTAACAATGCATCATATATCATGCCTCAACACACATGTATAACAACATATACATAACCACATTATTCACAATTAAAACATGAGGCATAATCAACATTTAAAGATCAACCAAAGTCTCTAACTAAAGCTTGGGATTAGACTACCAATCTAATCCAGCCTCTAGGTGGGTTTACCAAACCCAACCTAGGTCCACATGCTTGAACCAACCTTTGAAAATCAATTTAAAACGTAGATCACTCACCGACTAATCCAAGCTCAACCACACTAGCCGATCAAGCTCCCAACAGTTCCAGATTCGTCCCTGAGGCTTCACCAACACAAATCCTTGCTTCTAATCATCCCAACACAATCCAAATAACCTTAAATAAGTTCACAAATCAATGTAGCAAACCTGGAACACAAACCAAGCACAAAACAAAAGAATTCAAGCTAAAGACAACCCAAAACCTTCATTCCCGAGCAGCCATGAAGCACAAGCCAAAACCAAAGATTCCAACACTTATATTACTCCCAAAAGCTTCCAAAACAACTCTTATACATAGCCTAACCATCAGCCAACAAATTCTCACATTAAACACCCCCAAAACTCAACATTTAAACTCTCTAAAACCTCCTTAAAACCCAATTTCTGGAAACATCACAAAACCATGTAAAAATTAAGTATGTTGGACCTTTTAGATTGTAAACATCTTATCTAACATCAACAAACCGAAAACTTAAGTTAAAGCTAATAAAGTTCACTTTTTTAATCCAAACTTTCAAAACTCCAAAATGAGAAATCATGGGTTTTAATGAAAAATAAAACCATAGACTTGTAGAGAACGACGAGGACAAGTCAAAAGTGAGTTTACCTTTGAGAAATCTCCAACAATAAGCAAAAAGGGTGATGGAACAGTGGTTTGGGAGGGTTTTGGGTTTTAACGTGAAAAATGAAATGAAGAAGAAGAAGATGACCCCTTTTTTGTCTCAAAAGCTCATCATTTCCTAACTTTGAAATATTTACAAAAAAACGCCATTAATGAGATGGCTAAAATTCCCATCTCCTAAAATCCATGGGATTGGATTTAGAAGATAGGCCCAACATGGCTTTTAATTATTTTAAAAACACGAAGCCCATAATATTATTTTATTATTTTAGTTTCACTCGACCCCCGAACTCGGGTGCTACAACTCTCCTCCACTTAAGGAAATTTCGTCCCTGAAATTACCTGACGGAAACAAGTACGAAAACTGCTCAAGCATATAAGCTTTCCTCTCCCACGTGGCCTCTTAAACGCCTATATATCTCTACAACAACTTGACTAACTCTATGGTCTTACCGCGCAACACCTTGCTATCAGAAGCAAGTACCTCAAATGGTTCTTCCTTGTAAGACAAATTCGAATTCAGTTCTATCTCCTCAACGGGCATAACATGAGACGGATCTGATCTATATCTCCTAAGCATCGACACATGGAAAACATCATGGATCTTCTCTAACTCTGAAGGCAATCTCAAACAGTAAGCTACTAGCCCAATCCGCTCAACTATCTCCTGTAGACCGATAAACCTCGGACTCAACTTGCCTTTCCGGCCAAACCGCATTACCTTCTTCCACAGAGATACTTTCAGAAACACTTTCTTGCCTACTGAAAACTCAAATTCTTTTCTCTTCGAGTCCGCATAAGATTTCTGATGATCGGAAGCTGCTTTCAAACAGTCACAAATCAACTTCACTTTTTCGGTAGTTCCCTTGAGAAAATCTGGCATAGGTAATAATTTCTGACCCGTTTCAGCCCAACAGATCGGAGTCCTACATCGTCTACCATACAAAGCCTCATAAAGAGCCCCCTGTATACTAGCCTGGTAACTGTTGTTGTAAGAAAACTCAACTAAGGGTAAATGCTTCTCCCAAGAACCCTGGAAATCAATCACACAACAACAAAGCATATCCTCTCAAATCTGTATCACTCGCTCTGACTGTCCATCTGACTGCGGATGATAAGAAGTACTGAAATGCAAACGGCTACCTAGGGCACTATGCAAACAACTCCAGAACCTCGCTGTGAACCTTGGATCTCTGTCTGATACAATAGACTTCGGAACTCCATGAAGTCTCACAATCTCGCGAATGTACAAACTTGCCAACTTGTCTAAAGAATCTGTAGTGTTCACTACTAAGAAATGAGCACACTTAGTAAATCTATCAACAATTACCCAAACAGAAATCTTCTTCGAAAGAGACAACGACAATCCTGACACAAAGTCCATAGTGATCCTCTCCCATTTCCATTCCAGAATCTTCAAAGGCTGTAACAAACCTGAAGGAACCCGATGTTCTGCCTTCACTCTCTAACAAGCCATGCAACAGCTCACATACTATGCTACATCCTTCTTCAAACCAACCCAGAAATAATCATTCTCCAAATCACGGTACATCTTAGTACTTCCAGGATGCATAGAAAAGGGACTCGAATGTGCTTCGCTCAGAATCATACGTCTCAACTCAACATCTTCTGGTACAACAACTATGTCTCTAAAACACAACACATTCTCAACACTGAAACTATACTTGGTCGGTCTAGCTTCGGCTATGTCCTGAACATGAGGAACTGAAGACACATCATGCATCTATTTCTCTCTAATCATCTGAATCAACAAAGGCTTCACTTGCAACTCGGTGATCAAACCACCATCATCTGATACACTCAATCTAGCAAACATAGCTCGCAATTCAACTGCAACTTTTCTGCTCAACACATCGGCTACTACATTCGCCTTACCCGGATGGTACTCAATAGTCAAATCATAATCCTTCAACAGCTCAAGCCATCTTCTCTGTCTCGAGTTCAACTCTCTCTGAGTCATCAAATACTTCAAGCTTTATGATCAGTGTAAACTGTGCACTTCTCACCATACAAGTAGTGACGCAAAATCTTCAACGCAAACACAAATGCCCCTAACTCAATATCATGCGTAGGGTAGTTCTTCTCATGCACCTTCAACTATCTCGAAGCATAGGCAACAACTCTTCTTTCTTGCATTGGAACACAACCTAAACCTACGTAGGAAGCATCACTATAGATCACGAACTCTTTCCCTGAAACTGGTTGTACTAACACTGGAGCATTCGTCAAAGCTTCTTTTAATTTCTCAAAAGCCTTTTGTCTCGCATCTGACCATTCAAACTTCACTCATTTTTGCAACAATTTAGTCAACAGAGCATCTACTCTAGAGAAACCATCAACGAACCTCCTATAGTAACCAGCTAGTCCTAGGAAACTCCTAATCTCAGTCACTGACTTAGGTTGTTTCCACTCAACAGTAGCCTCAATCTTCGTCGGATCAACACGGATACCTTCGGCCGAAACAACATGGCTAAGAAACATAACCTCTCGAATCCAGAACTCACATTTACTAAGCTTAGCATACAACTGATTACTCATCAACCTCTGCAAAACAAGTCTCAAGTGCTCATCATGTTCTTCTTCTGACCTCGAGTACACAAGAATGTCGTCTATGAAAACAACTACAAAACGGTCTAGATAGTCTCAGAAAACTCTGTTCATCATATCCATGAAAGCTGCTGGTGCATTCGTGAGCCCAAACGACATCACAAGGAACTCATAGTGACCATATCTAGTCCTAAAAGTTGTCTTCGGAACATCACACTCTTTTACTTTCAACTGATAGTACCCTGATCTCAAATCTATCTTCGAAAACACTCAGACACCCCTCAACTAATCAAACAAGTCATCTATACAAGGCAACTGATACTTGTTCTTCATTTTCAATTGGTTCAACTGCTTGTAATCAATACATATTCTCATAATGTCGCATTTCTTCTTCACAAACAACATGTGAGCACCCCAACGTGAACTACTTGGCCTAATAAAACCACGGGCTAAAAACTCCTGAAGCTGAATTTTAAACTCTTTCAACTCTTTCGGAGTCATACGATACAGAGCAATAGAAACTGGAGTAGATTCTGAAACTGTCTCAATCACAAACTCTACATCTCCGTCAGGAGGCAAACCTGGTAACTCTTCTGGAAACACATCCGAATAAATACATATTGTCCTGATATCTTTCGGTCTAACCTCGCTCATATTAGGATTCATCACATATGCTAAGTAAGCCCCACAACCGGAATCCAACAACCTATGAGCCTCTAAATCTGACACAACATTTGATAAGAACTTAACATTCTCGCCTACAACCACTACCTCGTAGTCATCAGAAAGCTTCAACGAAATTCTCTTTATCTCAAAATCTACACTAGCTCTGTGCTCAACCAACCAATCCATACCCAAGATAATATCAAAACCATAGAATGCCCTGAATCTTCAACGGACACCTCCTATACATCTGTCTAACTACAACTGTCTCACCAAAGGAACTAGTCACATGCATCCCTACATCTAAGATCTCAACATGTATGTCTAACTTCTTTGCATGCTCACTCAAAATATAAGAATGCGTAGAACCCGAATCAACTAAGGAAAGTAAAGTCATGGATTGTAACTCAAAATTACCTGCTATCACATATGTGTAATTCCCTACCTCTCTCTGTGCGTAGACTCTAGCTGGTCCACCGACCTCTGGTTGTACTGCCACAACATGAGCAAGGTTCCTCGGTGCCTCTATCATAGGTGCATCAGCCTTCGGCTGGAAGTAATCACTACCGCACCCACGGCCTCTCTGAAAATCAATCACTCCTGTAAGAGCCTGTGCTAGGTTCGGTGCATGTGTCGCCTGATGCGGACACTCTCGCCTGAAGTGGTCCCTCGATCCACAGTTCTAGCAAGCATGAAAATTACCCCAACACTCTCCTGAATGCTATCTCCCACAACGAGTGCACTCGGGCAAATGCCCTCCAGCCCTATGGCCCTGATAGCCTCTACTATGGTGGCCACCGCCACGCCTATGGTCAAAATGATGTCCACCGCCCCGGTGCCTCTTGGCATCACCGCGATCAAAGTTGTTGTGACTCTTCCCCGAACTGGATCCTTCCAAACGCTTGGTCAGCCCCAAGCTATGATCGATGTCCTTGACCCTAGCGACCAAGACATCAAAATCAGAATAATCTGAAGCTAAGGTGTACCTTTTAACTTCCTCATGAAGTCCATATCTGAACCGATCACTACGGTCCCTCTCAGTACGAACCAACTCTGGAGCATACTGACTCAGTTGAACAAAGCGAATCTCATAATCAGTCACTAAAGCATCTCCCTGAACAAGAGCCATGAACTCTCGCTTCTTCTCATCCAAATATCTCGGGCCCAAATACCTCTTCCTGAATGCAGTCTCAAAGAAGTTCCAACTGATCTCGGCCTCAGGCACACCAGAAGTAATGGTGACCCACCATGTGTAGGCATCACCCTGAAGCAACGAAACTACGCAGCCCAACTTACGAGCCCCAACACATCCCATCTGAGCTAAGATACAGAATGTATTCTCTACAACTCAGATCTCTCTAATGTAGATCCCCTGAACTCATCAGCCCCTAGGCTACGAAGCCTCTCTAAAGGTAAGCTAGCATCATCACCTCTCGGCTGAGCTACAACCTGAGCTCCGGCAAATGCGGCCTAAAACGCTCCCGCTATAGCTTGAACTAGCGGAGCCATATCTATCCTCGCAGGACCTTGGCCACCCTAACCAACCTGAGGTCCCGCTCCCTCAACTCCAGCCTCGCCTCCCACTTCAGGCTGAGAAGGTGGTGGTGGTGGAAGAGCTCCGACTCCAATAGCAGGCTCTCCCACATGAGCCTCTACTCCAGCCACCAGCTCATTAACAGGAGCCGCAACACGAGGTTCCTAACGAACCAACCTTGGTCTACCTCTAGGCCTCGACATACTTGCTCACATATAACAACTACAACACAACAACAACACACAAAAATAGGGTTATCAAGGGCAAGGGTCCAAGTGGCTCAAGTATGTTCCCTCACTTAAAAATCCTTTTTCCGATGTAATAGAAGCAATGGGACTCTACTCAACATGCATATACAATAAATTAGGCAAACACCAAAGCATACTTGATAAACAAGCAAACATACATACATGGCAACCAAACAACGTGCAATTTCATTACAAGAATTTAACTTACCTCACTTACCTGTCCAAGGTCTCGGAAACCTTAGGCTCTGATACCAACAAGTGTAACCCCCTCGTCCCGGTCCGGATGCTTGACCGATCTGAATAGGCTACATGGGGATAACCGAGGCGAAACCCGTTAAGGCTCAACTTCGGTTAACAACCCGAGAAAACTTTTCATTTATTATGTCCTATGTGAAAAGGGCAACATCGGAAGAAACAAGCAAGGCAAACAACCTAACAGCCCAACAAAATAACCCATTTTAAACTTAAACTGCAAGCCATATCGAAACGCCCAAAGGGTGAACCGATACGCCTTGACTAGGTCAACTGGCCAAAGTCAACCAGAGGAGACCGTATTGAAACGGGGGTGGACCGTATCGATACGCCCTCAACAGTCAACTTCTCGTGGTCAACGCTACGAAGGCCGTTTCGAAACGCCTAGGACCGTTTCGATACCCTCAATTTCTCGTCAAAATCTCAGATTTCCAGTAGCAAAATCATATCGAAACGCCCCTTTTGCATATCGAAACGCATGGCTTGAAACAAGAGGCCGTATCGAAACGGGACCAACCGTTTCGATACACCTGCTGGGAACAGACAGGTTTTTGCTAGTTTATGGCACGAGGCTGCCTTAAATACAAACCAAACCTCCCACAACCATACATACATTAACTCTAGATGCAAGGCACTCTGTAATAAGCAAGCTTAACATCAATCATACATTTAAAAGCCATTCACTAAGAGAAGCATCAAATCAACAAAGATTCATACGTAACATTCAAGATAGCATGATTAGACAAGAACATACACTTAAGCATCCATAAAGGCACAAGGCCAACATACTAGGCATAAGCAAGCCTTAAACATATCATCCACATAACAAGAAGCCTAAACATGCTCCTAAAACAAAATAACCACATAAGTCCCCATTGCTTGACTATTACATCATTAACTTAAAAAAGTTCATACTTGAGGATAGCAAAAGCTGAACTAGGACACTTGGAGGCCCTCTCCTTGCACAAGCAACCCACAAACTACGGATCTGCATTGTCGAACAAAAGAGAGCGTAAGCATAAAGCTTAGTGAGGGTAAGCTCATAAAACAAACCTCGACAATGCAAGGTCCAAGCACGAGCAACAACCAAGGTAGACTGCATGACCTTACCTTCAAACCACATGAGCCAAAATATAAATGATGTATGAACACAATTATCAATATCATGCCATGCTCAACAACTCATAAGCTCAACACATGGAATGCATATATCAATATATATATATATATATATATATATCAAACACATTCCATAATCCGTATTGGCACCTAGCTATGACCCGAATACGCGGATAACCGTTGGAACTCACATCCAACAACCATTACCTTACGGTGGGATTACACTCATCACAGTTTCTCGCGGAGGGGATTCCACTCATCCGCACGCCCCGTCGATGGGATTCTACACATCACCGACTAATATATATATATATATATAAGAGATTTCCGGGTGAACCCGTACTCCATCTTGCTGACTACCATCACCAAGACCACGCGCGCATTTGACTCTCGTGTGCACACTAACATCCTAATGATCGATCATTGTACCCAAGCATACTAAGCCCAATACTAATACATTTCGTAACCTTTTACAACACCATTTCTTACCAATTTACGTGCTTAGCACGTACTCACCATAATTTATCATCATGCACAACCACATTCCATAACGACATGCATTTAACAATGCATCATATATCATGCCTCAACACACATGTATAACAACATATTCATAACCACATTATTCACAATTAAAACATGAGGCATAATCAAACATTTAAAGATCAACCAAAGTCTCTAACTAAAGCTTGGGATTAGACTACCAATCTAATCCCAACTCTAGATGGGTTTACCAAGACCAACCTAGGTCCACATGCTTGAACCAACCTTTGAAAATCAATTTAAAACGTAGAACCACTCACCAACTAATCCAAGCTCAACCACACTAGCCGATCAAGCTCCCAACAGTTCCAAATTCGTCCTCGAGCTTCACCAACACAAATCCTTGCTTCTAATCATCCCAACACAATCAAAATAACCTCAAATAAGTTCACAAATCAATGTAGCAAACCCGGAACACAAACCAAGCACAAAACACGAGATTTCAAACTAAAGACAACCCCAAAACCTTTATTCCCGAGCAGCCATGAAGCACAGCCCAAAACCAAATATTACAACAATTATATTACTCCCAAAAGATTCCAAAACAACCCTTATACATAGCCTAACCATCAGCCAACAAATTCCCACATTAAACACCCCAAAACTCAACATTTAAACTCTTTAAAACCTCCCTAAAACCCAATTTCGGGAAACATCACAAAACCATGTAAAAATTAAGTATGTTGGACCTTTTGGATTGTAAACATCTTATCTAACATCAACAAACCGAAAACTTAATTTAAAGCTATTAAAGTTTACATTTTAATCCAAACTTTCAAAACTCCAAAATGAGAAATCATGGGTTTTAATGAAAAATAAAACCATAGACTTGTAGAGAACGACGAGGACAAGTCAAAAGTGAGTTTACCTTTGAGAAATCTCCAACAATAAGCAAGAGGGGTGATGAATAGTGGTTTGCGAGGGTTTTAGGTTTTGACGTGAAAAATGAAATGAAGAAGAAGATGATGACCCATTTTTTTTCTCAAAAGCTCATCTTTTCCTAACTTTGAAATATTTACAAAAACGCCATTAATGAGATGGCTAAAATTCTCATCTCCTAAAATCCATGGGATTGGATTTAGAAGATAGGCCCAACATGGCTTTTAATTATTTTGAAAACACGAAGCCCATAATATTATTTTATTATTTTAGTTTCACCTGACCCCGAACCTGGGTGTTACAAGATTGGGGGCAGTCTTTGTTGGCAAATGATTTCAAACCCTTAGTATTAATAGGCGCGAGAATAAGAGATTGAAGCGCCAACGTCATTGGAAGATAATCAAGGAGGAAATAAGCTTTCAAATACAAGCAATTCAAGATGTCCTACAGGGGCAAGAATTTGAGAATTCACAAGAAGCATTGAAGGTGCTTGATAAGGGGCATATGAAGACTTGAAGCTTTCAAAACCACAAAATGAAGCCTTTCACTCATCATTGATGTATCAACTACAATGATGGCAGACCTTGGGAAATTTGTCTACGAATATCGAATGTTTTCGACAAAGCAAAGAGAAATAATGAATGAGAATGACAATTGAAGCCATCTGTCCGTCCAGCTAGGAATACAAGATCACTGGGTTAAGTGAGCAAGCTTGCAAAGATTGAATGATTTCCATAAGTCGGAAAAACAGTGAAAAGGTATAACTGCTTATCTGGAGTAAGCGAGTAAATGTATGGAAAAATTAATTTTGAGAAAAAATTCAAAAAGAAAAAGAAATGAGACATGCATTCATGTTTTAGGCATCCCTAGGGGCATGCACACAATAGTTGCATTGAATATTACATTTTTCAGGTACACGAAGAACCTTTCAGCAAAAGAACCCGCCTATCCGTTCAGGCATTTGGAGAATGGAACTCGCTTATTCATCCAAGCGTAAGGTGGATGAAACACTTTTTGGAACCTGCTTATTCATCCAAGCATAAAGAGGATAAAGTTTTTTCAGAAGATTCTCTTATTCGTTCAAGCGTAAGGAGAATGGAATTTGTTTAATCATCCAAGCGTAAGGTGGATGAAACACTTTTTGGAACTTGCTTATTCATCCAAGCATAAGGAGGATGAAGTTTTTTCAGAAGATTCCTCTATTTGTTCAAGCGTAAGGAGAATGGAATTCATTTAATCATCCAAACGTAAGGTGGATGAAACACTTTTTATAACCTGCTTATTCGTCCGAGCATGAGAAGGATGAAACCCTTTTTTAGAACACGCTTATTCATCCAAGCATAAGGAGGATGAAGTTTTTTCCAGAAGATTCGCCTAGCCAGTCGTAAGGAAAATGGAGGTTGCTTATTCATCCAAGAATAAGAAGGATGAAGTTTTTTCCGAAGATTTGCCTATACGTTTGGGCGCAAGGAAAATAGAGTTCGCTTCTCCATCCAAGCATAAGAAGGATGAAGTTTTCCAGAAGATCTGCTTATCTATTCAAGCACAAGGAGAATAGAACTCGCTTATTCATCCAAGCATAAAGAGGATGAAATTTTTCAGAGGTTTGCTTATTCATCCAAGCATAAGGAGGATAAAAATTCTTCAGAAGATCCGATTATTCGTTCAGGCGTAAGGAGAATGGAGTTCGCTTATTCATCCAAGCATAAGGAGGATGAAATATTTTCAGAAGATTCGCTTATCAGTTCAGGCATAAGGAGAATGGAGTTCGCTTATTCATCTAAGCATAAGGAGGATGAAATTTTTTAAAAGATTCGCTTATTCGTCCAGGCATAAGGAAATGGAGTCCGCTTATTCATCCAAGCATAAGAAGAATGAGATTTTTTTAGAAGATTCACCAATTCGTTCAGGAGGGAAGAGAATGTTTGCTTATTCATCCAAGCATAAGGAGGATGAAACCTTTTAAGGTTTTGCTTATTCATCCAAGCATAATGAGGGTGAAATCGTTTGAAGTCTGTTTGCTTATTCATCCAAGCATAAGAAGGATGAAGTTTTCAGAAGAATTTGCATGTTTGATTATCTGGGAGAATATAACCCAACTCAACAATTCGGGCACTTGGGAGAATAGAACCCAGCTCAGCTATTCGAGCGTAAGGAGAATAGAATCATCCTATCTATTTGAGCGTGGAACCCAGCTCAGCTATTTAGGCATTTGGGAGAATAGAACCCAGCTCAGCTATTCGAGCATAAGGAGAATAGAACCAGCCTATACGTTCGAGCATTTGGAGAATGGAATTCGCTCATCTATTCGGGCGTATAGTGAATAGAAAAAGCCTCTTCGTTCGGGCATTTGGAGAATGAAGTTAATTTGAAAATTTGGTGAAAAGTAGTGCCTTTTTGGTCTTTTCTTTATCTTTGTTGCATAGAGATAAGCAAAGAGGGGCACCTGTTGTCACTAAATTTTCACTTCAGTTTTAAAAATCCGAAAAAAAAATAAAAAAAAATCTTTTTTCCCTTTAAATAATACAAGGCCTACCTTTTTTAAATTAAGTTAAAAAAACAATAAAAACCCATCTTTCAAAATCCATTTTTGAAGCTCGCTTTTAAAGAAAAAGAAACAATGCCCATTTTTATTTTGAAGCCCACTTTTAGAGAAAAGAAAAAAGAAAAAATAATTTTAATAATTATGATTCAAAATAATTATGGAGAAGAGAAAAAAATAAAAATATTAAGAGTAATGAAAAAACAACAAAAAAGGTTAAAACAGAAAAAAGAAAGAAAAAGGAAAAGAAAAGCAAAAAAAAGGCCCACGCGCGTGCGCCGCACGCGCTCGAGCCAACAGCCCTAATCCCAGCAAACCCTCCCCTGTCGCATATTCATGGTGGTCGATTGGCGTCTATAGACCACGGCCGCCGACGCCGTTGGTACCGGTCGGTCCTCCTCGCCGACGCCGTTGGTACCGGTCGGTCCTCCTCGCCGTCGTCGTCTCAATGCCACCAACCGCGCTCACCGTCGCCGCCTGTGTACGCCGGAATCTACAAAAAACTGAGATTAGTAGTAAAACCCTAGGCTCGAATCAAGGGGAAAATTCAGCTCGAATATCCAACCAAATCGGATGAGGATAGAGTACTTTTGCCAAGAATCAAGCCTTTGGTCGGATTTAGGCTTCAATTTGGGGATTAAATCCCAATATAGCTTGAATTTGAAGCGCAGTTTTTACTATAAATACCCCCTTTTACTTGTTCAACACACAAATTGAAGAAAAACCACTAGAAAAAGGCTTGGGAAAAATCCGAAAAATTCTCTGAAATTTTCAAGAGTTTTGCTGGAAATTTTTGGAGTAGAAGTTCGAGTTTGGAGCAATTTTCCGGAGGTGGTTTGGAGCATTTCGAGTTGCCTGGATTTGAGTTCTTCGTTCGCCGTTTTCTCGGTAAAATTTCTATATTTCTTTTCGTTTATTTTTATGTTGATTTTTATGTTTATTCTTGGAAAATCGTTCATGATTCAAGTAACTTTTTCATTTTAAAATTTCGTTTTAATTTTAGTTTGATCTTAAAAAAATTTTGCATGCTTAAAAATGTTGTTAGGATTATTTTTAATCTTTAGGAATGAATAAATAAGTTTTAAAAGATGTTTAGATTTAAAATGCATGAATAAATTAAATAAATGTGGTTAAATTGAAAAATGTTAAATTAGGGATTTAATTAGGAAAATAATAATGTGAGGTGTGAAATAATAAAGGGGCTTGTTTTAAAAAAAATAAAAAGATTTTTGATGAAATTTAGTTTTAAATAATAAATGGGCAAAATGATTTTAAAAGAAAAAATAATAAAAATATTTTTTAAAAAGAAAAAAAAAAGAAATAAGTTTTCAAGAAAAAGAAAATAAAAAGGTTTTAAAAGTTTAGGGTCTAGGATAAAAATAAATTTTTGAAAAGGAAAAAAATTTAAAACGAAGTTCTTTAGGAAAAATAAAGTTTTCTAAATGGGTCGTTTTAAAAGAAAAACTTTAAAAAAATGAAAAAGAACTGAAAATGAGTTTTTTTAAAAAAGGAGAAATTCTTTTTTAAAAGGAAAAAACATAAAATGGTAAAAAAAACATACAGAAGGTAAAAAGGGTAAAAAGAAATAAAAAAATTTTAAAAATGAATAATAAAAGGGTAAAAACTCAAAAAATAAAAGTTTGCTTGCTTGTTTTTAGAAATAGGAGAAAACTAGGAATTATGGACTAAAGCTTAGATAGAGACATGATTTGTTGAAAAATGTTCTTCACTAAAAAATAAAATACACTTAAGCATACTTATACTTTAAATTAGGAATAAAAGACTTAAACGTTTTTAGGGTTTTTAAATAATCGAACCTAGAATTAAATAAAAATGCTCAACACGCCTAAATCTCTTTGTTGTTTTAAAAAATGAAATTAATTTAATGTGGTATCTTATTAGACATGAATGACGGGTTAGCGCCAGAAATATTGGCGGTGATTAAAGTTCATCTCCCGGGCGATAAGGTCGTTAAAATAGACTAATATTCATTAAACGGACAAGTAAAGTCGAACCCTTTTTGAACTTGCAAATTTCAGTTTTGAAAACGATTTTAAACCAATTAGGTATCAATTTTGGGCGTCGTGGTGTGCTAACCCTTCCCCACGCGTAACCGACCTCTGAACCTGTTTTCTGATTTTTCGCAGACCAAAACCGTTGTATTATTAAAACAAAATGTTTTATTAAAATAACCCTATTTTAAAAGTGATCCAATCACATTTTCCTTAAAAAGGATTTTTGGAGACTCCGTTGATTTTTGTAAAAATGTGTTTTTCAAAAACGTCGAAGCCTCCTCAAAAAAGGCAGTTGCGAGAGGAGATACTTATTAATTCGCGTATTTGGGTTGTAATATCCTAGCTTATTGGATATTCCCCGAATATTCAGATTAATTTGCATTGTCTAAAGGTAAAATTCGTAAGTAATTAAAAGGAACAAGACCATGACATCATATTGTATCTGTTTGCGCCATGCATAAAGGTGACGTACGGGATCCGAACCCTAAACTAACATGACAGTTAAACTTATGTGATGTCGGTTTAGTTTTTGGTTCGGTGTACCGTCATCCTTTTTAATTAAATGCCTAATTAATTTGAAACCGCTAATTTGATAAAGCTCATATAATTAAAGTTTAATTTTCAATTGAGAACCCTTAATTAAACTCATTTTAAATTTTTAATTTCCATCGATTAAAAAACAACAAGTATTTTGGTACCGATTTCCGGACGTGATGGGGATGCTAACCCTTCCCCACACGTAACCAACTCCCGAACCCTTTCAAATGAATCTCTGGTTTTGATTTTTTATGGTGGCCGGTGGCGACTCCAAATTTTTAAAATTTTCCAAAACACGATATTTTCCCCATTTAATCAATTTTTAAAAAAATGTGGGACATTTCAAAAAAACGTCGTTACAGGTTTACACATGTTTTTTATTTTATTTCTTGAACCCAATATTCACAAAAAATGAATTTGAATAAATGGGCGCATAAAATAGGTGATTACACCATTGAGTCTGAATTCGACCTCCATTTTGTTGAAATATGCTTAAAAGTACATGAATCGGCCCAAAACCTTTTAGTTTCTCTCTCGTCGATCTCCCTTCTATGCCGTCGGATAGAACTCGTTTCTCAGTATATTTTTCTCTCGTACCGATGAAATTTTCCATTGTTCGGATCTTGGAGAAGTTCATTCGTTCACCGGTAAATGAACATCGTCAAAAAGTTAACAGTGGAATGACCAAAAACATTTAATGTCTAAATTTCAGTTGGTAAATAGAAAGTTTTGAAACTTAAGTGACCAAATTAAATTTGAGAGTAAAGTTCGGTGACGATTTACAGAATTTACCCAAAAGAAAATATAACGAATAAGTTGCACGGTAATCCGAAATACGAGGAGGAAGAATCTCAAAAAAAAAAAAGCAACGTTGGAAACAACTAATAATCCTTTCCTTTGTTGTCTTCGGGTTTTTTGCCACCATTTTTAACTCTAATTCGTGTTTTTCATTTTAAAAAAATATTTTGGATAGTATTTTTAAACATAAATATTCTTTTCTCTTGATTTTCCCTTCTTTTCTTGTTGACATGGTCCATATTTCCATGCAAATTCCAAATAATTTGATGGAAGAAAATATACTTAACATAGTTTTGTTTTCTGCATTGGACCAACGTTAATTTGATCATTAGAACATTGCTTTTTTTCCTATTGGTGCAAGAACATATTGTGGAATTGAAATTGAAATACTGAGGAAAACAAAAATAGGAACAACATTATAGAATAGAAAAAGAGAGGAGAAATGTCGGAGTCGAAGGGGTCGTTGAAGCTTGAACAAAATTCGTCGAGCCCTTCTCCTCCGCAGTCACAGGACTCGAGTTCTGATAATGGATCGACAGATGATAATTCTTCGCCACCGAATTCAAATTCAAGGTCACCTTCCACCGATAATTCTTCAAATGAAAATTCATCTCCATCGCCCGAAAAATCACCACCATCACCGTCATCACCAAATACGAGTTCACCTCCTACAGAATCGCCACCGTCATCATCTGATTCATCCCCTAGTCCTTCCACGGACTCATCTTCTTCGCCATCGCCATCTCCATCGCCATCGTCTTCACCGCCATCACCACCACCTCCCACTTCTAAGCAACAATCACCACCACCTCCAAGCCCTTCCAAGAAGGAATCGCCATCGCTGCTACCGTCACCATCACCATCGCCACCTCCTCCTATGCAACAATCACCACCACCACCACCTTCTGTGGACTCTAAACAATCTCCACCGAAAAATTCTCGTCCCCCTCCCTCCTCTCCATCTTCAACACCTACTCCGCCACCTCCAACGAAATCACCGACATTTTCAACTCCATCAACAAATGCATCCACTAAATCATTATCGGGATCTTCTCAACACACGTTAGCTCCCTGGCCCCAGAGCTCCGCTAATGTAGGCCATGCATCTTCCCCCTCAGGAGGAGACTCTAAAAATGAAACACAAAGCAAAACTCATGTGACAAATTCTAGTTACGAAGTTGTGATCGATGCAGCGGTGGCGGGTGCGTTTTTCATCGTAGTCTTCATTGCCTTGTTTTTCATCCTCAAGAGGACAAGAAAACATAAACAACAAGCTCTCCCCGGTAATTATGCACCCCCACATGCTAATATTGAAGTAAAATCAGGTAAAGAAAATGCAGTTCACTGTATTTTTCTTTAGGTTAATTGCATCAAAACTTTAAAATATTCTAATTGAGTCATCCAGATATTTATATTGCATTGATTAGGTCTTTTCCTCGGCCAAACGCTAGTCTCAGCATTAAATGCAGGCTTGAAATTTACGTGGAGCATATTTAAAATACATATATCAGATTAAATAAAAGGTGTATACCTACTATATGAATAGTTGTTATTTCCTTTTTAATAGTTCAAATCTATTTTGTCCATGCGATAGGTAACATGCATATATAAAATGTTTTTTTTTTAATATTCGTGCCAACATTTAATGTCTAAGCTAACAACTATCTGACTATATAATCTAATTGATGCGTTGCCTGAATATCTCCCCCACCCCAATCAAGCTATTGACTCAATTAGAATGTTTTGAAGTTTTAAGACTAATTTAAAACATGGTATATACTTTAGGGACATTCGAAGAAATTAATCCTTTTTTTTATTCTTTTACTTCAATTGTTTCCGTTTAATTTAACAATTATCTTAGCTATGCAGCGGCTGGCAAAGAATCACCTTTGGTAAACAGTTCCGAGGGTCTAAGAGGACAGTTTTACCATAGTCCCGAGCCGGGTTTTATAGCCGGCTCCAAGACGTTTTTCACGTACGAAGAGTTGATGGAAATGACCGACGGGTTCGCCCGTGAGAACATCATAGGAGAAGGTGGATTCGGGTGCGTTTACAAGGGCCGACTGCCCGACGGTCGGTTCGTGGCCGTCAAGCGACTAAAAGCAGGCAGCGGGCAAGGGGATCGAGAGTTCAAGGCCGAAGTCGAGATCATAAGCCGTATCCACCATAGGCATTTGGTGTCTTTGGTTGGGTACTCCATTGCCGAGAATCAAAGGCTGCTCATATATGATTTCGTTGGGAATCAGACTCTTGAACATCATTTGCATGGTAAGATAATGGCTTATTTTACCAAAGTACCCCTCTGGAAATTCAAAACTTACGATTCGGTCCTAATATCAGGAAATCGTTGTGCAACAGGTAAAGATATGCCAGTGCTTGAATGGCCCAAAAGAGTCAAGATTGCTGTTGGAGCCGCCAAGGGTTTGGCATATTTACATGAAGATTGTATGCATCTCTTCAAGCTTTCCATTTTTAATATGTTAAATTATGACTTCAGTACCTCAACTATGCTTAAATTTGACATTTAGCTCCTATACTTTAATTTTACATAATTTAATCTTCTACTTTTTACAATGTCATTAGTTAGTTCCAACAGTTTTTAGTATTAACTATTCCGATTAAAATGTTGATATCATTTTAACCACAATTATATTCATCTAATTAGTTTTTTTTTTCATTATTTTCTTTATTGTGATCTATTTTCAGGTCAACCAAGAATCATCCACAGGGACATTAAGTCAGCCAACATTCTATTGGAAGATGATTTTGAAGCACAGGCAATGAATTCCTCCACTTATGCACCTTTGAATTATTGGACGAGTAAAAATGAATGGTTGAGATTAAAACATTTCAATATTACAGGTGGCGGATTTTGGACTTGCAAGACTTAACGACACTAGTCAAACCCATGTTTCAACTCGAGTCATGGGAACATTCGGGTAGGTTATGTTTTCGACAATTTTGAGATTGTTTTACAGAGGATTGTATGAAATAGTAACGTAATTATTTTTTATAATTTTATTTTAAAGAATTTAATTAATTTTAAATTTGAGATTTGATTTATGTATTTTTTTCTTTCTTTTATATTATTTAAAATACTTATTCCATTTGTCTTTCAGCTACTTGGCACCAGAGTATGCATCAAGTGGGAAATTGACGGATAGATCAGATGTTTTCTCATTTGGAGTTGTGCTTTTAGAGCTTATAACTGGAAGAAAACCCGTTGACCCAACTCAGCCCTTGGGAGAAGAAAGTTTGGTCGAATGGGTACGTTTTTTTTTTTTTTAAAAAAATCTAGTAATTATATTTTAATTTGACATAATTTCTTACATGGGGTTAAAATATAGGGACTAAATCTTAAATTTTAGCAGAATAGAAGGACCAAAACCAAAATTTTGCCATATATATTTAGATATTCAATTAAGCAATGTAGTATTGTAATTTTGGCAGGCAAGGCCTCGACTCATTCAAGCCCTTGAAAGTGGCGATTACAGTGAATTAATCGATCCACGGCTTGGAAAACGTTATGTCGAGAGTGAGATGTTGACGATGATTGAGGCAGCCGGCGCCTGTGTGCGGCATTCCGCCACAAAGCGGCCCCGGATGGCGCTGGTAATATTATTGAACCCAAAACACTTTAGTTTGATAATCGTATTCGATGCATATATAAATATATGATATAGTTAGACATATCATTGTTTATCTAACTCTGAAAATGTAATCTGATTAACGCAAACCAAATTCATCCGATCGTTCGAAACCGAAACACTAATGCTTAGTTTATCCATAGATTAAACCATTCTAAAGAAACTAATTCGTTTAGAACTCAATTGTATGCATTTATGGATAAGGCAAAGCTGTCTTAACTCAGTTTAACAGTAAAATGTCGACAACTAGTTTGTTCGAACCGAACTCGAATTGACTCATCTTAAAATAATATGTATCTAAATAAATAATCTACACTCAAAAGAACTCAAATGATTAACACGAAATGTCCAAAATTCTTAATGATCCGGCCCAGAAAACTGAACCTTAAATCTGAACATGAAACGATCCAATATGGATTGTCTGGCTCCAAAACCAACTGATTTTGCCTAGGTTTAAATACAACACTTCATATAGCACTTATTGTCACGGCCGCGAGTCACAATCTAGCCCCGTAATATTATGTATGGCACTAGTAAGTATTTTATACATAGACGGATCGTACTTAGGACAAGTGGCTTATAGTCCCACAAAAAGACTAAAATTTTTAACGATGAGACAATGATATTATTTTTTAACTCCTTCAAAAATATATAATTCATTGTTAGCCCCTTAAATTTAAATAATATTGCTAGCCCCTTAAATTTAAAATTATTTAAATTATCACTGTTGAGTTCTGCCATTGATTTTACAGGTGGTAAGAGCATTGGACTTTGAGGGGTCGGATCTTTCGAACGGGGTAAAAGTCGGCGATAGCACCAGTTATGATTCGGGGAAGTATAGCGACGAAATTTCGATCTTTCGGAGGATGGCATTTGGTAGTGACATCGGCTCCGAATGTGACGTTCTTAGCGAAGGTTTATGTTCCAGGGAAATGTCACATGGACAAGGTTCATGGAAGTCCGAGTACAGCTCGAGCGAGTTCAATAGCGGCGAGTTGGAAACTCAACCATTTAAAAGAAGCAGCGCATATAGTGACGGTGGTGCGTCGGGGAACTACGGCAGTGGTCGCTTCAAATGACGGTCTATTGAACTTTCAGTTAAAAATTATGTTGTTTTTACATAGCATTATTTGTTTTTGTAAACGTAGAGATATTTTTTCTTTAGTTCCCTCGAATTCATATTTTTTTAGTATTGTGAAATATAAAAGGATGATTTTTGAATAGGATAGTCTACAAGTACGTGAATTTATTCAAATTAAAATTAAATTATAATAATATATTATAATTAAAATAGAATAATAAAAATAATGATATGTACTATAAGGTTGAGTGAGAAGAAATTTAATATTTTCATGCAATATTTTAGTTTAAATCTTGTAAACTATAAAAATAATATTGAGAGGATTTGTTCTTCATTTAGAGGTACAATTCAATTTGATTCGAATATAATTGAATTCTAATTTCACTACCAAATACCAAAGATATCAGAAAAAAATGAAAAATGACACAAACTGAAATATGGTCAAACACTTTCTTAGGATAAAGAAAAGAAATATAAAGTTTTGAATTTATAACTTAATTATTAAAAATTGTAATTTAAATTGTGACGTTCAAACGCACACATATGTTAAAAAATTTTAAAATTTTAATCAACAATTAAAATTTAGTGGTTAGAAGACTCAATGCCATCTCTTCTATCAAATAACACGTTGTTTTATCATATTATCAACATGTCATGATACTAAGTCAAGAATTTTTAAGGAGCCAGAAATAAATAGAAAATTTTAAATAGTTAAAATGTAATTTTTATTTTATTATAAGAATCTATATATAAATGTCATAAGAAAATACTCAAAGGAATCAAGTTTTACAAAATATAAAAGGGTAAATTACGTTCAATTTACTCTCAAATTTATATTGGTCACTAAAGTTTCAAAACGTTCAATTTACTCACTGATGTTTAGACATTGAACATTTTGCTCACTATTCTCTAGGGGTATGCATAATTAACCATAATTGTTAACTTGTATAATCGTTGCATTTTATAGGTTAATTAACCGAACCGTTAAGGTTAAGCAATTTCGGTTAACCGAATCGCTAAAAATGATGGCTAATGGTTCAGTTACGATTACGAATTTTGACAAATGGTTAACCTATAGGTTAACAATTTTTAAATTATTTATACATATATAAATCGATGAAAGCCTTAAGTGATTTGATCATATAGTTAACTTTTGTAACTTGTGGTACTAGCTCATTGAAGTATTATTTACCTTATGTTTTTTTATGTTAGTTACACATTTGTCTTTAGAACTTTTTCTATGTCCAGAACTTTTATGGTGTATTGCTATGTGTTAAACACTGATTGAAACTTGAAACTTTGAACTAAGTACGAAGTTTTTGTATTTTGTGTTGTGTTGGAACTTTGTAGTATGTGGGTACTTTTTTTAAAATTAGGGTAAACTACATAAATGGTCATCGAACTTTTAGGGCGCGTTCATTTTGGTCACCGTACTTTTAAAATATTTGATAAGGTTACCCAACTTTTAGTTCAATTTTGATATGGTCCCTCCCTTTACCTTCCGTTAGAAGTTGACGTTAGTTTTTTGTTTTTTCTTAATAAAAATGGGTAAACTACACCAATCATCACTCAACTTTCTTCTCACACCTACTTTGATCACCAAAATTCAAAAAAATTCAATTTAATAATTTGAATTTTGAATTTTCATATTTTGGCCACTCTCAAATGACATGATTATACAAATAGAAAATTTTGATTAATGAAAAATGAAAACTAACGTCAACTTCTAGCGAAAGGTAATGGAAGAGACCATATTTAAAGGGAACAAACAGTTCGGTGACTATATTGAAATCAAGTTAAAAGTTGGGTGACTTTATCGAATATTTTAAAAGTACAATGACCAAAATGAATCTGCCTCAATAGTTTGGTGACCATTTATGTAGTTTACCCTTAATATTAAGTATGAAGTTAGTGTAGAACTAAAAGTTTTGATATAATAATTGAAAAATGTTTTGGACTAAATTGAAAAGAATTTAAAATATGCTTTTAGTCAAAACAACTTGAAATTATGTTTAAGGGTTTTTAAAAGGCTTTGGAATAACTTAAAATGCTTTTAAAGTAGTCAAACCAGTGTTTTTAAGTACCCGTACCGATACGGTCTAGTACTGTATCGATACCCCATACGGTTTCAGCTACAATTAAATTCTAGTAGCCAAAACTCGTACCGATACGCTTTTCCGTATCGATACAATATGTTTTAAATAGCCAACGGCTAGTTCGCGTACCGATATGCCCCACTACCCCAACGGTCTTTTAAATTGCAGGACCGTACCGATACGCTTGCTATAAGTATCGATACGCACCAGCCGGAAGTCTCAATGACTATTTCCTTATCGGGACCGTATCGACATGGTTTGAGGAGTATCGGTACGCTAAGCTGCAGAACTACATTTATGGTAGGAAATAAAAGCTCCAACCACTACATCAGATTTGTTATATGGCGGCGATTTTCGTGGCATTTTTTATACAAACGCCACCAAAATTTCACTTATTACGGCGTTTGATGGTGAAACGCCACAAAAAGGTAAACATCATGGCGTTTCTAAATAAAACGTCATGGTAGAGTGACATGTAATGGCATTTTTACTTGTAAATGCCACAATAGGTTTCTGCTAGCGGCGTTTTTTCTTTAAACACCGCAATAGGTCATGTATTACCGGCGTGTTGAATTATAAATGCCGCAATAGGTTTGTATTAGTTGTGTTTTTTTATAAACGTCGTCATAGGTTTTGATTTAATATCCCTCACCCTCTCAAACGCGTACAAACGAGAAAATCCCCAAATATCGTGCTAAAATCTCTAATCGGTCATGTTCATTGTCGCCGTGCATCTTGTCACCGTCGCTCATCGCCCGTCGCTCGTTGCCCATCGTCGTCACTCCTCGCCGTCCACCTCCTAATTATTGCATGCCATGAGGTGAGAGAGGTGGTTTTTTCCATGTAATCCTTGTCGAGTATAATAGTATTTTGTCTTTGGGTTTTGTAATTCCTTACCTTATCTATGAAGAAATTAGATATAGATAAAGATGGTGTGAGAAATTGTCTGTATGTATGTGTTGCTAACAAGTATGAGGGTGGACAAACTTACAGTGTCTTCTCATAAGACATTGACAGTAGAGTTTTCTTTAGTATTCAGATGGATAGGTAAATGCATACACTGTAGTATAGCCAATAAGCAGGGAAGATGCTTGATATTTCACCGAAAAAGGGGTTTCAATACAATTATTTAACGAATCGATTACGGTTTTTCGTCTATAAATAACAAATGAATCAAGGATATACAAATAAAACAAAGAGAGAAGTCTTCAGGGATAAGAATCAAAGAATGAATGCATATTTGTAACCCCTCGTCCCGGTCTAGCCGACAGGCCGGTCCAAACAGGTTACACGGGGAAAATCGAAGCGAAACCCGTTAAGGTTTCCACTCCGATTAGCAACCCTAGAAAATTTCATTTAATTATCTTGTCTAAATATCATATTCAATCCTATGTGCGAAGCGACAGCGGAAAACGATAACGAAACAATACAAGCAGAACATAAGGCAATCTTAAATTTACCAAGTGACATGTTAGTTCGATTTCATGCGTACGAAGAAAAACCACACATAAAAGACACATACGGACTCAACAAGGAAACATACAAACATCAGGAACTAAAACACATCGTTCGAGAACCTTTGAAGATGCCAAAAAGCCAATTTACTTGCCTGCGTTTCGAGACAAGCTTCCCGTTTTGAAACGCGGGCTCCAGTTTATAAGCCAGACCAAGTCGTTTCGATACGATCCACATTATTTTAGAATGGGGTTCAACAGTGACAAAACATTTCGGAACTTGTTCCGAAACAGGAACTCACAGTGGCAAACCGTATCGAAATGCGTACTAAAACAGAAGCTCACATTGTCAAATCGTATCGAAATGGAACCGCCCCCGTTTCGATACGAGTATCCCTAGAGCTACTACCGTTTCGAAACTACCACGAGCGTTTCAAAACGCCTGCACATAGAGTGACCCAAAAATAGGTTTATACATCCTCAAAAACCCCAAACTTGCCCCAAATATCAAGGATTACAAGCAATAATCATACATACAATCTAAAGGCATCATATCCTACAACAAGCATGATTAAACATACAAGCATGCATAACAAATCCATTTAACCAAAGGAAATATGCATCAACATAGCATCACTTAAAACAAGTTTTACACTATTCAATACATAACATAGGCATTTAACCACATAAAAGCCAACATAGAAGTCTAACAAACGCTCTTACAACACATAGCATCCCCATTGCTATCTATTACATTATTTAATAAAACCAAACTTGAGCAGCAACACACGCTCTTGGGTGCCCCTTCCTTGCTCCTTGCTAACTTCCACACTAATGATCTGCATTGTCAGAAATGAGAGTGTAAGCTTAGAAGCTTAATGGGGGAGCTCAAAAACAAACATCGACAATGCAGGGTCCAAAGAGTGGTATCCATAAACATCAACAATACATGCATTAACACCAACATAGCAACATAGCCAACCGCTACAAGAATACATGAACACGGCTCCTTACCTCATGTTATGCTTAACATAGATGTATGGAACATCTTATCACAACAACCACACATAAAAAAGGTAAATTGGCAACTATATGGCTTACTCGGATATGCTGATAACTTCTGTTGGGATTTTCACCCAACGTACTCAAACAACAATATTACCTTCCGGTGGGATTTCACACATCACCGTTTTCTTTTATGGATGGGATTCCACTCATCATCACACACATACACTTTCCGGTGGAATGTTACTTCACCGTACTCCTCCTTGGTGATTCCATATCACCAAGGCCACGCGCGAATTTGACTCTTACCGTGTGCACACTCATCCTAATGATCGACCATTTATATCTGGTAACATAACTAGTGCCAACATACTAAACGAGAACTCACCACGATTCCACAAATCATGCTTTATAATGCACAAATCACCATCATGCAACATAAATATAACGCAATATGCATAAACTACTATATATCACACAAACCACCTTTATGCACATTTAACAAGAATACATAAGATTGAACAAGAGAATAAGCTACCAACTTAATCCCACATTAGATTGGCTTACCAAGCACAATCTAATACCTCAACAACACACTTCGAACCAATTTAATATCATTGAAAATAGTCCACTCACTAAACACCCTCAAAACAAGCCAAGAATTTCGATCAAGCCTCCAAGTTTCTCGGAATCGAGCCCAAAGCTTCTCCAACGGTTTCCCTTGTTTCTAATCAACCAAAAAATCATATCACTCATTAAAACATCCTCAAATCACTGCCACAAATCAGATTACAATCTCAAGACCATTTCACTACATTTTCAAGCCATGAACTAACCCAAACTCCTCATTTTCGGACTTGCACACAACCCAACAAAAACCCATCAATTTCAACACCCAAATCACCACTAAACACGTTCAAAACAACCCTCAAGCACAACCATACCATCCTCCAACTTTCCCTCACTTAACTACCCTAAAAACTCAAGATTTCTACCTTTAAACACACCCACAAATACCCATTTTGGGATTTCAACAAAACTCCACCATTTTAAGATATGATACACTTAAAAGCAAGACTATAACATATATTACCTTTACAAATAAAAACCCCATTAAAGTTTCTTCCTTTTACCTAAAATTTGAATACTTGAAGAATTTCAAAATTGGAGTTTATGAAAATCTAAGACCATAGAAATGTTAAGGACGAAGAGGAGAAGTCAAAAACATATTTACCTTAACGAAACACTTGAAATCGATGAGGAAGGAGATGGAAAAGTAACTTCGGGTTAGGGAGGTTTTTGTGTCGTGGGTTTTAGATGAAGGAGGAAGAAGATGGCTTTCAAAATATTTCCTTTTTCTTGTTTCATTTCATTTATTTAGAAAATTCCTCTTTTACCCTTAATGAAAACACAAGCCCTTTTTAATTCAAAACCAAGCCCATTTTTATTTAAAACAAGCCCAAAGACCCGAACCCGATTGAACTCTCCTAACACCCGACCCCTAAACTCGGGTGTAACAACTCTCCCCCACTTAAGGAATTTAGTCCTCAAAATTACCTGACTCGAAGAGATATGGAAATTGTCTCTCCATATCCTCATTTCTCTCCCTAGTGGCCTCTTCCACACCTTGGCGTTGCCACTTCACTTTGACCAACTCAATATGTCTACCACGCAACACTTTGCTATATGATGCCAAGATCTCAACTAGTTCTTCATCGTACGTCAAGTCTGGGTTCAACTCAATCTCTTTCACATGCATAACGTGCGACGGATCTGATTTATACTTTCAAACATCGAAACATTCAACACATTGTGAATCTTCTCTAACTCGGATGGCAAACGTAACTGATAAGCAACCAGACCGATTCACTTCACAATCTCATACGGCCCAATGTATCTCGAACTCAATTTCCATTTTCTGCCAAACCTCATAACTTTCTTCCACAGAGAGACTTTCAAGAACACTCTATCTCCCACGACATACTCAACTTCTTTCCTCTTCAAATCAGCATAGGATTTCTATCTATCCGAAGCTACATTCAAACGATCACATATTAACTTCACCTTATCGGTAGTCCCCCTAGGCAAATCTAGCATCGGTAACAACTTTCGACCTGCTTCGGCCCAACAAATTGGAGTTCTACATTTTCTACCATACAGTGCCTCATACGGAGCCATCTGAATGCTCGACTGATAACTATTATTGTACGCAAATTCGGCCAACGATAAGTGTTTCTTCCAAGTACCCTAAAAGTAAATAATGCAACAACACAACATGTCCTCTAAAATCTATATAACCCTCTTTGACTGACCATCTGACTGAGGATGATACGACGTATTGAAATTCAATCGGGTACCCAAAGTAGTATGCAAACACTCTCAAAATCTAGCTGTAAATCTCGGATCTCTGTCAGACACAATCGACTACGGCACACAATGCAATCTCACAATCTCACTGATGTATAAATCGGCCAACTTATCTAAGGAGTAAGTCGTATGAACAACTATAAAGTGAGCACACTTTGTGAAGCGGTCAACTATAACCCAAACTGAGTTCTTCTTCTAAGAAGTCAAAGGCAAACCTGAAACAAAGTCCATGGTGATATTTTCCCACTTCCACTCCGGAAATCCTCAACGGTTGCAACAAACCTGATGGAACTTGAAGTTCTTCCTTAACTCTCTAGCATACCATACACTTACTCACGTAATCGACTACGTCTTTCTTCAAACCAACCTAGTAGTATTCATTCTTCAGATCGTGATAAACCTTTGTACTACTAGGTTGCATAGCAAACAAGCTACTGTGTGATTCGGTGAAGATAGTATGTCTCAAATCACTGTCATCCGACACAACTATTCTATCTTTGAAACACAAGACCCCATCAACACTAAAATTGTAGTTTGATGGTCTACTCCCAGCTATATCTTGCACCTGAGGTGCCAAAGATCTATCTAACATTTGTTTTTATCTAATCAACTGGCCTAAGGTAGGTCTAACCTTTAGCTCGGCCACTAGACCACCATAACCAGACAAGCTCAAACTAGTAAACATGGCTCTCAACTCAACAACTACCTTCCTACTCAAAGCATCTACCACTACACATTGGGTTTACCCGGATGGTACTCAATCGTGAGATCGTAGTCCTTAAGAAACTCTAGCCACCTACGATGTCTAAGGTTCAACTTTCTTTATATCATTATATATTTCAGGCTCTTGTGATTCGTATACAATGTGCATTTCTCACCATACAAATAATGTCTCCAAATCTTCAAGGCAAACACAACTGCGGCTAGCTCTATGTCGTGTGTCGGATAATTACGCTCATGATTCCTTAATTGTATCGAGTCATAAGCCACAACTCTTCCATTCTTCATGAGCACACAACCTAATCCTACATATGAAGCATCATTGTAGATCACATAATCCTTCCCTGACTTTGGCTGAATCAAAATCGGTGCATCTGTCAAAGCTTCTTTCAGTTTCTCAAAGGCTTGCTGTCTCGCATCTGACCACTCAAACTGAACATTCTTCTGAAGAAATTTTGTCAAAGAAGAAGCTATCTTCGAGAACCCATTCACAAACCTCCTATAATAACCTGCTAAGCTTAGGAAACTACGAATCTTTGTCACAGACTTTGGTTGCTTCCACTCAACAATGGCTTCTATCTTTTTCGGATCAACTCTAATCCCCTCGGCTGATACTACATGTCCTAGGAAAACTACTTCTCTGATCCCGAACTCACACTTACTAACCTTAGCGTACAATTGGTTGTCTAGCAAAGTCTGTAAAACTAACCTCAAGTGTCTGTCATGATCTTCCTCGGTACGCGAATACACCAAAATATCATCTATGAATACAACCACAAATTGATCTAAGTACTGATGGAAGATTTTATTCATCATGTCCATGAAAGCAACCGGTGCGTTTATCAACCCAAACGGCATAACCAAGAACTCGTAGTGACCATATCTAGTCCAGAAAGTTGTCTTCGGTACATCAACCTCCTTTACCTTCAACTGGTAATAACCAGATCTCAAATCAATCTTCGAAAAGACGGATGCCCCTCTCAACTGATCAAATCGATACGCAACAAGGTTTACTTGTTTTTCACTGTCAACTGATTCAATTGTTTATAATCGATGCACATTCTTATACTACTGTCTTTATTCTTCACAAATAATACCGAAGCGCCACAAGGTGAAGAACTCGGATGGATAAAACCTCTATCTGATAACTCTTGTAATTGAGTCTTCAACTTTTTCAGTTCTTTTGATGCCATACGATACAGAGAAATCGAAACGGGAGCAGAATCTGAGTATGTCCCTATAGCAAACTCTACTTCTCTGTCAAGCGGCAAACCAGACAATTCTTCTGGAAATACACTCGGAAAATCACACATTGTTCTGATATCTTGCGGTCTAACTTCATTCATGTTCGGATTCATCATGTAGGCCAAGTACGCCTCACAACCCAACTCAACTAATCTATGAGACTCTAAGGCTGAAACAACATTCGATAAGAATTTTACATTCTCCCCTACTACCACAATCTCGTAGTCATCTCCAAGTTTCACGTAGACTCTCGTTGTTTCGAAATCTATCATAGCCCTATGCTCTATAAGCCAGCCCATACCGAAAATCACATCAAAGCCAAATAACGGTAACTCCATCATGTCCATTGGAAATATATTCCCCTGAACCATTAACGGACACCTTCTGTACATCTTCCTAACCACTATTGTATCCCCGAATAAACTAGTAACACTAACACCTACCTCTAGTACCTCACAATGTATATTCAACATCTTTGCATGCTCAATCAATATGTATAAATGCGTAGACCAAGAGTAAATCAAGGAAAGCAAACTCAGGGATTGTATCGAGAAATTACCTGCAATCACATATGTGTCATTCTGTCCCTCTCGCTAAGCATAAACTCTAGCCTGACATCCACCCTCCAGCTAAACCGCAACCACATGTGCTACATTCCTTTGGCCATCGTTCCTCGGTTGAAAGTTACCTCGACCGCACCCACGGCCTCTCGGGTACTCAATAGCTCTAACAGAAGCCTGAACCTAAACTGGTGCAAACCCAACCTGATGTGGACAATCACGTCTAAGGTGATCTCTAGCTCCACAATTCCAACACGCATGAAAGTTTCCCCAACACTCTCTGGTGTGATGCCTTCCGCACCTAGCACACTCAGGCAAACGCCCACCAGCTCTCTGGCCCTGATGGCCTCTTCTGTGGTTACCACCCCCACGTCTGTGATCAAAATAATGCCTATTGTTCATGTGCCTCTTGGCATCACCTCTATCAAATTTAGCAGACCTCTTCCCCGAACCAGAACCACCTGAACATTTGGTCAGACCCAAACTGTGCTCTATGTCATTGGCCCTAGCGACCAAGACATCGAAGTTTGTGTAATCTGTAGCCAAAGTATACCTCTTCACTTCCTCTTTCAACCCGTAATGGAAACGGTCGCATAGTTCCCTCTCAGTAGAAACTAGCTCGAACACGTACTGACTCAATCTGACAAACCGTACCTCATACTCGGTCACTGTCATGCCACCCTGAAGCAAGGCCATGAACTCTTTTTTCTTTTCATCAAGATAGTGGGCACCCAAATACTTCTTGCGAAAAGCAGACTCAAAGAACTCTTCGTAATCTCGGCATCTGGCATGCCTATAATAATGGTGACCCACCAAGTGTAGGCATCACCCTGAAGCAAAGAAACAACACATCTCAGTCCGCGTGATCCAGTACAACCCATCTGAGACAAGATACGAACAGTCTTATCAAACCAAGCCTCTTATCTCTCGGGTGTCAACCCTCGGAATTCTTCTCCTCCCAAACTATGAAGCCTCTCACGTGGAAAACTGGTGCCCTCACCCTGAGGTTGTGCCACAGCTTGTCCCCCCGGCCACTGCTGCCTGAAAAGCCCCAATTATAGCCTGAACCATCGAAACTGGATCTATACCGGCCAGACCTTGGCCAACTTGAGGTCCTACGCCCTCAGCTCTCGCCTCACCTCCCTCTTAACGAGGAGGATAAGGATGAGGTAGAGAAGCCTCCACCTCTACAACTGGCTCAACTTCAGGAGTTGCAGCTCGTGGATCTGAATGAACCACCCTAGGTCTGCCTCTAAGTCTCATCTTACGGCTAACAAGATATCAACTACAAACAAAATAAACACACAAGGATTAAGTTAGCAAAGACAAGGGTCCAAGGTTCTCAAGTATTCCTTTACTTAAAATCTTTTTGTAACACTCGGGTTTAGGGGCCGGGAGTTAAGTGAGTGAGTCGGGTTCGAGTCGTTGGGCTTGTTCTAAATTAAAAATGGTCTTTGGTTTTAATTAAAATGGGCTTTGGTTTTAATTAAAAAGGGCTTGTGTTTTCATTAAGGGCAAAAGAGGAATTTTGTAAATGGGAAAACAAAACATGTAAAAAGGGACTTTTTACTAGTCAACTTCTTCCTCCCCTTTCAAACTAAAATCACGACAACTAAACCTCCCAAACCCCAAAACACCGTTCCATCCATTTCCTTCACGATTTCAAGAGCTTTCATCAAGGTAAATACGTTTTTGACTTCTCCTCATCTTTCTAAACATTTCTATGGTTTTAGTTTTTTAGTAAACTCCATTTTTGTGACATTTCAAGTTTTCAAGTTTTAAGAAAAAGGTGGAGGCTTTAATGGGCTTTTGTTTGTTTTTTTATTTGTAAAGATAATATATGTTTTAATCTTGCTCTTAAGTGTATTATATGTTAAAATGGTGGTGTTTTGTTGGAATCCCGAAATGGATATTTGTGGGGGTGTTTAAGGGTAGAAAACTTGAGTTTTTGGGGTAGTTTTGTGAAGGAGAGTTGGGTTGATGGTATGGTTATGCTTGAGGGTTGTTTTGATTGTGTTTAATGATGATTTGGGTGTTGGAATCAATAGGTTCTTGTTGGGTTGTGTGTAAGTCCGAAATTGATGGTTTTGGTTAGCTCTTGGTTTGGGAAATGTAGTGAAATGGCCTTGTGATTGTAATCTGATTTGTGACAGTGGTTTGTGGATGATTTGTCGAGTAATACGTAGTTTTTGGTTGGTTAAAAACAAGAGAACCCATTGAAGAAGCTTCAGGCTCGATTCCGAGAAATTTGGAGGCTTGATCGGCTTTCTCGATTTGCTTTAAGGGTGTTCAGTGAATGGATTGTTTAAAATGATTTTGAATTGGTTCAAGTGTGTGGTTAAGGGTGCTCGGTGAGTGGATTGTTTAAAATGGTTTTAAACATGTTCGTTTATGCATGTTGCTATAAATTGATGTTGTATAATGGTGATTGATATGTTGTGTTGCATGATTGTGAAATCATGGTAAGACTTTTTTAGTATGTTGGCACAAATTATAATTACCGGGTATAAATGATCAATCATTAGGATGAGTGTGCACACGGTAAGAGTCAAAATTCGCATGTGGCCTTGGTGATGTGTAGTCACCAAGGAGGAGTACGGTGAAGTAACATTCCACTGGAAAGTGTTTGTGTGTGATGATGAGTGGAATCCCATCCATAAAAGAGAACGGTGATGTGTGAAATCCCACCAAAAGGTAATATTGTTGTTTGAGTACGTTGTGGCGAAAATCCAACAGAAGTTGTCCGCATATCCGAGTAAGCTATATAGTTGTCAATATACTTGTTCATGTGTGGTTGATGCGTAAGATGTTTGTTACATCCTTGTTTAGCATAGCATGAGGTAAGATGCCATGTTCATGCATTCTCGTAGTAGTTAGCCATGTCGATATGTTGGTGTTAATGTATGCCTTGTGAATGTCTTATGGATACCATGCTTTGAACCCTGCATTGTCGATGTATTGTTTTAGAGCTCACTAAGCTTTCATGCTTACGCTCTCATTTTTGACAATGCATATTATTAGTGTGGAAGTTAGCAAGGAGCAAGGAAAGGGGCATCCAAGAGCGTGTGTGGTTGCTCAAGTATGGTTTTTCTTAAATAATGTAATAGTTAGCAATGGGGATGCTATGTGTTGTAGGAGCGTATGTTAGACTCCTATGTTGGCCTCTAAGTTGTTAAATGCCTATATTTTTTGGTTTAAGGTTTGTAACTCATGTTTTATGCATGCTTATGTCTTTGTGTGAAGGCATGTAAACCTTGTTTTATGTTATGTCTATGTGGATGTATGTTTCCTATGAATGAAATGGTCTTGTTATGCATGTTTATATGTTTGATCATGCTTGTGTTAGGGTGTAATGCCTTTAGATTGTATGCATGGTTGTTGTTTCATGATTCTTGTAGTTTTGGAGCATGTTTGGGAATGTTTGAAGATGCAGAAAACTGTTTTCAGGGTCACTCAGAGTGCAAGCGTTTTGAAACGCTCGTGGTTGTTTTGGAACTGTAGTAGCTCCAGGGATACTCGTATCGAAACGGGGGTGGTGCCGTTTCGATACGATGTGACATTGTGAGCTCCCGTTTTGGTATACGTTTCGATACGGTTTGCCTCTGTGAGTGCTTGTTCCGGAACGAGTTCTGAAATGTTTCGACACTCGAGACCATCGTACCAGAACGAAGTGGACCGTATCGGTACAGCCTGGTCTGGCTTTTAAACTGGAGCCTGCGTTTCGGAACGGGCAAGCCTGTTTTGAAATGTAGGTTTATAGATTTGATTTTTGGCATCTTCGAAGGTTCTCGGATGATGTGTTTTAGTCCCGATTGTTTGTAAGCTTCCTTGCTAGGCTTGTGTGTATTGTTTATGTATGGTTTTGGTTTCGTAAGCATGCAATCGGACTAATATGTACTTGGTAAATTTAAGTTACCTTATGTCTGCTTGGATGTTTTCTATATTGTTTTCCGTTGTCGTATTCACACATAGGACTAATTGTAAAATTTAGACAAGATAATTAAATGAAATTTTTCTAGGGTTGCTAATCGGGGTGGAACCTTAACGGGTTTCGCTTCGGTTTTCCCCATGTAACCTATTCAGACCGATCTGTCATCTAGCCCGGGACGAGGGGGTTACACTTTTCCAATAAAGTAATAGTAGCAATGGGAACTCGACATCTACGCCTTAAAACAACAACCATACTAACACATGCTTTCAAACACCATGCAAGCAAGCGAACAACAAGCATACACAGCAAAAGCATTCACCACACCACATACACCGGGATAGAGATACATAACACTTCAAACTTACCTTACTTACCTTCTCGAGGTCACGAAAACCTCAGGTTCTGATACCAACAAATGTAACCCCCTCGTCCCGGTCTAACTGACAGGATGGTCCGAACAGGTTACATGGGGAAAATCGAAGCGAAACCCGTTAAGGTTCCACTCCTATTAGCAACCCTAGAAAATTTCATTTAATTATCTTGTCTAACTATCATATTTAATCATATGTGTGAAATGACAGCGGAAAACGATAACGAAACAATCAAGTAGAATATAAGGCAATCTTAAATTTACCAAGTGACATGTTAGTCCGATTTCATGCGTACGAAGCAAAACCATACATAAAAGATACATACGGACTCAACAAGGAAACATACAAACATCAAGGACTAAAACACATCGTTCAAGAACCTTTGAAGATGCCAAAAGGCCAATGTACTTGTCTGCGTTTTGAAATAGGCTTGTCCGTTCCGAAACGCAGGCTCCAATTTATAGGCTAGACCAAGCCGTTCCGATACGGTCTACATTGTTCTGGAACGGGGGTCAACAGTGACAAAACTTTTCGAAACTTGTTCTAAAATAAGCACTCACAGTGGCAAACCGTATCGAAACGCGTACCGAAACGGGAGCTCACAGTGTCAAATCGTATCGAAACGACACCACCCTCGTTCCGATACGAGTATCCCTGGAGCTACTACCGTTCCGAAACTACCATGAGCATTTCGAAATGCCTGCACATAGAGTGACCCAAAACAAGTTTTTCATCCTCAAACATCCCCAAACTTGCCACAAACATCAAGGATCACAAGCAATAATCATACATACAATCTAGAGGCATAATATCCTACAACAAGCATGATTAAACATACAAGCATGCATAACAAATCCATTTAACCAAAGGAAATATGCATCAACATAGCATCACTTAAAACAAGGTTTACACTCATCAATACATAACATAGGCATTTAACCACATAAAATCCAACATAGAAGTCTAACAAATGCTCTTACAACACATAGCATCCCCATTGCTATCTATTACATTATTTAATAAAACCATACTTGAGCAACAACACATGCTCTTGGGTGCCCCTTCCTTGCTCCTTGCTAACTTCCACACTAATGTTCTGCATTGTCAGAAATGAGAGCGTAAGCTTGAAGCTTAGTGAGGGAGATAAAAAACCATCAACAATGCAGGGTCCAAGGCAAGGTATCCATAAACATCAACAATGCATGCATTAACACCAACATAGCAACATATCCAACTGCTACAAGAATGCATGAACATGGCATCTTACCTCATGTTATGCTTAACATAGATGTATGGAACATCTTATCACAACAACCACACATAAACAAGGTATATTGGCAACTATAAGGCTTACTCGGATATGCGGATAACTTCTGTTGGTATTTTCACCCAACGTACTCAAACAACAATATTACCTTCCGGTGGGATTTCATGTATCACCGTTTTCTTTTACGAATGGGATTCCACTCATCGTCACACACATACACTTTCTGGTGGAATTTTACTTCACCGTACTCCTCCTTGGTGATTCCACATCACCTAGGCTACACTCGAATTTGACTCTTACCGTGTGCACACTCATCCTAATGATCGGTTATTTATATCCGATAACATAACCAGTGCCAACATACTAAACGAGAACTCACCACGATTCCACAAATCATGTTATACAATGCACAAATCACCATCATGCAACATAAATATAACGCAATATGTATAAACTAATACATATCACATAAGACCACCTTTATGCACATTTAACAAGAATACATAAGATTGAACAAGGGAATAAGCTACCAACTTAATCCCACATTAGATTGGCCTACCAAGCACAATTTAATACCTCAACAACACAGTTCGAACCATTTTAAAATCATTGAAAATAGTCCACTCACCAAACACCCTCAAAACAAGCCAAGAATGTCGATCAAGCCTCCAAGTTTCCCGGAATCGAGCCCAAAGCTTCTCCATCGGTTTCCATTGTTTCTAATCAACCAAAAACAACGTATTACTCATCAAAACATCCTCAAATCACTGCCAATTAGATTACAATCTCAAGACCATTTCACTACATTTTCAAGCCATGAACTAACCCAAACTCCTCATTTTCTTATTTGCACACAACCCAGCAAAAACACATCAATTTCAACACCCAAATCACCACTAAACACGTTCAAAACAACCCTCAAGCATAACCATATCATCAGCCCAACTTTCCATCACTTAACTACCCTAAAAACTCAAGATTTATATCCTTAAACACACCCACAAATACCCATTTCGGGATTTCAACAAAACTCCACCATTATAAGATGTGATACACTTAAAAGCAAGACTATAACATATATTATCATTACAAATCAAAAACTCATTAAAGTTTCTTCCTTTTACCTAAAATTTGAATACTTGAAGAATTTCAAAAATGCAGTTTATGAAAATCTAAGACCATAGAAATGTTAAGGGCGAAGAGGAGAAGTCAAAAACACATTTACCTTAACGAAAACACTTGAAATCGATGAGGAAGGAGATGGAACAGTAACTTGGGGTTGGGGAGGTTTTTGTGTCGTGGGTTTTAGATGAACGAGGAAGAAGATGGCTTTCAAAATATTTCCTTTTTCTTGTTTTATTTCATTTATCTAGAAATTTCCTCTTTTACCCTTAATGAAAACACAAGCGCTTTTTAATTCAAAATCAAGCCCATTTTTATTTAAAACAAGCCCAAAAACTCGAACCTAATTTAACTCTCCTAACACCCGACCCCTAAACTCGGGTGTTACAATATTTGTGTTGTGTTTGTTTTTTGTTGGATTTACCAATTTGTTTACTCCGACAGTGTGCAGGGCTTGAGGAACCAAAATACATCCAAAGCTATTGCTTGTCTTCCACCCGTAACATTTCCATTCTTAATAATCGAAGTAGAAACACTACTTCCTGGTCTCTTTGTTTTTATATCCTTGTTTTGTATTGAAAATAGAGAAAAACCTGGTGATTAGTATTAAGAACTAGTGCCACTCAAAGACCTGGTACTCTCATAGAACAACCGACAAGGCCATGTTAGTTCCTCTCAGAACCTGCACACCGACTACAAACTCAATTACGAGTATAAAAGGGGCCTCCAAGCATCAAGAGATGGTTAATTCTTCAATTGTAACAACATTATGATGCCAAATTGTCTTTAGAGCAAAATTGTATATTTCTTGTATAGACAACACTTGTGAGCTTAATTGTCAAATTTTCTCAAGTGTATAGGTTTTAGGTGAGTGCTTAAAGTTGCAAACATATACCTATTAGAGGGATTTCTAGTTTGCTTTGAATTTTTTCTTGTAAAAGAGTGTTTGATCAAGTTTTTGGTAGAAAGCTTGATCGTTGTAACGGTTTCCTCCTTATTCGAGAAAAGGGGACGAAATTCAATAGTGAATTTGGCTGAAATCCTTAATATGAAGCTAAGGTAGTGGACGTAGGCTTTGGGTTAGAAAGCCGAACCACTCAAAATCCTTGTGTTTAAATCTTATATTATTAGTTTCCACAAAAACACCCAAAAATCCAATCTTCTTCACACTTGGCAAGCATTTCGGAGACCATCGAGCCCAACAATTGGTATCAGAGCGAGGCTCAATTGATCGGGATTAACACCCTATTCAAGTGATCTGGGAAGCTCAATACATCATTTCAACCAACCGAAGCAATGGCGCACTCAATAGACAAGCCACCATTCTTCAACGATGAACATTACGCCTCAAGGGTAAAGATGATCATCTATGGGACCTTGTTGAAGATGGATCGTTCGTGCCAACAAGAAGAAAGGCGAAGTGAAATGCCAACGACAAGAAGATGATGGAGCTTAATTGCAAAGCCTTGCACTTCATATTTTGTGCTTTAAGATCGGACGTATATGCCTAAGTCTCTTGTTGTGAGAGTGCCAAGGAAGTATGGGACAAGCTTGAAGTCACATACGAGGGAACTAACGAAGTAAAGGAGATCAAGATCGGCCTCCTCAATTAAGAGTGTGAGAACTTCAAAGTGGAACCCGATGAAGACATCACGAATATATTCGATAGATTCTCCACCACCACCAATGGACTCAAAGGTTATGGAGAAGTCATCCCAGAAGAAAAGCTTGTTCGAAAGTTTATATATTCCCTTCCCGAGTTAGGGGACTCGAAAAAGACCGCCATCATCGAAGCCAAAAATCACAAGACCTTGAAGTTTGATGAACTCATTGGGTCACTTCTCACTCACCAAATCATGAAGAAAAACAAAGAAGAGGAGGAGAAGAAGGAAGAGATAAGGAAGATGAGGAAGAAGAAAATCATGGAGCTAGGCATCAATGCGAGTGTCTTTGCTCTCAAATCCTCCACATGCCATCATGTAGAACTAAGTGGGGAGGAAAATGAAGATGAAGAGATGACCTATCTCTTCAAGAAATTCACCCGATTCATGAAGAGCGAATTGAAAAATTATAAGCATGAATCGAGGATGAAGATGAAGGATTCCCATAAGTCCAACAAAAAGGGATCATCTTCAAAGAAAGCATATGTGGCGACATGGAGTGATGAAGACTCTACCGATGATGAGGTATCCCACCTATGCTTCATGGCCCTCAATGAGGGGGAGGTAACTTCTAACTCATCTAGTTAAATTTCATATACTTTTGATGAGTTACAAGATGCCTATGATGATTTGCTTTTGGAATTTTAGGCGTCATTTTCTAAAAACAAAAAATTGCTTTCAAGTTTTAAAAAGGAAAATGATTTGCTTTCCAAAATAAATCTAGAGTTTGAAGCAAAAATTAAAGATTTTGAACTTAAAGTTTTAGATTTACAAAATTTGCTTCAAAAAATGGAAAAAGATCATTAAAAGGAAGTTGATGATCTTAAGAATGAAAAAGATTTGATTTCCAATGAATTTCAAAAGAAAAATGATTTCGGAAAATCAAATTTTTATGTTAGACAATCTAGTACCCCTATATTTTTTTAATGGAAATTTTTTTAGGAGTATTTGGGTCCCAAAAGGACTAAGTACTTCAACTAAAAATGATGAAATTGAAAATTGGATTCCTAAGGGGACTAAACTATGTGCAACTAACATCTATGGATCCAAAGCAATTATGATACCAAAAATTACTTGATTGTCTTTTTTAGGTGTGATGGAGAGTGATCAACAAGTCTGAATTTGATGGGGAGCTTCATGCACACAAAGGGAGCACTTGAAGAAGGAAGGCTTCGCATCCTCCCTTGGGTTCAAGTGTGGTAAAATTAGTTGAATTTATTTTCATTTTGTTTTATTTCTTTTAATTCAACTAGTTTAATCATATATATTAAACTAACATTGTTTGATGCTTTGAGTAAGGGGGAGCCAATTTTAAAACCAAAATTTTTAATTGTGTCAATTTTTTTACCTTCTAAGTTATTTTTGAGCCTAATTACTTTTTAAATTCTTTTTGATATAACAAAAGGGGGGAGAATGGTTTGAAAATTTGATTTTTCAATAGAATAAGGGGAGCTTTAATTTCATTCAAATTTTTAAAATACAAAGGGGGAGAATCCCAAACAATTTTTCAAGTTGGTTCATTATATCAAAAAGGAGGAGATTGTAGAACTAAATATTTTGATATAATAATTGAAAATATTTTGGACTAAATTGAAAAGAATTTTGTGAAACCTATGTTTGATTTTGATATAACAATGTATGTTAAGGATTAAATTGAAAACTTGAAATAAATTTTTAAGTCCCTCAAATGATTTTTAAATCATCAAGGCTTCAATCTGATTTGAAAAACTCAAACTCCAAATATTTTTTACGTGTTCCAAGGCCAAACTACTGAAAAACGTCCAGGCGTATCGATACGCGTCCAGGTGTATCAATACGCGTCCAGGTGTATCGATACGCTTCCAGGCATATCGATACCTTTTTTACAAGTTTGGCTACTGGAGAAATGCGTTTCGATACGCCCCTCATTGTATCGAAACAACGTATCGAAACAGATTGCATCTGTATCGAAACGCTCTCTCTATAAAACTAAAGGTGTTTAAATGGCGTACTGATACGGTTCCACCCGTATCGATACGGATTTAATGGAATTTTAAATTCAAAAAGCTTTTAATGATTTCGACCTTTGGTGTCAGTTGTTAGGTAACCAAAATTTAAAGTGGTGGTTGTCTCGTACCGATACGCTCTTTGTCGTATCGATACGGAAACTTCCAGTGAGCTCTGTAGAATTAATTACATCGATACGGCTGTTCCCCGTATCGAAACAGTCCATATCCCGTACCGATACACTTACACATGTATCGATACACCCTCTTGTTATTGTGCAACGGCTCTTTCTATTTTGAGACAGGTATCGATACGGGTCCTCGTGTACAGATACAGTAAGCTGCAGAAGTGCATTTATGGTGGAAAGAGAGGGTCCCAACGGCTATAATCAATACCCTAACCACCCAAGCGGCTAGAATTAATAGAGAAGATATAAATTGAAGCTAATTGAAGACCAGCAACAACTATTGCATCAAAGATAAACATCCTAGCAAAAATCCAAGCTCAATGTGCTTATTTTCATATGTCTTGTAAAACCCTAAATTGTGTAGTGTTCAATTTTGATCTTGTTATCAAATTTGGGTTGAGTGTTTGTACTTAAATGGGCAATCTTGTATTGATAGATATCTTTCTTGCCTTTATTTATTCTTTGTACTCTTGTGAGGGTTTGGTCAAATTTTGGGTAGAAAATTTAACCAGTATTGTAAAGGTTACCTCCTAAGCCTTGAAAAGGGGAAGAACAAATTAGTGGAATGTTGGAAAATCCTTAGTGGTAGCTAAGGTAGTCGATGTAGAGTTCATTTGGAACTTGAACCACTCTAAAATTCCTTGTTCTTCATTTTTAGACATTCTTTTTACTCCAACAATTTTTAAAAACCCAATTCACCCCCTCTTGGCTTTGATCAATCAATTGATCCATTCAACAAATTTAAAATATGCTTTTAGTCAAAACAACTTGAAATTATGTTTAAGGGTTTTTAAAAGGCTATGGAATAACTTAAAATGCTTTTAAAGTAGTCAAACCAGTATTTTTCAAGTACCCATATTGAAACGGTCTGGTACTGTATTGATACGCCCTAGGGTTTCAACTATAGTAAAATTACAGTAGCTAAAACTCGTACCGATACACTTTTCCGTATCGATACGGTATGTTTTAAATAACCAACAGCTAGTTCGCGTACTGATACGGTTGTATCGTGTACTGATACGCCCAACTACCTCCAACGGTCATTTTCCCAACGGTCTTTTAAATTGTAGGACCGTACCGAAACACTTGTTATGCGTATCGATACACACCAGTTGGAAGTCTCAACGGCTATTTCCTTATTGGGACCGTATCGTTACGGTTTGAGGAGTGTCGATACGCTAAGCTGCAGAACTGCATTTATGGTGGGAAATAAAGGCTCCAACGGCTCTAATTCAACCCCAACGATCCTTAACGGCTACAAACTCAATTAGAAGTATAAAAAAGACCTCCAAGTAACAAGAGATGGTTAATGCTTCAATTGTAAAAATATTATGATGTCAAATTGTCTTTAGAGCAAAATTGTATATTTCTTGTATAGACAACCCTTGTGAGCTTAATTGTCAAATTTGCTCAAGTGTATAGGTTTTAGGTGAGTGCTTAGAGTCGCAAACATATACCTATTAGAGGGATTTCTAGTTTGATTTCTCTTGTAAGAAAGTGTTTGATCAAGGTATTGGTAGAAAGCTTGATCGTTGTAACGGTTTCCTCCTCATCCGAGAAAAGGGGACGCAATTCAATATTGAATTTAGTTGAAATCCTTTGTAAGAAGCTAAGGTAGTGGATGTAGGCTTTGGGTTAGAAAGTCGAACCACTCTAAATCCTTGTGTTTAAATTTTATATTTTTAGCTTCCAAAAAAATACCCAAAAATCCAATCTTCTCCACACTTGGCAAGCATTTCGGTTGTGATCATCGAGCCCAACAGTTAGTGTTTAAAATCTCACTATTTAAGTTTTTTTAAAAGCATTTTAATATAATACTTATCTGAGAGATAGTTTCGTTATTCTCAAAAGAAGAACATGTGAAAAAAATCTAATAGGTTATTGGTTAACCTATTACCGAACTGTCGGTTAACCGTGTCTTAATGGTTAATCGTTAGCGGTTAACTGTTTCTTAATGGTTAGGTTACAGTTAGCAAAATTTAATAACTGTTATAACGGTTAATCGAATGTTTTGGCTAAATGGTGCGGTTAACCTACCATGAATACCCCTACCATTCTGTTAGCTTATTGATGGGCTCGAATTCGATCAGCCGAATATCGCCAATGAAAGGTGTAAAGATCTCTTATAAAGTTGGGAAGCAAAAACCGACAAAAGAAGTGCCAATTTTGACACGATCGATTTTAGAATGGTTCAACCTTCTCAACAAAGGTCTACATTCACTACCTTAGCATCCACACTAGGATTTTCCAATTCACTCATGAATTCTTTTCTTTTTACAGGACAAAGAGATAACATTTACATCCCTATCTTTTCAAAGGCTATGATAGAACATCCCCTTAGTTTTTATGAGGATCAACAAGAACCTATCCCTCAACAATGAGGTCTTGACATTTGTAAACTAATTACCTCTCTAGGTGGGTGTTTACATAATTTGGCTCACTAGGATTGGACTCTAAAGATTTACAAGAGATTATAAACAAAAACAATTAAAAACTCTTCTCTCTTGATCTTTAAGCTTGGATGTCCATCATCTTGTTCTTGAAATTTCCAATGCTTGTATTTATAGTGTTGAACGAGCTATTAGTCATTTATGGCAATTGAGGATGAATTGGATCCGTTGAGACTTTATTTCCAGCATTAAATGCATTTCTTGTGCAGTGGCTATCAATACGCTCCTTGTCGTATCGATACTTGCTAAAACAAGAAAGAGTCGTTGCACATAAATACAGAGCGTACCGATACACGATACATTCATATTAGCACGATACTTAAGGTATCGGTACGAAGGCTTCTGTATCGGTATGCGAAGTGCTCTTTAGAATCTTGAAATCAAAAGTGTATTAGTATAGGGCATTGTCGTACCAGTACGGGTAGCTTCGTATTGGTACTGGGAATATCGTACTGGTACCGAAGGCTTGTTTTTTACACTTAAACTATTTTGAAAATGTTTATTCAAGCTAAAAAACATTTTTAAAAGCTTTCAAACACTTTTTTCAAGTTAAATGGACTTTGAATTATTTATGCAATATTTGTTCAAGTCCAGAAACATTTTTTACTTTGTTATATCAAAATAAATGTCTCAACACTTTTTGATGACGTCTATTTACCGACGAACAAAGAAATTTCTCCAAGATCCGAACGGTGGAAAACTTCATCGGCACGAGAGAAGCAATATATTGCGAAATGGGCTCCATCCGACGGTGAGGGAGGGAGATTGATGAGAGAGAAACTAGAAGATTTTTGGTCGATTCATGAACTTTATAGCACTTTCCAATAAAATAGAGGTCAAATTCAGACTCAGTGGGCCGAGACAAAGTGATTGGTAAAATTTTGGACTAAACGACCACCATCTACGATCGTTTGAGGTTTGGAGTGATCAAAATGTTCAATGTCTAAACTTTAGTGACAAAAAATGTTCAATGTCTAAACTTCGGTGAGTTATTGAACTTTTTGAAATTTTAGTGACCAAAATAAGTTTGAGTAAAGTTCAATGATAATTTACGTAATTTTCCCAATACAAAAAAAAAACCTTTAATGTTTTTAACATATTAAAATTATATTCAAATTCCTAGCTATTTTATTATATTTTATTATACATTTGAAATTTTGTATAATTAATCCAATTGTCAAAACTATTAGAAATTATATCATTCTAGATATGTAATCCGTGTATTTATATTATGTTATTAAAAGTATAAAAGAAAATTTACTCAAGAAGGAGTAAAAATAACTATTATAGTTAAATTCTCAAAACTCAATCAAAACAAATGATTTAAAAAATTTGTTTTCAATTATAATTTCTACTTTTAATTTTCAAAGTTAAGAGTGCAACGACGGGTACCGGTGAAATAGAAGTTGATATTCATTTTAAAATATTTGAATTTGTAAAACTTTATTTTGAAGGTGTACGTATCTTATTAAAGGGCTACGAAAAATATGAACGGATAGTACCTCATAATTATTTTTAACTATTAATGAAATTAAAATTGAAAATTTGAAAAATCATATTACAAAAGGCAGATCATACATCTTTCAAACGCAAAACAAAAGGGAAGGAAAATTGTAATGCAAACACAATGACTTGTTGATATAATCACAATGACTTGTTGATATAACATTAAACTTCTAATAGAGTACAAAAATTCATTTGATAGGTATATCATAGAAAAGTTTACCAGGTTACAAGATCAACATAACACAAGCAACCAATGCAAGTGCAACATCACAAAAACAACAATCCAGTGAGCTAAAAAAGTTATAAAAAAAAATCGGGAAAATGTACGGTATTTATGGTCGACTAAGTCACACAAAAAAACTTGTATCAAGGATATTTAGTTAAAACCTGTCCTGAATTCTATCTCTAGATAACTTTTACCCTTTTTTTCTTATCAATATATATAATATCTTCTTACACCATATAAAACTCATTTAGTTTTATACATTTTCTGACCATTAGATGAGACGGATAGATGATTGAGATTAACTGTAAAAAATAAAAGATTTTTATAGGGATAAAAAGAATAGATAATTTTAGTCATCCAATTAACATCACAACGGTTCAAAAAAAGTGTAATACGAAATGAGTTTTACATGATATAAGCGAAAAATATAAATCCAGCCTTAAATTGCTCCATGATCAACATGTTTACTTTGGGCTTTGAGATCTCCATTTGCATGTATTTTAGAACCTTTAAAATCACCATTTGGATGTAGTTTGAACTCTTTGAAATCCCCATGGTCACCAGGCATTGATCTGAACCCTCTGGGATCTTCATTCCCAAGCATTTTGAACCTCTTGCTCTGGTCAGCACCACCACCGTGGGCACCAACCGGTTTCGCCGTACGAATGGGACCGTCGAACCCCAACTCTATGTCGTTTCCTTTGTGTCTGGGATCATGCTTCTTGTTTTGCTTGGTGGCCGGTTTCGTCTGGCTCATGCGTCGGTTGCAGAGTCTTCCGAGGAAGCAAGCCGTTGATGATACGACGATGATCACTGCAAGCACAATGAAAACCGTGCCGAAGGATCCATCGGAGTGGGGAATTTGGGATGGCAATGTTTGCCCTGAGGGAACACTGTTCGGGTACATTACAACGGGCTGTTGTGTTTCAGTCGACATTGATGCTCTGGTCGGGTTTAAGGTACGAGGAGTAGGTTTTGTAGGGAATGAAGAGGGTTTGGGTTGTTTTGTATGAATGCCTGCAACTCTTTGCTCTTATGAGTGCAGATATAGAGAGAAAGAGAGGAAGCCCTTTGAACAAGTAAAGAACATTTGCTTGTCACAAGAGATTCATTTAAGTAATGAATGTGAATTGGTTCTCACAAGGTAAAATTTCGAATCACCCTGTACTTGTATAAATTTAGAGATTTAGTCCTTGTAATTAAAAAATCAGAAATCCCATCCATCAGGGACAAAGTCATTCATGTATTGGGAGGGTTGTGGACTTTTTTTGTATAATGATATTTTAAGTTGTTTTTAGTTTATATATTTTAGGTTGTTTTGATGTAAAGCAATTAGTTTTATTCTAGCTTCGTCCCTGCCACCAACAAGAGACAATTTAGTTTTCCCTTATGGGCCCTCCCAACACCGTCCCTCTAATGGAGTACGAAAGATAGTTTTAGGACAAACCAAACGTAGACACTTCAAAAATACAATACTAAACTTGTTGGTAATAACAATGTATTATATGTTCATACATATTCTTTAACCTTTTGACAATGCACACTCACCTTGCAAACAAAGTAATTGAACACGAGTTTCTTAAAGTAAACATCATCCGCTTTTCTACTAGGACCACTTGTTGAGTTCACAAATTACTATAAATTTGATTAACATACTTGATAGCAAGTAAATTTTGACATGAAATGCTAACGGTGTAAGTTATTGGACTAGAAATATAGCTTTTTAAATCAAATAAATGAGAACTTATTTTTGAACTGTTTTAAGTAGTGGGACTAAATCCTATACGTTTTTTATGTACGAGGACTGAGAGCATATTTTTAAATTTCAAGACTTGAAGAGCAATGCTTCAATTTAGTAAAGGGAGAGGCTTCTTTATTAAAGAGGGACAACTAAAGATATTCCTGCTGCTTCTGTAATCTGCTGGGCGCTTGCTTTGTAAAGAGAGAAAGTATGATTTTGGCTGCCTTTGGTTACTGTCAGAGCGTTTGTTTACTCATCAATCATTGGATTGGAATTTGGTACAAGCTCAAAATCAAAAATTAAGGGATCAATTTATTTAACGTATGTAATGTTAATTATAATTTATGTCACATTATATTCAACGATGTATAAAATTTATTTTAACTCGAAAAAATTAAATTATTCAATTTATGTGAAAATACATTAATATCCTTCCAATTTTTTAACGAATTTAATGAGCTTATAAGCTTTTCCACCGAAAACATATAGACGAATTGCATGATTAAAAGGAAATAGAATCATGGTGGGACAAGTTCACTATCTAATAGAAACCAACGGTCTTTGTATTATAAGTAAATGGTAGATTTAAGTACTAATTTATTGATTGGTTAATTTAGAACGAATATTGTAAATATTTATTATGATGATAATTTTTCAATTTTAATTTATTCCATTTACAATATTAAAACTCAAATCTCTGACCTTACGGATCTAATGTTCTATCCCACTAAATCAACTAAACTATCAGTCTAATTTAATCATTTAAAACCTTTAGTTTCTGGAATAAACTTTTAAAATTTTAAAAAATAAAAATACTGAAACTAATCAAATTAAAACACAAATATCACATTCATAATTTATACATAATATAATATTAACAGATGATTTTTATCATAAAAGAAATTTATTACCAAAGAAAAACACGTACAAACACTTCGAGCCAAAAAGCCCGAGAACAAACAGTCTAATTGGCTAAGACAAATTAGGGCACATAAAGCAAAAAAACCTCTAAACAAGTGAGGGAGAACATGTTGTAAACGACAAAATAAACAAAAAATCACCACAAGCTGAACGATCGACATAAGTAACTCCAGAAACATGAAGATCTGAACTAAAAGAGTTTCTTGATTGAAGATAACATCGTAGTCGGTATCATCGAAAGATCACTAAAAGTTATTGATATAATCGCATCACGAAATAAATTTACGGATAAAATTTGATACAAAATAAAAAGTGATTTAGATATTTAGATTGGCGGTCAAAGTTGAGGGCTTTGAAGGCGATTTTTGGAAAGAATAAAAGCAACAAGGATTCAACATTGGGATCGGAGTAAAGTAACTCATGAGTCATGACAGCACCATTTTCCCACACACCATCTAATTCTCGTTAATGGTAGGGTTCGAGAGGAAAAATAAAACTTAATTTGAATTATAATATTTAATTTGATTTAGTTTAGTTTAGATTTGATTGTTATTTAAATATGTTATATTAGTTTAGCTTGGTCGCAAGTTAATATTTAAAATTATTCATATTAAATTAATCTAGATTTGATTTAATTTTTAATTTTTATATATGAGTTACATATAAAATATCGGATTGAATTAAAATAAAATTTAAATTACAATCTCTAATAAACATTGATCTTTTAAGTATTTTCAAAACTGTTACACAAAAGTTTATTAAAGTGTCACTCCTAGTTAATGTGGTTGGTCTGCAATATTGGTCTTGAGCTTCAGATTTAATGGGTGTGTGTGTGTGTGGGGGGGGGGGGGGGGGGGGGGGGGGGATGTCGTCTTTATTCCTTTGCTTTTATTTTCTTTTTTCTTTTGATTTCTTTAACAAAGTAAAAGCAAGGGATTCGGTGTCTGTTAACTGTTGGTACATCCCAAAAGATGTGTTCAAATATTAAACAAACAAGAAAAAAATATATTTAGAATCCATAGATACCAATTAGATTTAGAATCCATAGATATTGGTAGAGTTTGGTGAGAAGATGAGCATATTGTCACAGCTCAATATCCCATGGTCGGATTGCCCACACACCAAGGGGGCCACGAGTGCACACAGCTCACACACCATCAAGGCCTAATCTGCACGATGCATCTCACTTGACACCATGGGGCCGAGACGAGCACTTTCCAAGCACGCCAAGGGGCTACACTCAGCGCCCAGCAAAACCATCACCACCTAGGGGCCGAGTCCAACACATCTTGTGCCACACAAGGGGTTCCATCTGAGGCCTTGGGCTTGTTCCACACTAATCCGTCCAAGGCTGCCCACAAGCCCGATTCGGCCCACATCTTGGAGAGTGTTCATCCTTTGGAGCCACACAAACATGGAAAGGAACATGTCAACAACAATTCCCTAATCCATGGTGATTTGTATCCCCACACACAAGGCAACTATCCACAAAGATAAGGGAGGTTTGTTGTATTCCAAATCATTTCCTTTCTTAGAGAGCTAGGCTTAATCTTGACCATCGAATCAATTCTTTTGTAATTGTTAGATCGAAAGGTGCTAGCCTATAAATAGAGGCTTCACCCCAACCTTTGTATTCATACATTTTCATTGAGAAATAAGAGAACAAGCATTCACTCCATCCTTTCTAAGTTCTTTGCTTTGTTTTCGCGTTCTAACCGAGCTTTGCTTGATTTTCTAGGCTAACTTGGTCACCTATCTTCCATTTTCACGACCAAGGACGCACGGTGCTAGCCCTTCGAGACCTAGCCCCGTGACAAGTGGTATCAGAGCTACGTTTTTAGCAAAGAAGAGTCTGAGATGATGAGCCCGAGTGATGCTACCGCAGTCCCAACAAAGACCGTCGAGACCTGTTCCGACAAAGCCAAGAGGGCGAGTTTGAGGGATGCAATTTCTTCATTGCAAGACAAAGTCACACGGTTGGAAGTGTTCACAAAAGAGTCGATGGAGAAAGCCGACGATGTGGACGACCGACTAGAGAAGTTGGAGAACCGTGGTGATCGTCATAAGGAAGATTTCCAAAATCTCTTCGATGAGACCGTAAGGAATTTGGAGTTGCAAAATGGATCCCTCAAGGGTGAGTTGATTGATCTCAAAGAGGTTGTGAGCGTGCTCAAGAGTGAGCTCTCCATCTAAAAATCCGTCGTAACGAGTGGCGTGATGACTAGCCCATCGAGGGTGTTAGCCGATGTCCCTAAGCCGAAGCTTTTCAAAGGGGCGAGATCTGCCCAAGAAGTGGAGACTTCTTGTGGGGCTTGAGAAGTACTTCAAGGCGTCCGGCATCGTGACCGATGTCGACAAGGTAAGTACCGCGTCAATATATTTATCTGACCTTGCTTTGCTTTGGTGGCGTCGCAAGTGTTCAGATGAGAAACGATGGGGCACATCCGTGGAGACTTGGGCTGATTTTCAAGCGGAATTTAAGCAACAATTCTACCCCGGAGATGCCGAAAAGGAGGCCCGATCCAAGCTTAGGAAACTCAAGCAAGAAGGATCGATCCGAGAATATGTGCGGGAGTTTAGTGAGGTGCAACTCCAAATTCCCGATCTAAGTGAGAAAGACGCCCTATTCCATTTCATGGATGGGCTAAAGCCATGGGTATGCACCGAGCTAGAGCGAAGAGATGTGAAAGAACTCTCCAAGGCCATTGTCGTTGCCGAGTCATTGAAAGATCATAGTGCCAACCGGAGTGATTCCAACAAACCAAAGGTGAGACACAACAACCATGGTGACAAACCAACAAGATCCAGGGGCGACAAGGACGGCAATGGAAAACACTCCTACAACAAATCCAACCGGTTCGTGAGGTTGTGGGAGAAGAAGGATCGTGGTCCAGTCAAGTGCTTCCATTGCGATGGGTTGCACTTCATCAAGGACTGCCCAAAGAAGGCCGCCCTTTCAGCCATCAAATGTGACGATAATTCAAACAAGCAAGCCGTTCAACTTGGCGCAACTGTTAGCTCCCGTCAAATCAAGACGAGTCACAAAAAGAAGGGGCTCATGTTCGTTGAAGTGACGATTGCGGGCAAGAAATTGAGCGCGTTAGTGGACACCGGAGCATCTGAGGTGTTCATGTCTGAGGGAGCCGCTGAGAAGCTTAGCCTTCATGTGGAGAAGGCAAGTGGATGGATCAAGACGGTCAACTCTAAGGAAGAACCCATTGTCGGAGTAGCAAAGCGGGTGGAGCTTCGACTTGGAAGTTGGACGGGATGCGAGACCATCAAGGTAATCCCTCTAGACAACTATGATTTAGTCATTGGTTTATCTTTTTTGGATCAGATTAATGCGCTTCTCTTGCCATTTGTCGATTGTTTGTGTATACTCGACCGCGCACACCAATATGTGGTGCCCGTGAGTCGAGAAGCAGGTGTGTGAGCCAAGATGTTATCCTCCATCCAATTCAATAAAGGTGTGCGAAAAGAGGAGGAGTCCTACCTTGTCGTGCTCAAGGAGGACGAGGTCATTGAAGCCAAAGAGTTCCCCGAAGCCGTGGGACAAGTCCTTGAGGAGTTCAAGGACACGATGCCTTCCGAATTGCCAAAGGAGTTGCCACCCAAGAGAGAGGTGGACCATAAGATCGAGTTGATTCCAAATATCGAGCCGCACGCCAAGGCTCCGTATCAGATGGCACCACCGGAGCTAGAAGAGCTTCGAAGGTAATTGAGAGAGCTCTTGGATGCGGGTTACATCCGACCTTCCAAGGCGCCTTATGGTGCATCGGTGCTTTTCCAAAGGAAGCATGATGGGAGTTTACGAATGTGCACCGACTACCGCGTATTGAACAAACTTATGGTGAAGAACAAGTACTCGATCCCATTGATCGCAGACTTGTTTGACCAACTTGGGAGCGCAAGATGGTTCACGAAGCTCGACCTTCACTCAGGTTACTACAAAGTGCGGATCGCCGAGGGAGACGAGCCCAAGACATATGCACTACGAGGTATGGTTCTTACGAGTTTCTCGTCATACCCTTCGGGCTTACCAACGCACAAGCCACATTTTGCACGCTAATGAACAAGGTATTACACCCTTTCCTTGATCGTTTCGTGGTGGTTTATCTAGATGGTATAGTGAATTAGTGATTTATAATCCTACTTTCGAAGAGCATATAAGGCACTTGAGAAAGGTTTTAATGGTGCTTCAGGACAACAAGATATACATCAAGAGGGAGAAGTGTGCTTTCACCCAACGAGAAGTTCCATTCCTAGGCCACATCATCGGAGGAGGCACCATTCGAATGGACAAGAGTAAGATCCGGGCCATCGACGTGTGGGAGCCTTTCACCAAAGTCACCGAGCTATGCTCGTTCCTCGAGCTAGCCAACTACTACCGGAGGTTCGTCCGCGACTATTCCCACATTGCCACGCCCCTAACCGAGCTACTAAAGAAGGAAAAAGAGTGAACGTGGGATTTAAGTTGCCAAGAGGCCTTCGAGAGGCTCAAGTGAGCCATGGTAAGTGAACCGGTGTTGGTCCTACTCGACTACACCAAGACCTTTGAGATCCACACCGATGCATCGGATTAAACAATTGGCGGAGTGCTCATGCAAGAGGGGCACCCCATAGCCTTCGAGAGCCGCAAGCTAAACGAGACCGAGAGACGATATACTGTCCAAGAGAAAGAAATTACTGACGTAGTCCATAGCTTGCGCACGTGGAGACACTACATTTTGGGTTCGAGGTTTGTTGTCTATACCGATAATAGTACAATAAGTTATTTTCTAACCTAAAAGAAGTTATCTCCTAAGAAGGCTAGGTGGCAAGACTTTCTAGCTGAGTTCGACTTTTCCATGGAGCATAAGCCGGGAAAAGCCAACACCGTAGCCGATGCCTTAAGCCGAAAGGCGTCACTTGCTACCATTAGCCAACCCGAGGGTGACCTGCTAGAGAGCATCAAGGAAGGGCTTCTCTATGACCCTTTCGCCAAGGCATTGATCGAGCATGCCAAGGAGGACAAATCCCGACAATTTTGGGTTGAAGGTGGGCTACTTTACATGTGAGGACAACACATCTATGTTCCCCACTACAACAACCTACAAAGGCAACTCATGAAGGAGTGTCACGATTCGAGATGGCCAGGCCATCCGGGGATGCATCGCACCTTAGCACTGATTTCCGAGAGGTACTATTGGCCCAATATGAGTGACGACGCCGAGGCTTACGTCAATACTTGTCTTATATGTCAATAAGACAAGGTCGACGCCAAGAAACCAATGGGCTTACTTCAACCATTGCCCATACCCGAGAGGCCATGGGAAAGTATTTCCCTTGATTTTATCATTAGTTTACCTAATGTTGACAACATTTCTAGTATCATTGTTGTGGTTGACAGGTTTTCAAAATATGGCACATTCATACCCGCCACCAAAGTTTGCCCAGCCGAGGAGGCTGCCCGCTTGTTTTTCAAGCACGTGGTCAAGTATTATGGGATCTCAAAGATCATTGTGAGCAATCGAGACACCCGCTTCACCGACAGAATTTGGACCGATCTCTTCAAGTTAATGGGATCAAACTTGAATTTTTCAACGACCTTCCATCCCCAAACGGACGGACAAACCGAGAGGGTGAATACATTGCTTGAGATCTACTTACGGCACTATATGAGTGCCACACAAAGGGACTGGCCAAAGCTATTAGACGTGGCCCAATTCTCGTACAACTTACAAAGGAGCGAGGCAACAAACCGTATCCCATTTGAGATCGTGAATGGCCAACAGTCTCTCACTCCCAACTCTGTTTTGACCAAGTACGATGGACCAAATCCAGCTGCCTACCGCTTCACAAAGGCATGGCAAGAAGAACGAGACTTAGCCCAAGCGTGCCTTCACAAGGCCGCCAAGCGAGAAAATAAGTGGGCCGATCAAAAGTGAAGGGACTCCGAGTTTCAGGAATGAGACTTAGTTCTCGCAAAATTAAATCTAACACTTTGCAATTTTTCTATCCACAGGGCACTCATTAGGAGATACGAAGGGCCATACCAAGTGGTGAAGCGTGTAGGCAAGGTGGCATACAAGTTGGAGTTGCCACCCAAGCTTCGAGCCCATCCCGTCTTTCACATCAGCACGCTCTAGTCGTACCACGAGGATGTCGATGATCCGGAGCGGAGTAGATCGAGACGAGCACTAGTTGGAGTCAAAGTCTCCTTTGAGAAGAAGGCCCAAGAGATTCTAGCGGACCGAGTGATTCGATGACCAGGCTATAGGCCAAGGCACGAATACTTCGTGCTTTGGAAAGGACTATCCAAAGCCAAGGGTAGTTGGGAGCTTGTCGAAGACCTATGACAGTTCGAGGACAAGATAGTCTATTTCCACCAAGACCGAGCGACAAGGGCGGCGCTCAATTTAGTGCGGGAGAATATCATAGCCCAACATCCCATGGTCGGACTGCCCACACGCCATCAAGGACCAATCCGCACGATGCATCTCACCCGACACCATGGGGCCGAGACGAGCACCTTCTAAGCACGCCAAGGGGCCACACCCAGCGCCAGACCCATCCATCACCACCTAGGGGCTGACTCCGACACACCCCGCGCCACACAAGGGGTTCCATTCGAGGCCTTGGGCTTGTTCCACACCAATCCGCCCAAGGCTGCCCACAAGCCCAATTCAGCCCACATCTTGGAGAGTGTTCATCCTTTGGAGCCACACAAACATGGAAAGGAACATACCAACAACAATTCCCCAATCCATGGTGATTTGTCTCCCCACACACAAGGCAACTATCCATAAAGATAAGGAAGGTTTGTTGTATTCCAAATTATTCCCTTTCTTAGAGAGCTAGGCTTAATCTTGACCGTCGGATCAATTCTTTTGTAACTGTTAGATCGTGAGGTGTTAGCCTATAAATAGAGGCTTCACCCCAACCTTTGTATTCATTCATTTTCATTGAGAAATAAGAGAACAAGCATTCACTCCATCCTTTCTAAGTTTTTTGCTCTATTTTTTCGTTCTAACCGAGCTTTGCTTGGTTTTCTAGGCTGACTTGGTCACCTATCTTCCATTTTCACGACCAAGGCCGCACGGTGCTAGCCCTTCGAGACCTAGCCCCATGACAATATGCAAAATTTAATTAAAAATAGCTTAATTTATTGATTCCTGCATGGATATTATTTTAAAAAGATATATATGTTTAAGTAAAGAATTAAAATATGTTCAAATTATTACGAATTATCGATTAATTTAGCTGGATGAAACGTTAGGTTCAAAGTCAAATGTTTGAATCTTTATATTGTGATTGAAATAAATTAAATTGAGGCGATCGTCTCTATAATGGGATCTCTATAGTATCTTATATGTATTAATCGGCCAATAGGTTGAATACCGATTGTTATACAAATATATTTTTTCAAATATTTTAAAACGTTGTATACTTGGTATATCCAATAAAATATACGGATAACTTTAATTTTTCTCTCCTCCCCCGCCGCATGCCTCCATAACCTAACCGCTTATTTTTTTTCTTTGGCTAATCGACGATGATATTAATTTTAGTGTTGGTCGTTGACCGTTAGTGTGTCATATTTCTTTTATTTTTTATATTTGATTGTTTTTTTTTTGTTTTCTTTTTTTTTTGCACATATTGTTGTGTGTTTCTCTACCTTCGTGACACGTTTTCTCTCCCTTTATGATACGTCTATGCTTTATGGCATGTTTTTATGGTTATTTTTGCAGATGCTTGGTGTTCATACAATGACTCTCACGACACTTGTTCCTAATTTCTGTTTGTCGGTAGTCATGTATAGTTTGATCCTCTTTTGGGTTGTTTGCCGATGTTATTTGTAGCTGATCGTCACCTTTGGGAAAAGGTGTGAAAGGTGATTGTCGATTTTTGGGATTTCATCTAGTTCGTATTTTGAAAACTCCCCAAAGACCCTTCTTGCAATGGACCGTAGAGGTTTTCTTTGTTGCAAAGAGAAAATGATCTTATCGGTACACTATTTATTTTTTTTAGATTTAATTTTTTTTATTGTTTTTTTAATATGTTGGTGTGATACAAAACCTCTAATAAGTTATGTTCTTGTTTTATTTTTTTATCAATAAAGCTGACGTGTAAAAAATAAAACACATGGATTTTCTAGTATAATTTTTTGTTTAATCAATCGTCATTGTAGATATCCAAAGGATTAGGACAAAAAGAATAAGAATATTAAGCGAATTAAGCTTGAAATTAAATTTAAAGCATGCTTAGCAATCACGGGGAGAGGGCTGTGTTCCCTTGATTCAAATGGTTAAATTATCGTTATAGTCCTCTAAACGATTCTATAATTCAATCAAAATTATTTTAAATGCAAAATGTATGCTTTCACCCCCCCCCCCCCCCCCCCCAATTATAAATTTTATTTTATCCCCCAACGTGATCCCCTATGTGACCAGGTTTGGTTTACTCATTTTTCAATATGGATATGTCTTGAACAAGATTTGAATCGGAACCACAAGTAAATTCCCAATTGATCGGTGAAACAAAAATAAATGTATTCCAAGCAACTACAAAGATGCGGGAAATTAGTACTTATTACAATTGGTGCAAAAAGTTTATATACATAGATTTAGTTTAAATTTAATGATCCAGATTAAAACTTTCAAATTTAGGATAATCTGCTTCCTTTTTCTCGTAAAAATTTCAATTTTTATCGTTTATTTTTTTATCGTTAGATTGGATAAGAATAAAGAGTTAAATAAATTTGGAAAAAAATAAACACATTTTGAGATTTGTAAAAGGAAATTAAATTTTAATGTTAGATTAATTTATTCATTTGATAAATCAAAAAATTAAAAAATAAGAATAATTAATTTTTAGGGGCCTCGAGCAGTCGCTCATGTTACTCCCTCTAATAGTTGACCCAGGTTCTTATTATAAGTTTAAATATTATACAAATTAGGCATTGCCTTCTGAATTTTGAGTTTAAATACTCAACAAGTTATTGTATTTTTTAAATCCAATATTTCGGCCCCTCCTAATATTCAATCTTGGATCCCCTCTTAAGATCTCAAGACGTTAGTTTCTTGTTTCAATGGTTATAGGAATATGTCCGGATTAAGTGTTTTTGTTTACTATAATTTAAAATTTCATTATAATTTTGGATATATTATCGTTTAATAAAATTAGCGGATTTCGATTAAAATTTTATTTTGATTCTAAAGAAAATGTTGTCATAATTTTAGGGATGTCAAAATTACCCGACCCGATCCGATCCGGTGTGCCCAACCCGCCCCGACCGGGTTTTTCCTCTTGAATTTTGGGGCTGGGGGCGGGGCGGGGCGGGGCGGGTTCGGGTATGAGGTTAAAATACCACTATATAAAAACATTTTTATGGGTTGTAAGTTATTTTTTTTTTAGTTTGTGTTTATCCTAAATTTTTGTTAGATATTGTTCGAATTTTAACATATCTGATTCTGAAAGTTAATGATTCGAGTTTATTCTCTTAAATATGTATATTTTCATGTGAGTAATTTAATTAGGTTTATTTTATTTTTATATAGGTTTAAAGTCCTTGAAATTTATATTTTTTGAATGTGATGGTGGTTCGATTAGTTCTAACATTTATCGTCGACGAAATTTAATATATTTTTTTAAATTTCCAGGTCGAATCGAGGTCAGATTTAGGAGTTTGTGTGTCAGGTCGGGGCGAACGGATAAAGTAATATTTAATTTCGGGACAGGGCGGAGTAGAGATTAAAAATTTTTAGTTCGGGGCGGCCAAAAACCCGGCCCGTTGCCATCCCTACATAGTTTGGACTCTATGTTTGGCACGTAGGGGTGAGACTCTCTATCCCAATTCCATTTTTACAAGCACCCTTGTTGGGCTTTATTGGAAAAATGGTCTTTGTTTCTGATTTGCAGCTAGTGCTGAGTAACGTGAGTGGCGTTAACGGCTTCACACTTATCTGTCTCTCGGCGAGTTCATAATTCATATTAACCCTTCCCAACGTCAAGGTACCGAAAAAGGGAAAGATTTATTCAGTAAATGAAGGAAATGCCAAGAATTGGGATGAACCAACTACAAAGTTTGTGGCGAAATGCAAGTTCCCAAGGTCCCTCAGATACATTGGAAGGTATTTACTATTAGGCTACTCGGACTCGAAACATGAGCATCGGACAAGAGTATTTTCAACCGGAGATTACATAATCTTTTCTTTTGCTTCCACTATTGGCATTTACCATTCCAGCATGGTTGCAGACGTCCACCGAACACTGCTTTACGGCAGTATCTTCCTATACCCTGCAGATTAGAAAAGTCCGAACGGAAAGCTACGGTAAACCATTGTTTCAAAACCTTCATTTTTCCATTGCAATTCTGACCAATAAATCAAACTTCTTTCCCAATATAGTCTTCTTTATGAAGTACTCCCAATGTCATACCTGATGGAGCAAGCTGGAGGTCAAGCTTTCACTGGAATGATGTTTGGGATTTTATTTAGATGTTGGATAATAAACAGTCAAATGACATAGTAAGAGATTCACACATAAATACAGAGTTTCAATATATATTTTTTTAATCTTTCAAGTTAAATTAACTCTGGAACATATTTCGTAAATTTGATAAGGATGAGTCTACCACGTGCGACGAACACCGTTGAACACTATTAATGTTGAACACTGCTGAACACTATTAAATTAATTAATAAAGATTTAAAAATTTAATGACCCATCAAATAATTAATAATTATTTTAAAAATTCAATTAAATTATTTTTTATATATATTAAAATTTTATTTTTTTCAATAAGGGTAAACTATATATTAAGTACCTCACCTATTTTCGTATTTCTATTGAACCCTCATTATTTAAATATTATTTCAATTTGACTCTATTTTTTATAAAAAATAATTTAACCTTTTAACCCTCAACCTAAAACCCTAAACTATTAAATCTTAAACCCTTAAACTCTTAAACCTATACCCTAAACTATATACCCTTAAATAATTTTATTTAATAAAATCTATATAATTGTATGAATTTGGGGTATATATATATATATATATATATATATATATATATATATATATATATATATATATATATATATATATATATATATATATATATATATATATATATATTATTAGTTTCTTTCAGGAATTGTTCCTTCGATTCTTAAGTAGATGCAGAAGAGGGTTAAAAAATTGCACAAATCAAAGAAACAAGTAATGGAGCTATGTTATTTTAAGTATAAATATCACTACAAGAAAATGAATTTTTAGTGACATTGAAAATAGTCACAAAAAGTGTTAAATTTAGTCACTGAAATTTACAGTGACTATTTTCTGAGTCGTCACCAATTGTCACTAATAACTCCGTCACTATTATATTAGTGACAACTTTCATGTATTTCGTCACAATAGTTATATTTTTATGACCACACTATTTGACACAAATGATTATTAATAGTGACTAAAATTTTGACACTAATGTTATTCTTACTAGTGACAAACTTTCTATCAGAAATACATATTTAAATAGTGTCTAAAATATGTCGTCACTGTCAATAATAAAAAATTAATTATATTTTTAGTTGTAACCATTTTATTTAGTAAGTTACATTAGATCACTGAAATTTAATTATAGATGATGTAGCATATTCAGATATCAATTTTTAGTAAATAAATGCAAATGCATGGCTTAAAGGAGGATCGAACCTGAAACCTTTAGGGCGAGAGTGCAATACTTATCCACTAGGCTAGGCAAGAAATTTAATACTATTTTGAAAGAAAAATAATATTTAGGTTAAATTGTAATTGAAAATTAATTTTATTTATTTTAAAAATATGTATTAATTATAACACTAATTAATACACTAATAATTTAACTAATTTTTCTATGGTTTTTTATACGAAGTACGTATGTTGAAGAAACTATTTAGATTTTTTGAAGAAAAAACTAATCAAAATAGAATATATCTTTTTAAATTTTCAAAAAAAATTATATCATATATTATGCTAAAATCACATATTAATGTTTGTACTGTAATTTGATCACTTTAAATTTCTATACTTTTTAAATTTTGAATTTTCGATCCTGACATGAATGATAGTCTTTAAATATGTTAAGTAAAATTTTTTTTTTAGCTAATTTGTTATACATAAGTTTCTTATTTAATTTTTGTTCTTTAATTTGATCTTTTTTAGTCCTTGTAATTTAGTATTGCCGATGTCCCGTTAGGATTAGGATTAAAATTTTAAATTTTGAAAAATATAGGGACTAAAGTTGATCAAAATAGATTGACTAAAACAACAATTTACACATAATATAGAAACTATATAAATATTTTACCTTTTGACAAACTAGTTTATGGTAACTTTAATTTTTATAATTATAAAAATAAATTTATCATTGTGACAATGTCTAATTTGTCATTACTTTTATTTTTTTTATTGGTGACAAAATTTATCACAACAAAAAGTGAAACTTTAAGTGACAAGTAATTTCATTGTAACAACAAATATCAAATAATAGGGACCATTTCACATATTGTCACTATCATGTGTCAAAGTTTTAGTGACAATGAACTTTGTGTCACAATTGTATACTTATAGTGAGAATTCATTTGTGAAAAATGTAATCGTCACAATTACTAATTTTACAGTGACCAAATAAAAATATGTCACAATTACTTATACTAATAGTGTCGCACAAAAAATTGTCACAAAAAGTTAATATATGTGACAAAATTATTCTTAGTCACTATCAATTTGTCACTAAAAACCTATATTGTTGTAGTGTATGTAAATTATTTACCACAGAAATTAACTACAATCGTTTTAAATGAGCAAAGAATCAGTAACTATGATACTGTAGCAAAAGTAATACTCGAATGACCTGAAATATCTTAACTAGAGATATTATTTTAGTTGCAGAAGATAGAGCTGGATAGAAAGTGCCAAGCTGGCTGATTAATATATCGGTAGCTCTCATTCTCTCTTTATATATATGATTACATAGCTTTTGCCTACCATTAATAGCGTCTTAGTCTAACATTTAACGTCGTTATAATTACCATTGAACTTCTCTCTTATAAAGTGTGATGAAGCTCACTTGTCTCATTATTCATGTCTTTCGTCGATGTAGATCACACAAGAAACTTATCATGGTATGGTGGTGAAGAAACCTATTTTTGTGCTAAAGTTGCTTAGCATACAATAGTAGTTATTTTTTCTTGCGATCTTATACCTAGCATCAATATATTGCATTGTTTTCTAGGATTGCATTGTACGGAATCCTATTAGTCTTAAGCTACAGTAGGTTTCTAGCATAGTATATTAGTATGTTGTATTATTTGTTTTTAATGTATGTGTTTGATGAAAATCGTTGAATTGCTATCCTATTTAGCATCGGATATGGTTTTTGATAAAATTATTTTTAAGGGTATATGGTTTAGGGTATAGGTTTAAGAGTTTAAGGGTTTAACATTTAATAGTTTAAGTTTTAGGTTGAAGGTTAAGGTTTAAGGTTTAAATTATTTTTTATAAAGATAAGGTCAAATTAAAATAACATTTAAATAATGAGGGTTCAATAGAAATACAAAAATAGGTGAGGTACTAAATATATAGTTTACTCATATTAAAAAATAAAATTTTAATATATAAAAATAATTTAATTAATTTTTTAAAAATAATTTTTAATTGTAGGATGAGTCTACCACGTGCGACGAACACCGATGAACACCACTAATGATGAACACCGATGAACACCATTAAAGTAATTAATAAAGATTTAAAATTTTAAGGATCATCAAATAATTAATAATTACTTTAAAAAATTTAATTAAATTATTTTTTATATATATTAAAATTTTATTTTTTAATAAGGATAAACTATATATTTAGTACCTCACCTATTTTCGTATTTCTATTGAACCCTCATTATTTAAATATTATTTCAATTTGACCCTATTCTTTATAAAAATAATTTAACCCTTAACCCTCAACCTAAAACCCTAAACTATTAAACCTTAAACCCTTGAACTCTTAAACCTATACCCTAAACTATATATCATTAAAAATAATTTCACCATCATCAATTTAATGATTAAAAAAAACCTGAACGGTCATAGCTAGTGTCGCCATTCCCCTTGTTCATGTGAAGTACTTGCATTATTTGCAGCTTTTAATTGCTTTGCCTTGTACTTTCTCTGTTTCAAGGCAGAACGAAGAGCAGCCTTTATATAGAGTCGCAAATATTGAAAAAGAAGGAAAGGTTATGGATGAGGTAGCTGGTCGTCATTAAAAGAAATTGGGATCTAAAATATCTACCTCCAGTCCATAGTCCGCCGATCCATACAATAGTTACGGGGCTCTGAACCAGCGAGTACCAACACAGGAAGGATGCTGCCAACACGAATGCATTAGTTTTTTAACCAACGCTGCTTAATTCACCGTTTTACTCGTACCTCATTTTTTTTTGTTTATTTGCAGACAGTTTGGATTTTAATCAAGCGCAATGTCGAATATAAACCATTGCAATTTTGACTTTTGTATTCGTTTATCGAATTTTTGAGAAGCTGAAAGCCTTTGAACCACCTGTATCACCAACGTTTATAGTGAGTCATATTTAAAGAGCTCAAGTCCATGTTTTTTTTTAATTTTTGTGATATCACATAATGAAGAACTTGTACCGACTTTGATCATCACTTTTTTTTCTTCAAATTGTTAGATTATTGAATTTTTTAGGAGAATTCAACAATTCATTGAATTGAATTGAATCGATGATGGTAAAATTATTTTTTAATGGTATATGGTTTAGGGTATAGGTTTAAGAGTTTAAGGGTTTAAGGTTTAATAGTTTAGGGTTTTAGGTTGAGGGTTAAGGGTTAAATTATTTTTATAAAGAATATGGTCAAATTGAAATAATATTTAAATAATGAGGGTTCAATAGAAATACGAAAATACGTGAGGTACTAAATATATAGTTTACCCTTATTAAAATATAAAATTTTAATATATATATATAAAATAATTTAATTGAATTTTTTAAAATAATTATTAATTGTATGATAGGTCCTTGAAATTTTAAATTTTTATTAATTAATTTAATGGTGTTCATCGGTGTTCATCAATAGTGGTGTTCATCGGTGTTCGTCGCACGTTGTAGAATTTTCCTTAATTGTATGATGAGTCTTTGAAATTTTAAATCTTTATTAATTAATTTAATGGTGTTCAGCGATATTCAACATTAGTGGTGTTCAGCGGTGCTCGTCGCACGTGTAGAATTTTCCATTTGATGATTATATTATAAATGCTAAAACATCAAAATAATTCAATTAGATGTAAATTTTAAAAATATTATATATATATATATTAAAATATTAATAAATTATATTATTTTAATATATAATTTTAATATTTTATTTAAATTAGTAAGTATTTAAAAATAAATAATATTTTATTATATTAATATATATTAAAATTAAATTCTTGGTTATTAAGGTAACAAAATTAATAATATAATTTTTATGAAAAATAAATAATAATAATAATAATAATAATAATAACAAAAAATCCTAATAAAAGTATAATGCAGAAAAAAATCCTAATTTGTTTTGAGCAAATAGCTTATAACTTTTTTTTTTAATTTTATAATATATAAAGGAAAAAGAATTAAAATAATAAAACATCTTACAACTTTAGAATCCGACCTAGCCACCCAGCAACCCAAACATGGGACAAATAAATGACTGGACAAGAAAGTAAAATAAATTAAAAAATTAAATTGTCGGGTTTTTTTTTGATCCAAGTAAATTGTCGGTTCATTTCCCAAAATCAAAACATCACATTTTTTTATAAGTCTATCACGTGCGACGAACATTGATGAAAACCACTAACGATGAACACCGATGAACATCATTAACTTTTTTAAAAAATTTAAAAATTTAAAGGACTAAAATTATAATTAAAATGATCTCTTAAAAAGGGAGAAAACTTTATCTACCCGGTGGGTAACTTACCCACTTGAGTATATTTAATAATTGTATAGAAAACATACATACTAGTAATTAATAGGTTAGTTAATGTTATTTTTTTGTCAATTCAAAAAATTATGTTTTTAATTATATGATATAAATTTTAGAAAATATAATTTTATTTTTTACGTTTATTATTTTTAAATGGTTAAAAATATTTTAAATTGATAGATAATTTTATAATTTTATTTTTAAATTTAGACAAATTTTTTGTCTAGAAAAAAATAAATTAAAAACTCTTATATTTATATACGAAAGGAATTCGTATACTCTCACTTTCTATCATATTCATCAGGGTGTTCAAAAATACTCAACCCGAACTACCCGATCCGTCGACCCGCCTACCCGATTGAAAATTATCGGGTATTTATTTGAAAATACCCGAATTTTTTGGGCCGTGTAGTCGGGCCGGCCGAATTTTTTTATAACCGGGTACCCGACTCGACCGGTAATTTTAAAACATATATTTTAAAATTTAAATTCTATTTTATTTTATGTTTCTTACTATTTCCCCCTAAAATTAATTTTAAATCTTTAATTTCTTTTTATGCTTGTATTATATACTTTTAAGTTTTAAAATTTTCAAAAACAATTATATTAATTTGTCAATATGAGATTCGAAAGAAAAAAACATGTTCGAGATTAATATTTTTAATACATTCTTTCGTCGATAAACTTTAATATATATACATACATATATATATATCCAAATATTTCTCTCTTAAAACTAATCACTAATCAATAATTTTTGTGTTTAAAATATATATCATGAAATTTTATGTGTTTCTTATGTCACTTGCTACATAGCTTTAATTAATTAGGTTTTGAACACCCTACTATTCATTGTCACTTGCCACATAGCTTTAATTAATTAGGTTTTTCTTTTTTACATTATCTCATATTTACATCTGAGAAAATCTAATTTTTTATTGTACAATAATTATGAAATCTATTAAATTAAAATGTTTCGTATATTATATGTTACTTATAGATTTAGTTATCGTTCTTCAATTTGATAATTTTAAGTCATAATTTAGTTATATTGTCTTGGTATTATGAGTCAATTGAAATTTCAAAATTTAAAAAGTACATGAATCGAACCCAATGAGTGGTCTCATTCTCAAATGGATGAGTCTAGAGCGGGTGTCGCACACCACTGAACACCACTAACGCAATACACTGTTGAACACTATTATTTTTTAATAAATTTTTTAAAAGTATTATAATCTATAAGGACTCAATATACAATTAATCATGTTAAAAGAACACATAATTTTATAACCTAGATCTCAGAGCAACTACGATAAAAAATTTGCCAAACGATGTCGACACCTTCCTCCATTCGTGCCCTACTCCAGATCCCCAACTATTTCATCAACTCTCCTAACTCATCACATAGTTCTCTTAATTTTTTTTCTTTAATATTTTACAAGATTTTTTCAATTCTGCATTTTTCATTTGGGTTCTCCTTTTGTCTTCTTCCTTCGTTTTTAAATTGTGAATATCTGTTATAATGATAGAATTATGAATCAATTTTGAGATTCTATGTGTGGTGAGTTTTCTTTTATTTTACCACATTTTTAATCTTATATTTTAAAAAAGTGATAAACTGACAACCCTGTGAATTTTAACATTCATTTAAAAGTTTTAATAATGTGCAGCGATGTGTGCGCGTCGCTCGTTCTAGATTTTTTTTCCTCTAATTTGTTAAATTTAAGTCATATAATTTAATTATAATGTCTTGTTATTATTTGAAGCAAGGTCACACTCGTTGATCCGAAAACTAACAGAACGAAATATTACGACAAGTCAAAATATTTTTTTAGTTAGCTTAATTTCTCTTCTTATTATATTTTAAAAATAAAATATTATGATAAAAATAAAATATTAATTAAATTACATTCATAATTATGAAAATTGTTTATGGATAAAGATGTATTAATTGTATAGTAGATATAATCTTAAAAATTATTTACTAATAAAACTAAAAAAGGTGTATTAATTGTATTGTATTTATTGCTTATTAAAATATATATAATATTACAATTATTAGTTAATACTCATGTGCCACCTCAGCTGGGTAATCTACCCACTGGGTAGACGTATCATTGCCCCTTAAAAAGATAAAAATCAAATTTAATATTTATTTTATAATATTTTTTAATAGGTTAGAATCAAATATACTCAATTCTCTTAAATTTTTATAATTTTTAATAGATTAGAATCAATAATACGATAGTAAATATTTGTGTCCATTTCATGATTATAATTATTTGAATTCAAAATATTAAATATAATAAAAGAAGTTAAATAGTAAAAACACCCGAATCCGCTCTATCTATTATCATAATCAAATAAGTTTATAAATATGATTTCAATATGCTAACGTTGACTCACACATTTAAGTGTTAAAATTATTTTCTTAAAAATACTGCAATATATTGACAAAATGAAAGTTTAAATTTATTTTTAAAAGCAAATCGTAGAAATCTATTAACGCGCGCATATATATATATATATAGGGATAGGATCAAATTACACGGTGTAAAACTCTCCAAGTTTTACACCTTTTTTGGATCGTTGGATGAGTGAAACGGATGGATAAGATTAACAGTAAAATATGTGAAGATTATCACTTGGGAATTAAAAACACGGAGTTAATCTCAACCATCCATTTCCTCTATCCAACGATCCAAAAAAGTGTAAAACTTAAAGAGTTTTACACGGTGTAAGTTGATCCTAACCCACATATATATATATATATATAATGATGAACATAAATTTTTATATTAGATGTAGAGATGATCATGGGTCAGGTTGGGGCGAATTTTTTGTCAATCCTCACCCGACTCAAAATTTAATACATCTACTCAAACTCGACCCAATCCGTCATTTTATGATGTTCCACCTGTACTCGGCTCGACCCGAATTTTATAATAAAAATTTAAATCTAACTCGACATAAATAAAAAATTATTATTTTTCATTATTATTCGATAAAATCTAGAGTTAAATGAAAAATTAAAAATAGAAAAATAGCATTAAAACAATTATTCCATTTTATTAGTCAAAATAGGGATATATATATAAGGGGCATTATAGCAATTATGCTTAAATATTTAGAATAAAATTAGACTATTATTTTATGTAGAGTAGTGTATTTTTCACCTTAAATCTAAATTCAACCCGACTTTATCCTAAAAAAACAGACACGAACTCAAACTCAAAATTTTCTTTTGAAAAAACCAACCCTATAAAATTGGGTTGTCACAATCTGTCAAGTCTGGACTAAATAGCCATCCAATTAGATGTCCGAATTTTTATAATTTTATATTAAAAATTTAGAGTTATAAATTAGATTATCACTGAAAAATTTAAAAGGAACATATTTAAATAAAATTTTCAAAAAGAAAAATGCAACCATTCCTGAACGCTCCCTCATGTAATCCCTAGATATAATATATTAATATAGTCGCCATGAATTGAACAAATAAAATAAGAAAAAAAATTGGCAGTAGGCTTGACTGAACACTGGAGCATGCAAATTATAAAGTATAAACCAAGGTCAACACTGTCTGCCCGTGACTATATTGCATTTGTATCTGACCAAAATAATAATATTAATTATTATTATAATTTCTTCTCTTTTTTATTTTATTTTTATTAGGTGGCAGCAATATCAATTTTAATGTTGATTGTCGGTCGTTAATATTTTTTTTTTAATTTTTTATACGCATTTCTTGTTTAATTTAATATTTTGATTTTTTAATTTTTACTCTTTCGACACATTTTCGTCTATCTTTGTGGTAGATTTAAATTTGTGGATGATTTTTTCACGACGCTCGATTCTGACTTGTAGTTATCAGTGGTCTTTTAGTAGTTTGATTTTTTTTGTGGTTCGTTTGTCGATGTAGTCAATTCTATCTTACAAAACATGTTACAATATTATTAATTTTGCTCTACATTCCTACTTCGATCCTTAAGCGTGAAGATGAATAGAAACAATAAGTTTTATTTCATATTTTATTTCTTCTACGTTTTATCTCATCCATGTTCTTACAGTTTTGTTGATTTATTATTTTATTTTTTTTCGTTTTCCTTTATTTTGTTATTTTTCTTCTAATTTTTATTTTGAAAAATAATAATCGAAGCAAAGAATTGAAAGATGGAACATGTTTAGGTGGAACTGCCGTGCACGTAACTCAACCCAAGGATTTAGTGCTACATAAGCTAAACTCTCTCATGATTCAAATCATAATTAATAAAAAATATAAATTCCTCTACTTGCATTTATTCGAGATCTTTGATGTTCAATAATCAAAATTTTACCTTATTTTAGAGGCTAATTTATTATAATTCTAACTTTTTCATCGATAAAATTTGAATTCAAGATGTTGCTTAAAGAGCTCATTCCCTTGTGTCCTGGTGGCAAAGGTAGATGTTTATCATCCCTTGGGACTCGGGTTCGAGCACCAGTAATGTCATGCTGTGTGTGCCGTCTTTGAAAAGACTTAGAAAGTTGAACAGATGCTACCCTTGCATCGCATCAGCATATAGTCCCTCTAAAAATAATAAATTTTTAAATAAGTATATTGATAAAATTATACTTTATCCCCCTAAGTTTATAGTTAAAATCTTTCTAGACTCACCCTATTTCGATGCTTCTTACAAATCAATCAAACAAATGTAGGTGATTTTCACCAAATAAATATTTAGTATTTTATTTGTATGAATTCCTTTGATTCTGTTTTTTGGAAATTTCTTAAAAGATGTTATTTCTTCATAAAATATTCAATAGTTTTAATTTTTTGAATTCCTTTGATTCTCTATTTTGGAAAATTCTAAAAAAAATAATAAATGATTTCCTCCCAAATATTAAATATGATTTTTTTGGCAGATCGTAGTTGTAGTTAGCAACCAACTTGCAACGCCAAGTTATATGTTTGTTACGAGGGATGGAGTCGGAATTAGACGGTGAGAGATAAATATATTTAATTTTATTTTTGAACGAAACCAGGTCCTCTAATACTAAAGGTATAATGTTAAAAATGTTCTCAATGTCTGACTGAATAGTCATTTTAGCCCATATTTTTTTGAACTAATTTAACCCGACGTTTCATTTTGGGTCAAAATTACTCTTCTGCGGATGAAAATTATTAGCCAACTAATGATAAACAGCTTGAAATAATGTGACAAAACTTCATGACAATGCACGCCGCGATAGTACTGTCATATAGACAAATATGTTGACTTTACATAATGACACATCAATAAAAAATATTTTTATAAACTTGTATAACATATAAAATACTATTTTTTTCTTTTGACATGTCATTCCGTTAAGTCAATTCAAATTGTTCATCATCAATTGACTAATAGTTTTCATCTATAGAGGATTTATTTTGACCCAAAATAAAACGTTGGAGTTAAACTAGTTTAAAAATAAATAGAGACTAAAATGACTATTCAATCAAACGTTAGAGACATTTTTTAGTTTTATGTAAATATTAAAATTAGTATGAATCTAGTAAAGACTAAAATTACTATGAGACAACAGAATCAGAGGATATGGACCCTTTCTGTTCCCTTAGTAATTATGTCCATGCTTGTTGTAAACTTATATACTGAATAAACACAGTCGTATGTTTATCTTTTCGAAAAATTACTCAATGCAAATGATGTATAAATACTACACAAGCCTTTATATTTTAGGAGGTAAAGATTTAGTTTCTCGGGTTTTATAATTTATGATTTATGATTGAAATTAAGAATTATAATTTAGAGTTTAAATTTTAAGATTTTAAATTTAATTTTTAAAGAGTAAATATGTAAGTTTGTGTATTTTTTACCCAACACATATAAAAATACTCTTATTTTTCTCGTGATTATACGTGAATACGTTAATGAATTAAATAAAAAAATATATGTTTTTGACTATTTTAGTAATTAATTTTGTCATTGTCACCAAATTGGTCATTTTAGGCGGCTCCAAATTATTTTGGCAGCATTAAGAAGAAAGCCCCCACTTAGGATGCTTGCCTTTGAATAATACCTTGAAAATTGATTAACCAATTCTTCATTCTTGGCAGCTTTAATTATCACTATTATAATAATATTGTAAGCGACCAACCATGTACCAACTCAAATGTACAACAAGAAAATGAAAGATTACCAAAAAAAATTCAATTATATTAAAGTTATTTAAAAATTATGATCAAAGATAGACTCGAATATGAAATTTAATCAATCATAATTATATATATATATATATATATATGTGAGTGTGAAGTTGTGAGTTTACTTATAAGTAAATTCACGAATAATTATAAACTAATCAAAATATATCTAAACTAAAACTAAAGTAAATTTGGACAAAACTCCCACCCGCATTTTTTTTCCAAGTCAAAGTCTAAAAAATACACAAGCATATTAATTTTGATTTTAAAACGTAAAACTGTGAACTCAAGATGTTAAATTATAAAATCTAATATAAAATATTAAACACTAACTTTTAAACCGTATAACTAAACTCTTAAATTATAAACTAAATTTCTAAACTTTAAAATAATTCTGTTTGTGTTTTGTTATGTTTTTTTTTCTGTTCCTTTTCTTATCAGCTTGACTATGTTTTGTTGAATAGACTTATAGGTATTAATAAAATTTGGAAACATTTTTTTCCTCCTTCGAGTTTAATTTTGACTTCGATTGAATCAAATTTTGAAGGAGTTTTTAGTGCAGTCTTTCTCTCTTAAAAAATACAATTCTGCTTGTGAAATAGTATTATTTCATAATAATTCATTTTCTTTCCCTTTCAACTTATTTTTCTTGTTTTTTCCGTCATTCGCTATCCAAATTAATATTGAAAATCATGCTTTAATGTCACAGAATACCATGTTTTTTTTAATCGTGCATCAACTCAAATGGACATAGCATTAGCTATCTTTTCGGATTTTTTTATTATACATAATTTAGTCTAAATTTTAATAGTTTAATATATCATTTGGTTTCCAAATTTGACTTTTTCTTTTTAAATATGGCACGACACATAGAATTTTGTCTTATTTTTTTCTGAATAGATAATTTTGTCTCATTTGATATTTGAATTTAACATATTTTTAATATAATAATTTAACATGTAATAGCGTGACATTTAATAACCAATGAAATAATAATATGTGGTAAAAATTTCAAGTCATTATATACAAGGGCGGAGCTAGAAAATTATTTAAGAGGTGTCATTTTTCTTGTATTGTAATTAAGGGGTGTCAATCATTTATAAATGAATGTCGTTTATTTATTTTTTAAATATTTTTATATATAAATTATATAGGAAGAAAAATTTCTAACAAACTTTGGGGTGTCATTTGAACACACATGGAGCCAGGTGGCTCCGCCCATGATTATATATTAAAATTATCAATTTAAGCATCTCAATAGACAAATATCAAATTCGAATAGCAGTTCAATTTTTTTAAATTGTCTATTAATTTGCAAGATAGTAATTGTATGGATAATGTGTTTCTTTGTATAAATAAAAATAATATATGTTGGTTGAGTTTAGTTTACATGTTATTAGTAGTTACGATATATTGAAGGACGTAATATTGAATATACTTTAACTTTTAATACTTTAACTTTTAATATTTTCTGTTTTTTTTTAAATTAAAGCAACAAAATTATCTAGAAATTACGTAAAAAATAAGTTTTTTAAGAAAAAATATAAGACAACTTTAACTATTAGAAAAATTTTACAACGTGCGAGGAACATCGCTGAACACCACTAACGATAAATACCGTTGAATATCATTAAATTAATTAATAAAAATTAAAAATCTCAAGGACTCAACATACAATTAATAATATTTTAAAAAATAAATTAAATTATTTTCCATATATATTAAATATTTGAATTTTTAATAAGGATAAACTAAATATTTAGTACTTCACATGTTTTCGTATTTCTATTTTAATACCCAAACTAATTTTTTAATTAGATTCAAGATTCTCAATGCCAGAGACAATTGAAAAAAGGTAAAAATAAAGATTTTTTTTTGATCAAGAGAACTTTCATACCAAAGCAAATTAAGAGAACAACAGGTGAGATGGGAAGACTACATGGTTCCAAACCGCGAACTTGGCAAGCCAGTCAGCTGCCAGATTACAAGATCGACACACAAAAGAAAAACAACAAGACTCAAACAATTTGGTCGATTCCTTGATATTTTCTTCGATGACTGAAGTGACCCAATCCGATAATTCTCCAGTGCTCAGCCTATTAATAACAGCTTTATTGTCTGCCTCGATGATGACATGTGTAAAAGCTTTAAGGTTGGCAATCGATAGCCCAAGTTTGATTGCAAAGGCTTATGCTGCTGCAACAGACGGAGCCCAACACAGAGCAGAGACCCCGAGGAGACAAGAGCTCGAGCAGTCTCGGAAGACAGCTGTGATAGAAGCTTTCCTTGTACCTTGGTCGAAACCGGCGTCGCAATTGATTTTTATAAAACCTGGAGGAGGAGGTGTCCACTTGGCTTTCTTCGTAACATCTTCCGGTCTCTCCGAGGAGTCTGGCTTGTTTGCTTGTTGGAATTCCATGAAGTCTCTGTCTACTCTTAACCAAACATCCCAGGGGGAGTCTTTTCTCCCTTCAAAGACCAAAGTATTTCTTGCTTTCCAAATGTTCCAGAGAATGAAGGCTAAGTGAGCACACCCTTCGCCAGCAAGACCAAGATTATGATCTTGACATACCATACACCACCATTTGGGGAATCCGGGAAATCCAATTGCGGCAGGAGAGTAGTTAAAGCCCGACGCTTTCCAGATTGCTTGAGCGAAAGGGCAGAAGAATAATAAATGCTCTGCCGTTTCCTCTGGGTGATCACAGTGGGGACAGACGTCCTGATCCTTTAGATTCCCATGCAGACGGGCTCTCAAAGAACTCTTGGTGGGAACAATATTGTGACAGAGCTTCCACAAAAAAGATCGAATTTTAGAAGGGACACTTAGTTTCCAGACTGAGTTCCATAACTCTTTTTTGGACAAGGTGCCTTCACTTGAAGATGGGTTTAGGTTATCCCGAGACTCCTCCTCCATGTAACGATATCCCGACTTAGCCGAATACTCACCATTTTTATTACCGGCCCATATGAGAACATCCTGGACATTTGGACCTCCAATCGGGATTGTCAACATCGCCTTCGCTTCGGGTGGAGAGCAAAGCTCATATATTTTCGCTTCGTTCCATGTCCAGTCAGAGCTTATGAGAGAGCTAATGGAAGGGGCGGGGAAGCCCTGCGGCGGTTGGGTCGCTAGTCTAAAACCCTGGACCTTCGGAATCCAATTGTCGAACCAGGTTGAAATGCTTTTTCCATTTCCGACTCTCCAAAGAGAGCCTTTTTTTATTACCTTAATCCCTTCCCTTATTCCGAACCATGCCCATGAAGGATTTGAACACTTTGGAGCCTCGAAAATGTTCCCATTTGGGAAATAGATTCCTCGAAGGACCTGAGATAACATGGATTCTGGATTCCTTATCACTTTCCAGGTAATTTTAGAGACAAGAGCTTTATTGAACAATCTGAGATTCCGAAACCCCATTCCCCCTTGTTCTTTGGGCTTACAAAGATCCTTCCAATTGATCCAGTGTATGCCTCTTTCCTTCTCTGCACAATTGTTCCACCAAAATCTGGCCACAATGGAACTAATCTCATCACAGAAAGTGACCGGAAGTAGAAAACACTGCATCACGTAGGTGGGAATAGCCTGAGCAACTGCTTTGATGAGTATCTCTTTCCCAGCACTAGTCAAGAATTTGGTTTTCCACCCTCTTAGCCTATTTAGAACACATTCACGAATGAAGGCCAGAGCTTTTTTTTTGCTTCGTCCCCAAAAGGAAGGGAGACCAAGGTATTTTGAGTCTTCCTCCATTGTCTTGAAGCCCAAGAAATTTTGGAGATGAGATTTGAGATTGTTGCTTATATTTGAAGAGAAGAAAACATAGGATTTCATGTGGCTTACGGTCTGACATGTGGATGATTGGAAGAGCTGGAGGATCTGTAGTAGCCCTGTACAGTTTTTTTCATTTGCCTCTGTGAAAACAAGACAATCATCCGCAAACAATAGATGACTCAGAATGGGGCACCTCCTTTTAATTCTCAGACCAGCGAAGATACCCTTTCCTATTTCTTTTTCAATAATCCAAGAGAGGGCGCTTGAAATGAAAGTGAAAAGAAAGGGAGATAGCGGATATCCTTGTCTCAGACCTCTTCCTGCTATAAATTCTCCCATGCATTCGCCGTTAACCACCAGGGAGAAAGAAACTGACGAGACACAGCTCATCACTCTGTTAATCCACCAGTCATCAAAACCCATTTCCTTCATCACAAACTGAAGAAGATTCCAATCCACTTTATCATAAGCTTTTTCCAAATCAATCTTGAGTGCCATGAAACCCTCTTCTCCTTTTCTGGTTCGCTTTATCGCATGGAATGCCTCATTTGCCAGAATGATTTTGTCGTGAATTGACCTGCCTTTCACAAACGCAGATTGGTGCTGCGGAATAAGGTCCGGAAGAAAGATCTTCAGTCTAGTTGCAAGGACTTTGGTAATCACTTTTAAGGAAAAATTACATAAACTGATTGGTCTCAAGTGGGAAACTTCAGTGGGACTTGCCTTCTTTGGGATAAGCACAATGTTGGTTTTATTAATTGTGGGGTCCAAATCACCCTCCCTGAAGAACTCTGTAACCATCCCAATAAGATCATCCTTCACTGTATTCCAGAAGGTCTGATAGAAGCATCCGGGAAAGCCATCGGGCCTGGAGCTTTCGTTGCCCCCATCTCAAACACTGCCTTTTTTATCTCCTCCTCATCAATCGGCTTACACAGGGCCGCATTCATTTCGCGTGAAATGACCTTGCAAATGTAATCTTTAAGCCGAAGAAAGTCAACGGAAGGATCTTTCGTGAACACCTGTTGGAAGTGGTGAAGCAGATAAGTGGCTATCTCTTCCGGGTCCTCAAGCCAATAACCATTCCCATGCTTAATTTTTACAATAGAGTTAACCCTTCGATGCTGGATGGTTGTAGCATGGAAGAATTTAGTATTTTTGTCTCCCATCTTTAACCAGTTCACTCTAGATCTTTGGTGCCAATACCTTTCCTCGCTTACCCATTCGACATCGATCTCTTTCTTCAGCTTTCTATATTCTTCTAATTCCCTATCCGCCAGCTTCCTTCCCTGAAGATTTGAGATACCATCAATTAGAATATGCTTCCTCTCATTCCTCTTCTTCATCTTCTCTTGATTCCATTTCAGAAGAGTAGTTTTGGTGCTACGGATCTTCCTCCGAAACCTAGACATCACTCTTTCTCCAGGTGCAATGTTCCATCCTTTAACCACTGTCTGGGGGCAGTCTTCCTCCAGAAGCCATTTGGTTTCAAACCTGAAGTCTTTCTTGTATCTCATGGGTAGCCCTTTAGTTAGGAGGACTATAGGGGCGTGGTCAGAGGCGATGACCAGCTCTATTACCCCCATGGCTTTAGGAAAAGCGAAGCTCCACTCTGGAGAACAAAGAATCCGATCCAGCTTCTCGAGAATAGCGTGTTCTCCCCCTCTTTGATTGTACCAGGAAAACTTACCTCCCTTGATAGGTACCTCGATCATTCTTGAGGAATCAACAAAATCTTCGTACCACTTTGCCTCCGAGGAATTGAAGGGATTCCCTCATTCTTTTTCTTCTTGGTACGCAACCGTATTAGAGTCCCCAATAATCACCCATTTGTCTTGTAAAGACTCTCTAAGCTTCGAAAGACTCTTCCAAAAATCTTGTCGGTTTTCTTTGTTAGGGGGGCCATATATGAAAGTATTGAACTAGGAATCTCCCTCCTGAAGACTAATCTTCGTGTTAATGGAATTTTGATCATGTCTCAGAATAGTAACATCTGCTTCCGAGCTCCACCATAAGGCAAGTCCCCCCGCTAAACCCTGTGGTTCCACATAGAAGGAGTAATCCATTTTCATTTTCATCTTTATTTTTTCCAGGTAGCGTTTCTTCTGTTTTGTTTCACTGAGAAAGATGATATTCGGTTTGATCTTGAATATAGAGTTTTGATAGGCCCTCACTGATTTCTGATTTCCCAACCCTCGGATGTTCCACGCAAGAATTGACATCTTTATTCCTTTGCAAACACAACCAAAACGACCCCTGAGAAAGATAAGCGGCAAAAGTAGCCTCTGTATCTCTACCCGAGACGGATTTAGACTTCGAAAACCTTAAAACCGATTCCTCATAGAAAAGACTGTGCCTGCTGTCAGCACTGCCGCCCACAAGGAAGACGGGCCAGAGAGGGAAGACAGAGCCCCCAAGACGACAAAACCTCAACAGAGTTAACACTAACTAACAGGGCACCCCTCGGACCACCGAAACACAACCAGAAGGATGCACAAAGTTCCAGGCCACCGCGGTCACAGGAATTTGAAAACAATCAAAGTATATACATGCATCGTATATCATACCAAAGCAGAGCAACACGGATTATGTAAAGCAATTCACATATATTCATAGACCAAAGAAAGGGATAGTCCACAAGATACGGGGCGGAGAGAGGGGAGAATGGGAGCAGTCACCAGATAAGTGGGGCGTATAGAGGGGAGAACGGGAACATTCACTAGAAAGCGGGGCGACATGACACGAAAACGAGCGGGCGAGAAAAAAGAGGAGACCAGATTCTTACAATGGACTGATGATCCACCGAGGTTCGTTGCTTTAACCCGCAATCAAAATGATGACCTGGTTTGGAGCTGGATTTCTGTGGTTAAGCATGGCCATCGCGCAGACCCACTTCCAGTCAGGACCTACAAAGAGAGTCGCACCCTCAAAGTCTCATTCTTTGCCAAAAAAACGCCGCGAGCAAACCACCTCCAGGGACGATACCTGCACCGCCGGAAGCACGACAACCGTCTGAGGGGTCGAGCCGCTCAGTTACTGCACCGTTCAATACCACCAGGTCAGGGAAGCAATCCACCGATTGAGGCTCGGGGATTCTGGAAGAGAGAAAAATTTGGGGGCGCGTTACCGTTACGCGCTACGTTTTGATATGTGGTAGACTCTTCCTAACTATTATTATAAGAATGATGAGTCTACCACGCTCAACGAGCACCACTGGGCACTACTAACGATGAGCACGGCTGAACGATATTAAATTAATTATAAAGATTAAAAATCTAAAGGACTCAACATATAATTATAAATTATTTAAACATATAATTATAAATTATTTAAAATAAAATATTAGTTAAATTATTTTTCATATATATAATATTTTATTTTTTTTTTAAAAATAATTAGATCAAATAGCAACCTTAGTCAATTTAAAAAATAAAAACCCGAAACTTTAAACCATAAACTAAAACCATAAACCTTAAATTATAAACCCTAAACCATAAATTCAAATGTTGGCTTTATGCTTTAGTGTTTAAGGTTTAGGAATTAAGGTTTATTGTTTAGGCTTGAAGGTTTATGACTTAATGTTTTGGGTCTCAAGTTTTAGGCTTTAAGTTTAGGGTTTCAAGTTTATGCTTTATGGTTTAGGGTTAGAGTTTAAGGTTTAGGGTTTATGATTTTGGGTTTTAGGTCTAGAGTTTATGACTTAGAGTTCCATGTTTATGGTTTATTGTTTAGAGTTTAGGACTTAGGATTTAGGGTTTTAGGTTTTGGGTTTTTATTTTTAAAGTGACTAAGGTTGGTATTTAATCTAATTATTTTTTAAAAAAAATTAGAAAAATTATATATATGGAAAATAATTTAATTAATATTTTATTTTAAATAATTTATAATTATATGTTGAGTCCTTTAGATTTTTAATCTTTATAAATTAATTTAATGTTGCTCAACAATCTTCATTATTAGTGGTGTTCAGCGGTGCTCGTCGAGCATAATATATTTTTCTAAATAAAAATAACTTCGTTTCCCTAAATAAATTTCGACAACCTTATTTTCTTAATTAAAAACACACTACTTTAGCTCTGGTAAGATTTAAGGGTGTGCATTTTCCTATATTAGATTGGATTCGATCCAAAAAAATCATATATCTGACATTTTAGATTAGTAAAATAGTGATCTATATTCGATCTGAGAAAATCAGATATTAGATATTCAGATCGGATATTCAATTATTCGAATATATAATTTAGTTCAAGTATTTTTAGATTTTACGATCGCATCTATGAAAATTTTGGATTTTTCGAATATAACAAACAACAGATTGTCAAATATAACAAGTTTCACATCTATGGAAATTTTAGTTTTTTGATTTTCGGATATAACAAGCACCAAATTACTAAATATAACAAGATTCATATCTATGAAATTTTGAATTTTAAGATTTTTAAATTTCGGAAAATCTAAAGCTTAAAATATTACGATTCATATCCGAACTGAAGTATAAACATTTAGTTCATATATCCGAATTTTCAAATTGAATCATTAAATAAATAGATAAACGGATCAGATGGTATATTTTTACACACCCTCTAAGGTTAGCCCAACCCTAGAATTTAATGTAATAAATGAATTGTTCCATTATTTTCTAACAAAACAAGAAAATTCTTGGATTAGTTAAAAGCAATTTTTTTTTGAAAATTCTTAAAATAAACCAAATTCGCAACTATAAATACACCAAACCACCAACTACCTCCCAAGCTGCTTTCTAGTTTGGACAACCTTCCGCTTCGCCTGTCATTCAACGGTACTTTCTCTATTTATCTTTTTTTCTCTCTCTCTAGATTTTCGTTACATTTTGTTTAGATCTGATTTGGTTTCAAAGTTTTTGATTTGGTTGATTTTCTTTCTTTCCAGAGAAAACACACACACACGGAATGGCACGCAAGAAGATCAGAGAGTTCGATTCCAAGAGGTTGCTGAAAGAGCATTTCAAGAGACTTTCCGGAAAAGATTTGCCAATAAAATCCGCTCAAGTTAGTTAATTTCTCCTTCTAGATCTCTCTATTCATTTCAAAATTCAAAGCTCATCGATATTTCAATTTTTTAGTTCGATTTGTATAATTGTATCAGTCTTTCTTAGCTGATTAGTTTGAACTGATTTTTAGTTCAATTTCTCGGTCTAGATCTCGCTATTCATTTTGAAGTTTACCAGTATTTCCTTTATAGTTTGATTTGTATTAGTATTTATTATTATTTTTAGGCAAATCTTAGAAAAATACTGATCGGTCTTTGAATTTCCGGATCTAGTATAAAGTTAGGAAGATTCGGTTGCTTTAAATACTCTTTAGCTTTATGAAAAAGAAAATTCTTTCCAGATCAGGAAGTTTTGAAATTTGAAGATGAATTTAGGATGTTCATCTATCTGCCGTGATTCATTGATTTATGTTCACTTTATGTAATTGAACTTCGAGTGATTTGTCTGGTCGTGCTGCTGATTTCATGAATTTAAGATGTTGATCTTCCTTGATTCATTGAAGTTTGAGTGATTTGTTTGGTTGTGCCCGTTGATTTTAGATTACGGAATCGACTGATTTCAATCAGCTAGTAGAGAAGGAGCCATGGCTATCGTCGCAGAAACTTGTTGTTAAACCTGATATGTTGTTTGGAAAGCGTGGGAAGAGTGGGTTGGTTGGCTTAAATCTGGATTTTGCTCAAGTTATTGCTTTTGTGAAAGAGCGCCTTGGCAAAGAGGTTTTCTTCCTGTTTGTGTTTTTTACAGCCATTAATTTGTCGTTATTAAGGTTGAGGGTTCGATTTTATGCTAACTTCTCATGACTTATAGGTGGAAATGGGTGGATGCAAGGGACCTGTTACAACATTCATTGTCGAACCTTTCATCCCTCACAATGAAGAGTTCTACCTTAACATCGTCTCTGAGCGACTTGGTTGCAGCATTAGCTTTTCAGAGTGTGGAGGGATTGAAATTGAAGAGAACTGGGACAAGGTACTTTGAGATCATCAGAGACTTTTTCTCAGTTTAACTTTGTTTCTTGTTTTGTTTTTACCTAGTTTCTTAGTTAAGATGGGTTGTCCCTCATACAGGTTAAGACCATATTTGTCCCTACTGGGTCTTCTTTCACATCAGAAGTTTGTGCTCCACTTGTTGCAACCCTTCCCTTGGAGGTAAATTTTCCAAACAATCAATGATTTTGTGAGCTGCCCTTGTTTCCTGATTGTAGTTTCACTAGTTTCTCTATTCTCTGTACTTTTGCTTTAGATTGTCCTTTGTTTAACTTGAGCATGTTCCTTCTTCCAACGGAAAACTTAATCAAATAGATTTTCAATTTACATCAGAAAATTAGCACGCATGGATTATGCAAAATGCTCTTTGAATCTTCAACTAAACATATGTTCTTTTATTATAGATCAAAGGAGAAATTGAAGAGTTCATCAAAGTGATTTTTACTCTGTTTCAAGGTATGGCATATATCTGGGTTAAATCTAAAGCTATTCAAACTAACATTTGGAACTCGCGATTAACTTTTTCAAGTTTGAAAATGTCAGATCTGGACTTCACTTTCCTTGAGATGAACCCTTTCACACTGGTTGATGGAAAGCCTTATCCTTTGGACATGAGGGGCGAGCTCGATGACACCGCTGCTTTCAAGAACTTCAAGAAGTATATCCCCTTTTATCAGTTGTGTTCTCTATTTATTGTTTCAATGCAGTGTGGAACAAGGGACGGAATTCAACTGATGCAATTTCATTTCTTTGTAGGTGGGGCAATATAGAATTTCCATTGCCTTTTGGAAGAGTTATGAGTGCAACTGAAAGCTATATTCATGGGCTAGATGAGAAGGTACATTAGATTTAATAGATAGTTGGCTTTGTATGCAAACTCTTCGTTTACTTGCTAATCACCCAATTGGAGTGGAAACTTGAGCTGTATACGATATAACATGACAATTTTATTAATCACCACGTTCCATATATTATCTCAAAGTAAACCTGAATATTCCATTCAGTTTACCAGGGCATTAATTAAAAAAATATTTATATTGCAGACAAGTGCGTCTTTGAAATTTACAGTGTTGAACCCTAAGGGACGCATTTGGACAATGGTAGCCGGAGGAGGTGCAAGTGTCATCTACGCTGATACGGTTGGTTAATCTTGCTTTTGCTCTCTGTGTTTTCCGGATAGGACTAAAACCATGTAATTTTAAGGTATTGGCCGTGCTGTTAATTTATTCATATCATTCTTTGCCTAATCAGGTCGGAGATCTTGGCTTTGCTTCTGAGCTTGGAAACTATGCAGAATATAGTGGAGCACCAAATGAAGAGGAAGTATTGCAGTATGCCAGAGTAGTGATTGATGTAAGGACTCTAGCCCTTAATTTATATTATAATGTTGCTAACGTACAAACCTAATCTTGTACTTGACCGACTAATGCTGTCTCGAACTTTTGTTGAAGACTGAAATATTTTTCCAGTAATTCTAGATATAAAACTTACTATGCATTCATAAGCATCATGAGCACATTTTTTCTGTGCACGCTAACATATGTCCTCCAACTGGTTTAAGCATTTGATTTTTGGCTGTGCGAATAATTTCATTGTTCCTCGACAGTGTGCGACTGCAGACCCTGATGGTCGCAAAAGAGCCCTCGTAATCGGTGGAGGAATAGCTAACTTTACTGATGTGGGTGCTACATTTAACGGCATAATTCGAGCCTTGAAGGAGAAGGTGAGCTTAACTATAGTGGTGCATTGCTTCACTTGTTGTCCACCTTTATATGTTAATACTAACCGGATGTGCAAATTTATATAGGAATCAAAGCTCAAAGCCGCACGGATGCAGTTATATGTGAGGAGAGGAGGTCCGAATTACCAGAGGGGGCTCGCGAAAATGCGGGCACTCGGGGAGGAAATCGGAATCCCTATTGAGGTAACGGCATTATATAGAACTTATACAATGCAAGCCAGAAATTATTACTGGTCTAAATCCTTTCCCAAGCTAAAACATTTGCTGTTATTTTTGTTTTCGATTCGTGCTTCTCTCATAGGTTTACGGTCCGGAAGCTACGATGACCGGCATTTGCCAGGAGGCAATCCATTACATCACTGCGGCTGCCTAAGTTGCCGGTTCGTGAGTTCCTTTTTTTTTTTCCACTGCGCCGTTTTCAGTAGTTTTCCTTTGCCATTGAACTAGAAATCTCACGAAGTGATGTTAAGTCCATTTTACTGGAACAACTGGAATTGTTTGCTGAGAATGAACATGAATGGCATTTGTCAGCAATAAAAGATCTTTGAAATTTTCTACATCTTTGTCTCCCATCTTTATTTTCTTAATGCCATTAATAAACTTTACTAATCTCAGATGATAATAGTATATGGTTATGTTGTTCTAATACCATTAATAATTTTTTTTTTATATTTATTGTTCAAAATCAAGTTCCATATCATATCAAAAATTTAATTCCTTCAAATTTTCTTAACAAAATTTATTCATGTTTCCATAGTTTATTAATAAAATATTAAATTAATTGTTTAAAGTAATGAGATATATTTTTGCTCTATGGTGGTATTTTTTTTTTAATTTTCGTTTAGGGTTCCGAAATTGTCAACGACTACCTTAATAAAGACTTAAATTGTTATTAGGTTAAAAAATTTAAGAGCACGAGTCGATCATTCTTTGGTTAAGCCCCTAATTGATTAGATATTTAATAAATTTTTATATTTTTAATTTAAATATGTATTTTTACATAAACCAAAATTTTATCAGACTAGATTTTATCAAACACATAATTTTTAACAGAGATTATTTTTTTCTTCTTTTCATGCAACAATAATTATCCACTAATTTTAGAAGAAAGAGAGTAATTTCTTCTTCCCGTACAATAATTTTTTTTAATTTTTTTTTCAGTAAGTTTCTCTTCCATGTTCTCTTTCTTCTCCATACAAGAGTACTAATCATGGCAATTTTGAAGCAATAATCCTATTTTAATTATTATTTTGGAAAATGGCTCCTAAAAAATATTATTTGGCAAAATGACCCCCAAATTTGCCACGTCGGTGAACCTCGCGTTTTGCACAACGCGAGTTCAGTCTACGTGGCTTTGTTGTTTGTGTTAACGATTTTACAGTACCTCGCGTTCTGCAGAACGCGAGGTCCACGAGAAATTGAAAGGGCGGCTGAATATATCGCACAGACCTCGCGTTCTGCAGGACGCGAGTTCTGTGCAAAACTGGGCTGAAGAACAAGGGAAAACAAGTGTGGGTAGGCCTGTTCGAGCCCAATTTCGGGCGTGTAAATCGTATATTTTTAGCGATCATCGAGTTTGGGGTCGTAGTACTAGAAATTCTCTATTGTATGATACCAACATGGTTAATTTCCGTCTACTCTACAATGGTTTAAAATGGAATCGAAAACCCTATGCTATCATCTTTTTTGAGTGAAGTTGCATTTGAACAAATGTCGATTTTCTGTTAGGTAATCCCATAAAATTTATTAAAAATTGAAATTAAATAAACATTATAAAGTTTAATTATAATAGATAAACAAAATTATAATACTTCATTATAAAAATCAAATGTCTGGAATATAAATATTAAAAACATAAGTACAAATCAGTAAAATAAGAAGACTAGAAATGCCTATGTCCACCCGTTCCGCAGTCGGGTGGACGACGATCACGATCCGAATACCTCCGACCATCGTGTGGTGGTCCCTGGTCCTCATCATCCTGACCATCGTGTGCCATATTCGGATCTGTGCTGGGCCCAGGCGGGGAGTAAAACAAGCTACCCATCGGTGTACTATCCACAATGCGAAAGTCATACTGAGATGAAAACTGTGCATAATCGATAAGCTGAAGGTCAGTCGTAGGCGTATGGGGACGATAGGCATCGGAGGAGCCGAACTGGGGTGGAGGCATCATCTGCTGGAAACTCGATGGACCGCTATAAGTAAGAAATGCTGCGCCAGAAGATGATGCCCCTGCAGTGTCATGTCGTGGTCTCGGACAGCGCTGCGTCGACTGCCTCTACCTTTGGCTCTGGCTCTGGGTCGTTCGACGATTGCCGTGTGGGCGGTTTTGGGGTTGCTGGGGAAGCCCTACATCGTGCTCGGCCTGAGAAAGGATATGCGGAAGCCCATTGAGCCTATACCACTGGTGGTAATTGAAAGCGACAGAATCGACCCCTTCCATAATTTGTTGGAGAAGGAGTGGGCGTTGGGCAAATCGATTAGCCCAAATCGCTATCCAGGGAGCGTGGTACTCGGACTAGTCAACCTCCGTCTTCCCCTGGCGCGTAAGATTGTGGAAGCGGTCCATATTTTGCGGAACGACTGGAACATTTTGGATGAACCCGAACTGTCGGAGAACCCTATCCGTAGCATGCCACACGATAATTTCATAGTTGAGCAGCGGCACGACGAAAATCCAGAGTTGTTGGTCACGCTATTTATATCCGGTGGAGTAATCTGCTGAATCTCCTCTGTAGCGTAGGGCCTCCACACGAACTAAAAAAAATGAAAACGTTTGTAACGGTTATATGAAATATTATTGGAAAAAATAGTATGAAAAAATTCAAATTAATTTTCGAATTACCTCTTCCTCTGTCAAGCTATCGAAAGCATGCCTGAATTCTTTTTGGGAGTTCGGCATGCCGATGTTGGTCAGTGTGCCGCTCCACCTATAAATAATGAAAAAAAATCGTTAAATAAAATAATTTAAAAATAAAAATATAGTAGATTACGTAGTACCTCCGTAGAAGCGGAAATAACATAGTGGTGGGCTGTCTAAGCTGTGGTCTCAAAATAGGCATCCGAAACCAAACCCAAGCCTGTAGGAGTAAACAACATCCTCCCATCGATGATCTTGAGGCGTCAACGTTTCTGCAGAGCTCTTTGTAAAGAAACGCCAAGACAGCTGATCCCCAAGATTTTCTTCCAGACTCATTTAAATCTGTAAGATGACGAAGCCACATCACGTGCACCTTTGTGCGGGATTTGTCTGACATTAATATCCCGCCAATAATGCGCAAGATGTGGGCACACGCACACCGCTGTGAAAATAAAGATTTAATAAAGACATCCTAATTAAAAAAATTGTAACTTCATTCTAAATTTAATAAAGACATCCAAAAAATTAGTAAAGACATACTAATTTGCAAATAAATATACGCGAGTTCATCCTAAATATTTAATAAAGGCATCCTAAATATTTAATAAATACATCCTAATTTTCAAGTAAATATTTGTAATTGCATCCTAAATTTATTAAAAAGATCCTAAATATTTAATAAACGCATCCTAAAAATTTCATAAACCATTAATAAAGGCATCCTAAATATTTAATAAATACATCCTAATTTTCAAGTAAATATTTGTAATTGCATCCTAAATTTATTAAAAAGATCCTAAATATTTAATAAAGGCATCCTAAAAATTTCATAAACCATCGTAATGTTGAAATAAATATTTGGAATTTCATCATAAATTTAATAAAAGCATACTAAATATTTAATAATGACATCCTAATTTTTAAATAGAAAAAAATACCTGAAGTGTAACTTCATCCGCATCGGGAGGAGGGTTTCCAAATTGAGCCTCCAAATATGATAGGTCGATTTTTCCACCGTCCCACACTTTGTCAGGGGGCATCACGCCTATTTGTTCAGCAAATAGAGTTTGCCAATGGGTCAACGCTACACCCGTAATAACGCTGCCGTCTGTAGGCAACCCCAGAAGGTAGGCAACATCCTCCAGCGTGATTGTTACCTCGCTAATTGGAAGATGAAACGTGCGTCTCGGGCCTCCACCGTTCTATCAGCGCGCTGATCAACGATGGTTTTACCTTCACCCCCTATATACCGTGCTATGTGGCCAAAACCGGCGGGCTGAATCCACTCCATAACAGCATCAACGGGTGGGATGTTGATACGGTTAAGGTAACATTGTAAATTATGTTCGTATCCCTTCAAAAAAATAAAATAAAATAGTTAGTAAAATAAAAAATTTAATTAAATAATTTTTTTTTTAAAAATTAATAGCGAAAAGTAATACCGCTTGATCTCTTCTCCAATATTGATTGCAGTGAGTCACCTCGTTGCATAATAAGCCCTCCATTATATCAAATGAAATATAAAAATTGCCGATAATTTGTTGTAAAAAAGCTAAAGAACTCACATTCTGTGGTTGATATGGGGGCAGGGCATCCAATTTATAGAAGACCTCTTGCCTTTTGGGGTGCGATGTTAATGAACCTCGCGTTCTGTAGAACGCGATATCCATATACCTCGCGTCCTATAGAATGCGAGGTTCATTGAAAAGGCGCATCACGGAACAGACGCGTGAACTGAATGGTCAGAAGTGACATCGCGTTCTATAGAACGCGAGTTTCTAAAGACCTCGCGTTCTACAGGACGCGAAGTGGTGTGTTTTTTTAAAAGAAGTCTTCCCAGGCGGGAAAGTCATATAATAATATTAATAATAATAATAATAGAAATAATAATAATAATAATAATATTATTATTATTATTATTATTATAATCATCATAGTAATAATAATAATAATAATAATAATAATAATAATAATAATAATAATAATAATAATAATTATTATTATTATTATTATTATTATTATTATTATTATAACAACAATAATAATCATAGTAATAATACTAATAATAATAATAATAATCATAATAACAATCATAACAACAACAACAACAACAACAACAACAACAACAACAACAACAATAATAATAATAATAATAATAATAATACACAATATGTTGTCATTAGTAACTACAAATAACGACATAACGCAATATTTGGGAAATTAGTTTGAAAAAAACTTCTCAAATACGCGCTATGTTGCTATTAGTAGCTGCAATCGAAAACTGCTTACGTGTATATGCTTATATGAATACAGAAAAAAATTTCTGTGGGTGCTCCTTGACTCCCTAAGAGTTTGCTATTTATAGAGGGAGGTGAATCTGCTGACGTGGCAATCTCGCGTTCTGTAGGACGCGAGGTCCTATGAACCTCGCGTTGTACAGAACGCGAGGTCCTATGAACCTTGCGTTGTACAGAACGCGAGGTCATTTAGATGTTGGTATATATATATGCACGGCGATGGATTTTCGTAACCAGTTCAGTTTTTCTCAGTTGAATATGAGTTCGTGTCATGCTGTGTTTTTTGCAGTTGAAATTTTTTTGTCTGAAATATTGTTCCTTTATGATAGTTGGAGTTCACGTAAAGATTTGTGTTCCGCGGGGTTCATTGAATAACATTTACCGACATATTGCAATATTTGGGAGGTTGTGGGCGGCTGCGTCCCCTTCAATGGAAGCTTCTGTAGCCGCCGTCGAAAGGATCCTCGGCTACAATTTTGAAACGAAACGACTTTTAGAAGCGAGGGCAGATTCAGTTCGACCATGTTGCATATGTAGCCCTAATTTGCGAATGCGGCCGGTGCCGTTTACATTTGCTAATGTGGATCAAAACTGCTACCATTTCAGAAGAAATCTGATTATCACGCTCTGCTTCTTTCACTTGGGACCTCCAATCACATTTGCCCACCGACATATCGAAAAATTTGGGAGCTTGTGGGCGGCTGCCATTTACCGCCAAGTAGTGCCTTGAGAGTTTCCAGTCACTTCTTGGGGACTCTTCTCTTAAATTTGCAGCTTGCCCGCACAATCTGCAAAATGTCCGGAGTTAAAGAAGTGATTACAAAGACCAGACCTTTGCTTTCTTTTCCAAGCAAACCTCCAATCACATTTGCCCACCGGATTATTTTGCATATAGGGTTTCGAATTTGTTAGATATTTTATCGATTTGTCTCAATTTACTTATTAAAGAATACATGTTGAAAGTTTTGTTAAATGAAATGCGAATTAAAGTTTTGATTCAAGTTAAATTTACTTATGTAGTGTTTTTTCTTTACTATAAATACCCACGAATTCCATCATCATTTACTCATTCCAAATTCTCTCTAAACACCCAATCTTTGCTCCCCTTATGGCAAAATTTCAGGCAACATTTTATTTTCTCGATACTTATTTTGAGTCAACAATCACCGGCAAAATGTCACTGAAAGATTTAATACAGTTGACAACAATCGAGGTTAGTAAATGCACCGACAAACAATTTTCTTCCTTGGAATGTCGAATTCCAACACCGTCAGCAAACGAAACACACTACGTTATGAAGCTTATGAACGAAACAGACGTTCGTAACATGTATGACCGGCTCAATTCCGTTGGAGCTAGAGACGTCGATTTAAATATTAAGTTTGATGAGGTCAACGCTGACGAAGGTAGTATGTATGCACCCGTACAACCTGCTCCGAACACTAAACACGCACCGTCTTCACTGGATGTTGATGCGGCTGCCGACGAGTTGCAGCTTTTTATGTACAGGCGTAGACAAAGAAAACAACAGCTGATCGAAGAACTAAACCTAAGTTCAGACGTGTCCACTGACTACGATGATTCAGATTAACCATAAACTTCTGAAATTATCTTCCAATTATGTTATATGACGTCTTTTTTCATCCTTTATTAATGTTCAACAGACCTCGCGTTATGTAAAATTACTAGTATTCAATTACATTACTAAACTACAATTGTCTCAGTTATTCAAACATAAAATGAGTACATAGTACGAGTTTTATTAATTTGACGTAATCTCTGTCTCAATATATATAAAGGGACCTCGCGTTATGCAACACTTGTAGTATTCAATTACATTACCAGACTACAATTGTCTCAATTATTCAAACATGTTCTTAATTACACAAACATACAATGAGTACGCAGTGCGATTATTATAACTTCTGACGGAATATCTGCGGCAAAACAATTAAAGCGACCTCGCGTTTTACAGAATGCGATATTCATAAGACCTCGCGTTGTGTAAAACGCGAGGTCCTGCTTATCACGTTCTGTAGAATGCGATGTTCGTAAAGCCTGCCTCCCGGGTACCATTATCCCTTACTTGTCCAAAGTTAGGGGACTGCCTCCCGGGCACCATTATCCCTTACTTGTCCATTATTTGCCTGCTTATCGGTTTTAGGAAATAGACAAGCAAAGTTACCTCTCGGAACCATTATTTGCCTTACACAACCGGATTCTCCGGGATTTCAAGTGGCAATAATTTTCCCTATATATGAAGCAGAACCTTAAAACGTAAATATATGTTTCAATTGCCAAAACAATTCCTAAAATTTTTCAAGTATTAAAAATTCAGAAGTCTTTCACAAAATATTCAAATGGCCAGACGAGGCGTTACTACTCTAGTTTACTACGATGGGCAGATATTCGACGATACCGAACTCGGTGACATTTTTCACTGCGAAGATCCGGTAACGCTAAAGATTACGAGGAGATTATCGTTCAAGAAGTTGGTAAAGGAACTGGAGGCAAATGTCCCTAATTTCGATAACCACCGTTTTTCCGACGTGAAGTATCGGGTGCCAACATCTATAGCCCCTTTAAGGTACTCTGTATGCCAAATTGCGGAAAATGCTGATGTGGACATGATGCTGGAAACCCACTTCGACTATTCATTGGGGGGCCCCCTCAAGCTGTATGCATCGTTCTCCGAGTCTAATCCAGTTATCCAAATACCAAGCTAGGGCCGGGCGAATTTTGACTTCGATCCTAATGCCAACGTTGATAGCCCGACCGCAAGTCTACGACGTGATTTTAACCTACTATGCCAAGACAACGAGTTTGGTGCATCGTCATCTGCTCCTCCAAGGCAGTCGTGCGTAGCTAGTATCGGGTTCGACCTGAACCAACCCCCAAACAATGAATTCGATGCACCAAAAATGCATCGTACAATCCATACAATCCTTATAGTTTGGGGGGGAGGGAACGTCGGCTTCTTTCGTTGCACACGACCATGAAGCATCATATGACCGACACTCAATGTATGTCCCTGGCACAAACTACGATCAACCATCTATGGGGAGACATTCTTCTTTTGGAGGTGAGGGAGCGTCGTCTTCTTACGTTATGCACGACCATGATTCCTCATATGGACGACACTCAACGTATGTCCCTAGCACAGAGTACGTTCAACCATATATGGGGGGACATTCTTCTTATGGTGATCTTGATTTTGGTCTTGAAAATGTGGTTCGTGAGCGATCTCGTGAGAGGTCTCCCGATCGTCGACCCCCATCCTCGCCTCCAAGGGTAGTGATCGACGAAGCTCTACTATTCTAGGTCCTGGAGGATGCTTCTAACAAAGAACCGATTAGAGAACCCGGGCCCGACGGAGACGAGATGAGGCCATTCTATGATGAACCAGAAGACTTGACAGTTCTACCGGAAGACAATACCGTTCCACCACCATATTTCGATGAACAACCGACTGCCACCAACTTTCCTGTAGATGCAACACCAATTTCTATGTTCCAGCCACCATACCATTTCACAACGGTTGATATGGATGCAATGGACATCCCTGATTTTCTGCATGACGACACAATAGATGGCCGAGTCAACCGTTCTGATGGTGAACTGAGAATTGGTATGACGTTCTTCACAAAGGATATTGTGGTGGCGGCAGTTAAGCAGTACAACCTTCGTCATAATGTCGAGACGACAGTGGATAAAACCCAATCCAAATATTACAAGGCTTATTGCGTCAAAAAAATCAAGGCTGTAAATGGAAAATCTGTATATCAATATTGAAGAGGGCAGGAAACCGTTGGACAATAACAAAACTTGAGGGGCCCCATACATGCACCATTGCTAGCCTCAACCAGGATCACAAGAACCTGGATGCAAAGTTCCTCGCGGACATCTTTTCGACACTGGTGAAAACAAATCCCATTGTGTCGGTCCCCACATGTCAGGCTGCAGCTCTAGCTGTCACCGGATACCGTCCTCAATATTCCAAAGCATGGTATGCAAGGAAGCGGGCCAAAGAGAAAATGTATGGCCGATGGGAGGAATCTTACAAAGAGTTGCGCCCGTGGCTTAATCTCCTGTAGAAACACATCCCCAGAATGGTTGTCAAACTTGATACGGTTCAGGCATACGAAAATGATCGTGTCGTCCGAGGTGTTTGTCAATTCCACTGGTTATTTTGGACTTTCCCCCAGTGCATTAATGCATTCAAGCATTGCAAACCGATGGTCCAAATCGATGGCACATGGTTGTACGGAAGATATACACAGACCCTACTTCTAGATATTGCACAGGATGACAATCGCAAATGCGTTCCTGTTGCATTCGCAATCGTCTAGAAGGAGGATTTGGAGTCTTGGAAGTTCTTCCTTCGGAACCTACGAAAATATGTCATTGATCTTGTAATACGAAGAAGGGATGGAGGGGTATGTGTTATTTCTGACAGAGGCACATCGCTGTTGTGGGCGATACAAAATTTGGGTGACTATTGGAAGCCTCTATACATTTACCACCGTTTTTGCTTGCGACACATAGCCGATAACTGCCTGCTGCAATACAAGAATCGTGATGAACGTCAAATGGTGCTCGATATGGGTACGTCCTTTATGTCATTTTCATTTACTATATTACTTGTTACTCGCTTTCATTTACGACCTTTTTGCATGTGTTTTTCGCCCATAATTATTCAACTATCATCCCGTAGGCAACTCGCACTACAAACAAGAGGTGGCTGACCTGCTCGAGGAACTGAGAGCAAGAAACAAACATGGCTCAGAATACCTTGAAAAAATCCCAAAGGAAAAATGGCTTCGATCGTATGACGAGGGTAAACGTTATGGTCACATGACAACGAACTTTGCTGAGGCAGTGAACTCATCACTGAAGGGAGTGCGACAGTTGCCTATCACTTCCATTGTCAAAGCGACCTATTATCGTTTGGCTACCCTTTTTGCAACCTTGGGAAGGCAAGCAACTGAGTACATGGCAGGTGGACACAAAGTCTATCCGGATTTCCGCATAAAACTGCATACTCAATTGGGCCAATCAAGACAGATGACTGCAACTCTCTTCTCGCGAGAAGGACACATGTTTCGTGTTGCAAAATTTTTCAGGCAGTTGGAAGGCATTCAGCACAACGCGTACGTGGTAAATCTGAGGGAAAGAACCTGCGAGTACGGAATTTTCCAAACATTCAAATACCCGTGCGCACACGCCATTGCTGCTTGCACTAACCAACAGATACAATACATGCATCTAGTTGATCTGGTATACTTACTCGAAACGGTGTTTAAGGTTTACGAAAAAGAGTTTCCTCCAATCGGAAATGAGGTTGATCCGAATGCCTTGGACACTGAACCGATCATATGCCCAGATCCAGCACTACTACGAGCCAAAGGACGTCCACATTCTACAAGAATACACTGTGCCGAGGATATGGTCGAACATCGAGAAAAAACCGGACAAAGGAAGCATTGTAGTGTATGTAAAAATCCTAGACACACACCTCCTAAGTGTCCTAATCGCTCAGCCCCTCGTCTTAATTAATTATTTTTAATTTGTTTATGCGAGTTCGCCCATGACAATCGAATCAATAAAGTCAGTCTACTTTGATTTATTTAGTACGCCATCTTATATTTTCAATCATTCAAAAAATATGTTATGATAGTGTTTTCGAAGCAACTTTAAGTCAGTGTAGAATGGACGGAAATTGACCGTGTCAGTGTCATGCGATAGAGAATTTCAAGTACTACGACCCCAAACTCGATGTTACCTAAAAATTTAAAATTTCTACGTATGAAATTCTGCTCGAACATACCAATCGACATTTGTTCAAATGCAACTTCATTAAAAAAAAGATGATAGCATAGGGTTTTCGAATCCATTTTAAACCATTGTAGAATGGACGGAAATTAACCATGTTGGTATCATACGATAGACAATTTCCAGTACTGCGACCCAAACTCGATGATCGCTAAACATATACGGTTTACACGCCCGAAATTGGGCTCGAACAGGCCTACCCACACTTGTTTTCCCTTGTTCTTCAGGCCAGCTTTGCACAGAACTCGCGTCCTGCAGAACGCGAGGTCTGTGCGATATATTCAGCCACCCTTTCAAATTCTCGTGGACCTCACGTTCTGTAGAACGTGAGGTACTGTAAAACCGTTAACACAAACAACAAGGCCACGTAGACTGATATCGCATTGTGCAGAACTCGATATCAGACCTCGCACCCTACACAACGCAAGGTTCACCGACGTGGCAAGTTTGTGGGTCATTTTGCCAAATAATATTTTTTGGGAGCCATTTTTCCAAATAATAATTAAAAAATGATTATTCGTCAAAAATAGCCCGATTTTACTCTCAAATGATCCCGACAATTCACTGTATAATAATAATAATTATTATAATTGCCTCATCACTTTAACAACAATTAACGATTTTATCGTTATAAACCTACTATTTGAACATATGCAATAAAAGCAACCACAAAGGTCCCTAGAAAATGACTCAAAATGAGTTAAATGCTGCAAGGAAAACGAAAGAATAATTATAAACTAATGGTAAAGCACTTGAGATAAGCAAAATATTACTGTACTTCATAAATTTTGAGTCATGTTATACTGATTTTTTATTCAAAAGTTAACCTACCACTCACACGAGTTAACAAACATTTAAATTTTTTAACACATGACCTATTTTAATAAATTACACAAAATCCTTAAATTTTTTAATTGTCTATGCTTACTAGTAACATTGTAAAAGCAGAGGACCAAATCATGTCAAATTAAAGTAGAGAGATCAAATATCAAATATCTGCATATATGAGGGAGTAAAAACTGTAATTAAACCAAATGTATTATCATCCACCCAATTAAACGGACAAAAATCATTTTCCATTTTTGGTTTCTTTTTATGCCCGAACTCAAAAAACACTAAAAATTAAATTCTAAGCACTAACCCTAAATTTTCAATCCTAAACCCTTAAAGATACACTCTACTTCAAATTCCCTAAACTCTAACCTTAAACTTTAAACTTTAAACTTAATTTTTAGTGTGGGGATATAAATATGACGCCAAACACGACATAAGATTTCTATTCTAATTAAAGACCCCAAAAGTCTACAAATAATTAATTAGTGAAAGTTTTGTCTCTTAGTCAGAAACCTAGCTAATATTCTTAAATTTGACTTAGCAATTTCTTGGGGGACCATTTTGTTAATATGAGAGCACAATCCACGAATTTGTCTAGATTGAGTCCTTATAGCACATGAAAATAAAAATTAGGGCTTTCTTGACAATGACTTCATTAACGGCGAGTCCCAATTCAACCTAATAACAACCAAACTTGATGATCCAAAATGCATGTATGGCATTGTGTGGACTATCTATTTTCAAACATGTGTTCCATATAGATTTCATTTACTACTGTTACGTGTGTTTTATAAAAAAATACATGTGTATATCGGGACAAAGTCAGGAATTTTGTTTTAGCGGCCCATATATATTAAAAATGCTGGTGGAGAAAATTCGAAAAGTTTTTCACTCATTTACTGCAAATTTAAGATGACAGTCACATGATTTAAATCACTCGTTTAATACATATTGATATGACAGTTACATGATTTAAATCATACTTAATATGACAATTACAAACAAATTAATTTATTTGGGAGTGATTTGTCGATTTTACCCATAGCTTTCAACTTATAAATAGAATGCTTCATATTCACTTTAGTGTATCTAAAAATATTCTCATGCGTTTCATGCTATGGAGAAGAGAGGGGCAATACCACTTTGTCTACCTTCAAAATTTGGGTGTACAAAATTTGAAGGCGTTGTGTTAACCTTGGGGGCATCAGCCAGTGCAACGATTACACTAATCAGGGCGAATTTGCTTCTAAGCCAGTGGTTATACCACGACACAACAAATGGTTCAATTTTATTCAATTTACTTCATTTCATCCAATGAGTGCTAATAGTTTCATTTCACACTTATCTTTCCAACAATTTAGAAGCAAATTATACTACTATCGAAATGTGGTTGAAATTAAAAGCAAATTCAGCTTTTGATAAAGTTCTTCTTAGTGATATGCACAACATAAATCGTCAGTGTGAATGTGACGTGGTTGCATAAATTGTGTTTTGAGATAGTTGAGACAATTAAATATTTTGATGCGTTACTGAATAAATTTTCGGTTGCCTTACCGAATAAATTATTGGATGCCTTATCAAATTAAATCTACCCGAGTGGGGTAACGTCTTCTTGTAACCCATGTGAGGGCAACAAAGTGGGTGGATTATGATTCAATCCTTTCGATCAGATTATTGGTGTATTATTTATTGCCAATCAATATCTTGTGGGTTATGGCTTTCAAAGCATTTGAGAAAGATAATTAAATTGCATTTAAGGGTGCTAATAATCTCTTTTAATGATATTAATGAAATTTATAATTTCTTGTGTAGTTACGATTTTTCAACGTTTAGAAAAAATTCGATGGAGGGAAAAGGAAAAAAAACCATGAATAAATATCATATTTATTTAAATATCGAGGTTTTGACAATCGATAAGAGAATGGTTGAGTTGAATTTAGATAATTAGCAAGGAAATGGCGTGGAATCAAGAGAAACTTAGGAATGGAGGCAATCAAATCTGGACTCTTTTCATCTCAAATGTATCACAACAGATTCATTGGAAAGGCCTCTGGCAAGTTTGCGATCGACATGGTGTAGTAGTTTATGTTTTCATTCCAGTCAAAAGGTCAAGGGATGGTTCCAGATTTGGCTTTGTTCGATTGCAAACAAAAGAAGATCTGGATCGTGTTATTGAGAGATTGAATGGTGCTTGGATTTATGGGGCACAAATCAAAGTTACATTGGCTAAGAGATATATAAGGGATAGTTTCTGGAGGCGAAAAAAGGGTCAGGGTAGCTCACAGTCCAATGAAAGAAGAGAGAATTTCATTGAACGAAAAAGGGAGGTCCTGTTTCGAAATGTAAATCCAGTCCGCAAACTAGTGATCGATGTGGTAGACGAGAGCAAACGTGAGATTCTACAATACAATGCAATTGGGAGATGTATTCGACATTTTTCGCTTGTGGAATTGGCAGCCAAATTTAAGGAAATTGACCTACAGGGATTCTCGATCATGAGGATTCATAGACCTTTCATATTGTTCATGTTTTGTATTGAGGAATCCCGCTAAAATTTTTGGAGTCGCGCAAACTTCTACAATGGTTTGACAGCGTCAAGGAATGGTCTGCGAACATCCGTATTGACAGTAGGTTTGCTTGGCTTGAGATAGGTGGAGTCCCTATCCAAGCTTGGTCTAAAGGCACATTCCGAAACATAGCAGAAACATGGGGTTTTTTCATTCAAATGGATACAACCAAGCCACAATCTTTTGAAATAGGGCAGATCTTAATTGAGACTGAGTGGATTGATAGAATTTTAGAGAATATTGAATTGGTGTTGGATGGCCAAGTTTATCCTATACGAGTTTGCGAAGTATCTTACACAATCCGGAATGAACGTAATGAGGATTTGTTAGTGGATTCCAGGGAAGAGGAGGAAGAATCCATGTTTGAGTAGTCTCGAGAATTTGAGTCGGGGTGAAGGAGCAATTTGAATCCCCGATTGCAGGTTTGTCAGTGAGTATGGACATCAGTAAATCCTAGGAAACTCTTGTGCCCAATTTGATAAACGAGATAGCCTCTGGTGCTCGCATTTCGCAGCTGGAAACATAAAAAAAGTGGATCTGCGTGTCTTTGATAGTCACGACTTGGTGGGGGAAACAATTTTGGATGAACAAGTGGGCTTAATTCAGTGTTGTGAAGGCAATGTAACAACAATAGATGTTATGCAGGACGTAACACGAATGAGTCTAATTGCCCAGAAACCGTTGGATGGGCCTACCATAAAGAATAAGAATTCTAGGGCTATGACCATTCGTATTGGAGAAACTGTCCACAAAGTGAGATATGTCAGTGAACTTATGAATGATGAGCACCCCCGGGAACATCAATCACGGTTAGTGGAAAATGAGCCAAAGAGAGGTAGAGCCCGACCGCGGAAAAATCCGGAGAGGGATCAAACGAATAACAAAAGAGTAGCAAATGGCTCACTATCAGATTCTGATTTTCTTTGCCGCAAAAAATCCCTGTTGAAGGCAGCGAAAGAAACACTCGACTTTGGAAATCTATTGGAGCTGTTACGATTGGCAACGAAGACGAAGTAGTGAAAGATATTGCAAGACTCATAGAAGAACACGAGGGGCGTTGATCTAGCGCCGAAGTATGAGGATATTTTCATGGAACATTCGTGGTTTGGGGTCGAGGTCGAAGAAAAAAGCTGTACAAGATAGGTTACGAAAATATCAAGGGGAGATGGTATGCTTGCAAGAGACTAAATTAGAGGACATTGCCTCATCGCTGGTGAGTATAATTTGGTTTACCAATAATTTTGATTTTGTATTTTACCCCCTCGAATGGACGTTCGGGGGGTGTTCTAATGATTTGGGAGTTATCAAAGTTCAGGGTGGAGTCCAAAGTTGTTGGCGACAATTTTATTATGCTGATAGGTTCATGGGTGAGTGATTCGTGGCGTTGTGGTATTGTCAGTTTGTATGCTCCATGCTTAGTTGAGTGGCAATTGGCTTTATAAGGTCAAGTGCAATCGGTCCTTCATAGTTTTAAAGGGCCATGGTGTGCTTGTGGCGACTTTAACACCACTCGTACGACTATGGAGCGCCAATGCTGTAGTGGAAGTGTGGTAGTGATGTAGAATTTTATTTCTTTTTTTAATGAAGCCTCGTTGATGGATATTCCAATGCAAGGAAAATAATTTACTTGGTATGGATCAGGGAATAAATGTAGTCGCCTTGACAAATTTGTGGTGACAGGCGAGTAGTTAGATCGGTTTAGTCAAGTGAAATAGATAAATTTGCCGAGAGGTATCTTTGATCTCACACCGCTATTATTTGTTGGAGATGATGAAGATTGGGGTCCAAGACCCTTTCTTTTCCTCAATTGTTGGATGGAGCAACATCATCTAAAAGATATGGAAGTGGAATGGGAAAGAATTTTGTCTGAAGAGGGTGGTAGCCGTCCAATAACACATAAACTAAAAGAGATGAAGACATTCCTAAAGAGGTGGAACAAGGAAAATTTCAGAAATGTGGAGCAACAACTTGTTTCGGTAACAACAAGTTTAGATGAGCTAGATGCAAGAAGGGCGTTGGGTGAGTTGGTTCCTGAGGAGGAAATCCGAAAATTAACTTCCGAGTTATGGAGGTTTTCACGTCTAAAAGAATCGATTTGGCGCCAAAAATTGAGAGCTCTCTGGCTAAAAGAAGGAGATTGCAATACACGTTTTTCCATCGTATGACCAAGTTTAGGGTGATGCGTAATAAGATTTCAGGTATGCGATTTAAAGGGAGATGGATTTCGAATCCAAATGAGCTGAAGCATTTTTGCTTTCGAGAGTTTCACAACCATTTCTCTCAATCAGCATGATCCAGCTCTATTAATATCACATCACAGTTTTGCTCCATTTCAGATTCACAAAGGGTTTGTTTGGAAGCTGAATTCAAGGAGGAAGAGGTGAAGTTTGCTATATGGAATTGTAATGGTGCGTAGGCTCCGGGGTCGGATGGCTTTAGCTTTGCGTTCTTTAAGAAGGGTTGGGCGTTTGTGAAGGAAGATGTTTTGTCCTTGCTGGAAAATTTCTTTACTTCGGGGTCTTTGCTGAGGGGGTTGAATTCAACTTTTGTTACTCTAATTCCTAAGAAGAACGAGCCGATGGAAATAGAAGATTATCGCCATATATGTCTATTAAACTCCGTGTACAAAATTCTATCAAAAGTGCTTGCGGCAAGATTGCAGAATGTGGTCGATGGAGTTATTAGTGATACGCGATCATCGTTCATAAAGGGGCGCCAAATCATGGATGGGATATTGTTGACGAATGAAGTGATACACTCTATGGGGAATAGTAAATTTGGAGGGGGTGGTTTGATTCTTAAGCTAGATTTCGCGAAAACGTATGATTGTATACGTTGGGATTTCTTGGATCAAGTTATGGAAAAAATAAACTTTGGTTGCAAGTGGCGGGGGTGGATTTTGGAATGCTTACAAACATCTCGCCTCTTGATTTTAGTCAATGGAAGTGCGACGAAAGAATTTGCTATGCAACGGGGGCTGCGGCAAGGAGATCCGTTATCGCCCTTTCTCTTTGTGATGGTGGCCAAAGCTTTAAGCCTCCTCCTTGTCGAAGATGAGGAGAAAGATCTTATTCGAGGAGTTCAAGTGGCTGCGAATGTGCGAATTTCTCACTTACAATTCGTGGATGACACGATAGTATTCTTCCAAAATAATGCGAGCTATGCACATAACTTGAAGAAGTTGCTCATTTGTTTTCAACATGGTTCTGGCCTCAAAATTAACTTCTCCAAATCGTGCATTTATGTCGTTGGAGTGGGGAGTGAAATTACTGTAGAAATGGAAAATGTGCTGGGTTGCAATGTGGGTGAAATCCCTTTTATTTACCTTGGTCTACCGTGGGTGTTAACACGCGCCTTCTTAGTGTTTGGACACCTTTAATTCAACGTTTTCACACGAAATTAGAAGGTTGGAAAAGTAAATCTTTATCATTTGCGGCGCGCCTTGTCTTGGTTAATTCTGTTCTCTCGGCCCTTCCCCTATATTATATGAGTGTGTTTTAAGTGCCTAAGAGCGTGATTGGGAAATTAGACAAGATTCGACGACAATTTTTGTGGGGTGGGTTTAATTCAAAAAGGAAAATGAATCGAGTGAAGTGGTCCATAGTTTGTCGTCCTCGACACTTGGGAGGGCTTGGTGTTGTGGACTTGCGAAAGCGAAACTTGTGTTTTTTAGCAAAATGGTTTTGGCTTTACTCGCAACCGTCTAGTTCTTTATGGTGTGCTATCATAAAGGCAAAATATGGTGAACGTGTCTTAAATTGGTGGCCGACTTCATCCGGCAAATATAATATGTCGCGCATTTGGAGACAAATCTTGGAGGTTCATAACGAGGGCGAATTTCAACATTTTTTGAGTGAGGATCAATTTTTTTGGAGTGTGGGAGATGGCCAATTGGTTCTTTTTTGGCATGATCGGTGGTACCTTGATATACCGCTAAAGGATGTTTATCTACGGATTTTCCGAGTAGCGTCTAATAAATTGATTCATGTGGATGCGGTTCTACATATGGTAAATATGGTGGTTAGTGATTGGGCTGTTTTGTTTCGTCGTTCCTTACATAGTTTTGAATGGAGGCTATTGGAAGAGATGCGAGCTCTTGTGTGTGTAACACTGATTTCAGTTTCGGGGGTGGATAAGTTGATTTGGAAGCCTTCAAAATCAGGTGTGTTTTCGGTAAATTCTTTGATGTCTCATATGTCTACCTTCAACCTCGAGGAAGACTGTTTTGAACATACCTTGGTCTGGAAATTAGATGTTCCCCCCCGAAAATCAAATGTTTTCTTTTGTTTACTCTTCGTAGTCGGCTGCCAACTATGGTGTTTTTGCGAGATCGTGGTCTTCGGTTAAATGATGATGCTATTATATGTGTTGCGTGCGTTGTTGGCGTCGATGAGCTTAACCATATATTATTTATGTGCCCACCTATATACACACTTTGGTCGCAATTTTTCCAATGGTGGAATGTTTCTATGGTGCGTCCATTTTTGTTGTTTGGTTTTCTGTAGATATGCTTTCATGTACAATTTGTGGGTCATGTTCAACAAGTTTTGCTGGTGGCATGTGCAGTTGTACTGTGGTCTGCGTGGCTTAGTCGGAATGAGTTGATTTTTAACAAAAAAACCTTTGCGAGTGGATGAGATATTGTCTTTAGTGAAGCTCCGATTGCTTTATTGGGTAAAAGCTTCTAAGTGGGGGTTAGATATTAGTGAAAGTCAGTGGTGGAATTGTCCATGGAGTGTTGTTCCGGGGTCTCGTTCATGTGTGGTTCGATGTTGGGAACCACCTCCTCAGGGTGTTTTAAAGTTTAATGTGGATGGCTCGACTTTAGGAAAACTAGGTATGGCGGGTTGTGGTGGTGTTTTACATGATTATTTGGGTAAAGTTTTAGCGTTATTCTCAGGGTCGCTTGGAATTATTGAGTCAAATGAGGCTGAATTGTTTGCAATCCAGATTGCTCTGAGTTTCTTTGTTGAATCAAGGTGGCGAGATATGACTTAGGTGATTGAATCTGATTCGAGAATCGCTGTGGCTTGGATCCTTAGGCGAGAGCATCAACCATGGAGGTATTGGAAATGTTTTAATCAGATTGATGTGGCTGCTACGAAAATCCTTCATGTGGTTTTTACTAATGTGTTTCGTGAGGCAAATTATATTGCGGGTGCATTGGCGAAGGGCGGTGTTCACCGCGTCTTGGCTTGACGCGATGTTCTGATTTTTGGGGTATTTCGATGGGCACTTTGTGTGGGTTCGTTTTGTATTAGACATGGCCATGGGTACTCTTTTCCCCTATTTAGGCGTAGAAAGATTTTTAACGAGGCTCATAGTCTTGTGGATTGGCATTTCTATAATTAAATTCACTTTTGCTGATTAAAGTCAAACAATTGTTTCATGGCTTTGAGAATTCATGATGAGTTTCTTTTATGATGGTTTTTGAATCTCGATATTGTGAATGAAAAAAAATGGGTTGAGATGGATGTCCTTATATTGGACTTTGGCAGTACCATATCCAAATTAGTTAGAAATATATGCAAGGATAATAAATGTAAATGTAACATATAAAAATGAGTTACAAATATTTTGCGGATGAGTATTTTTTAATACTCGATAAGTGGGATTTTAATAGCTTTTAAATATGAATAAAATGAGATATTAAGAAGTTGATTGACTCATGGATGTGTTGACATAAATTATATTATGGGTAACAAACAATGATTAGCAAGCTCTACACATAATTGTGAGTAAAAACCGTTGTATTAAAATTTATCCAATTAAATACGTAACCCCCTAAATCCGGCCTATAAGAAAAGACCGAATTTAGGAAGTCACGTTTTAAAATTTTACCCTCAAGTAATAAATTTTAGGTTTAAATAATTTATAAAACAAATTAATTATTAATTAACAATAAGTATCGTAAAATACCACAATTATTTTCAAAACCCAAATATTATAAAAATATTCTATTCATTTAATAAATATCTAAAATAAAATATGTAAATACATGTTGAAACATAACCCAAAATATAAAGTTCCTCAGTCTAAAATATGTAAATGTACCAAAACATAAAATAATAATAATAATCCGATAGTCTAAAATAAGTTCATACTGAATAATAAAATAACTGGATAAAATCTGAGATTCTCCAAGTACCATGTCACCTAAAGTCTAGAATATCTGTAAAAGGAAAACTATGGGGGAGTAAGCTAAAGAGCTTAGTGTGTCTCTACCGTGCAAGAAAATATAGTCGTAAAAACATAGTAATATTTTTTAAAAAATTATTTAAAGCATAACACATAAATCACAAGCGCAATGCAATGCACCCACTACAACCGCCAAGAGGAAAGTTCCCCAGAACCCCTCACTACAACGTCACCAATCGATATGTGGTAAAAACCACTGCTTGCTCCATACAAATCCCAACCCATGATAATACAATGATATGATGATTAGAAATCAAATTTCATAAACAAAGTTCCATAAATCCAATATTTTGTAAACATACTTCATAAATCATAGTCCATAAATCACGATTCGTAAATCATAGTAAAAATATATTCTGAAAACGTATGCAAGTGATGTCAACCATAAAAATCACGATACATATAAATAATCACATAAAGGGTAAAACACCAACACATAGACAAATAACATATGATTTAATTATAGCACTGGAAGAAAACACACCTCGCAACAATAAAGCTCTAACGACGAACAAAGGGCGGTTGCATCTTCGATGCAAGGTGATGACAATGTCAATCCGAGAGGATTTCATAAAGCATAGGAACAACTAAGAGCGACAACACTTTAAAACTTAAGGCTTGGGTCTATTTCTGTATGTAGTAACTATGCCTATATATATATAGTTGAGCTGTGGTAATCTAAACAAATTAAGTTTAGAATATAATAATTTAACAACAACAACAACAACAACAACAACAACAACAACAACAACAACAACAACAACAACGACAACAACAACAACAACAACAACAACAACAACAACAACAACAACAACAACAACAACAACAACAACAACAACAACAACAACAACAACAACAACAACAACAACAACAACAACAACAACAACAACAACAACAACAACAACAATAATAATAATAATAATAATAATGTACTGGTAAAAACAAGAATTTAAGTTAAAAAAAGGATAGTCAATTTGGCCGTGAGAAAAAGGGGAATTAGAATTCAATTTGAATTTAAAAGGTTGAAAAAAATAAATTAAATAATTTAAAAACAAGACGGGTGAGAGATTTGAAATTCAATTTGATAAAAGGGTTATTTATGGAGTCAGTCCTTAAACTTTCAAGAAATTTCATATTAACTTTTAAGCTTGATAAAAAATTTATTTAGTCCCTCATTCAAAATTAGGATTTTGAATTAAAATTTCCAATTGCTAGGCTTTTCAATTAGAGATTCCAAAATTAGGTTTTTAAATTAGGGATTTTTCGAATCTAGAATTTACAATTTGGGCGTAATTTTTGGGTGTTACAAATTGCTTTTCATTTTCCTTCCTAACCTTTCCTTACATATTTTCATCCTTTCTTTTCACTTCCTACCCTTTCATTCTTACCTTTTCTACCCTTTCCTACCATCATAACTCTTCACCAAATCATTTGGATCTTTTCACCCATCTTGGACTACAAGTGTCATACACTAACATTTGAAGACTCCATAGTCTACAATTGTTTTCCTTTGACAAATTTGAGTTGTTCAAACAAGTACTTTGTTCAAGGAAAGAGTGGTGAAAGGCATTTGAGTGTGTGAGCCTAGAAGGGGAATTGAAGAAGCCAATTATATTCTTGAGTGCAAACACGAGAGATTGAGTGAAGTGCCATTATTTACTTTCTTTGGAGTGACTAGTGAGGTTTTGTTTTTGTGTGTGTTGGTAAGGACTTTTGTTATTTATCTTTCTTTATTTTTCTAACCATGTTTTATAGGTATAGAAACTCTAATGATAATAAAGAGCCACTTAGACAAGACATTTCAAACTTAAAAATGCAAACTATGCTAAGAGAGATGTCTAGGCTTTTCAAGGAAGACGTGGGATCGTTATGTGCACAATTTGATCGACTTGAAGAATATCCAAGGAGTCAAAACAACCTCAAAAAGGCAACACCACTTTCCATCAAGCACCATGTTGTGGAGGAAAGACCTATAGTGAACCATGAACGTACATGGGGCATTATATGTTTCAGATGCCTTATAAAAGGTCACAAGTCCGACCGGTTAGATCATCGGCGCACCCCATGGCGTAGCGGAAAAATAAATACGACGATCTCACCAATGATCCATGTACGTTTAATTCGATTTTAGGAGGAAGAGATAGGTTTACTTACATTCGGTTCCTTGATAAACAACAAGAACAACAACGTCTCACGATCTCACGAAAGATACAAATCTTAGCCTCCACGAATAGATCGTCTCAGCCTCTACTCAGTTCACCCGGTTGAAAAGTTGAGAGAAAATTTTCTTTTTCACAAAACGTTTTTGAGAAAAATACGTTTCAAAAGGGTTAGCCGGCTGTTAGACCATTCACCCCCTTTTATAGTATATTACCCTAACTGTATAGGATTTTTAATTAATTCCGAACTATAATTACTTTAATTATTTTTAAATTTGGAATTCTATTTATAATAAAATACTTTAGCATATACATCAAATATATATTTCTTAATATTAATTATACATGTTATATACGTACAACTAAATTGTACATGTGTAACTTATTTATTAATTGCTCTTTTTTTAATCCCGAGGTGTGACCCTGTAGGTTCCAGTAACATTAGTAGCAATTATCAAAACTATTCCAATATTACAAACAATGTGACATCAAGCAATGTATCATTTTCACCTAAATTACTGGAAGTAAAGATTCAACATAACATCTTCGTGATCAACTATTCTAATGTATTATATGTTGAGTGGATCAAAGGATTGATCAAAGCCAAGAGAGGGTGAATTGGGTTTTTAAATTTTGGAAGTGAAGTTGATAAATAAAATTAAAGAAAAAGGAAATTATAGTGGTTCAAGTTCCTAATGAACTCTACATCCACTACCTTAGCTCCCACTAAGGATCTTCCCCTTTTCTAGGCTTAGGAGGAAACCTTTACAAAACCGGTCAATTTTCTACCCAAAATTGACCAAACCCTCACTTGGTTACAAAGAAGAATTTGAAGGCAATAAGAAGTATCTCTCAATACAATTTCCCCCTTTAATACAAACACTCAATCCAAATTGAAATACAAGATAAGAATTACACTCAAAGACAATTTACGATTTTACAAGAATGAGAATTTTGGCACTTGAGCTTGGATTTTGTGTATGGATTTTTCTCTTAGATTCAATAGTTGTTGTTGGTCTTCAATTGGAATGTTTTTATATCTTCTCCATTAATTCTAACCGTTTGAGTGGTTAGAGAATTGATTATAGCCGTTGGAACCCTCTCTTTTCACCATAAATGCACTTTTGCAGCCTACCATATCGGTACTCGAGGAAGCGTATCGATACATGTCTCAAAAAAGAAAGAGCCATTGCACAAATATATGAGAGGCATATCGATACGCATTCAGGCATATTGGTACAGGTTAAGGAACCGTATCGATACGGGTAAGACCGTATCGATGCAATTTTTTCAACAAAGCTCACTGGAGGGTATCATATTGATACATGCTATAGTGTATCGATACCCTCTTTAAAATTCAGTTACCTACCAACTGACAAGGAAACGGTCGATTTATTTAAAGCTATAAAATTTTCAAATATTTTAAACTGTATTGATACGAGTGAAATCGTATTAGTACTCGATTCAAACTCCTTGGAATTTTATAAAGAGAGCGTATCGATACAGATGAAATTTGTTTCGATACCCTATTTTGATACGATAAGGAGCGTATCGATACGTTTGTCTCCAGTAGCCAAGTTTCTAAAAAACGTTCGATACCCTTAGGGGCGTATCGATACTCATAGACGTTTTTGAGCTGTTTGACCTTGGAACACTTATAAAAAGTTTAGAAGTTTGAGTGTTTTCAAACTAGAGCAAAGCCTTGTTGATTTGAAACCTTTTGAGGGACTTAAAATTCATTTCAAGTTTTACAATTTGGTCCTTAAAACACTTTGTTATATCAAAATCAAACATAAGTTTTACAATCTCCCCCATTTTGATATAACAAAACCAAAGCTTAAAATTTTTAAGTCTTTTGAAAAAATTTGGAAAACAACTCCCCCTAAATGTTAGCTACGTAAATCTTAAGTTTAAGTTTAGTGAGCTTGTGAACTTCCTCTCCCCCTTTTTGTTAGATCAAAATAAGAGACATAGGCTATAAAGGCATAACAATAAACCAAGAAACATTTAATAGATAAGCATAAAGTTCATAAATTAAAGAAACATCAAACTAAAATCCAAACAACATAAATCAAAGCATAGGTTTTAAATGATAAAATTAATCCTAATATGATAAACTTAGGATGATTTAAACTAGAAGTACAATGGGTATTTATAGACTCAAAACTAGGTCAAGTCCTCCTTAAAGTAGAAGTCCTCTAAAGTAGCTTTTCTTCTTTAATGTATCTTTAAATGCTGACGTCTTTGCTTGGAATATGGACTCTTCCTCGTTTGCCTTAGCCCGCAAGTAAGCTTGGGAATTTCACTTCGGCAGCCCTAGCCGCTGCTACAGACGTTAGAAAATCACATGAATGCCGGCGATAGAATCAGGAGTTTTAGCTCTACAAATCGCGCTACAGTTCTCCAAACTTCCATAGTCAGCTGCCGCGAGTAGCAAGGTTGGCAACAGATTTGCTCGGTAGGTGCTCGGCAACAACTTACTTCAGTTGGAATTGCTTTAGTACAGCTCATGGGTTTGCTTCTCAGTGTTGCGTCCTCTGTTCCTCGGCTCCCTTGTTCAGCTGTTAGTACCTACAAGCAAGAATACACTAGAATAATACCTCTTGTTCACCAAATGAATGATAAGTTATAAAAGTAAGGCAAAACAATGAAATACTATAAAATGCTATGCATGAACCTAATTATGCCTAAAATGTGCTTAAAACAGTAATAATAAAAGTTGGAAAGTGCATGAAATATAGGACTTTTAGACACTTTACACACCCTAAACTCAAACTAATACTTGTCCTCAAGCAATGCAACATAAAGTACTTGCTCTAATAATGGCCAAAAAGAAAAACTTGTTTTTAACCTGATTTTCTGCCTCAAGGCCGTGGCACCTATATATATATATCTTAAGAAAGGGAAATAAACAAGAAAACAACTGAGAATTAAATTCCAAATGCATATGTGATGTTTGCAAATCTTTAAAAAGGTTGAATATGCAGAATAAAAGATTAAACAAAGACACTGCTGTAATTTCAAAGGTTGCTGCTGAGGCAACACAGTTAAGCATATTATTTTTTTAATCATGGTAGTGAAGGATTCAGCTACCGAGCACAATTCTATGAAAACTTAGGATGATTTAAACTAGAAGTACAATGAGTATTTATAGACTCAAAACTAGGTCAAGTCCTCTTTAAAGTAGAAGTCCTCTAAAGTAGCTTTAAATGATGACTTCTTTGCTTGAAATATGGACTCTTCCTCGTTTGCCTTAGCCCGCAAGTAAGCTTGGGAATTTCACTTCGGCAGCCCTAGTCGCTGCTACAGACAACGGAAAAATCAAATGAACATTGACGATAGAATTAGGAGTTTTAGCTCTACAAATCACGCTCGGGTTCTCCAAACTTCCATAGTTAGCTTCCGCGGGCAGCAAGGTTGGCAACAACTTTGCTCGGCAGTAACTTACTTTAGTTGGAACTGCTTCAGTACAGCTCCTGGGTTTGCTTCTCAGCGTTGTGTCCTCTATTCCTTGGCCCCCTTGTTCAGATGTTAGTACCTACAAGCAAGAATACACTAGAACAGTACCTCTTGTTCACCAAATGAATGATAAGTTATAAAAGTAAGGCATAACAATGAAATACTGTAAAATGCTATGCATGAACATAATTATGCCTAAAATGTGCTTAAAACAGTAATAATAAGAGTTGGAAAGTGCATGAAATATAGGACTTTTAGACACTTTACACACCCCAAACTCAAACTATTGCTTGTCATCAAGCAATGCAATCTAAAGTACTTGCTCTAATAATGGCCAGAAAGAAAAACTTGTTTTTAACCTGATTTTCTGCCTCAAGGCCGTGGCACCTATATATATATATATCTTAAGGAAGGGAAATAAACAAGAAATCAACTCATAATTAAATTCCTAATGCCTGTGTGATGTTTTCAAATCTGTAAACAAGTTGAATATGCAGAATAAAAGATTAAACATAGACACTACTTTAATTTAAAAGGTTGCTGTCGAGGCAGCACAATTAAGCATATTATTTTTTTAATCATGGCAGTGAGGGATTTAGCTTATCACAACTACTCTTCCAGGTCTGTCGTTTAGATAGGAGCAAACTACAGAACCCCAAACCCTTAGAGTAGAGTCATCCCGTGAAGGCTTTCATTCACTCATGATAATTTGTCCGTCACTTTTAGGCTTTCAGATTCATGGACTTTGATAACAGCGGAGTGTCCTCGCACATGATTCTTCTTAGATCCTGTTGCAGGCACCTCTAGAATAACACAACACTTTTCTTTGATTTTGATTTTGCTGCCTTTGGCAGTTCTGCGTTTTTCTATTTCTTTTTCCTGCATCGACGACTACCTGCAATTATCATTTAGAATTTTAAAATAAATCTAAAAACAAACAGGTAGTGTTCATCAAATATTCTAGCTCATTCAACAAGTAACAAAGATATTTAACATTTTCAGGCAAGAAGAAAAAAAATCTAAGTCACATTTCATGCTTTTTCCTAAGATTAAGTTTAATTTTTAACTAGGTGTGAAAATAAAGTAATCGGCTATCCTATCATAGGCACAAGTCATAACAAACTTTTCTTTTCCGATTATTACTAAGGCAAGTACAATGTAATCTGAATGCAACTAAGAATGCCTACAAATGATGCGAGAGTTATCCCCCCCCCAAACTCGAGATGGGCATTGCCCTCAATGCAAAAAACATAAAATAAGAAAATATACATGTTAAAGAAAAAAGAAAACAAGAAATAAAAATAAAAGAAAAGAAAATAAGTTAAAAGTTTGCTGAGGGTTTTGAGGATGCTGGATTTTAGTTAGCTGAGAGGGAGGAGGATGTTCGAATGACAAAGCGACGGTTGGCAGATGCCTTGGCGGTGATTCTAGCAGGTGAGGTCTTTGCTTTCTACGGCGACTAGATTCTTTTTAGTGTATGCTGTGGCACTTATAGAGGCTCGGCAAGGAGAACGGCGGGAGATGCGTCACTTCCTTCTGACTTTGTCTCGAGGTCCACAAGTTCTTCTGCTATTATGTGCCGCTTCCTTTTCCTTGTCTCTTCATCTGTGGGTGTTGCTGGAGGGATTAATGCCATTGGGATGGCTGTTGTTGCCACTACTACTGTTGTTTCCGGTTCCGGCTGCTCAATCTCCTCTGATGAGGAAGAGTTTGCTACTGTATTAGTTGTGCAGGCTAGGGAGAGATTCAACCGGTGCCTCTCATGGGAGTCTGCCACTATGTTAGATGGGGTGGCAGTTAAGTTATGTGGAGAATGCATAGGAGAGGGCATCTGGAGGTCTGTCTGGCGGGCGGTGGCAGCAGGTAAAGTTCTTCGTAGTCTTGTTGCTGCTACAAGCTCATTAGGAAAGGGTGGCATGGTGGGCACATCACTAGGGAATTTCTGCAGGAAATTAGCCACCATGGCTTCTTGGGCCTCCCCCACATAGTTCATGAAGGCCAATTGTTGTTGCTCTATCCGTTTTGTGTGTTCGAGGAGTGTGTGGAGCGGCGGGAGGACCTCTCTGTCTACGGCACCGTCAGTACTACCGGGGGCGGCTGGCGTTTCAAACTGTGCAGCGGAGGGCTGGTTGGATGTTGCTGGTTCTTTCTTCGCATCTTGCATCATCTGAATGCACATTTTTGGTCCAACCCTCCTTGGCAGTTGTAAACTCATCTGTGGGCTCTGTCGGGAATCAGAAATTTGTGCAAAGACCTTTGATGAGGGACGAGAAGTACAACCTACCCTTCTTCTTCTTGAAGCAGTTGTATATTTCTATGCAGATGATTTCCCCCACGTTGATCGACCAGTTCATTAAGATGTTGTAAATTAAGGCGAGGTGTGGCCAGTCAACTGTTGAGTTGTGGGATGTGGGCAGTAGGCGCCTTTTCACAAACGTGTTCCACAACATAGCTTCAGGCAGCAGGTGGCGGCGTTGGACATATCTCACATTTTCCCCCCTGCCATGGTGTGTTGGGCTTGTAGATTCTGGCCTTGATCTCCTCATAGTGGACAACCGTCAGTGTCTTCCTCCATTCCTCGTGCGAGTTGTCGTTCATATCAAGGCCATAATAGTTGTTGATGACAACATGGTTGAGCTTGACTACCTCTCCGTGGACGTAGACGAATGACTTGTCTAGGTAGGGCTGGAGTGAGTAAAATTCCATGACTATAGTGATGTTCGCTATATCAGGCTGCTGAGCAAACATCTCCCATCCCTTGTAGTGGATGGTTCGAAACAAGGCGGACTCAAGACCACGGTCTCCCGTTTGCTTCGTGTAATGGAAGCCTTGTTCTTCCCAAATGGCTTGCTTGGAGAATTGTGCTCTATATCTCTCCTTGTCTGCCTTAGAGTAAAATCTGTTGTGTAACGCCCCAATTTTGGGCTTAGGAGTTTTGGGATTCGGACCGGTTCGGTCGGAGTGCGGTTCGAATATATAAAGGTGAAATTAGGAAAGCCTAGTTCGGGTTGCATTAAAAATATGGAAAAATGTCTTAAAATCCTCTTTTATTATATATAAGAGAATGGTGAAATAAATTTTACAAAATGAGGTTTGGAAGTGTGACATTTTGGTTAGTGACCAAAATGTAATTTTCGAAAACTGTGAGACTGTTTTAAAAAGGATTGAAACTTTGAATCTTTAAGGAGCTATTTACCCAATGGGAGTTTCTCCAGATTTTCTAAAATATTAAATGATTAATTAATAGTTTTAAAATAAAAGAAAAAGGGAGGGAAGATATTTTGGCATTTTTCCAACTAACTTTTCCTAAATTCCATTTTCATTTTCTCTCATCTTTTCTCTCAAACCAAACACATTTCTCCAGAGCTTTTCTCTCTGATTTTGTCACCTAAATAACTCATTTCAATCCTCTTTTGATCTTCAATCATCTCTTCAATAAAACCTTTGCATTTGCTAAGTGGATTTTCAAGAATTTGGTTCCAAAAAGGGAGAAAACTCAAGTTTGGAGGTAAGAACGTCCTTCTCCTCTAAACTCTCAGTTCTTTACTGAAATTCCCAAGTTCTCAATCCTTAATTTGTGTTTTATAAAAGGTTTTAAGGTTGTGTTCTTGATCTTGGCTTTTAAATGCAAGATTTGGTTGATTTTTGGTTAAAATTTGTGTGATCTGTTTGGGCAGTGTTTTGAGGTGTCTTTTTGATGTTAAATGAATGTTAAATTGATGAGAAGTTGAGGTTTAATTAATGCAATCCCGGATAGGTTGATTTTCCTAAGTTTAGCTTGAGCTCTTGGTTGTTTTTGGAGGGATCTTGATGATCTGTTATAGCTGGAGGTATAAGGGCGTGGTTAGATCCTTTTTGGATGTTAATTGATGTTTAATGATGATTTGATTTGATGGATCATGGCTGGGTAGTGTTGTGGAGTTGTTTGGATGCATTTTCGGTTGTGTTTGGTAGCCGAAAATGGAGTGTGGTTGAGAGCAGTGGGTTTAGGTGCTTTCATTGAAGATATTAATGCATGATGACGCATTAATCCTCTGCTTTGATGTGTTTAAAACAGGGGAGTCATCTTTGGATCTTAGTGGTGGTGATCCAGAAGCTTGATTGGTGTTTCGGCAAGTGGCGGAACGGAATCGGTGAGTGGATTTTGGTTTTCAGCTTTGAAACCAATGTTTTGAAGGTTTGGGAGCTTAGTTTAAGTCTAAGCAACTTAGCTAAGCTCAAGAGTAAGTTTTCAGAAAAACTCTCTTGGTGATGAACCATGGATTGGTTGTATGCAATGTGGTTTGTTGCATGTTTTAAATCTTGTTTTGAAAGCATATTTAGCATGTTTATTTGCTGAGATTATAAGCCATGTGTTGAAGGATGCTCAAGGTAAGAGATCCTTGTTTTTGAACATTGTTAAATGTGGTTTGATGCTTAAAGATGCATGATGTTTATGGCTTTGTTAAATGCTTTAAAACAGTGGAATATTGTTGATAATGATGCATGTTGGCAAGTGATGGTTAAGGTCACAAAGGTGGTTAAAAGTCCTTGTGTGAGCCTTGTTTATTTAAGAACAACATGGTGGTTAAAAGTCCATGGTTGGTTCTTGGTTAAGATCACAAAGGTGGTTAAAAGTCCTTGTGTGAATCTTGTGTATTTTAAGAACAACATGGTGTTTAAAAGTCCATGGTTGGTTCTTGGTTAAGGTTACAAAGGTGGTTAAAATTCCTTGTGTAAGCCTTGTTATTTAAGAACATCAAGGTGTTTAAAAGTCCTTGGGTGATTCTTGTTAAGGACACAAAGGTGTTTAAAAGTCCTTGTGTGGTCCTTGTCATGGTGTTTAAAAGTCCATGGATGATTCTTGTTAAGGACACAATGGTGTTTAAAAGTCCATGTGTGGTCCTTGGAAATTATAAGATCACAATGGTGTTTAAAAGTCCATGTGTGGATCTTATGTTGATGTATCACTTGTTGCCAATATGACATGTAATGAATTTGAAGCATGAATTGCTTGTTTAAAATGCTTTAGTGCATGTGCAAATGATGATTGATTTAAGGTTTATAAAGGTGTTTTATAAATGCATTATTGTGTGGTTTTAAATGAGCATTCCTCACTAAGCTTTTGCTTACGCTCTCTCTTTTCTTAAACCAATAATGCAGAGCATTGAAGTGCATTTTGGGGCAGCAAGGAAGCCAAGCATCCAAGTGAAGGTTTTAAGCTCATGTATGGTGAACATTTTCCTAAAACTATTAGCTTATGGGCATTTGGCAATGGGGGACCTATGTTGTTGTTTTGGGAGATGTTTTGGACTCCCTAAGTTGGTTTTATGTTGTTGTTGATGTAGAAACATGTTTTTGGCCTTTGTGAGTTTGGTATGGTATTTTGATGCTTGAATGGTTATACAAGTAGGAAGCATGCCTATAGAATTGGGGATTTGCTAAATTGATATCATGCTTGAGAATGGTCGATGCTTTTATGTTCCATGAGCATGCAATGACTTGTTGGCATGATTTGATGATAATATGTTGATGTTTGATGCATTTTTGGGGCTAAATTTGGGACAGTTCTGGTATGTGTATCGATACTCGGGCTTGCGTATCGATACGCATAAGCCAAATATGTGCTTTTCTGCACATGGGTATCGGTACAGTTGCGAGGTGTTTCGATACGGTAGGCCAATTATGAATGCCGTACCGATACGCGGGAGAGCGTATCGATACCTTTCCTGCGAGTTTGGTCACTGCCTTCCCCGCGTATCGATACTACTCTAGGTGTACCGATACGCGACCGTTAATTCAGTTAATGGCATCTTTGCAGAGTTTGTAAATGTTACATTTTGGTCCCAAATCTTTGTATATGCGATTGAATGAGTTTGAGATGTCCGTTTGAGCTGAAATTTGACAGAGAAGCATGAAGATGATTAATTTCATAATGGTAACTTTAAATTTGGTTAAGTCCCTATAATTTCCAGAATTTGCAGTTTGGTCCCTAAATTCATGTTTTGTACAATTAAGTCCCTGAATGCCTTCCGTTTGCGCTGATCTTTAAGTATGCTGTTATTGTGAACTTAACTAGGGTTATTGTGCATCTAGACAAGTTTAAAAGAAAAAAAGGGTCGTTAATCAAGGTTGACTTTGGTTTTCCCCGTGTAAACTTCTTAATTCGGTTCAACCGTCTGGGCCGGGTTAAGGGGGTTACATGTTGTAGGTGGGTTTTTGGGTTGATGTGGAAGCCATGAGATCGGTTGTATTCTAACTGAAAATAGAAAGGAAATATTATGAGAGGGCAGAAGAATAAGATAGAAGCTAGCAAAAAGGTGGGAGTGAAGTAAAATGAAATGAATGAGTGGTTTATATAGGAGTTGCCGAGAAGTGTCAGGGAAACAATAAATGATCAACGGTCCGATTTCCTCGCATACGTTACAGATTTTTTCTGCCCGTTATTTTCAGAGCCGTTGGCAGCTAACTAGCTGTTACACTTCATTGCGCTGGCTGCTGACTCGACAAGATGGTTGGCAGAGTTTTTGCTGGTTTCCCTATTAATCCTGCTCTTTTATGCTCGATCCTAAAATAAAAATAATTAAATAAAATCTGAAAAATTAAATACTAAAAAATAATCTAGTCCTTAAATAAAATAAACTTTATTCCTAATGCATAAAAATAAATAAATAAATAAAAATTAAGTTATGTTAGGAGTGCATTTAGGTGCATCTCCTAGACATAACCACTTCTTGAGGTGATTTAGCTTTTTCTCCCCTCTTAGGGGGTGCTCTTGTTCCTTTAATTTCTGTTTATTGGGGTCCTTCAATCTGCCCCATGGTCTGTCATGGCAGCAGCTGTCCTGGCCTGTTTCCACACTTATCTTAGCCGCTCTTGCATCCAAGCATTCCTTTCCTTCCTCTGAGGGTTGTAACACGTTCATCCTTATGCTTTGATCCTCTACCCTCACTGTAAGTTCCCCAAGTTCCACGTCTATCAGCGTTCTGCCCGTGGCCAAGAAGGGTCACCCGAGAATTATAGGGGCTTTCTCATCGGCCTCACAATCCAAGATGAGGAAATCGGCATGAAGAATTAGGTTGCCAACTTTGACCAGTATGTCCTCAATCTTTCCCTCTGGTTGCACGAATGAGTGATGGACAAGTTTAAGCATTACGGAGGTTGGTTTTGCAGGTCCAATACATAGTTTGTCGAAGACGACATTAGGCTTCAGGTTTATACTGGCTCTAAAATCACACAGGGCCTTGGTCTTGTGCTTGCTGCCCAGCCTGCATGGTATAACAAAGCTACCCGAATCTATCTTCTTGGGTGGCAACTTGTTATGTAGCATAGCCATGCACTCTTCGCTGACGGCCACCGTCTCGAATTCCCTTATCCATTTCTTTTTTAGAAACTATATCTCTGAGATACTTGGCGTAGTTGGGCATGCTTTGTATAGCTTCTATAAGAGGTTTGTTAATGTGCACTTGTTTCAGAATGTCTAAGAATTTTTTGAATTGGTGCTCCTGATGCTGTTGTTTGAGTTTTTGGGGGAATGGAGCTGACAGGCAGATGTCCTCTATTTGCTCCTTGCTTGGGGGCTTAGTTCGGGGAGGATCATCCTTGTCAGGGCTGGTTTCTTGTTCTACTGTCGGGGCGACTGGAGTCGGTGTTACTGCTGGGGCGACTAATATGGGTGCTGCTGGGGCAGGCTTACTTATATGTTCTGGTTGAGTTCCTAACTGCTCTACCATCCTAGGTTCATCCAGCTGCTTCCCACTCCTTGTAGTTATGGCCTTGCAATGTTCAAAAGTGGGCTTGACTGCTTCTGGCGGGCTGTTGGATGATGCTCCCATGGTCCGGTTGTAGTAGATTTCAGTGAACTTCCCAAACTGGGTCTCCAGGTTCTTCATAGCAGCCTCTTGGGTGTTCATCTTCGTCCTGTCTATGAAAGACTCAGTTTTCTTAATAAATTTATTTGTATAAACAATAAATTCACCAGTTTGTTTCATAAAGTTATTCAGAGTTGCTTCTAGTGAATTATTGTGCTGTGGCTCTTGAGTCTACTGTCGGGACTGATTTTGCTGGTAGCCTCCCTGTAGCTGTTGTGGATTTGCTTCTATCTTTATGTTGCTCCAGGAGAAGTTGAGATGGTTTCTCCATTTAGGATTGTATGTGTTCTGGGCTGGCCTGATATTCCTCTCATATCCTCCCATGTAGTTTGCAGATGCAATGCATTCAGAGGAATCACGGTTGGCCCCAGATTCGCCACATAAGGGCTCAACAACTTTTACTTCCTGGACCTTTCTTGGGGATTGCACCATCTTCATCACCAGCTCCGTCAGATTGTTGAGGTGGGCATTAACAGATTCAGAGGCTTCCACCTCATTTACAGTAGTTGGCCGCCTTGTGCCTCCTCGACGGGCTGTCGGGTATTTATAATCGGTTTTAGCTGCTACGTTGAGTAGTCGTAGTGCTTTTTCTGGAGGTCTGTCTAGGATGATCCCGTTGACCGAGGCATCTATCAACATCTGTGTTGGGTAGTTCACCTCATTGTAGAATATAGATACTTGAGTCCAAGCTGGTAGACCATAAAGCGAATAGTTGTTCAGCATTTGTTGGTACTGCTCCCATGCCTGATACATCGGCTGGTCATCCCCTTGTCTAAAAGTTGTGATCTCATTCCGCAGCCTATCGGTGACGTTGGATGGGCTGAATCAGCCTAGAAAGTCCTTGCAGAGCTCCGCCCATGAAGTGAAAGATCCGGCTGGCTGGTTATTCAACCATTGTTTCGCCCTATCCTTTGTGAATAGGGAAATAGCCTCAGCTGCAATACGTCCTGATGTACCCCATGAATCTTGAATGCTCGACAAATTTCCAGGAATCCTCGTAGATACCGTCGAGCATCTTCTGTGGCAGTCCCTCCGAAGTGCCCTAGTGTGTTAGCATGTTAAACATGACAGGCTTCAGTTCAAATGATCTGCCCTTATCTCTGGTTCCGTTACTATTAGCTCGAACCTTTAAAAGTCATGTTCAAGGTAGTCTCTGGTTGTCCGCACTTGGGGTGGATCGGGGGGATCCTTCCTCTGATGTACTTGTGGTCCTCTGGGTGGCAAATTTGGCTGCCCGCCTCTACCATTGATGGCATCAACTGGGGGGTATTCGTTTACCATGATATCTTCCTTTGCTTTGCCCTTGTCTTTGTGTTTTAAGGCTTCCCTGAGTTCCCTCTTGATTTGTCTTATTTCACGCTCAAGATCGTCGCAAATAATGAAGTTTTTGTTAGGGTTAGCCCCGGTTATACACTTGCAAAGGACACGGTAAAATTCTCTTTTTTCGATTAAAAAATAGAAATAAAAGAAAAAGTAAAAAGGTGCAAAAATTAAAAACGGAATTCGTTGTTACCAATCCCCGGCAACGGCGCCAAAAGCTTGTAGGGCGTGTCAGTGTTCCTTTTTTGTAAGAGCACAAGTGCACTCTCTTGTCAAGTAATAGTATATTAGATGTTGAATCCCACGAGAATTGGACAGCTTGTCTCGTTCTTTAGTTCCTGCACAAGGTAAAGGAAAAACACAAGTGAATGATTGGTTGAGATTGAAAAGTAAATAAAACACAAGTAAAAGATAAGAGAAGAACCAGGTTGATAGAGCGAGAAGGGTTATGCTGCCACTTAGTGTGAAAACTACGTTGTAATAGGTATGGGTTATCCTTTGCTGCCACAATATGCTGCCTCGGCGGGCGGCAAACTACGACCCTGTCACACAACCGTAGCAGGTCACTACCACTGTAGGAGTGTGTACTATCTCGGTAGGTGGAATAGCAAGTCTGGAAGATACTCCAAGTTTGGCAGGATAGTCGACAATGATCCCTCCTATTTCTAGGTTAGGATGCTCGAGATTGATAACTTGAGGACTAATGTGAAACCAAATCAATCAACTATAACACCCCCTACCCGGACTGAAGAAAACCGGGTCGGAGAGCATTACTGGAAACCAATGCGGAAAATCCTTTAATCTTTAATCTTCAAAATCTTCTTAGTATCTCGACTTATTGAATTTTATTGAATCTTTTTGAACCTATCTGACTTAGTAATCAAATCCTTTAATCCCCAATCTTGTAATCTTTACTGGGTTTACGAATTGATACGTTTAAACTCATAAAAGCCAAAAAGAAGCTGACCGTACCGAAACGCCCTAAGGCGTTTCGGTACGACTTGACCACAGTCAATATTTTTGACTTCTTCTTCCTGACCGTTTCGATACGGCTTGACCCGTATCGGTACAGGTTGACCGACCTTGACTTGACTTGGACCCGTTTCGAAACCAGTTTCGAAACAAGGGTTGACAGTGGCGAAAGTGTTCCGAAACGGCATCACTTCGTTTCGGTACAGGGGTCGACAGTAGCAAAACTGTTCCGAAACGGCATCACCTCGTTTCGGAATGCTCTGTCTCACAGGCTTACTTTTGGTTAGCCGTACCGGAACGCCATCACCCGTTCCGATACGGTGACCTGTAATAGCAGAATTTTATCTGGTTTTTGATGCTTTTACCATACCAAACCATGTCCGATCAAGCCGAAACTTTGCATACAACTTATTTCTACTAGTGTTTACCGGCATGCAAATTTTCATAGTCATTCTAATAAGTTTACCTCATTTTTACTATAATACCAAAAGCATGTTTTAAACTAGTTTAGTCAAAAGTCTAGAAAGTCATACTTAAGCCTTTGAGCTTATTACAAAATAGACAAGCCTTTGCCACAACAAAAAGAGCATAGTGACTATGATAGCTACCTTGCCACTTCACTAGGAGTTATAATGTAAGTACTTTACTTGATATGGAGTAGTGACTTGTCTTGCAACCGATCCGATTCTTCAAGAAACAACTTCCTAACCTGAGAATGTATGAAGACAAACACATTAGGCTCTCAAGCCTAGTGAGGTAATCAAATAACAACAAATAAAGAATGTCATGAGTACATTATTATAAATTCATATGATCATCTTAATGCTTAGCATAAATACATGGTTGATTTGTATAAAGCTTAAACAATCATAAATTTTTCCTTGGATGGAATTTAATTCATGGATACTCGAATTCTCCCGCCTCGCCAAAACATAATTGGTCTTATTCCCTCCGCCTCACCAATTGACCAATAACAACACATCCCTCCGCCTCGCCAATCATCATAGGCCGTAGCCTTAGGACCGTAGTCCACCCGAAACACTGAGCTCATGAATTCTATGGCATGCCAATTGTATCCCGAGTTAATCCAATCCAAGGCATAACATATTTATAATTTCCAATGAATCATAATAGAACAATGTCATGATAAATTCATAGTTTCAACATAGTCAATAACTCTTGCACATATACTTGACATAGAGTTCCATAGCAATGCTTACCTCAATGGCAATATACACTAGCTATAGTCAATGTTTAAATGATGACTTACCGACACTTACCCAAGTGTCCAACTTATTATCCGATGCTTTCGCCTTGATAGTAATGTTTAGCGAAAAGATGATAAACACTAAATGACAATCCGGGAAGGCGTTTCGCCTAACCGGAAACTCCGATTACACTCACCCTGACAATCCGAAGCTTCAAGGTTCTCGGATGGAAATTCCCTTGCTTTTAACTTGAGATGGAGATGGTGTAGCTTCTATTCCTTCTCCTTGAGCTAGGAAATATTAATAGAAGATCATTAGAATCGATATTTCGATATCGAAATCTATATAACAATACCACAACAGGTATCCGATTCAATATGAACAACTCATCGAAATACCTATGAATCAATCAAACCCTAACTTAAGATTGAAGCTAATTTAACCATGGAATCTCACAATTAACTAAAAGATATAGCTTACCCGGTTGCTAGAGATGATTCGAAATTGACAAAGTCAAGGATTTACAAGACTTGAAACTCCTTCAATGGAGGTGTGTGCTTAGGTAAGGATGAAGAAGATGGTGATATACTTCTAAGACAAATTTTCGGTGGTTCTCATAAAGCCTAGCAACCAATTTTAATTTGTGAGCTTTCCTTCACTTGAAGGAAACCAATCTGATGACTCCACGTATGGAGTACTTTAAAATAAAATTGGTCCAATTACTTAATTGGTCCCTCACCTTCCTTACTTTCCTGAATTGTCCCTTTATTTCTTAATTCTTACAATATGGTCACTAGATGCTTGGTATTACAATAATAAACTTAAATTCAAATGCTTTTACGCCTGATTAATATTCGATAGCAATAATTAGCTTGTCAGAGGAACCTCTAAAACTTTATCGGACTAAGAATTTCCTATCGCCGAAATGAATTCCGACTAGGCCGAATTTTGGGGTGTTACAACTCTTCCCCCTTAAGAAAAATTCGTCCTCGAATTTTTTACTTGAACCGAAGAGATGCGAATATTGTTGTCTCATAACTTCTTCGGGTTCCCAGGTGGCTTCTTCAATCTTGTGACTCCTCCAAAGTACCTTAACCAAAGGTACAATCTTGTTACGAAGCCGTTTTGTCTTCTTAGCAAAAATTCGCACCGGCTCTTCTTCATAGGATAAGTCTGACCTAAGTTCCACAGATTCATGTTCCATAACGTGCGAGGGATCAGATTGGTACTTCCAAAGCATTGATACATGGAAGACATCATGGATTTTATTCAACTCTGAAGGCAAAAGGAGTCGATATGCCACCGGGCCGACCTTTTCAACTATTTCAAAGGGTCCAATGAAACGAGGGCTCAGTTTTCCCTTTTTGCCAAACCTCAAAACTTTCTTCCATGGCGATACCTTAAGAAAGGCTTTTTCTCCCACTTCGTATTGAATGTCTCTTCTTTTAAGATCAGCATAAGCTTTTTGCCGATCAAATGCAGCTTTAAGACGATTGTGAATAATAGTGACTCGCTCCTCAGTCTCACGAAGCAATTCAGGGCCTAATATCTTTCCTTCACCCAGCTCAGACCAACATAAAGGTGTTCTACAACGTCTACCATACAATGCTTCATACGGTGCCATTTGAATGGACGCTTGATAGCTGTTATTATAAGCAAATTCAACAAGAGGTAAGGACTTCTCCCACGTCCCACCAAAGTCAATAATGCAAGCACGGAGCATGTCCTCCAAAATCTGAATAACTCTTTCTGACTGTCCATCAGTCTGAGGGTGAAAGGCTGTACTAAGATTAACTCTTGTGCCCATGGCTCTTTGTAAAGTTCTCCAAAATCGAGATGCAAACCGCGGATCTTGATCTGAAATGATAGATTCAGGCACACCATGAAGTTGAACCACTTCCTTAACGTACAGGCCAGCTAGCTTAGAGAGTCCGTAGTCCATTCTGATAGGTATGAAATGAGCTGACTTTGTAAATCGATCTACAATAACCCAAATAGCATCATGTTTGGTAGGGGTTAATGGTAGTCTACTAACAAAGTCCATGGTGATCTTTTCCCATTTTCAGTTTGGTGGATCAATGGGTTGTAAAAGCCCGGTAGGAGCACAATGTTCTGCCTTAACTCGTTGACAAGTGAGGCACTTCGAGATATGGTCAACAATAGCTTGCTTCATGCCTGGCCACCAGAAAAGCTCACGTAAATCCTTATACATTTTCACAGACCCCGGGTGAACAGAGAAAGAACTCGAGTGTGCTTCGACAAGAATATCTTTACGGAGAGTTTCATCATTTGGTACACAAACCCGATCATGAAAACATAAGAGTCCTTCAGCATTAATTCTGAAATCCGGGTTATCAGATAATTTAGAAACGATGGTTTGAAGCTCGGAATCTTGTTCTTGTAAATCTTTGATTCGAGAAATAACGGTAGACTGAACCTAAAGTTCAGCTACAAGACATTGATGTTTTCGAAATCTGAAATGAGCATTAACTGCTCGAGGAGCTACAAGAAAGAAAATGGCAACCATAAATCATTACTCCTTGATATACTTATAACTTTAACTTCATGAACAAACTTACCAGGCAAAGGTTTGCGGCTGAGTGCATCAGCTACAACATTGGCCTTCCCCGAATGATAATCAATGACTAAATCATAGTCCTTAAGAAGTTCCATCCATCTTTGCTGTCGCAAATTTAGCTCCTTCTGCGTCAACAAATACTTGAGGCTTTTGTGATCAGTGAAGAGATAGCATTTCTCTCCGTAGAGGTAATGCCTCCAAATTTTTAATGCAAAAACAACCGCAACCAGTTCTAGATCATGTGTGGGATAATTCATCTCATGGGGCTTAAGTTGTCTTGAAGCGTAAGCAATAACCTTACCTTCTTGCATCAATACACACCCTAACCCAAGATGTGAAGCGTCACTATAAACAGTATAGTCTTTTCCAGACTCAGGCTGAGTCAGGACAGGTGCATGGGTTAGGACTTGTTTCAGTTGATCAAAACTTCACCGCTGATCTTCAGTCCATATAAAAGGTGTCTCCTTCCGCAACAATTTTGTCAAAGGAGCAGCTAACATAGAGAATCCCTTCACGAACCTACGGTAATAACCCGCAAGTCCAAGAAAACTCCTAACTTCACCTACATTCTTAGGTGGGTGCCAATCTATCACAGCTTGTATTTTCTTCGGGTCCACTAGAATGACCGAGGCCGACACAACGTGCCCCAAAAAGGATATTTCGGTGAGCCAGAACTCACACTTAGAAAATTTTGCGTACAACTGCTTCTCTCTTAGAGTTTGGAGTACAATTCGAAGATGATCTCGATGTTCTGCTTCATTCTTTGAATAGATCAAGATGTCATCTATGAAGACCACAACAAACTTATCAAGATAAGGCCTAAACACACGATTCATTAGATCCATGAAAGCTGCAGGTGCATTTGTCAGTCCGAAAGGCATCACTAAGAATTCGTAATGTCCATATCTTGTACGAAATGCTGTTTTGGGCACGTCACACTCCTTGACTCTCATCTGATAGTACCCCGACCTTAAATCAATCTTAGAGAACACGGAAGCATCTTTTAACTGATCAAACAAATCATCGATCCTCGGCAGAGGATACTTATTCTTGATGGTAACTTTATTTAGTTGCCTGTAGTCAATGCATAAACGCATCGAACTATCCTTTTTCTTAACAAAGAGAACCGGAGCTCCCCAGGATGAAGAGCTGGGTCTAACAAAGCCCTTATTCATAAGGTCTTGGATTTGAGTTTTTAACTCTTTTCCAACTCTTGCAGCAATCTCAACTTGGTAAAGGTGTGTCTATGCTCCGGAAGGAAACTGATGCTCGGCCTTAACTCGCCGACACACCATGCATTTGCTCACATACTCAACAACATCCTTCTTTAAACCCACCCAATAGTACTCATCACGAAGATCACGATACATCTTAGTACTACCAGGGTGCATAGAAAAAGAACTACTATGAGCTTCAGTCAGAATAGCACGCCTCAACTCAGCATCATTGGGCACTACTATCCGACTCCCAAAACATAAGACTCCATCATCATTAAAGCAGAAATCCGAAGGCCTATCATCAGCAATATCCTGAACATGTGGCACCAAAGAATCATCCAACAACTGTTTATCCTTTATCAACTGAACCAAGGATGGTTTCACTTGCAACTCAGCCACAAGACCACCATCACGCGAAATGCTCAAACTGGCAAACATAGCCCTCAACTCCACTGTCACCTTCCTACTCAAAGCATCCGCTACAACATTAGCTTTACCCGGATGATACTCGATCGTCAGATCATAATCCTTAAGCAACTCCACCCAACGTCGTTGCCTAAGATTTAACTCTTTCTGAGACATCAGATACTTCAAACTCTTGTGATCCGTGTACACAGTACACTTCTCACCATACAGGTAATGTCTCCGAATTTTCAAAGCAAAAACCACCGCAGCTAACTCAATATCATGCGTAGGATAATTGCACTCATGCACCTTCAACTGACGCGATGCAAAAGCCACCACCTTACCCTCTTGCATCAACACATATCCCAAACCAACGTAGGACGCGTCACTATACACCACAAACTCTTTCCCTGATTCAGGCTGAACCAAGATAGGAGCTTGCGTCAAGGCTGCCTTAAGCTTCTCAAAAGCCTGCTGTCTCGCTTCTGTCCACTCATACTTAACATCCTTCTGCAACAACTTTGTCAAAGGTGCAGCAATCTTCGAAAATCCATCCACGAATCTCCGATAGTATCTCGCCAAACCAAGGAAACTACAGACTTCATGAACAGACTTAGGAGGCTTCCAATTCATCACTGGCTCAATCTTCTGAGGATCAACACGAATCCCTTCAGCAGAAACCACATGACCAAGAAACATAACTTCCTTGAGCCAGAACTCGCACTTGCTTAGCTTAGCATAAAGCTGATTCTCCAACAAAGCCTACAACACAATTCTCAAATGCCCCTCATGCTCCTCCTCAGTACGAGAGTACACGGGAATATCATCAATGAACACCATAACAAATTTATCTAAGTATTCATGGAACACTCTATTCATCATGTCCATGAAAGCTGCAGGAGCATTTGTTAACCCAAACGGCATCACAAGAAACTCATAATGCCCATACATCGTTCTGAAGGCTGTCTTTGGCACATACACATCCTTCACCTTCAACTGGTAATACACTGACCTTAAGTCAATTTTAGAGAACACAGCCGCTCCCCGAAATTGATAAAAAAGATCATCAATCCTTGGCAATAGATACCGATTCTTGATAGTCAACTTGTTAAGCTGACGGTAATCGATGCACATTCTCATAGTGCCATCCTTTTTCTTCACAAACAAAACCGATGCACCCCAAGGTGACACACTCGGCCGAATGAAACCACGATCAAGCAACTCCTAAAGTTGCGTCTTCAGCTCCTTCAGCTCTTTAGGTGCCATTCGATAAGGAGTAATGGACACTGGAGTTGTGTTTTCATACAGCTCAATTCCAAACTCCACTTCGCGATTAGGAGGCAATCTAGGCAACTCCTCCGGAAACACGCCAGGAAACTCTCGCACAGTCCTGATATCTTGCACTCGCAACTCCTTAGAGCTAGGATTCATCACGAAGGCTAGGTAGGCTTCACAACCTCGCCTTAGCATCTGGCTCGCTTCCTATGTAGACACCACATTGGCAAGAAACTTCACATTCTCACCCACCACCACTACCTCATAATCATCTGCAAGCTTCATCGAAACTCACTTGTTCTCAAAATCCACCACAGCTCGATGTTCAACGAGCCAATCCATACCAAGGATTACATCAAAACCATAGAAAGGCAATTCCATAAGATCAACATGAAAAACATGGTCTTGCACAACCAAGGGACATCTTCTATAAAGCTTTCGTGTCACAACAATCTCACCAAAAGAACTAGTTACACGCATACCAACATCCAAAGACTCAACAGGCAAACCAAGCAATTGAGCATGTTCACACAATATGTATGAGTTTGTAGATCCAGAATCAATCAAGGAAAGTAATGACAAGGATTGAAAAGTGAAGGTACCTGCGATAACATCCGTGTCATTTCTTCCCTCCCGCTGTGCATACACTCGAGCCTAGCCTCCACCCTCAGGTTGGACAACCACCACATGAGCCACATTCCTTCCACCATCCTCTATGTGCTGGAAGTTACCACGACCGCACCCACGACCTCTCTGTGGTGCAACAACTCTAGGAGCACGTCGCTGACCACCACCGGCCAACAGAGGACACTCCCTCCTCATGTGATCCGCCAAACCACAGTTCCAGCACGAATTACCGGTCACCACAATAGGAGCCTGCACCTCTCTCGCTGCCCGAGGACAATCACGCCTCAAGTGACCATGCGATCCACACGCCCAACATGTGTTTTGATCAGCTCTCGCCCTGTATCCCTGAACAGGCGCACCTTGCCCTCCACCACCACGCCTAGCCGAAGACTAATACCTCCGATCACGTCCTCTCTTGTTCCATCCACCACCGGAACTATACTCAACAACTCTCTTGCCCGCACTAGAACCAACACTCCTAGAGGACAAGCTCAGATTCAGCTCAATATCCTTCGCTCTACTAACCAGCACATCAAAGTCAGTGTACTCAGCGGCCAGCATATAGGTCTTTACATCCGTCACCAAACCATAACGGAAACGTTCACACCTCTCCCGCTCATTAGGGATAAGCTCAGGTGCGTACTGACTGAGATGGACAAACTGAACCTCGTACTCAGCCACTGTCATACTTCCTTGTGTCAGAGACATGAACTCTCTTTTCTTTTCATCCAGGTATCGCACACCCAGATACTTCCTCTTGAACGCGTTCAGAAAGAACGTCCAAGTCACATCAGCACCCTCCATTCCGGAGATAGTGGTTGTCCACCAGGTATATGCATCATCATGTAACAGCGATACCACACAGCCTTGCTTCTGCACATCATTGCAGTTCATTTGTCCCAAAATTCTCTTGGTACTTTCCAACCAAGACTCGGAACCCTCCGCAGACAAACCTCTGAACTCAGTCCCTCATAGACTGCGCAAACGTTCCAAAGGTAGTCTAGCATTAGCATCGCCCTGATGCCCAGCTCTATGAGCCCCAGCTACTGCTGCCTGAAAGGCTCCAGCAATAGCCTGTATTAATAATGTCATGTCAGGAGTAGCTTGCCCCTGCCCAGCTTCAGGTCCAGCGACCCCACCACCAGCACCAACACCAGCTCCATCACCTCCACCACCACCACAACCGGGTGGAGGAGGTAAATCCACTACATTCTCCACATTCTCCTCATTCTCGTTTTGAGCCATAGCTCACGTATTAATCCTCATCTCTGTACGAGGTCCCATTCACTAACAATGCACTAACACAAATGCAATAATCATAATCAGGCTCAACAAGGTAAGAATTCCAAGTACTCAAGCTCATTTTCAAACAAAAACAAGTCATTTAATTAGTTTTGGTATGGCAATGAGTCCCTCTAACATGCTTCATCTCAGCATACATCACAATTGTAAAATTCTTTATGATTCACACATCATACTTCATTCACAAAGCACATCATGCATTCATACATACATCACCCACATAATCATTCCCAATTACATGAGAACTCAGCTATGATACCACCAAATGTAACCCTCTTAGCCTGACCTAGACGATTGACCCGAACTACGAAGATTACACGGGGAAAACCAAAGTCAACCCGAAAGTCAACCATAATTAACAACCCTTTTTTTCTTCTTTTTAAACTTGTCTAGATGCACATTAACCCTAAGTGTACTCTCGAGATAAGCATACTAAAAAATCACAGCAATCGGAAAGCAATAAGGGACTCAATTGCACAACATACAAATTTAGGGACCAAAATGTAAATTCTGGAAATTAAGAGGACTTTACCAATTTTTAAGATACCATTATGAAATTAGTCATGTTTCATGCTTCTCTGTCAAATTTCACCTCAAACGGACATCCCAAACTAAAGCAATTGCATAAACAAAGTTCAGGACTAAAACATGAAGATTGCAAAACATAAAACCATACAATTCAGTGCCCAACAGTCAAGTGTTTCGAAACGGGGGTTGACTGTTCCGAAACGCGGGACCGTTTCGAAACTTGTTCTGAAACAGGGCTTGGCAGTAGCAAAAGTGTTTCGGAATGGCTCTACCCGTTTCGAAACACCAAGGCCATTTCAGACCCCTGTTTCGAAACAGTAGTACCCGTTCCGATACGGGCTGCCCAGAAGTGTAGAAATTTTCTGGTTTAACACACATTCGACCCATCAAACACATCCCTATGACCTCCTTAGCCCTGCCTAAACGGTTGACCCGAACTACGAAGATTACACGGGGAAAACCAAAGTCAACCCGAAAGTCACCTTGATTAACGACCTTTTTTTTCTTTTTAAACTTTTCTCGATGCACATTAACCCTAAGTGTACTCTCGAGATAAGCATACTCAAAAATCACAACAATCGGAAAGCAATAAGGGACTCAATTGCACAACATACGAATTTAGGGACCAAAATGTAAATTCTGGAAATTAAGAGAACTTAACAAATTTTTAAGATACCATTATGAAATTAGTAATGTTTCATGCTTCTCTGTCAAATTTCACCTCAAACGGACATCCCAAATTCAAGCAATTGCATAAACAAAGTTCAGGACTAAAACACGAAGATTGCAAAACATAAAACCATACAATTCAGTGCCCAACAGTCAAGTGTTTCGGAACGGGGGTTGACTGTTCCGAAACGCAGGACCGTTTCGAAACCTGTTCCGAAACAGGGCTTGGCAGTAGCAAAAGTGTTTTGGAACGACTCTACCCGTTCCGAAACACCAAGGTCATTTCAGACCCCTATATCGAAACAGTAGTACCCGTTCCGATACGGGCTGCCCAGAAGTGCAGAAATTTTCTGGTTTAACACGCATTCGACCCATCAAACACATCTCTATGACCTCCTAATAATGCCAACAAGTCATCATGCATAAAAGGAACATATTTGCATCAACAAAACATATTCATGGCATCAATTAGGGAAAACCTCAATCTATAGGCATGCAACCTATTACTCCAAACCAACCAAACATCAAACCAACAAAGCAAACACCATAATGGCCAATTACATATCCAAAGCATCATAGGCATCATGCCAAACTTAGGGAGTCCGAAACATCTCCCAAAAACACAACCTAGGTTCCCATTGCCAAATACCAAAAACTAATAGTGTTGTAAAAATAGTCACCATACATGAGCTTAGTCTTTCTCTTGGATTCTTGACCTCCTTGCTGCCCTTAAAGCACCTCAATTCTCTGCATTATTGGTTCAAGAAAGAGAGCGTAAGCACATATGCTTAGTGAGAAATGCTCTAACAAAACAACACAATAATGCACTTTATAAAACACCTTCCAAGGCTTTTAAGTTCATAAACATCATTACTCATGCAACAATGCATACACAACAAGCATCTCATGCTTCGTTACATCAACATGTCATATTGGCTTTCAAGTGATACCATAACCATTTTTTCACGACAAAACACAATCGGATACGCGGATTACAAGCGTTGTCCCATACGCTTCATACACACTACCAAACACACAAGGTGGAGTTTATCGGTACAATCACAACCCCTCAACACCCGTGATGGAGTCTAACGGTACAATCACAACCCCTCTACATCACTCATTGGTAGTGGTATAACATCACTAACGAGAACACGGGACACACAACGCAATATCCTCACATGGCATTTTAACCACCATTATGATCTTAGACATCTCGTTAGTGTACTTGGATGGAGTTTACGGTACCATTACAACCCCTCAACATCCAAGGCGACTTTATTCACGGTGCACCCAATCCTATAGCCGGCTAACTATATCCGATTCAAGTACTTTTAAACCAACACATCACTTGCCAATACACATCATTTATCATCATCAATCCACTGTTTTAAAGCATTAAACAAAGCCATTAATCAATCATGCATCACTATGCATCAAACCACATTTATCAATGTCAAACCAATGATCTCTTACCTTGAGCATCATTCAACACATGGCTTTCAAAACCAGCATTAAACATGCTAAAATATGCTTTCAAAATAGAATTTAAAACATGCAAATTAAACATATTGCAACCAACCATCTCATGGTTCATCAAAGAGAGAGTTTCTCCGAAAACTTACTCTTGAGCTCAGTTAAGTTGCTTAGACTTAAACTAAGCTCCCAAAACCTTCAAACATTGGTTTCAAAGCTGAAAACCAAACTTCACTCACCAATTCCATTTCGCAAGATTGCCGAAACGCCGTTTAAGCCCCCAGATCAACACCACAAGGATCCGAAGATGTCTCCCCTATTTTAAACACATCAAAGCAGAGGATTAATGCATCATCATGCATTTAAATCTTCAGCCATTACACCTAAACTCGCTGCTCTCACCAAAACTCGCATTTTGGCTACCAAACACAACAGAAAACACATCCAACCACTTCCACAACACTACCCAGCCAAGATCCACTTCTAAACATTCTTAGACATCAATTAACATCCAAAAAGGACCTAATCACGTCCTTATACCTCCAGCTATAACAGAATACCAAAATCACCCCAAAACCACCATTTTCACAAGTAAAAACTTAGGAAAATTAACCTATTCGGGTTTGCATTGATTAGACCTCAATTACACATCATTAAACCTCCAAAATACATTAAAAAGGCATCTCAAAATAGAGCCCAGACAACCTCCACGAAATTCTTCAAGATTTAATCAAAATCTCAAGTTTTAAGCCAAAATCAAGATCACAACATTAAAACATTTAATAAAACTTAATTTAAGGATTGAGAACTTGGGAATTTCAGTAAAGAACTAAGTATTTAGAGGAGAAGGACGTTCATACCTCTAAATGTGGATTTCTCCTTGTTTAGAGCCAAGATCCTTGAAAATTCAATATGCAAATGAAGAGGATTTGATGTAGAAATGATTAGGAATCATTTTGGGATTGAAATCTCATCATTTGGTGTGAAAATCAAAAGAAAAGCTGTTGTGGAAATGTGTTTGGCTGAGGGAATTTTGAGAGAAAATGAAATGGGAAAATTTTAGCAAAAGTTAGTTGTGAAACTAAAATATGGTTTTTCCCTCATTTCTTTTTATTAATTAAACATTAAATGAGTCTTTAAAATCAAGAAAAATCTGGAGAAATCCTCCCTTGGGTAAATTAGCTCCATAAAGATTCAAAGTTTCAATCCTTTCAAAACAGTCACGAACTTTTCAAAAATTACATTTTAGTCACTAACTCGAAATGTCATATTTCCAAGCCTTATTTTGTAAAATTGATTCCACCACTCTCTTTTATATATTATAAGAGGATTTTTAGATTTTTTCCATATTTTTAATGCATCCTGAACTAGGCTTTCCCTAAAACCACCTTTTATATTCGAACCGAAATTAGACTGGTCCGGTTCAGACCCTAAACTTCCAAGCCCAAAATTGGGGTGTTACACTTCATGTTTCCCTAACCAATCTAGTCCTAAAACTAAATCAAACTCACATTTGGGTAATACATATAAATCACAGGGAAATGGTACATTTCAAATAGTTATTGGGTAGTCTCTACATATTAAATTGATTGGTAAGTTCCCCCTATTGGGTTTGAGACTACAAGACTTGTTTTCACCATTTCAGGTTTCAAGTTTAGCTCGTCTAACAAGTATGAACAAATAAAAGAGTGGATTGATCCTGAATCTATTAAAGCATAAACATGTTTAAGATTTAGTTCAACCGTACATGCAATGACATCAGAAGATTCTTCTTCTTCTTTGTCGCGAATATGATAGACACGAGCTGAAGCTCGGAATTCCTAGTGGGTCATAGCTTTCGAATGAGTAGTTCTTCCCCTCCTTTGATTTCCCGATTGAGCTTGTCTCGGATTCTTTTTTCGGCTAGAATGTACAGAGTTCGGATTGAGTGAATTTCTAGCAGGAGCTTGATCGGTTTTCTTTGGAGAGTCTCGGATGTAGGGGTTATCACCGCCACAAGTGAAACCAAGATTAGATTGCAATCGACACTGGCCGAAATGCTGCTTTTGACAGTGTTTGCAAGTTGGAACTTTCTCCACATTTCCAATGTTGTTGACTGAAACAACATGAACAACCATTTTACTCGTATATTGAGATTTCAGTGAGAAATTGCTTCGATCAACATGAGTGTAAGTAGAAGATGATTCTTGCTAATTTTTAGCTTTCTTCGACCACCGAGACTTATCATCACCCTTACGCTTCTTATCCACTCAATAACCGCTCTTCCTCTTTTCATCGGTTCTCATTATGGCTTCAGTAGCGATGGCCCGATTCACCAAAGTTTGGAAGCTCGTAATACCGAGGGCAGTAAACATCAGACTCAGTTCATCACTCACCCCGTCAATGAACATTCGACGTTTATCTTTTACAATTTTGATGTACTCCAAGCTATACTTGCAATATTTGCAAAAATCGGCTACATATTGTTCGATCGACCGATTAGCCTGCTTCAAGTATAGAAACTTCTTCTTGTTATCAACCAAGTACTGTTCGCTTATATACTTTTTTGAATTCAGTGACAAAGAATTCCCATGTCACAGATTCTTCCAGGGCAGTTAGAATTGTAGTTTCCCACCAACTGAGCACTTCGTTGGCTAGAAGTGCGACTACACATTTGAGTTTATGCTCATCGGAGCAATGGAGTTGCCTAGTCAGGATTTGATTTGTTCTTTCAAGCCAATGTTTGGATTCCTTTGGCTTCTCCTCATTTTTTTCGATGAATGTATAAGCTCGGTGTTGCACGAGCTTGTCGATCGGGGCTCGACTCGGGGCAGTAACAATAGGATCCGGTTGTTCATTTCTCATGTTCGTCAGAAGTTGATAGAACATCTCCTTCATACTAAGGAGACATTGTCTTTGAGGATTGTGAAGAGTTGAGTTATCTGAAGTTTGTTGATTTTGTTCAGGAGGTGGAGTCGGGTCTTGAGGTTCCATTCTTCTCGGGGGATCCGCTTGTCCCAGAAGATCAATTTTTCCCGGAGGATTAGTTCTCATCCTCACACTGCCATCCTCATTAGAGGATTCTCGGGGACTTCCATTGTTCCTAGCTACTCTCAATTCAGACATTCTATTAAGATTTAAACAAGATCGAGATTAGAGAAGCATAATCACAAGCAATTCGATATAAGACTCCTAGGTAGCATAATGTAAACCTATATGATGCTTGACAGATTCAAACAAGTTTTAAGACCTATAACCTAAAGATCTGATACCACTTTTATGCAACGCCCCTCACCCGAGTTAGGAGCGAAGGGCCTTACGGTTTTGCAAAACTGATTCAAAACTAATAACATATAACGTTCACAACCAATCATTCAAATAGATGGTCTAACAAAAAAACTTTTAACCTAACATTCATAACATTCATGTTTCTAACTTAAACATGTATGCACTTATAAATTCATGTTATCATTCAATTAACAAGCTTACAAAACAAATAACCATATAACAATCAAACAACATACAAGAACAACAAATCTAGATCAACCTATATCATGTTCAATCTAACATACTTTACATAGCATATTCGAATCCTTATACATATACATGTTACCATTAGAACATCAATCAAACAATCCTATGACATTCAAACAACATGTGAACATGTAATCAAACAACTCATCCTTGTACATCATACTAGAATATTCGAATTTGATCTAATAACACCTAAGATCATTCGAATCATACAAACAACATTTAGAATCATTTCTACTCCATTCTACCAAACATCTAGATGCATCATTCAATCCTATAACATCATGAACCATTTGAATCATTCAACTAATTCAAGAAGGATTCTAGATGCAATATCACCTAATCAACCAAGCATTCTTATCATGTTTAACATCAAACATTGGAATAGCAAATCACATAATAATCCATAGTATTTGCAAGCTTCATATCAAGCCTTAACCAAAAATTAATCACATTTATTCACATCAACACATAGCCATTAACACACACACACACACACACACACACACACACACACACACACACACACACACACACACACACACACACACATATATATCAAACATAATTGGTTCAACCATTACAAACCATAGAACTTAACTCTTAAGTTGACCAACTAAACATATATACACTGATCAAAATGCATGTGAAATAGCTCTAAATGCATATCCATGCCACCTTCTAGAAGTCTAAATAAAATATACCAAACCATACTTGTCTTTGGCTTGTGATATGCTCCCATATCAAAACATGAAAGCTTTGGAATCAGAATGACTTGTAGGTTTAGGAAGAAGGAAACATAAGAGTGATAAGTACGATATGTACTTAGTGAGGCAGTTCCTATAACTATTAATTCATTCTTTTAAATGTTTTATCTTGTTTAACCAAATTTATCTAGCTATTCTTAATACCATTTAAGAAACACCTAGCAAGTCTCAAACATGATCAAGTAACACTTAGCTAGTCTTAAGGATATCTTAACATCAAGTAAGCATGAATATACAACATATATAATGTCAACAAAATCATGTTATCATAAAACACAATCAAATAGACAAGTTTCAATCATTTAGATACATTGATTAACATAGTTCAAACATTCAAACACATTTCATATTCATTTACTTCATTCGAACATAATCATTAACCCTGATTATCATATACATTTCAAGCCAATTAGATTGACACATCAAACATATATCATTGATATTATCACATGTCTTATTCAAAGTGCTTTTAATGTTTGCCTTGGTAGATAGATGAACTAGGTAATCAAGTCTTATTAGGTACTAAGTACCAACATCAGAGGATGCACATAGCACCAAAAATGCAAAGAATACACAATGTATTAAGGTGTCTTATACACCATTAAATCACATATAACATGTACACATAGGATGCACCAAGCATCTAGATCATTAGGTGCCAATTACACCATATCAGAGAGTACACAACATACTGAATTTTTTAGAGGAGCTCTAGACTCTAAGGCATGACCTTCTACCTAAGACCAACTAACCAACCAAGGAATTTAAATGTCTTTTAATTTCAGCAAGCACATTCAAGTATATAGCAACCAAATTGCAAGATCATATAACATATTCACATCACAAATATACAAATTCTATTCAGGGTCATGGTTTAGTCAATTTCCGGCAAGTAGTTCTTATAATCTCAATCATGTATCATCCAAAAAAAGTAGCATAACATCAACTTTAATCTCATTTCATAACTCACATTTAGCCATCAAGTAAATAAAAACATATCAAGCATCAAACAAAGGCCACTAACTACTAACATGTAACATGCTTTCATATTTTCTTTTAATCATTCTTCCTTTAAGATTATTACCAAGTTCATATTAGATTCATTTCATGATTCAATGTAAAAATAAAATTTAAACATGAAATGATGGTTAGGACATTAGTCCTAACCCTAAGTATAACCACACTCACAATACTATGAATTAGTCTTGATCTTTGATCACAATGCCCTTGTTCTTTTTATTTGGCTTCCCAACGCTTGTTTCCTCCAAGGTTTCTTCAAACTCTTGGTCTTAACATTCATATACAAACATATATAAAAAATATTAGAAGCCATTTCAACCATATAATTTCATTTACACAAGTGCAAACACAAAATACTCAAAACTGTTTTTCCTACTAGCAGTTTGAGCACCTGTTACTAATCTGGGCATATCCTTTTACATACTCATCCAAAATTCAATTACTTTACCATTCTAGAAAGCTTATTCAAAAATATTTTCAATCATGTATGGTACATATTTTTCCCATTTCTCAGTCAGTACAATTTTGTATTTAAAAACAGGGCATTCTACAGGGGACTAAACTGCCAGATTATAAGTTAGGTCACTTTGATGCATATTTTCATCTAGATCCTTTAAGACTTTAAATCAGAATTTTAAACCTATGTTTACCCTGTTATCCCCTGTATTTTTAAGTCCTACATGGTTCCTAAACAAAGTAATATAGTTCTGATTTTTATCATGTTTCCAGATTAGTCCCATTTAAGCTCAATTCACCTATTAAGCATTCTAATCACTTTTAACATATAATTCAAGTCATTCAACCAATTCATGTTATGAACCATTCATACAACATTTCTCATGTTTCTAACATTATTTCCATAATTAAGTTTATAGCATTTCAATCCCCAAATTTCTCAATTTAGCCAAAACATTCCACTAACATTGTTTTAACTCTCTAGGTGACTAGTTTCATTGCAACTGTTTTCTTTCCAGCAACCTATGAACATTTTCACTAATCCAGCACTTATACCCTCTAAGAAATTTAATTTTCTACAACTTTTTCCTACTGAAAAGTTTCCAGATCAAATAAGAACCCATTCGAATTTCTAGATTTCTCAAAGACTATGCTAGTTCGAATATGGGCATATATACACAATCAACTAGGTTACTCTTTGAATTTCGATTCTATTTTCAATTCTAACTTAAACCCAACATACATATAAGATAAAACACTATATAAACTCATAAATTTCCAGAAATCTAACATAAACAACAATCAAAACAAAGCAAATTCAACAAGATGTATTCGGTTAGCAATAAGAACACTTGTTCTTCTTTCTAACATGCATGCACCTAGGTTTAATTTCCAGCCATCAATCCTTAAGTTTTTCTTCTTGTTTGTGTTTATTTTTCCAGAATCTTACTCTCTCAAACACTCTCTTGCTCAGTTGTGTATGTGGAGGGGAATGAAGGGAAAGACAATCAAAGTTGTCTAAACTTAGTGGGATGGCCGGGTGTCACGGTTCAATGACACGTGGGTTGGCTTAGGATAAAATTTGTCTACCCCTTTTTGGTGCCCTACATATGCCCCAACACTAAAAAACACTACAAAATTAAAATCTAAGCCCTAACCCTAAATTCTAAATCCTAAACCCTGCACCCTACCCTAAATTTTCTAAACCCTAACCACAACCCCTAACCTAAAACCCTAAACCCTAAAATTAATTTTAAGCGTGGGGGCATATGTAGGGGCACTGAAAAGGGGCAAAGGAATTTCATCCGGTTGGCTTAAACCATGTGATTCATTTTATTACTTCCACTAATCTCCCACTTACATTATATATATATTATGTAATTAAAATGATAATTTTCATCATATATTAACATATTAACATATTATCCTATTAACAATATTATAAGTTTATATTAATAGTTACACTATTAATTTCATTCATTCTAATCTTTTGTTCTTGTACACAATGTTTATACTTTTCTTGTTAATTAATTTAAGGTTTTCAACTAGGCTATGAATTGAGGTATTACAGCTTCCCATCTACAATGCACTAGTTCTTTTCATTTTTTCAGTTGGAATAATTCAAATATAACAACATACGAACCGACATTATCAAGCCCTTAACTCATGCACGTTCCCAATATATACATGTCTATTCGTTGTCAGTCTCGAATCTCCGTCATCCATTTCGATACGTCAGTAACAGTCTAGACTTTTCAATTTTTTCATTAGGTATTGGGTTCAACACTCAACAATATTCTGCTAAGTATGACATGGATGTTTCGATACTGGATGAAAGTTTCGATCCGCACTCAACCAACCCCAAAAAATGAAAGTTGTCCAATAAAGTTTTTCAGTTTAGAACAACATATGGGAAAATTTTCTTCTAATATAAATACTATAATAAGAAATTATTAGATGCATTCGGCTCACCACGTCATCCATGATCCATCCAATGAAATTCATCCATTTCAGCGTAACTTCCAAATGAAGATTCACATTGGAAAAAATGAGATGGAAAATTATTATTGGATGAGACCATGGATGATGTTGTGAGCTAGGCCCATCTAATAATTTTAAAATAAGGAGGAACAAGTCGGGCATCTTACTTTCTATTATAAATATAGTCGTTTTGGTCCTTCCTCTCATAACCTAATGAAGCGGTGTTATTTTCTTTCCCTTTTATTTTACGTCTCTACAACATTATATGTGTGGTTCTTGGTGTATCGATGGCAACTATGCATAGACTTCATTTTATAGATCATGGCACTGTGGTGTTAGTTCCTCAGTTTTTCGTGTCGACAGTGGGGTTTTTGGACAAGCGCAACATGAGCGACCGCACAGGGCCCCCAAGAGAGAGGAGCCCCGAAAATAGGGAACTTAAATTAAATTAAATATTTGTAAAAAGTTATAAAATTATATATATAATTATGTTTATATAAAAAAATTATCTAAAACTTAAAACATGCAAAAAGAATGATAATTTTGAAGTGAAAATATTTGATATTTAGATGTTTATAAGTCAATTTTTTGGTTCTCAAGATGACAATTTAATAATATTTTTTGTATTAAAATATTTTTTTTTGAAAAAACACTTATATCTCTTACTGATTATAAATTAAGAGTCATATTTTAATAAATCACACAGGGCCCCTAAAATCTTTGAACCGCCCCTGCGTGTCGACAAACAATGGTATTTAAAATTCTAGTAGCCCTTTGAAGGGATGAACACCGGCACATGGGGTATTTGAAAAAAAGCTCTCAACTTTAATCTGACTACTGTTGTTTGTTGGTGTTTAGAAGTACATCTGGAGGAGGTGGCCAATGAAATACGAATTGTCAAGTTTTTTATGTGTATTAGCATTTATGCCTTTTTCCTGTTTAAGTTAACAAAGTTTTACTACAACAATGATGGAATTTGTCTAAATAACAACAAGTTAGCGTACGACTAATAAACGTCAGGATGTCTCGCTAAAAATTATAAGAATAGTACTAAAGATTTAAGGATATATCTTTTGTTTGTAATGAAATTTTGATTGCCAAGTGGCGAAAGTTAATGAAGTTATGTTTATTTTTTGAAATTGTAATCAATTGCTTTTACAAAGGAATTTCAAAAGTACAACTTTACATTGTTAAGATGTAGCCGACCTTAAATATGGTGAAATTAGTAAGTTCATATTCCCAATTAATACATGATAAGGTAGACAACTAAATAAAAATCATAGTTTCCTTTGTATAGGTAATCTAATTGAACTTATTTTATATATAATATGAACTTGTTATGTGATATCACAAATGTAAGAAGTTTCCCTAATAATTTAAATTTACATTGGAAATAATAAGTATCTAAACCGCAATATAAAGTTTGCAAAGTTGAATTAATTTATGAGTCTTTAGTCTTTTCAGATTTAAAATTAAATTGAAACTCTTAAAGTCACATTGATTTGTCCAATAAAAAAGGTGCATGTTACCAATATATATATATATGCATCTTTTTTCTGTCAGTCTCGAATCTCCGTAACCCGTTTCGATACATCATCGACATTACTTTATCTTCTCAGTAGCTGCATTGGGTTACAACAATTTTCCGATAAGTTTGAAATAGAAGTTTCGATACTGGATGAAAGTATCAAATCTGAATGAAAGAAGCCAAAAATTTAAATTGTCCAATCAAGTTCTTCGGTTTTATACAATTGATAGGAAATCATTTTCTAATACGAGAAATACACGTTGTCCATCTTTTTTTTATTATAAATAGGAGTGAAGGCAAACAAAACCCCAACTATTGCTATCAATTGTAGTTGTTCAGATGCTCTTAGATTTTAAGAAAAAAATTCAATTGTAGCTATTTATGGCAACAAATGACGCATTTGAAAATTTCTTTTAGAAAGACATTATCCACATATTGTGGTTTGTTGGTATATGTTGTCGCATAACTTGCATTTGTATGATCACTACATGTAACACCTCCAAAAATTATGCCCAAATTGTAAACCTTAGATTTGTAAAATCCTACTTTTAAAATCCTTAATTATTAAAACTCTAATGATTTGCGAATTTAATTCAAAAATCCTAATTGAGTTTGAGGGTTAAGTTGAGAAAATTCAGATTTATAAGGCTTAATATAGAAATTAGGGGTCAATTTATAAATCATGGAAAGCTTAGATGCTAGTTTGCAATCCCTCATTAATTTTAATGGTTTTCCTTGTGAATTACCCAATAAATTGGACTTAACCCAGTTTTTTTAGAAATTGAATTCTACTTGGACTAGGCTGCATCAACTTTTATTTCAACTTAAATTTATTTTTTTACTATTATATTCATTCATAATTATAAACCTAATACATTTATTAAATTTGTAACCCCTCGACCCGACCTAGCCACTAGACCGAATCGAACATATTACACATGGAAAACTAAAAAGAAACCCGTTAAAGCTCCGCTCCGATTAGCAGCCCTAAACTTTTTTTTTAAATTAATCTTGTCTAAAATCCATATTTAAAACCCATGTGAGGAGACAAGCAGCGGAAAAGCAAACACGGACATGAACTAAGCAAAAATGGACATTAAAGGTTAACCTTTAGCAATTAACTTCAGGCCGTATTGATACCCTTCAAGGATGGTATCGATACGGCCTCTATGGTCAAGCTCCTAAAAGTCAACGACAAGGACCATATCGATACACCTAAGGCCTGTAGCAATACCCCAATTCCTTGTCAAAATTTCATATTTCCAATGATCAAAACTGGTATCGGTATGCCCCCGCGTATCGGTACGATATGCTTAAAATAGGGGACCGTATTGATACTGCCCTTGAGCGTATCGATACCCCATGCACAGAAAGACTATTTTCTGCAGTTTTAAGCACAAGGAAAATCAACACAAACACTCTAAGCAATCATTTTATCAACTCCAAATCACACATACAACCTAAGGCAACCATGCGCATTCATTTAAAACAAGATAAACAATGAACGAAACAAGATTCAACATGGCAAGGTTCATTTAAGGAAAACATTCAAACATAACATCCACAAAAAAGGTCAAAAACCAAACTAAGGCATACTTCAACATGTTAAGAGGCATTACAAGCCAAACATAACTAAACAAACTTGTCTAAAGCAAGAGACATAACAAACAAGCCCCTTTTAAACCAAAGGTTATATCCCATTGCTTAATACTATTTATTGAAGTCTAAAACCATACTTGAGCAAATCAATCCCCTTGGATTCTCCCTTGTTTGCCGAGTTGCTCCGTGGTCTAAGGGCTTGCATTGTTGGAAAAAGGAGCATAAGCATTTAAGCTTAGTCAGCGGTGGTCAAAATAGTAGCTAAACAATGTAGTTTTAAAACATAGTTTGCTTGAAACCAAAACTATTTCCAAACCATTTCTCCTCATGCATGAACACATATAAAAACGCATTTAACATCTCGTGCATTTACCGAATGCATCCACAAGCCATAAGCTTATCTCATGCTCAATCTCAACACGCAAGAAAATAACCAACTACATGCATAAGCTTAAATGGAAAAATAGCAATATAACACGTTTAACATGAGAATTTAGAGCACCATGGGTATATTGACACTCGTCACTTTTACTCGGATATGCGGATAGTTCTCAAAACCAACTAGACACTTCCGGTGGAATCTCACAACATCGTACTCACTCGTCTAGTAAAACATAGCTTCTGGTGGAATCTTACATCATCGTACTCCTTCTTAGTGGAATCTAGCATCACTAAGGCCACGCACGACTTTTACCTCGAGTGCACTCACATCCTATTGGTCGACCAACTATATCCGGTAATAAGATTTCACATTGTCAATAACCCACCAAACCAAACTTACCTTGTGTTCTCATGGTCACAACCATAATCAACATGGAATCAAATAAAGCAATCACATACATAACAAAATGATATTCAAGGCATCATGTACTATGAAAATTATTCAAATGCATAGTAGATATTATCGAAAAATAAGGACTAAAACGCATAAAATTTACTCTTGAGCTTAGATTGGCTTATCAAGCTCAATCTAAACTCCCCAAAACACATCCTTAACCAAGTTAAGGCTTAGAAAAAAGTTCCACTCACCAGTACAACCCAAACGATAGCCGAAACACCAATTTCAAGCCTCCGAACTACCCGGCCTCATTTTCAAAGAGACCAAACTTGTTTCCCCTATTTCTAACCAATTCAAAAATGTTGCATTAGACTCAATTCAAGCCCCCCAAACTTACAACAACACAAAAACTCAACATCTATCATCAAAACCAATCGATTCACACTCGAAGACACATGGAAACACCATAAAAACGACTTAAACCAACTAGCAACCAAAACCCAACAAATTTGCATCAAAAATACATATTTCAACATCCAAAACGCTTACCCAAGGTCTAGAAACCATCATCCCAAAGTTCTTCACAAGAACAATTCAAAAACCCAAATTTTCAACTCCAAAAACCCCTCATTTTTACAAGTTTCGGGTTTCCCATAACTAAGACACTATCCCAACGTTATTAGAAAATCAAAACAAGATTAAAACACCTTTTAAACATAGCATCAAACAACCCAAACAAAAATTCCTTCATTTTCCCCATTTTCTAACACAAAGCCTTTTTGGAAACAAATTTAAACAATGGATTTAAGGAATCTACAACACGTTTAAGGAAGAGAAAATCAAAACGAAAGAAGGATTATCTTGAAAACTTGCTTGGATGGAGTGGCTGAAGCAATGGAATAGTAAATATGGTGTTTGAGGAGAAATAATGTGAAAAGAGAGTTTAAAGAAGATGATGGTATTTTCAAAAACCCATTTTTAATTTTTTTAAATTCCAAAATTCCCCTTTTGCCCCCTTTTCATTAAAATTTTTTAGTGTTTATTAAAAATTGTTTTCCCCCAAATTAATTTAACCCGAACTGGTTTAACCAAACTCGATTATCTCACGGGCCTTAAACTCGGGCGTTACAACTCTCCCCCACTTAAGGAATTTCGTCCTCGAAATTTACTTGTCGGAAAAAGATACATAAACTGCTTCTTCATGTCATCCTTCCTCTCCCAAGTAGCTTCTTCCACACCCTCGATGTCTCCATAAAACCTTGACTAACTCAATGGTCCTCCCACGCAAAACTTTACTATCCGTAGCAAGAATCTCAATTGGTTCTTCATCATACGACAAATCTGGATTCAATTCATTCTCTTCCACTGGCATAACATGAGATGAATCAGATCTATACTTTTGAAGCATCGAAACATGGAACACATCATGAATCTTCTCAAGCTCGAATGGCAATCTCAACCTATATGCAACATGACCAATCCTCTCAACTATCTCATATGGACTAACGAATCTAGGACTCAACTTACCATTCCTACCAAATCTCATCACCTTCTTCCAAGGTTAGACTTTCAAGAATACTTTGTCTCCCACAACATATTCTATCTCTCTTCTTTTCAAATCGGCATAAGATTTATTTATGTCTAAAGTTGCCTTCAAGTGATCACAAATCAGTTTTACCTTCTCGGTAGTGCCCTTAAGCAAGTTTGGCATATGTATAAGCTCATGTCCGGCTTCGGCCCAACAAACAGGTGTTCTACATTTCCTACCATACAGAGCTTCATACGGTGTCCTCTGAATACTAGCCTGATAATTGTTATTGTACGCAAACTCTACTAACGATAGATGTTTTTTCCCATGAACCCTGAAAGTCGATGATGCAACACCTAAACATGTCCTCTAACACCTGAATAACTTTATCTGACTGGCCATCTGACTGTGGGTGATACGAAGTACTGAAGTTCAACCAAGTCCCCAAGGCGCGATGCAAACACTCCCAAAATCTAGCAGTAAATCTCGGATCTCTGTTTGACACAATAGACTTCAGTACACCATGTAGCCTCACAATCTTACTGATATACAACTCGGTCAACCTGTCTAAGGTGTAAGTAGTATGAATAGGTATGAAATGGACAGACTTAGTGAATCTGTCAACTATTACCCATACTGAATTCTTCTTCGAATGAGTTAATGACAAACCTGACAAAATCCACAGTAATTGTAAAGTGTCCACAAGTTCTATATTTCATGCACATTCCATCTCATATTATTGTTGTTTTTGAGTACATTTTAGGCATAATTAGGGCCATGCATTCCATTTAACAGTATTTCTTTACTTTGTCATGTTTTTCTAGATTATCTTTTATTTGGTAAAGAAAAGGCATTGTTTTAGTGTACTTTTGGTTTTAGGTACTGGAGGCTGAAAGAGGAAAAGAGGAGCTGAGGACGTGATGTTGAGGCAGCGAACTAAGGAGTTGTACTGATGCAGTTCCAGAAAGAGACATCAGTTGTCAAGTAGCTGCTACATCCCACCTTGCCGCCCAAGACAACAGACTATGGAGTTGGAGAACCGGAGTGCGATCTGTAGAGCAGAAAGCCTAGATTCTATCGATGACGTCCTCTCAATTTTGTAACGTCTGTAGCAGCGGGTAGAGCTACCGAAGAAGCATCTCGAGATTATTTGCGGAATAAGGTGACGTGATAAAGTCCACATTTCCACATTCAACTCAAAGAAGTCAGAGTTTAAAGTCACATTTAATGTAAAAATCTACTTTGAAGACTTCTACTTCAAGAAGGACTAGACCTAGCTAATACCTATATATACCCATTGTAATTCTAGTTCAAAATAACTTAGGTTTTCCTTAGGCATAGTTTAGGTTTTCTTGCTGCCGACATGTTCTAAATTTCTCTATGGGTTTGGGTTATGTTGTAATTAGTTGTGAGAATGGATGCTTAGGATTTCAAGCTTTTTTTGCAATTAAAATTACAAGGTTTACTTATTCCATGTTCTTCATAGTTTTTAATTAAGGTGAAAGATTAGTTGAATTCTATCCATTTGTTCGGTATCGCGAGAGTCAAACTCACAAAAGGAGTAAGTACGATTTCATCTATAGACGCTGCAATCATTCTGGCCTAGACATAGGTTAAGGGTTTATGGCGGCTAAAAGAGGACGAATAAACATTATTGTCTTTGCACAATTCACGTCGCGACTGGTATTATCTGCAGTGGGCATCAATAGAACTTTGACTTAGACATAAGCAGAGTCACTTTCGAAGCGTTCTGCCGAGCCTTGTAATTCTGCCGAGTTTGCCTATAACGCCCTGGTTTTGGGCCTAAATGTTTTAGACATCTGATTGGACCGGTCGGGGATGGTTCAAATTGTATTAGGTGGTTTAGGGAAATCAAGGATCGGAAAAGGATAAAAATATGGTAAAAAATGCTAAAATCCTCTAAAATCATGTTTGAAGAGGTTGGTCAAATCAATTTTACAAAAAGTGTTTCGAAAGTGGTACATTTTGGGTAGTGACCAAAATGTAAAGTTGTAAAACTATGGAAAATTACAATTTTCAAAAAGGAGTTAAAATCTTAGAATCTTAGGGAGCTATGGTGCAATTACTTCCTTAAATTGACACGTGTTTTAAAATGATTTTTAGATGATTAAAATAAAAAGGAATTTTATTTTATTAAAACGTTAAAGTAGTTTAATGAGAAGTTTTTCACGTAACTAACTTTCATTTCAGCAAAACTATTTTCTCAACTCTTTCAACAGATTTCTTTTCTCCCAAACACTCTCTTTTTGATTTCTAAATCATTTCCAAGGATTCTCTTCAACTTCTTCAAGTTTTGTGAAGGAAAAACTTGTCAAACTTTAAGGAAGGCAAGGATTAGAGGTAAATATCATTCTCAACCTTCAATCTAGGTTCTTTATTGAAATTCTCGAGATCTTTGACTTCTAATTGTAGTTTTTGGCTGAGTTTTTATTATAGTTTTAATTTGAGATCAAAATCTTGCAAAATTATGATTTAAATCTTGATTTTCGGAGTGGTATTGATGAGCTTTGTTTTGGATCGATTTTAATTGAGTTTTGAGTTTATTATTATGTTGAAAAAGGGTTTTGATAATATAGATCCAAAATCCTTGAGATCCTTGAGTTTTTGATGATTTTAGTTGGGTTTTTGTGGTGTTTTGATGGTGTTAAGCTTGTTGGAGGTATAAGAAAGGGTTTAGGTTGTAATTAGATGTGTTTTGATGTTTATTAATGGTTGAATGTGATGTATGTTGGCTGGGCTTGGTTTAGGAAGCAATCAATTGAGTTTTTGGTTGTTTCGAATTGGTAAATTGGTGTAGTTTTGGTGAGCAACGAGTTTGTGTTTAGTTGCTGGTGTTGAAATGCATTTTAATGCATTTGGATCTTTGTTTTGATGATAAAAATAGGGGATCTTGATCCGGAAGCAAGCGAAGCATTTTTGGAGGCTTCAGAAGGGTGATCTTCGCGTCAGCGAGCGAGGTTTTGGGTATCGGTGAGTGGAAATGGATTTTCCAGCTTTGTAACACTTTGAACGTGGTGTTGGGATCTTAGAGTAAGTTTGAAAAACTTAGCCAAGCTCAAGAGTAAGTAAATCGAAAGTCTCTCTCAGAATGTGCTATGTTTTGGATTGAAATGCACTTGAATTAAATGTGGTTTAATTGTTGTTTTAAAGCATGTCGTTGAGCATTGAGAAAGCTGGTTTTAATGCTATTTTATTAAGTATGCACTTGGTAGATGGTCCTTGGATTTATGAGATATTTGCATTTGAGTTTAAGCAAGTTTATGCTTGTTAAAATGACATTGTGATTTATGCTTGTAAAATAGTGAAATGATGACGTTAAATGATTATATTGGCAAGTGATGAAAATGGTTTTTGGTTACTTTAATCGGATATAGTTAGCCGGCTATAGGATTGGGTGCACCGTGAATAAAGTCGCCTTGGATGTTGAGGGGTTGTGATTGTGCCGTATACTCTATCCAAGTACCCTAACGATTGAGGCTAAGATCACAACGGTGGATGGTTTAATCCCGTGTGTGTGTCTTGTGGTTTGTGTCCCGTGCTCTCATTAGTGGAAGTATACAACTACTGATGAGTGGTGTTGAGGGTTTATGATTGTACCATTAAACTCCACCACAAGTGTCATAACGATTGATGGTCTAATCCCGTGTGTGAGCCTTGTGTAGACTGTAGTGTGTATGAAGCGTGTGGGACAACGCTTTGAGAATTGATCACTTGTGAGCCAATATAATGTTGTTGATTAATGATTTAAGCATGAGATGCTTGGGAATTATGCTAGAATGCATGTGATACTTTGTTTAAGCATGAGCAAAGGATTTTCTGTTATTTTGTTGATGCTGATGCTTTAAGAGCATGTTTTAAAGGAAGGCATATGTTGACAAATTATCATGTTTTGGTTTTACAAAATGAATTAATGAACGTTTAGTTTTAGCAATCCTCACTAAGCTTTATGCTTACGCTCATTTGTTTCATCAATACAGAGAATTGAGCATTAGAGGCAGCAAGAAAGCAAGGGGATTCCAAGTATCTTAGCTAAGCAATGTATGTGGTTTTACTTTAGTTTAATAAGAGGCAATGGGTAGGATTTCTACTCTTGGTTTTGTTGGTGATGTTAAACACCTTGAGCATGTTTGGTTTATGTTTTTGGACTTTTAAATGTCCTCTAATTGGTTTATGGTCTTGTTTATAGTGTTTTGACTATGCTATGACTTATTTTCTTAAGCATACTTGAGTAGTTAATATTTCACCATGATTTGATATGCTTGATGAGTATGTTATGCTATTTGTTGATGCTTATATGTATGGTAAGTTGATTATAGCATGTATATATGTTTTAAGCATGTTTAGATGTTGTTCAATGTGTTTAAATGGTTGTTGAATGTGCAAGTCTGGTATGCGTATCGATACTCGGGGAGGAGTATCGTTACACTAAGGTTAAAGTCAGGCTTGGTGGCTTAGGTGTACCGATACGAATTGCTCGCGTATCGATACGACTAGGCAAAAGTTTGAAGGCCGTATCGGTACAGGCTCAAGCGTATGGATACCCTTTTTCCAACTTTGGCTACTGCCATTTTGCGTATCGATACATGCTAAGGTGTATCAATACGGGTCGTTGAAATTAAGTTTAAAGAATCTTTTCATGTTTGGAAATGTTGCATTTTGACCTTAATGTTGTATGTTAAAATGGATGAGTTTGGATGATCCCTCGTTTGAGATGAAATTTGACCTATTGACATGTTACATGACTAAGTATGAATTGGTAACGCTAAAATCTGAAAAATCCATTTATTTTCTAGAAGTTACAATTTAGTCCCTAAAAGTCAAATGTATGCAATTGAACCCCTAATCGAACTCTGTTTGTTGTGCCGTTTTCGCCTAATCGCTTTGCTGATCATATATGGTAATAATGTACATCTAGAAAATATTTAAAAAAGAGTCGTTGATCGAGTTGACTATTACGAGTTGACTTCAGTTTTCCCCGTGTAATCTTCTTAGTTTGGGTCGGGCGTCTGGGCTGGGCTAAGGGGGTTACATTGCCGCCGAGACACATTTCCTTTCCCCTGCCGAGGCAGCAAGAGGGTCTCAGGAATGTATCTACCATCCACCGTCGAGGCAGCAGAGTTTGGCAGCGCAAAACGTCTTGTCCTATTCAATGCAATTTCACATTGAGCAGCAGCATAACCCTGCCCTCTTTATCAATCTGATCACTTCCTCTTCAATTACTTGTGATTTTATTTTATTTTCTTCCTCAACATCCAATTTAATTTTGCATTTACTTTTCTTGTGTAGGACTTACAACTCGAATCATGTTGTCCAATCCCTGTGGGAGATGATATCTTAATACTATAACTTGACAGGAGTGTGCACTTGCGCTGATAAATAAAGAACACCCAAATGCTCAGAAGTTTTTGGCGTCGTTGCCGGGTATTAGTAACAGCAAAATTCGTCTTTAATTTCTACACTTTTATTTCTTTACATTTGTTTTATTTCTATTTTTAATCGGAAAAAAATTACGGTTTCCTTTGCTAGTGTATGACCATAGCGAATCCAAAAGGAGAAATCCTTTATTACGGTGATATTGAACGAAGAGCAAGAGAGCTCAAGAAGGAAATCAGAGTAGTCCTAGTGAAAACTAAAGAGGAAAAAGAAAAAGAAAAGGTAAACATGGAGCAAGAAAACCCTGCGAACAATGTTGTGAACGGCAGGGATGGGCAGCAAAACTCGTCTCGTAGAGAACAACAAGATCCACCAAGGCAGCAACCCCCTCTTCCGCCCAAGCAGCCACTGTATGTTCGAACCACCGGGATTATCTGGAACATGACTTTAGAGGGTTCAATCCAAGAATGAAAAAACCTGAGATTAAGGCGGATCACTTTGACCTGAAGCCCGTTATGTTTAACATGATCAACACGTTGAGGCAGTTTGGAGGGACTGCCATAGAAGATACTCGATAGCACTTAAAAGGATTCCTGGACATCTGCAGAGCATTCAAAATACACGGGGTCCATCAAGACGTACTGAGGCTGAGATTATTTCCCTATTCACTTAGGGATAAGGCAAAACAGTGGTTAAACAACTAGTCAGCAAGATCGTTCAACACATGGACAGAGTTGTGTAAGGATTTTCTAGACTGCTTCAGCCCGTCTAAGGGCATAGACAGACTGAGAAACGGAATAACAACCTTTTGACAAGGGGATGATGAGCCGATGTATGAAGCATGGGAGCGGTACCAACAAATGCTGAACAACTGCCAGCTACATTGTTTTCGGCTTGGACACAGTTATCAATGTTCTACAACGGGGTGAACTACCCAACACGAATGATAATTGATGCCTCAGCCAATGGAATCATCCTCGATAGACCATCGGAGGAGGCACTGGGAATTATGAACCAAGCCCCTAAGAACGACTACAAGTATCCAACAACCAACCGAGGCGGCGTTCGGCGACCAACCACTATGAACGAGGTAGAAGCAATAGAATCTGTCAATGCCCACCTCGACAAGCTGACAGAGTTGGTCATGAGCATTGTGAAACCCGTTGGGAATGTCTACGAGGTCAAGGCTGTAGACCCGTTCTGTGATAAGAGTGGGGGCAACCATGATTCCTCTAAATGCACCGCATCTGCCAACTTTATGGGAGGATACGAGAGAAATAGCAGACCTGCCCAGAATACCTACAACCCAAGATGGAAGAACCATCCTAACTTCTCCTGGAGCAACCCAAAGACTACTGCAAACCCACAACAGCAACAGGGAGGCTACCAACGAAACATGTCCAGACAGTTGCCTCAACAGCAACAGAATACAAAAACTTATTCCTTAGAATCTACCCTGCATACTTTCATATCCCATACTAATGATTTTATTTCTAATATGAATAAATTTATTGACAAAAATAAATCTTTCATGGACAGGATGGAAAGAAGGATGAACAACCAAGAGGCAGCGATAAAAAATCTGGAGATCCAGTTCGGAAGGTTTGCTCAGGTTATCAATACTAGATCAATGGGTGGATTACTTAGTGACACTGAAATCATGAAAGGTTAATCTCATGAGTAGTGCAAAGCTATAACAACCAGAAGTGGGATAACACTACAAGACCCATCCATGCCTACTACAAGAGAAACAACACCTGCCGAACTAGTTCAAGCCGTCGAGCAACCTGCCGCGACAGCACCAGAAAAAAGCAACAAGGAACCATAACAAGAACCGACAGATGACAGCACGAATGAACATCCAGATTCTAGACCAGTTACCTCCTCCCAGGATAGGATGCCCCTCAAAGCAAAATTTTCCGTCTTAGTACCTCCACCACCATTTCCACAAAGATTGAAAAAGCAGAAACAAGATATGTAGTATAAAAACTTATTAGACGTTCTAAAGCAAGTCAAAATCAATCTTCCACTGGTAGAGTTGATCGAACAGATGGCCAACTATGCCAAGTTCTTAAAAGATATGGTATCTAAGAGAACAAGTATTGGGGAATTTGAAATAGTGGCAGTAACAAAAGGATGCATGGCCATGCTGCACAACAAGGCACCACCCAAACAGAAAAATTCAGGCAACTTCATAATTCCTTGCAAAATAGGCAGCAACCACTCCGTACGAGCCCTATGTGACTTAAGGGAGAGCATCAACATAATGCTCAAATTCATCTTCCAGAAACTAGGAATAGGAGACGCCCGCCCAACAACAGTAATGCTTCAGCTGGCTGACAGAACATAAGTACAGCCGGAAGGAAAATTTGAGGACATCCTGATGAACATGGACAAATTTATTTTCCCTGTCGATTTCCTGGTACAAGACTGTGAAGCAGATGAAAAGGCACCAATAATCCTGAGGTGACCATTCCTTGTTACGTCAGACCACTGATTAATGTTGAAAAAGGTGAACTTACGATGAGGGTAAATGATCAACAAGTAAAATTGAATGTCTTCCAAACCATGAGGTAGGGTGATGATCCAGAAGAATTCCAGCTAATGGTAATCATCTTGGAGTTCAACTTTGTAGCCAACAGACCCTGCCTAGAGCAAGACTGCCCGGGCAAAAACCTCAACAGCTGTCTCGGCAGCCATTTAGAATCCTGCCCAGAAGATGAGCAACGCAGAGAGTGGACATAACAGGAATTGGAGGAATACGAAAAAGCATATTGGATTGAAAACATGCCAGATAAGTACTTCGAACCACTGAATTACACAGAAAATAGGGGGAAATGTTTAAACCATCTATCGAACAACCTTCCACTCTTGAATTAAAAGCCTTACATGCACAACTTAATTATGTTTTCTTGGGACCTGATGATACACTGCCAGTATAAATTTCCTCAAAGTTGAAGCCTACACAGGAACATCAACTGACAGCACTACCGCGGCAGCATAAGAATGCAATAGGTTGGACCATTGCATATATAAAGGGACTAAGCTCGGCCATTTGCATGCACAAAATCCAGCTCGAGTAGGACCAAAAGCCAATTGTAGATGCCCATATGAGATTAAACAATACCATGAGAGAAGTTATCAAAAAGGAGATCATCAAATGGTTAGATGTTGGTATCATATATCCTATCTCGAACAGCGAATGGGTAAGCTCGGTAGAATGTGTACCAAAGAAAGGTGGCATAACTATGGTAAGCAATGACAATAACGAGTTAATACCAACCAGAACAATAATTGGTTGGAGAATATGCATGGATTACCGCAAGTTAAATAAAGCAACAAAAAAATATCATTTTCCATTACCTTTTATTGATCAAATGCTTGATTGCCTTGCTGGAAAACCCTTCTATTGTTTTTTGGATGGATATTCAGGTTATAACTAGATCGCCATCGCACCGGAGGACCAAGCCAAAACAACATTCACCTGCCCATATGGCATTTATGCTTTTCGAAGAATGTCATTCGGATTATGCAACGCCCGTGTCACATTCCAGCGATGCATGATGGCTATTTTCTCGAACATGATAGAAGACTTCATGGAAATATTTATGGTTGACTTCTCTGTCTTTGGCTGAAGCTTCGACAGTTTCCTTGGCAACCTTGAAAAAGTACTCACTAGATGCGAGGAAACAGACATGGTACTTAATTGGGAAAAATGCCATTTATGGTCGATGAAGGCATAGTCCTGGGGCATAAATTTCCGCATAGGGAATAGAGGTAGACAAAGACAAGATCGAAGTAATTGCCAACTTGCCACCACCGACCGCTGTCAAGGGCATTCGTAGTTTTTGGGACACGCAGGTTTTTATCGTAGATTCATTCAGAACTTTTCCAAAATTTCTAAACCGTTGTGTACTTTGCTGGAACATGACAAACCATTCAACTTCGATGAGGCATGCCATGGGACATTCAAAATCTTAAAGGAAAAGCTAGTGACAACACTTGTGGTAGTTCCCCCTGATTGGAGTCAACCCTTTGCACTAATGAATGATGCTAGTGATACTGTCGTCGGCGTTGCCCTAGGACAACGCATAGACAAAATCTTCCATGTAATCTACTACGCCAGGAAAATATTAAATCCTGCCCAAACCAACTACACCACTGTAGAGAAAGAGTTACTGGCAGTAGTGTCCGCCTTCAATAAGTTTCGGCCCTAACTTATTGGTACAAAGGTGTTAGTCCACACAGATCATTCTGCCTTGAGGTAGCTGCTCGCAAAGAAGGATGCAAAGCCTCGCCTGATCCGTTGGATCTTGCTGCTGCAAGAGTTTGACCTGCAAATTCGGGACATGAAGGGCACTAAAAATCAAGTGGCGGACCATCTCTCTCGGCTTGAGAATAGACAAGAAAAGACTTCCAACAGCGAAATTTAGGATACATCCCCTAATGAATAGTTGCTACTAGCCTCAACTCTGGTAGCTGCCCTGAAAGTTGAAGGCATCTCACTTGCCGCCCACGAAGAGGTCGCGACAGCAACATCGACAGACACACCATGGTACGCAGATATTGTGAATTATTTAGTATCTGGTGTTTTACCCTATGAACTTAACATTCAAGGAAAGAAACGATTCCAACATGATGCTAAGCATTGTTTTTGGGACGGGCCTTTCTTGTTTAAAATTTGTGCATATATTGTGTCCCAGAGGATGAACAACAAGCCATACTATCACAGTGCAACCAGCACCATATGAAGGCCATTTTGGAGGGTAGCGCACGACAACAAAAGTACTCCAATCAGGTTTCTTTTGTCCGACATTGTATAAAGACGCCCAAGCATTCTACAAACAGTGTGACAGCTGCCAAAGAACATGCAACATATCTAGAAGGAACGAAATGCCCCTACAAACCATCTTTGAGGTTGAGTTATTCAATATTTGCGGAATATATTTTATGGGACCATTCCCATCTTTTTGTGGTAATATGTACATCCCTCTAGCAGTGGACTATGTTTCCAAGTGGCTAGAAGCTATTGCCACCCCCACAATGATGCAAAGACCGTCCACAGATTCTTACGAAAGAACATATTCACAAGGTTCAGAGTTCCAAGAGCAATCATTAGTGACGAGGGCACCCATTTCGATAACAAGCTCATTGCCAAGGCACACCAAAAAAGTTGGTGTCAAGCACAAGATTTCTGCGGCATATCATCCGCAAACAAATGGGCAGGCAGAGATTTCGAACAGAGAGGTCAATACCATCTTGGAGAAAGTTGTAAACCTAAGTAGGAAAGATCGGTCGTTGAAATTGGACGATGCTCTTTGGGTATACAAAACGCCACTCGGAACTTGCCCATGTCGTCTAGTATACGGAAAGGCCTGCCACCTCCCTATCGAAATAGAATACAAGGCGTATTGGGCAGTCAAGGTAATGAACATGGACTGGAAATAGGCTGGCAAAAAGAGACTACTGAATCTGATAGAAATTGAGGAATTCCGACGGGAGGCATACGAGAAAGCAAAGTTGTACAATGAAAAAGTCAAAAAAAAATGCACGACAGCAAGATTCAACAGCGGCAGTTCTTGCCCGGGCAACAAGTGCTGTTGTTCAATTCCCGCTTCAAGCTGTTCCCTGGGAAGTTAAAATCCAGATGGTAAGGACCATTTGAAGTAGTCCAAGCCTTCCCACATGGTGCCGTGACAGTAAAACCAGTAAATGGGGGCAGAATTCAAAGTTAAAGGGCGGCGATTAAAGCACTATACATGAGATTTTGTTCTGAAAGAACATGAAATATTCACATTGGGGAACGTCCATCCCAATGTGACATAATTTTATCTTTCCATATCCTTACCGCTTTAGTAGGAGTAGATTTTTAGGACTATATTTTATCTTTTTTTCTTTACTATTTATTCCCGTCTCACAATTAATTATGCAAGTCCAAACCTTGAAGAAAAAAGACCGCTAAGAACAGAAAAGTATAGTAATGCTAAGCCCGCTGCGGTAACCTGCATTTAACAGCTGAAAACTCCTCGAAATCCTATACACCATCTAACTAAGCCTAAGTCTTCTTCCCTTTTTCTTGTATTTATTTTTCTTTTTATTTTCTTTTCTCTTTTTTCCATTGAGGTCAATGTGCATCTCGAGTTTGGGGGGGGATAGCTCTCGCATCTTTTTGTCTAGGCATACTTAGTAGCATATAGGTTGCATTGTACTTGCCTTAATGTTAATCGAAACATAAAAATTTGTTATATAACTTGTGCCAATGATAGTTAGCCGATTACATATTTTCGCACCAATAATAAATTGAACATAATATGGGAAAAGCATGCAAAATGACTTAGGATTTTTTTATTTGCCAAAACTGTCAATCACTTCTGTCAATCACTCTTATACACCATCTGACTAAGCCTAAGTCTTCTTCCTTTTTTCTTGTATTTATTTTTCTTTTTATTTTATTTTCTCTTTTGTCCATTGAGGTCAATGCCCATCTCGAGTTTGGGGGGGGGGATAGCTCTCGCATCTTTTTGTCTAGGCATACTTAGTAGCATATAGGTTGCATTGTACTTGCCTTAATGTTAATCGAAACATAAAAAATTGTTATATAAGTTGTGCCTATGATAGTTAGCCGATTACTTATTTTCTCACCAATAATAAATTGAACATAATATGGGAAAAGCATGAAAAATGACTTAGGATTTTTTTATTTGCCAAAACTGTCAATCACTTCTGTTACTTGCTGAATTTGCTAGAATATCTAATGAACACTGCCTGCTTTGTTTTTAGAATTCTTTGCAAAGTTCTAACAATGGTTGCAGGTAGCCACCGAGGCAGAAAGTATAAATAGAAAAATACAACACTACCACGGCAACCAAAAGAAAAATGAAGAAACATTGATGTTTTACCCTAGAGGTGCCCGCATCAGGCTCTAGGAAGAATCGTGTGCGAGGACACTCTGCTGCTATCAAAGTCCATGAATCTAAAAATTTTGAAGTGATGGAAAAATTAGCATGAGTGAATGAAAGTCTTCACGGGATGACTCTACTCCATAGGTTCGGGGTTTTGTAGTTTGCTCCTATCTTAATTTCAGACCTAGAAGAGTAGTTGTGATAAGTTGAAGCTCTCATTGCCATGATTAAATATTGTGCTTAACTATGATGTCTCAGCAGCAACATTATATATCATAACAACATCTTTGTTCATCTAGTTATTCTGCATATTCAACATGTACACAAACATGCACACTGCACTGACATTAGAAATTAATTCTGAGTTATGTTCATGCCAAGTTCCCTTCACTAATCTAATATAGGTGCCTCAGCCTTGAGGTACGAAATAAAGTTGAAAAAAGGTTTTTCTTTCCGGTTAATATAAGGGCAAGTATGTTGAGTGGATCGCAAGATCAAAATTGACCAAGAGGGGGGGTGAATTGGAAATTTAAAGGTTTGTGGTGGAAATTTGCAAATTAAAAATTGATGGACAAGAGATTTAGAGTGGTTCAAGTTCCAAATGAACTCTACATCCACTACCTTAGTTTCACTAAGGATTTGCAACAATTCCACTAAATTGCTCTTCCCCTTTTCTAGGACAAGGAGGCAACCCTTTACAATTTCGGTTGATTTTTCTACCCAAATATCAACCCAATCCTCACACAATTGAACAAAGAAATTTGAAGGCTAATAAGGTATCTCTCAATACAAATGATAGCCCCAATACAAGCACTCAACCCAATTTGACAAAGTATGAATGAAGATTACAAATTGGGATTTCTAGACAAATATGAAATTTGGTACAATTGCTTGGATTTGATGAATAAGTGTTTGCTTGAAGATCAATAGTTGTTGCTGTAGCTTTTGGATGTGTCTTTTATACCTCCTCATTGATTTCTAGCCGTTTGGGTGGTTGGGAACATAAATGGAGCCGTTGGAACCCTCTCTTACCACCATTAATGCACTTCTGCAGCTACCGGTATCGGTACGCGGGAAGGGGTATCGGTACCTGTCTCAGAAAAAAAGAGCCGTTGTGTGCATTTAATAAGGGGTATCGATACGCACGTAAGCGTATCGGTATGAGGTATCGAAACGGCAAGGGTCGTATCGATACTATTTTCTGAACTTAGCTCACTGTTCGCAACCGTATCGGTACGAGGGTTTGGCGTATCGATACGGGTCAATGAACTTTTAAAGTTTGATTACCATCCAACTGACACCAACGGTCATATTTTTTAAACCGACTTATATTTAAAAATTATAAAGCCCGTATCGATACGAGGGTTAGCCATATCGGTACGATATTCAAACTCTTTGAATTTTAACACAGGGGCATATCGATACGAGGGTTTAGGGTATCGATACGGGTTCCGACAGTAACCAAGTTTGGTAAAATGGTATCGATACGCTTGGTGCTGTATCGATACGCCTGGACGATTTTCAATGGTTTTGTCTTGGAACACTTAGAAAATATTTTGAGTTTGAGTTTTATAAATCAGTTTTAAAGTGTTGGTGTTTTTAAAACTTATTAAGGGACTTATAAAAACAATTTTAAGTTTTACAAAATGATCCTTAAAGAGTTAATTATATCAAAATCAAACCTAGGTTTTACAAAGTATGTTTAGGTTGCATTACTTGAGGACAAGCAATAGTTCGAATTTGGGGGTGTGTAAAGTGTCCACAAGTTCTATATTTCATTCACATTCCATCTCATATTATTGATGCTTTTAGTACATTTTAGGCATAATTAGGACCATGCATTGCATTTTACAATATTTCTTTACTTTGCCATGTTACTCTAGATTATCTTTTATTTGGTAAAGAAAAGGCAATTGTTGAGTGCATAAATGTTCTATATTTTAACCCTCGTTTACCTATATTATTGATGCACTCAAGCATGTTTAGTTGCATTTTAGGATAGAATTTGCATAAACATCACATATGGATAATTTTGCACAGATGTTGTTGATTTCGGTCAATTTTTGCACGTACATGTCGTGGCAGCATCTAAGGCAGTAGAGGACAGAAGATAACTACAGAGCTGGAGTGAAAGGTTCAAGAAAACTACCTCAAACATCACTATCGAGACCATTGCCGTGACAGAAGTGGCGACAGTGAAGACAACAAAGATGGAAAATATGAAGTGAAGTTCGACTGATAGAGAATTTCATGCCTGACTTTTGTAGACCACTTGCATTATTTTTGGAGTTTAGAAGCACAAAGAAGGTCTTGCCAAAAGTTTGAGGATAAAAGTCAAAGCAAGAAGATAGGGCGAATTAAAAGAAGTCTACTCAGAGATTTAGTATTTAAATAAATTGTACTTTAATTCAAACTAGTATTCTTGGCCATTAAGAAAGCTTACATCCAAGGCCTATATATATACTTGTATTTCAACCTAGAGAGGAATAACCTAGTTCCTAGATGTCTTCCATCATAAACCCTAGCTTTTTCTCTTCTCCATCATGTTCTAAAATTTCCCCAGGGATAAGGGTTGATCTTGTAAAGTAGTTGTAAGGGTCAAATTGTTTCTTAGGATTCTATGTTCAATCAATAAAACTTCAAGTTTATTTACTCTGATTTTAATATCTCATAAGAGTATCGGGAGAGCATTGTGAGGTTATCTATTTACTTAAATTACGAGAGTTAAGTATACGAAAGGAGTAAATACAAGTTTTCCAGTTTATGGTTAAACTATCTTGGCCTAAGGATAGGTACAAGGTTAAGTGACTAAAGAATAATTCACAAACATCGGTGTTCATCTTTCGATTCACGCCGGGAGGTATCATCCAAGACTTGTTCATCGACAGAACTTGGACCTAGGGATAGGAGAAGTCACAACATGGGTTCTTGCCAAACTTGAAGTAAAAGAGTTATTGTTCGCTGCCGCGACAGCAACAGACCGTTGTCGCGATAGGCTCGACGACATACGCAACAGAAGTCCTCTGAATAGTGCAACACCTGCACTAGTGAACAAATTAATACCAGCATGCTTTCTCAATACGAGTTCTTCATCTATTTTATTTTATCTTCAAGATTTCTTCAAACCCCTTATTAAATTTATCTATTTTCTTGTGCAGAACTTTAAAGTTAGAAGTATTTCCAGTCCCTGTGGAGATGATATCCGATACTTCGTATCACTATATTACTTGCGCCGTGTATACTTGCACTCAATTGCAATAGCCTTATTTACACGCAACAAGTTTTTGGCACCGAGGCTGGGGACTGGCAACATACCTTTACCTTTAATTACTGCACCTTTTATTTTGATTTCTATTATGTTTCTAGTTTTTATTTTTCCATGTGCTTTTCACAAGGTTTTCTTCTCTTGCTTATGCGCAGATCGAGACGTGGTACCAATCATGAATACGAACTAGATCCGGAAATCGATCGAATGTACCATCTCAGGAACCAAGCCCGACTCTTGATAGAAAGAAACTGTTATCTCGAGGTAAGACTTGAAGCAATGGAGAACGAAGGAAAATGAGATGGAGCAAATAACAACAAAAATAACAACCCCAGGGTTGATGTTAATCCTCCTGCTTATGCTCAAGACAACCGTCAACCTTCTGCTGCACCAGTAGCATGACAGATATGCCGAGAATATATGGACAATGATCAAGTTGAACTGCAAACTACACTGCCAGACATGGAAGCTGAACACTTTGAACTAAAACATGTGATGTTAAGCATGATAAATTCAGCCGGACAATTTGGTGGTTCTGCTACAGAGGATGGACGTGTACATTTGAAAACCTTTCAGGAGATCTGTGGGTCATTTAGACAACCAAGAAAAAGCTCAGAAGTGCTGAGACTCCGACTATTTCCCCATTAATTGAGGGATAGAGCAAAAACCTGGTGGAATAAGTTAACGTCGGGTTCAATAAGAACTTGGGCAGATCTTTGCCGCGAATTCCTTTCTCGTTTTAATCCTTCTCTTTTAACTGAAAGATTACGTAACAAAATTGCTACTTTTCAATAGGAAGATGATGAACCAATGCATGAGGCATGGGACCTTTTAGCAACTCTCTTACGAAACTGCCCGATGCACGGATTCCCTGTATGGAACCATGTCGTCAAATTCTACAATGCTGCCAATACACCCACTCGAATGAGGATAGATTCGGAAGCTAATGGTTTGTTACTAGATAAAGAGCCAGAAGATGCAATGCTTGTGTTGAAAAGGTTGGCAAAGAACGATGAACAGTTCGCCACGGAACGAAGAGGAGGAAGACGAGGCGTATCCGTCAAGGAACACAAATCCGACAACGCGGTGAGAACCCAATTAGCTTACATCACCAAGGTAGTTGAAAACCTGCAACGGAAGAACGAATCTAAGGCAATTTTTACTACCGAGGATATGTGTGAAACTTGTAGTGGAAACCACATTACAGAGGAGTATCCCCTACAACTGGAAATAAGAATGTGTGTTGGAAACTTCAACAAGAATAGAAGCTACGACTCCAACAACTACAACCCAAATTAGAGGAAGAACCCTAAATTCTCTTGAAGTAACCCAGAAAATGCTCTAAATCCTCTTCTCCAGAATAATAAAAACCAAGGAATTCCCAGAATAATGTCACGACAGCAACCACAACAGCAGCCGACATCATTCACAAGTACATTAGAACAGACCCTAACAGCTTTCATGTCCCAAATTGGAGCATATATGGCCAACATGGATAAAACAAAGATGAGAATGACAAACCATGAGGCCACCTTGAAGTCTCTAGAGACACAAATGGGTCAGGTAGCCCAGTTCATCAACACCAGACAAAATGGAGGATTCCCTAGTGATATTGAGGTCACTAGAAAACCCACACGAGCAGTGTAAAGCTATAACAACGAGAAGTGGGAAACATCTACAAGGGCCGAAAATTAAAGAGACACCTAGTAAGGAACCGGCCCTACAGACACCTTCCGATAACACTGCCCTGGCAGACTTGAAACAACTTGATGTCGCCACCCCTGCCACGATAGCAGAAGAATTGGAGGAGACGACAAAAGAAGTTGAAGAATGTGAGCCTCTTTAGATCTAAATTCCATGTGAAGGACGTCTCAAAGATTGCCCTCCTCCACCTCCTTATCCACAACGATTGAAAAAATAGAAACATAAGTACCAGCTTATGAGGATTTATGCTGTTTTTAAGCAAGTACATATCAATATTCCGTTGTTAGAGGCCATTAAGCAGATGCATGGTTATGCAAAGTTACCTAAAGATGCAATGTCCAGGAGATCCATACTTGGGGAGTTTGAAATTGTAGTCATGACAGAGGGTTGCATGGAAATCCTACATAACCGTACACCCCCAAAAAAGAAGGATCCTGAGAGTTTCATTATACCATGCATAATCAGTGATCAGTATGCGGGTAAGGGACTTTGTGATCTTGGAGATAGTATTAATCTAATGCCCAAATATGTTTTTCAGAAATTAGGTATTGGACAAGAAATACCCACAACAGTCATGTTGCAATTGGAAGACCACTCTTACGTATAGCCGAAAGAAAAAATTGAAGACATTTTGGTAAGAGTGGATAAATTTATATTTCATGATGACTTCCTTGTTCTAGATTGTGAAGTAGACAAGAATGAACCGATCATCCTAGGGCGACCCTTCCTATCCACATGCAGAACAGTGATCGATGTAGAGAAAGGAGAACTGACTACGAGAGTCAATGACCAACAGATAAAACTAAATGTTTTCCAGGCCATGAAACAAGCTGATGTATAGGAAGAATATAAGTCAATAGTAGAGGTAATTGTAGACCAACCCTACATCAGATCAAGCTATCACGACATACAAATTGGTCACTGTCGCCACAGCCACCAAGAAGACTACCACGACAGCACTGGTGACAGCAACCCCTCGGACAATGACACCTCTGACATTGAAGGTCCTGAGGAGGTAAATTGGATAGGCATGCGTCCAGGTAAGTTCTTTGAACCTTTGAACTATACCTGTAACGAACATATGATTCAAAAGCCTTCCATAGATCAGCCACCTGCTATAGATCTTAAACCCATGCTAGGGGAGCTTAAATATGTTTTTCTTGGTCTCAATGATATGTTGCCCATAATCATCTCTTCTAAGTTGATGCAGGAACAGGAACAACAACTGATCGGTATGCTACAGCAGCATAAGAAGGCAATTGTATAGACCATTGTCGATATCCAGAACATCAGTCCGGCAATTTGCATGCATAAAATCCTCTTGGAGGATGATCATTAGCCAACGATAGATGCCTAGAGACGATTAAACGGAGCTATGCGAGAAGTGGTGCAAAAGGAAATTATCAAATGGCTTGACGCTGGAATTATTTATGCCATCTCGGATAGCAAGCGGGTGAGCCCTATGAAATGCATACCCAAGAAGGGAGGAATAATTGTCGTAACCAACAAGGATAATTAGTTAATCCCAACTAGGATTGTGACCGGTTGGAGGGTTTGTATGGACTACCATAAGCTTAATAAAGCTACCCGGAAGGATCATTTCCCCTTACCTTTTATTGACCATTTGCTAGATAGGTTAGCGGGAAAACCTTACCATTGTTTCCTTGATGGTTATTTAGGTTATAACTAAATAGTCATTGCACCAGAGGATCAGGAGAAGACAACCTTCAAATACCCCTATGAACATACGCTTTTAGGAGAATTCCATTTGGACTGTGTAATGCACCATCAACTTTTCAGCGGTGTATGATGGCAATATTCTCTGACATAGTGGGAGGTTTTCTTGGAGATCTTCATGGATGACTTTTCTGTCTTTTGAGATAGCTTTCAACAACTGCCTAGGCAATTTGAAGAAAGTACTTGAAAGATGTGAAGAAGCAAATCTTGTATTGAACTAGGAAAAATGCCATTTTTTGGTAGATGAGGGCATAGTGTTGGGACACAAAGTCTCCTGTCGTGACATAGAAGTGGACAGAGCCAAAATCGAAGTCGTCGAAAAACTACCACCACCCACCACAATCAAGGGCATTAGGAGTTTCTTAGGACACACGGATTTTTATCGTAGGTTTATTGCTAATTTTTCTAAGATTACTAAACCTTTGTGTCTTTTGTTGGAACAGAATAAGACCTTTGACTTTAATGCAGAATGTACTAAAGGCATTCAAGACACTAAAAGAGAAGCTGGTAACAGCCCGAATAGTACAGCCACCAGACTTCAGTTTATTGTTCGAAATAATTTGTGATGTCAATGACTATGTTGTGGGGGCAACACTAGGGCAGCGGAAGAAGAAACTCTTCCACGTAATATACTATGCCAGCTAGACCTTAAACGATGCCTAGATTAATTACACCACAATAGAGAAGGAGTTGCTAGATGTGGTATTCACCTTTGACAAGTTCAGACCATACATACTTGGAACAAAAGTGGTGGTTCACACGGATCATTCAGCAATAAAATACATATTCACCAAAAAGGATGCACAACCACGATTGATACGTTGGATTCTGTTGCTGCAAGAGTTTTATATAGAAATCAAAGACAAAAAGGGAACAGAAAACCAAGTAGCTGGTCACTTGTCAAGACTGGAGATGGGAAAGGATCAAGATAAAAATATGGTTAACATACATGAGACTTTCCCTAATAAACAGTTATTCACTGCCATGGAAGTACACACAAGTGCTGCCACGACAGCCACGACGACAGGTAAGTCTTCTGAAATTGCTTGGTATGCCGGCATAGTAAACTACCTCGTTAGTGGTTTATTACCTCCTAAACTTAACTATCAAGCAAGGAAGAGGTTCCAAAATGATGCAAAACATTATTATCGGAACGAACCTCTTCTATTCAAACATTGTGCAGATCAGATCATTAAGAGATGCATATCAAAGGAAGAACGGGAAGAAGTACTCCACCACTGCCATGATGCTCCTTATGAAAGACACTTTAGAGGAAACAAAACTGCTGCCAAGGTTCTGCAGTCCAGTTTATTTTGGCCTATACTGTTCAAATATGCACAAGCCTTTACAAGCGTTGTGACAAGTGCCAAAGGACAGGAAACATCTCTAGAAGGCATGAGATGCTCATGCGTAACATTCTCAAAGTCGAAATTTTCGATGTTTGGGGGGTCGACTTCATGGGACCATTCCCAGCCTCTTGTGGGAACTTCTATATATTGTTGGCAGTAGATTATGTGTCCAAGTGGGTAGAAGCCATCGCTACACAAAAGAATGATGCCAAAATCGTTCAATTTTTTTACACACACATTTTCACCAGGTTTGGCATCCTAAGGGCAATCATTAGTGATGAGGGTAAGCATTTCGACAATAGGGTGATTGATAATGCATTGAAAAAGTATGGAGTGAAACACAGAATCGCAACAACATATCAACCTCAAACCAATGGGTAGACCGAGATCTCCAATAGAGAAGTAAAGAACATTCTGGAAAAGATGGTTAAAACACCATTGGAATGATGCATTATGGGCTTATAGGACTGCCTTTAAAACACTATTGGGAATCTCACCCTACCGATTCATCTATGGAAAAACTTGCCACCTACCTGTTGAGATAGAACATAAAGCATATTGGGTTATTAAGATAGTTAACATGGAACGGGACAAAGCAGGGCAGAAAAGGCTTTTGGATTTAAACGAAATTGAAGAAATTCGAGTCATGGCCTACGGCAACACCAAAATATATAAGGACAAAACCAAGAAGTGGCACGAAAGAAAACTTCTTCCACGATAGTTCACACCAGGCCAAAAGGTGTTGTTGTTCAACTCCAGGTTGAAGCTCTTCCCAGGAAAGCTAAAGTCTAAATGGTCTAGACCCTTTTCTGGTAGTTCAGGTTTTTCCCCATGGTGCCATCACAATAAGATCTATCCAGGACGGGCACTAGTTCAAAGTCAATGGACAGAGACTCAAGCACTATCAGGGGACTGAAGCCCCAAGAGAACAACAAATGGTTACTTTAGGAGATACCCCTCAAGGCATCCCTAATTTAACTTAATTTATTTTTATTTTATTTATTTTATTTTTATTGCTTTAGGAAGAATGAATTTAATATTAATTTATTTTAGTAGAGCCAACAACGCCCCCGAATCGAAGAGTGTGTCAAGATCCAGGGCAAGAGGTTGACACAACAAAATCTATACAACCTGATGGAGCTCAAGGCAGCCACACCAATGGCATACATTGACCCTTCTGCCACGACAGAGCCCACGACAGAGCCCGACTCAACAGAACCTGCCACAACAGAGCCTGCCCAGACTGAACCTGACAGTCCAGAAAGCATTCCCTCCAGCCAAATCATTCACCTGCTACAAAGAATGGAGGCACAACAGCAAGGATACATGAAGTATATGAGGGACTTCCACACTACAACGGTAAATTTTATTAAAGTTGAACTTAATTTTCCCAACATGCAGTTCCCTCCTTTTCCAGAAAACCTTGTTTCTACCCCATCATCTGCCAACTCTCCCAAGACGGCCACACCGACAGCTGCTTCTGCCTCGCCATTTTCCATGGCAGGACCCGACGGCAGAAGGTCTGCATCAGCCCAGGTTACTTCTCTAGGAGCCAAGAGGAAGGAACCACTGCCAGAAATCGATCCAAAATACTTTGAAGGTTTCTCCTCCTCTTTCAGTCTTGCAAGATGATTCAGACTCTAAACCTTCTGTCGTCCGCCAAATAGCGAAGGACTTCCCTCCTATGAAGAAAAAGAAGCTTGACATCGATGTAGAGGGACCCTGCCACGATAGTGGAGACGATAAAAAAAGAAGCAGCAAAAGTGACAGTGAGCTTGAGATTCTGGACGCCGACAACTCGAGAGGCAAAGAAGAAGGCAACCTTATCCTCCCCAACCACAAAGCCAGCCTCAGCTACAAAAGTAACTGCCCGCCGACAGCTCCGCATAGACAACAGCAGTGACGACAGCAATGTTGGCACTTCAACTTAAGTTTTTTCACTCTTTCTGTCGTCTGTGTGTCTATTTGCTATTTGTGATGTTTTTTTATATTTCTGTTTGTCATGCATTGAGGACAATGCAACCTTCGAGTTTTGGGGTAGACAGTCCTCTTATTATTAATGAACTTATCATAATGTGTTTTATAACTATTTATTTTTGTGTCTATAAAAAATATTGGCTTAAGTTTTTGAACTTCTTTTATCTGTTGCGGTATTCACTGTCGTGACAGTAACTTTAGAGTGTTTTAGGAAGTATTTAGAGCCTTACTATAGTTTTGAACTCTCAAAACACTTTTGTGACTTATATGTTGTTAAGACTCTATTAGTAAACTTAGAATAAGAAGTTTAGCCACTTGAGTTAGAAAGAAAACTTAGACTTAGTTTACTCCTAGAGGTGCCTAACACTGGCTCTAGGAAAATAAACTAGAGGTGCCCGAAACCGGCTCTTGTAGAAATAGAAAAACTTTAGAAGAAACTATAGGTGCCCGAAATTGGCTCTAGTTAGGATTTATTTTTGAAGTAAAGGGTGAACGGTGGTCAATCCATGTTGACTTTACCCCTTAGACCGTATAAATACTTACACACCAGTATCGGTACAGGTTGACTTTTCCTTTCAGACTGTATCGATACGAAAACACCAGTATCGATATGGGTTGACTTCCTTTGACTTTGACTTTTGACCTGTTTCGATATGCTATGAACTCGTATCGAAACGATCGATTCTAGTGACAAAATGTTTCGAAGCAGCTATATTTACTGGTTTTTACTGGTTTAGGTTCAATTATGCATACCTGTATCGATACGACATGACCCGTATCGATACGACATGACTTGTAATGACAGATTTTTACTGGTTTTTATTCGATTTGACCTACCGAGCGATGTCCAAATGCAATGAAACTTTACACTCAATATTTCATTATTATAATCTACTAGCCTGCCAAATTTCATTATCATACGAATATGTTTACTATGTTTTTACCTTTATAAGCCAAGTATGCATGTTTAAGCCATTTTAAGCCAAACAAAAGGGCCATTTAGAGCCATCAACCATTTTTTAACATAGGCATCACACAAACATATCAAAATGGGCATAAACAACTAGTTCAACTTATTTTCCACCTTCCTATGAGTTCATAAGTCAAAATACATTACTTTGGGGCCTGTAGTGACTTGTCTTGCCTTGACTATCCGTTCTTCAACACACGATCTTTCAACCTACAATGCATGAGATGAGACACGTTAGGCACATATTGCCTAGTGAGGTAGTCATAAAAAATATGAACAACAATATATCAAGTATCTATATACATGCACTCATGCTCATCAATGTCAATATTATGCAACAATATATAATGTTTAACATATTCATTTCATCATTAATCCTTGGATTGAATCAAGATAGTGGATACGTGAATTCCTACGCCTCGCCAAATCAATGAATGGTCTAGTCCTTCTGCCTCGCCAATATGACTAATATCAATACAAATCCCTCCGCCTCGCCAAATCAATAGAGGTCATAGCCTTAGAACCGTAGTCCACCCGTACACTGAGCTTATGAATTCTATGGCATGCCAATTGTATCCAATGTCCATTCAAATCCAAGGTTTCGATGTTCATACTCATATTCAATATTCAATGAGATTTCCAATAACCAATGATTTCAACATTATCAAAAACAAACATGTCTCATGATCAATGTTTCATGGTTCAATGTCAATATCAATATTCGATGGTTTCTTTGCAATGTTTCAATAACAATAACTATATCAATGACAATGCTCAATGAAGATTTCAATAACTATGTTCGATATTCAACGACAAACTTACCGACACTTACCAAGGTGTCTATTTAACAATCTGATGTAACTCTCTTGATATTAATGTTAGCTAAATGATCAAAGACAATAATAATAGATTTGGGAAGGCTTTTCGCATAATCCCAAGACTCCGACTACACCCACTTTGACACTCCAAAGTTTTCAAGGCTCTCGGATAACAATCTCCTTGTTCCTAGCTTTGGATGGAGACGATGGATGCTCTTTATCAACTTCTGGAGCTAGGAAATCCAACGATATTAGGATCGATATTACGATATCAAAATCAATACAACGATATCAAAATCGATATCCAAATTCAATATAAACATCAACGATGAATTATTCATGGATAGCTAAAACCCTAACTTTAGATTAAGCTTGACACATCCATGGAATCCAATGATTGTTTGAGGATTAGCAATGATTTGATAGCTATAGGGTGAAGAAATTCAAAGCTTGAAACTTCCTACAATGGTGGTGCTTGCTTGTTGGTGGGAGGAAAAAGATGAAGATGATGAGAAGTGCTTGGTTATTATTCAATCGGGTAAGCTTATTCTTTTAACTTTCTATAGTTTTTATTTAGTATAAGTTTCCTTCCAATGAAGGAAACTCTCTAGACATTCCCACGTATGGGAATTTTGATGATAAAGGGGCTAATCGCAAGATTAGTCCCTTGATTCTTAAGGCTTTGCAGTTTTGACTCCCTACTCTCAATTTTCCACAAATTAGCCACTATACTATTTTCGATACTATTCAATAGAATCCAATATCAAAGATTTAACTCAATTAGAGTCCAATATCAATGATTAGCTAGCCAATACCATCTTTAGACTTTATCGATGCAAAATTTCTGATCTTCAGAACCCAATTTCGATTAGACTGGATTTTTGGGTGTTACAATCCCTGCGTTAACCATGGGTGAATAACAATCGATCATACGCTCCTCTTAGCCATTGAAATTCGCAACTTATTCCTAAGTCGGAATAGTTTTCACCAACATTTGTTTGTATGAAAACCATTTTCATTTGTTTTCTTGAATCTAACTCTCTCGATATTAGATAAATGGATGAATTTGTTGCGTGTAAAAGTGTCTCTCGCAATGTAGTGCAAGTGTACACGACGCAAGTAGTAAAGTGATATGTAAGTATCGGATATCGTCTCCACAGGGACTGGCTAATAGCTTTAACCTGGAATTACTGCACGAAGGGGAAAATAAATAGTTTAAATGTTTGTCACGAGATAAAAGAGAATACTGAAAATAAAATAGTAAAGAATTCAGGATAGAGAGAATGGGTCGGTATTGAATTGCTCAATAGTGTAGGTGTTGCAAAGTCTAGGAATCTCTGTTCTGTCGTTGTGCATGTCGCGGCAGCACCTGTCGCGGCAACAGTCTGTTGTTTGTCGCGGCAGCGATCACACAACTATGTACTTCAAGCTTGGCAAGAATCCCTGCTGTGCCTTGGCCTATCCCTAGGTCCAAGACTGTCGATGAACACGTCTTTGATGATACCTCCCAGCATGAATCGAAAGATGAACACTGATGTTGTTGAATTCTTCCTTAGCCACTTAACCTCGTTCTATCCCTAGGTCCGAGATAGTTCAACCATAAACTAAGAACACGTACTTATTCCTTTCGTAAATTTAACTATCTCGATATTAAGTAAATGTGTAATCTCACAATGCTCACCCGATACTCTTGCAAGATGTTGGAAACCAAATAAGCAAACTTGAAGTCTATTTTATTAAACAGAAAAATTCCTAAAACAAATGCAATCCTTGCAACTACTTTACAAATCAACCCTTAGCCCTAGGGGAAGTTTAAAACATGATGAGAAGGGGGAAACGACTAGGGTTTGGGAAGAAGGCTAGAGAGTAAGATATCCTTCCCTAGGTCGAGTTACATGCCTTTATATAGGCCTTGGGTTCAAGTTTTCTAATATGGAAAGAATACAAGTTTAAACTAAAGTACAACTCTATTAAAGACTAAATCTTCAAAGCATATATCTTCAATTCGTCCTTCCTTCTTGCTTGGAGTTTGTTCCTTGAACTTTGGGCTTGGCCTTCATTCTGATCTAGGGCTTGGAAAAATATAAGGGTACTCCACGACAGACCGGCTTAATTTTCTCTTTCTGTCGAGGCCCAATTCACTTCTTCTCATCAACATTGCTGTCGTCCTTGGCTGCCACAGCAACGGCCATGGCAGCATCATCCTTCTTGTCTGCAGTCCAGTTCCAGCTCTGCTTCTTCACTGCCCAGCGTCTTCTTCTCCACTGCCCTCATCTGCTACAGCAGCTACCTGCAAAAGCAACCAATTTCAGTAGAAACTGTGCCATTTGATATAATTGTGATGTATAAATGAAATCTAACCTAAATGCAATGAATTATGCTTGAATGCACCTGAAATATGGGTTAAATAGGGGATAAAATATAGAACTTTTACACACTCAACACACCCTCAAACTCATGTTTTTGCTTGCCCTCAAGCAATTCAAACCTAAAAAAGAAATAAATTTTTTTGTTTGGCTTAAAGTAGTGAACTTTTCCTTACCTACCATTCATTCCCTATTGTGAGCAACACCTTGTTGGATAATTCGGGATTCATCCGGAAGCTTGCCATAATTCTCGTGTAATGTGTGCATGCCAAGACTCCTTTAGTTTACTAGAATAGATGAGCTTCTAACTTGAATTTTTATGCCAATTTTCATCTTTTTTGAGGAAATTCTTAAGCTCATTTAGTTTTTATGCAGACTCGATTCTATTTTATCAAGCTTAAGTTTGACTAGGGACGGTTTTGAGCACCTCTAGCTAACTTTCTAGAGCCGGTTTTGGGCACCTCTAGGTGTATTGAGTCTATTTTTCTTAACTTCTTTTCCTAGAGCTAGTGTTAGGCACCTCTAGGGGCAACTCAAGTGTTAAGCTTTCTATTCTAGTTTACTAGTAGAGTTCTAGACAGTATAAAAGTCACAAATGGTGTTTAAGATTTAGAACTATAGTAAGGCTCTAAACTGCTCCTAAAACTATACTAAAGGCACTGCCACGACAGAGGCTGTCACGGAAGGTAAGTTCAGTTCAAAGACTTAAGCCAAATTTGCAACAAATTTTTTTTAGCAAAAATTAACTAAGTAAAAGACAGAATTTTTAAACTTAAAAAGACTTCATTTAATTGAGGGATGCCACCCCAAACTCGAGGGTTGCATTGCCCTCAATGCACATGACATAAATGAAAAAAAGAAAAAGAAAAGCAACATCACAAAATATAACAAAAGGCAGACAACAATATAGGATAAGAAAGTTAAATTTTCAAGTGTTGTCGTTGCCGCTACTGCTGCTGCTGCTGCTGAGTTGAATCTGCCGACGAGCAGTGACTTTCCTTGTTGGTGCTGGAAGATGGATGGGAGAGGCAGAAGTGTTCTTGGTCTTGGCTTCCCGTGAAGGTTGGATGCGGGTAGGGGGATATGGGGTGGTTTCTCCACTACTTGAACCTCCTCGGAGCTGCTACTGCTCCTGCTACCGTTGCTGCTGCTACTGCTGCTGTCAGATTTTTCTTTATCGACTGGTTCAACTCCGAGGCCTGTTTTCTGTCGTTTCTCCGGGTTGAACTCCTTGGACAAGTTCCTCTTGACAGAGGGATCGTCATCGGAGGCCGCCCAAATTTTAGAGGAGGAGAAGCCAACAATATACTTATCAAGGTCGGACATAGGCTCATTTCTCTAGGCTCCCCAGGTAGATGTGTCGGCTGTGCGACTGCCGCCTGCAGCTGTTGTGGCAGGGGTCGAAGTGGACGCGGCAGATGGCATTTTTGGTGTGGCAGTAGGGGTAGGGGTATGAGCAGGGTGGGGGCAGCAAAATAATGGTTGGGGAAAGCAGGGAACAGTACATCAGGGAAATTCAGAGAGGTGTGGATGAAATGTACTGTGGCGATGGTGAAGTCTCGAATGAAACTCAGGAGGCCCAGCTGTCGTTCTTCTATTTTCTGCAGGGCACCAAGGATTTGAGTTGAGGTGTCTGCCGGAGGAGCTGCTGCGGTGGGCTGCTTGGGTTCTGTGGCGGCAGGCTCGGTTTGGGTGGGCTCTGTTGGCTCACCTGCCGTGGTACTAGGGTAAAAGGATGACAGTGGCGTTGCAGCTTTGAGTTACATCAGGCTGAGGATGTTCCTATCTGTCCAGCCTTTTCCTCGAACTCGTAAATCCTCGGCAGCTTCCGGTACATTGTTGCCGCGGCAGAAGACAGTAATGAGTTAAGGGTAGAAGAGTGGTCCTGACGGCCGATATGCACAATCCAATATTCCCTCCCGAATGTATCTGCCAACGTTAATTGGCCTCTCATTTAAAATAGAATGGATGAGGGCTAACCTTGGTTGGTCGACTGTTGTGTTGTGCGAGGAGAGCATAATCCGCTTCTTGATAAATGCATTCCAAAGTTTTGCCTCCGGAGTGAGTTGAACTCGTTTTACCATCCTTGGATGTTTAGGATCGATATTCCACTCGGTAATCTCGTCTGTAAGTTCTGCCATCACAGCATCATAATCTGCCGACTCCAAGCTTTCTATAAATCGTTGATGGCCATCTTCCTTTCTCCTAACATAGAACCCATAGAGTGTGTTGATGTATTCGAGCTCAAAAGGTACATCTTTTCCTTGGACCGTAACTGCTGTCGCCTCCTTGTTGTCAATGGCAACATAAAATTCCCATACGAGGGTCACGTTCATTTTCTCTGGCTGCTCGGAAAATATATGCCACTACAGGGCTCTGATTTTGCGAGCTATGAATGGTTGCAGCTCAAGGTTCTCCATTCTAGAGGTGTAAATGAAGCCTTTCTCCTCCCACATATCTCGGATCTGGAAGGAGCTGGGAGTGGATGCTACTGTGGCAGATCCTGAGGCAGCGCTTCGGCGAGTATTTCCGGTACTCATGTTGCACGGATTGTGGAAAGAAAATGAAAGCATGTAAAATTCTATAGGAAGCAAGTAGAGAGAGTAAAAGTGAGTGAAAAATGAATAGTAAAACGGGGTTTATATAGGTTGGGAGTTTGCTACCCGTCAGAGCTGTAACGGCAGGCGCGAATAACAGGGCAAGCTGTTACGTGGTTTCTGACGCGTCTGTCACGCGTTTCCATGTCTGCTGCGCGTCTGTTACGCATTTGCGTGTCTTCTACGACAGCGTGTTGACAGGCTGGATTTTCCGCGTCTGTCGCGGCAGCTGTAACAGCAGGTTCCAAAGTTGGGCTTTTTGGGCTGATGGAAAGATGGTGGGCTGAATTCACTTCTCCTTTTCTCCTTGTCTCCTTTATTTCCTGAAAATAATAAAAATAAAAAGTTTAGTTCCTAAAAATAAAATAATTCTAATTACCTAATATATATATATAAATAATAATAATAAAAATAAAATTAGGTTAAATTAAGGATGCCAGGAGGGGCATCTCCTAAAGTAACCACTTCCTGCATTCTTGGGGCTTCAGTCCCCTCATAATGCTTCAATCTTTGTCCGTTGACTTTAAATTGGTGCTCGTCTGTTAAAGATCTTATTGTAATAGCACTATGGGGAAAAACTTGCACCACTTGGAATGGGCCAGACCACCTGGATTTCAGCTTTCCTGGGAAGAGTTTCAACCTAGAATTGAACAACAACACAAGCTGCCCTGGGCAGAACTGTCGTGGCATCAACTTTTTGTCATGCCACTTATTTGTCTTGTCCTTGTAAATCCTTGCGTTGTCATAGGCCATTGCTCGAATTTCATCTATCTCGTTCAAATCAAGTAGCCTTTTCTTTCTTGCCTTCTCCAAGTCCATATTCACTGCCTTGATGGCCCAGTATGCTCTGTGCTCAATCTCAACAGGTAGATGGCATGTTTTCCCATAAATCAGTCGGTAGGGTGACATTCTCAATAGAGTTTTGAATGTTGTTCTATATGCCCATAATGCATCATTGAGGTGTAGAGACCAGTCCTTCCGAGTTGGCTTAACCATCTTTTCAAGAATGTTCTTAACCTTTTTGTTGGATATTTCAGCATGTCCATTGGTCTGAGGGTGGTATGCTGTTGCGATCCGATGTTTGACACCATATTTTTTTAAGGCAGCAGCTATAACCCTATTGTCAAAATGCCTCCCTTCATCACTGATGATCGCCTTGGGGATGCCAAACCTGGAAAATATGTTTTTATGCAAAAACCTCTGAACTGTCTTGGCATCATTTTTATGAGTAGTGATCGCTTCAACCCATTTGGACACGTAGTCCACTGCCAGGAGGATATATAAGTTCCTACATGAAGTTGGGAATGGTCCCATAAAATCAATCCCCCAAACGTCGAAGATCTCGAGTTCTAGAATGTTTTGCAGTGGCATCTCATGTCTCCTTGAGATGTTTCTAGTCCGTTGACATTTGTCACAATTTTTGTAGAATGTTTGGGCATCCTTGAACAGTGACGACCAATAAAATCCCGACTGCAAAACCTTGGCAGCAGTTTTGTTACCACCTAAATGTCCTCCATATTGTGAAGCATGGCAGTGATGAAGCACAACTTCTTGTTCATCATGTTGTACACATCTCCTGATAACCTGATCGGCACAATATTTGAAAAGAAGAGGTTCGTCCCAATAATAATGCTTAACATCATTTTGGAACCTCTTCCTAGCTTGATAGTTAAGGTCAGGAGGAGTTATTCCGCTAACTAAATAATTAACGAAATCAGCATACCAGGGGAGTTCAGAAAACTTACCTGCTGCCATGGTTGTCGCGGCAGTGCTTGTGGCAGCGAACAGTTGCTCGTCAGGGAAGCTCTCCAGTATTTGTGTCTCATCTGTGGGGAGACTCTTTCCCTTCTCTAGTCTTGACAAGTGATCTGCAACTTGGTTCTCTGTCCACTTTTTGTCCTTGATCTCAAGGTCGAACTCTTGCAGTAGCAGAATCCAACGTATCAATCTAGGCTTTGCATTCTTTTTGGCGAACAGATACTTTAATGCAGAATGGTATGTGTGGACAATGACCTTCGCTCCAAGTATATATAAACGATACTTGTCAATCGAGAACACCACAACTAACAGTTCCTTCTCTGTTGTGGTGTAGTTTACTTAGGCGTCGTTCAGTGTTTTGCTGGCATAGTATATAACATGAAAGAGCTTGTCTTTCCTCTGCCCATGTGCTGCCCCGACAGCATAGTCACTAGCATCACACATGATCTCAAATGGTAGTTTCCAATATGGTGGTTGTACTATTGGGGCTGTTACTAGCTTTTCTTTCAGAACCTTGAATGCCTCAGTACATTTAGCGTTGAAGTCGAAGGGACGGTTCTGCTCCAGAAGATGGCATAAGGGTTTGGTGATCTTCGAAAAGTTTGCGATAAACCTCCGATAAAAACCAGCATGTCCTAAGAAACTCCTGATTCCCTTGACTGCGGTGGGTGGCGGCAGCTTTTCAATTACCTCGATCTTAGCTCTGTCGACTTCTCTGCTGCGACAGCTTACTTTATGGCCCAAGACTATCCCTTCATCCACCATGAAGTGACATTTCTCCCAGTTCAACACCAAGTTTGCTTTCTCACATCTCTCGAGCACTTTCTATAGGTTGCCAAGGCAGCTTTCAAAATTGTCTCCAAAGATAGAGAAATCATCCATGAATATCTCCAGGAAATCTTCCACCATATCGGAGAATATTGCCACCATACACCTTTGAAAGGTTGATGGTGCATTGCAAAGTCCAAATGGCATCCTCCGAAAAGCGTAAGTACCCTATGGGCAAGTGAATGTCGTCTTCTCTTGATCTTCCGGTGCGATGACTATTTGATTATAACCTGAGTACCCATCAAGAAAACAATAGTAAGGCTTTCCCGCTAATCTATCAAATATTTGACCAATAAAGGGCGGGGGAAAGTGGTCCTTCCGGGTAGCTTTGTTAAGCTTCCGGTAGTCCATACAAACCCTCCAACCAGTCACAGTCCTGGTTGGGATTAACTCGTTTTCTTCGTTGGTTACCACGATTATTCCTCCTTTCTTAGGAACGCACTGTATCGTGCTCACCCACTTGCTATCCGAGATGGCATAGATTATTCCAGCATCTAGCCATTTTATGATCTCTTTACGCACCACCTCTCGCATAGCATTGTTTAGACGTCTCTGTGCATCAATGGTCGGCTTATGATCATCCTCTAAGAGGATTTTATGCATGCATAGTGCCGGACTGATGCCTTGGATATCAGCTATCGTCCATCCAATAGCCTTTTTGTGCTGCTGCAACATCCATATCTGTTGTTGTTCTTGTTCCTGCATCAACTTGGAAGAGATGATTACGGGCAATGTATCATTTAAACCAAGGAAAACAGATTTATGCTGCCCTGGCAAGGGCTTAAGATCTAGAACATGTGGCTCTACAGTTGATGTCTTTTGGACTATATGTTCATCCGAGGTATAGTTTAAGGGCTCGAATAACTTACCTAGACGTTTGCCTATCCAGTTTACCTTCTCTTGATCTTCGGTATCAGATATGTCAGATTCTGAGGAGCTGTTGTCGTCATCACTGCCGTGACAGCCTTCTAAATGGATGCTGGGGCAGTGGCCAATTTTGATGTCGTGGCAGCCCAACTTGATGCAGGGTTGGTCAAGGATAACTTCAGTGATATCCTTGCATTCTTCTTCTGCATCAGCATGTTTTATTACTTGGAGAACATTCAGCTTGATCTCTTGATCGTTTACTCTCATAGTGAGTTCTCCTTTTTCCACATCAATCAGTGATCTTCCTGTGGCTAAGAAGGGTCGCCCCAGGAAGATTGGTGCATTCTCATCTGCTTCACAATCTAAGACAAGAAAGTTAGGAGGGAAAATAAATTTATCCACTCTTACCAGAATATCTTCAATTTTCCCTTCTGGATGAACGTAAGAGCGGTCTGCCAGCTGCAGTACTACTGTTGTGGGCTGAGCTTTTCCAATACCTAATTTCTGAAAAACATATTTGGGCATTAAATTTATACTAGCACCAAGATCACAAAGTGCCTTACCCACAAATTTATCTATGATTATGCATGGTATGATGAAGCTCTCATGATCCTTCTTCTTCTGGGGTGGATGCTTGTATAGAATACTCATGCATCCCTCTATCATTTTAACCGTTTCAAATTCCCCAAGTCTGGATTTCTACGACATGGCATCCTTGAGAAATTTGGCATAACCAGGCATCTCCTTTATAGCATCTAACAACGGAATGTTGATGTGGACCTGCTTAAAAATATCATAGATCTTCTTAAGCTGGGATTCCTGTTTCAATTTCTGTAACCGCTGAGGAAAAGGAGGTGGAGGACGATAATCAGCAATACGTCCTTCCCACTGCATTCAGATCTGAGAAGTTTTAGGTTCTTCATCTTTCTCCTCTGTCCATTCTACTGTCGTGACAGGTTCATCGGCAGCAGGTTGTTTGTCGTCTACTGGGGCAACATTCTCGGCAATCGACTCCAAGGCTGGTTCCTTAACTGATTCAGCTTCCTTCTCTGGCCCTGGTAATTTCTTCCCACTCCTTGTCGTGATGGCTTTACTCTTCTCATGTGTGGGTTATCTAGCGTTTTCAGTATCGCTAGGCAATCCTCCATTCTGCCTCGGTTTAATATGTTGGGAAACCTGACCCATCTATGTCTCCAATGATTTCAGAGTAGCTTCATGGTTGGTCATCCGCATCTCTGATTTATCCATGAATGACTCAGTTTTCTTGACAAAATGATTCATGTTCTCAATGTAAGTTCCTGTTTGAGACATAAACGTAGCCAAGGTCTGCTCCAATATACTAGTCATTGCAGCTGGTGGCTGTTGTTGCTGCTGTTGCGGTTGCTGCGGAGTCAGTAATCTAGGTCCCCCCTGATTTTGAGTGTTCTGTGCTTGAGGATTCATGGCATTATTAGGGTTGCTCCAAGAGAACTTGGGATCCTTTCTCCAGTTGGGATTGTAGTTGTTGGAATTGTAGTTCTGTTTATTGTAGTTCCCAACATACATCCCTTCTTCTAACTGTAGTGGACAATCTTCCGAACTGTGATTCCCATCGCAAGTTTCGTATACCTCTTCAGTAGAGTAGGCAGGTTGTAAATCTTCTTTCAAGAGCTTTTTCATTGCCTTAGTGAGATATGCCACCTGTGTTTTTAGAGAACTGTCGGCCTCATAATCTTTCACAGCTAGTATTTGTTTACCCCCTCTTTTTGCTGTAGGAAACGGTTCCTCGTTATTCGCCAGATTTTTCATTACCGTCATTGCGTCTTTTGGATCTTTGTCCAATATCAATCCATTCGCTGCTGAATCAATTCTCATACGAGTCTGTAAGTTGGCAGCATTATAAAATTTAGTTACCTGGTTCCAAACGGGGAATCCATGCATAGGGCAGTTTCTCAGAAGAGTGGTAAATCTGTCCCATGCCTCGTGCATCGGCTCGTCATCTTCCTGTTGAAAAGTAGCAATTTCGTTACGTAATCGCTCAGATAAATGTGAAGGATTAAAACGAGACAAAAAATCACGAGTTAAATCTGCCCAAGTTCGTATTGAACCCGACGTTAGTTTATTCCACCAAGTTTTCGCCATGTCCCTCAATTAATGAGGAAATAACCGAAGCCTCAGTATCTCCGGATTAACTCCTGGTAGTCTAAACGAACCACAGATTTCCTGGAACATTTTCAGATGCTCCCTAGCATCCTCTGTAGCAGCACCACTAAATTGGTCAGCGTTGTTAATCATGCTGAACATAACAGGTTTGAGCTCAAAATTGTCAACTTCTACGTCTGGCAGAGTTGTTTCTAGTTCCACATGATCATTGAGCATGTAGTCTAAGCATGACCGGCATGCGGCAGCGATAGGAGGATCGGCAGGTTGTTCGTTCCTTCCATCTTCGCCAGGATCTTAAGCATATTGGGGATTCCTTTGGTTGTTCATGGCTCTAACTGTTCTTCAAGGTATTCGTTTCTGGCTAACACGAAGCGAAGTCGGTTCCTAAGATTGTACGAGCGTTCGATTTCAGGGTCTAGTGGATACTCAGGTTCCTCTCCTCGTTTCGATCTGTGCATAAATAGAAAACCTTGTGAAAAGCACAAGTTGAACAATCCAAGTAAAACAAAACGGAAAAATAAAAGAAGTGCAGTAAAAGGTAGGGTAAAGATATGTTGCCAGTCCCCGGCAACGGCGCCAAAAACTTGTTGCGTGTAAAAGTGTCTATCGCAATGTAGTGCAAGTGTACACGACACAAGTAGTAAAGTGATACGTAAGTATCGGATATTGTCTCCACAGGGACTTGGCTAATAGCTTTAACCTGGAATTACTGCACGAAGGGAAAAGAAATAGTTTAAATGTTTGTCACGAGATAATAGAGAATACTAAAAATAAAAGAGTAAAGAATTCAGGATAGAGAGAATGGGCCAGTATTGAATTGCTCAGTAGTGTAGGTGTTGCAAAGTCTAGGAATCTCTATTCTGTCGTTGCGCCTGTCGCAGAAGCGGTCTGTTGTTTGTCGCGGCAGCGATCACACAACTCTGTACTTCAAGCTTGGCAAGAATCCCTGTTGTGCCTTGGCCTATCCCTAGGTCCAAGTCTGCCGATGAACTCGTCTTTGATGATACCTCCCGGCGTGAATTGAAGGATGAACACCGATGTTGTTGAATTCTTCCTTAGCCACTTAACCTCGTCCTATCCCTAGGTTCGAGATAGTTCAACCATAAACTGGAGAACCCGTACTTATTCCTTTCGTATACTTAACTCTCCCGATATTAAGTAAATGTGTAATCTCGCAATCCTCTCCCGATACTCTTGCAAGATGTTGGAAACCAGAATAAGCAAACTTGAAGTTTATTTTATTGAACAGAAAAATTCCTAAAACAAATGCATTCCTTGCAACTACTTTACAAATCAACCCTTAGCCCTAGGGGAAGTTTAGAACATGATGAGAAGGAGAAAACGACTAGGGGTTGGGAAGAAGGCTAGAGAGAAAGATATCTTTCCCTAGGTCGAATTACATGCCTTTATATAGGCCTTGGGTTCAAGTTTTCTAATATGGCAAGAATACAAGTTTAAACTAAAGTACAACTCTTTTAAAGACTAAATCTTCAGAGCGTATATCTTTAATTCGTCCTTCCTTCTTTCTTGGAGTTTCTTCCTTGAACTTTGGGCTTGGACTTCGTTTTGATCTAGGGCTTGGAAAAATATAAGGGTGCTCCACGACAGACCGGCTTAATTTTCTCTTTCTATCGAGGCCCACTTCACTTCTTCTCATCACTATTGTTTTCGTCCTTGGCTGCCACGGCAGCGGCCATGGCAGCATCATCCTTCTCGTCTGCAGTCCAGTTCCAGCTCTGCTTCTTCACTGCCTAGAGTCTGCTTCTCCACTTCCCTCCATCTTCTACAGCAGCTACCAATTCACTCACAAACAGCGTCTGCTTCTAACCTAAATGCGATGAATTATGCTTGAATGCAGCAAAAATATGGGTTAAATAGGGGGTAAAATATAGAAATTTTACACACTCAACAGAATTCACGAGATCCTCTCCCAATTCACTCACAAACAAAATTAAGAACCAAGAATGAACAAACTTTGAATTAAAATTGCAACTAAAAAACCTAAACAAATCTAATCGTTTATCAAAACAACAAACCCAAAAGAACCCAAGCAAATTTACATCAATTCATGGTTGGGTTCGAAAGATATACAAAAGAAATATTTCCAGCCATGGGTCGCATAAGAATAAAAATAAAGAAGAATATGATGCCTTGCGATATGCTCTCTTTATTTGATTCACATCCCTCTTGTGTTGTGCTATTTTGATCTCTATTTATAGGAGAAGGGTCGATTGGTTGTTTGTTGATAGGAGGAGTTGATTTTCGTTGGAATCCCTTAGAGTTAGAATTCCTATTCGACCAAACTCTATTAATTTACAAAATTTTTGTTGATGTGGTTGTGATTTTGTTGGAATAAAATTGAATAAAAGATATATTAAATCCCTTTTTTATCCTCAAACTCCTCACAAATCTGCCTTCATATCCCCTTCAAACTCTGTGTCAAAGTCCCAATTTTGGGGACTTTATCCCTTGACTTTCGTACTTATCCAATATTATAGGCGATTGCCACGACAACTGGTTCATCAAGCCCTTCCTTATTCTCTTGAATTGCCTCGACAATTTGCAGTTTGCCACGAAAATCCTAACCTGCACAAAATAAAGCACCAAACCAAGTGAGTACATCTATGTCAAGGGTGGTGAAATCTTGGGTGATCCATCCAAGTGGGTAACCACCGCTCTTCTCTTATAATGTTTAATCATGTTGCATTTATCTCATGCATTGAGCCTAAGAATGTTAAAGAAGCATTAAAAGATGATTTTTGGATTATGGCCATGCAAGATGAGTTAAATCAATTTGAGAGAAGTAAAGTGTGGACATTAGTTGATAGGCCTAGAAATAAATCTACTATAGGAACTAAATGGATCTTTAGAAACAAACTAGATGGGAGTGATACCATAGTGAGAAACAAGGCTAGGCTTGTTGCTCAAGGTTACACTCAAGAAGAAGGAATTGATTTTGATGAAACTTATGCACTCGTAGCTAGAATGGAAGCCATTAGGATGCTACTTGCATTTGCATGTTTTCATGATTTCAAGCTTTTTCAAATGGATGTCAAAAGTGTGTTTTTAAATGGTTTTATAAATGAAAAAGTGTATATGGAACAACCATCGGGTTTTGAAGATCCAATTTTTCCAAACCATGTCTTTAAATTGTCAAAAGCTTTGTATGGTTTAAAACAAGCTCCTAGAGCTTGGTATGAAAGACTTTCAAGTTTTCTAGTTGGAAAAGGTTTTGAGAAAGGAAAGGTGGACACAACACTTTTTATTAAAAGCAATGGCAAAGATATATTAGTAGTTCAAATTTATGTTGATGATATTATATTCGATTCTACTAATGAATTGCTTTGTCAAAAAATTTCTAAGTTGATGCAAGGTGAATTTGAAATGAGAATGATGTGAGAGCTCTCATTATTTTTGGGACTCCAAATCAAACAAATGAAGGATGGAATATTCATCAATCAAGCTAAGTACATCAAGGATAGGCTCAAGAAGTTTGGCTTGGAGCATGCAAAGCCTCAAGCTACACCAATGAGCTCATCTACAAAGCTTGACAAAGATGAAGGAGGTAAGTGTGTTGACTCTAAGCTTTATCGCTCTATGATTGGATCTTTGCTTTACCTTACCGCAAGTAGATCGGATATATTGTTTAGTGTTTGCTTGTGTGCTAGGTTTTAAGCTAGTCCTAGAGAGCCTCACCTTATAGCCGTTAAAAGGATCTTTAGGTACCTTAGAGATACTCCTTGTTTAGGTCTTTGGTACCCTAGAGACTCAACCTTTAACCTTTATTATTATTAGGATGCGGATTACGGGGGTTGCAAAATAGATAGGAAAAGTACTTCTGGCACTTGCCAATTCCTATGTAGTATGCTCATATCTTGGTTCTCTAAGAAACAAAATAGTGTAGCTTTATCTACCACCGAAGCCGAGTACATAACCTTAGGGAGTTGATGTGCTCAAGTCCTTTGGATGAAACAACAACTCTTAGACTATGATATTAAGGTAAACACCATACCCCTTAAGTGTGACAACACTAGTGTTATATGTCTAACCAAAAATCCTATCCAACACTCTAAAACCAAACACATAGAAATAAGGCATCATTTCATTAGAGATCATGACCTTAAGGAAGATGTTGTTTTAGAGTTTGTAGATACCTTAAATCAATTAGCGCACATCTTTACCAAACCTCTAGATAAGGAGCGTTTTTGGTTCCTTAAGAGAGAGTTAGGTCTAACTAGCCTATCTTGACCTTTTAGGACCTCTTTGTGCTTAAATTGCTTGATTTCTTGTAAAATTTCATGCTTATGTGTTTTTTATCCTAATCACATCCATGCTTATAGTTAGGGGGAGTATGTTTGTGTTTTAACATGTTATTCTTGCTCATACATATCATTTATGTATCTAGGACTTATTAAAATTCAAATTTTCTGTATTTTAGAGCCTCTTCTGCACCTCCAGGCCTAGGCGTATCGAAACGGGTCAATCTGTTTCGATACGGGTGCCTTAAAAGAATGCAGTGTGACCAGGGTGTTTTGAAATGCCCCAAAGGGTTTCGATACATTTTGCCTCTGCCAAGAAATGTATCGAAACGGCCCAAACGTGTTTCGATACGGGATATCTCGTGGGATTCGATACGGTTAAATCCGTATCAGAACGGTCAATAGGTTTCGAAATGATAGTAAAAGTTTCGGTACGTCTATTTCGAAATTGTCGTGCCTGTTTCGAAACGCGTATCCGAACAGATTTTATAAGGAGTTTTAATTGCTCAAAAACACTTTTTATTAAACTCCTAAAAACCCTAACCCAGTTTTTCTCTATAAAAATCCTCCAAATCTCATTGTTTTCATCAAATCTTGAGGGCTTTTACTCCCAAACTAAAATCTAAGCAAGCTTCAACAACCTGGTGCAATTTCATCCATCCATTCTTCCAAAATCCCGTGTTAAGGTATTTTCTATCTTTTTCTTTTTCCTTTGATTTTATACGAATCTTAGATTAGAAAATATTAGTTTTGTATAAAATATGAGTTTTACATCTTGGGTTTTCCAAAACTTGTAAAAAAATTCAAAAACTAAAAAAAATTATTCGAATATATTTGTTTTTACTCGTATTTTTTACACTGTTTTTCAAAATTTTGTTTTTCCTTAATAAAATTATATATGTATATACTTTTTAAAGTGTTTTTAAAACCTTAATGGGATTTTCATTGGATTGAATTAAGGTATTAAATGCATACATTTAAATTTTTCGTATTGCTTGCTTTGTGTTTTTAGGAATTTCAAATGGAAAATGTTAACAAGAAAAGAAAGACTCAAACGGGTGAAGGTTCTAACCAAGAAAACATTCGTCCAAACCTTACCCTCCTTTTTCAAAAGAGTTTAAGGAATCAAGAAGCTAAGGACCGATTCAAAATCATTATTGATTTAGCCGTTCGCCGAGAGCAAGTTGTGGATATCGTGTTCCTTGACTCTGAGCGCTTTGAATTCCGTTATCTACCTCTCTTCCAAGAATGGAATTTCTTAGCCTTTTTTATCATTCCGGACATTGTCTACAAGCACATGGTCTTGCTATTCTACTCCAATGTCGTTCTCGTCGACAATGAAGATCATACCGAAGTCATTGGCATTGAGTCGTATCTTTTGGGCAAGAAGTTCACTATTGATATATTCGTTTTAGAGAACACCCTTGGACTCAAAGATGAAGGTATTGAGGATAAGAACCACTTCGGTGCTCACACCGGATCCGTTCTCACATTGGATACTCATAACTGATTCCTCCATTTGATGATCTCTTGGTTCATTCGCCCTTCAAGAGGTACATTTTCCCACATTCATCAAGTTGATTACTTTTGGTTAGAGTGTTTTCGCCAAGCACAATGACCGAACCTTGTTAAAATCATGTTCGTCGAGATGGTCCATAAAGTGAAGGTTCGTACCACCGATGCACTTACATCCTTCACTTATGGGGATGTGTTGAGCTATGTCTTTGGTAGCCTCAGTTTTGATTGTTCTTATGATTCTCCGGAACCCTAGAAACAAAAGATTGGTGAATCTTCTCTTATTAAGTCCGGGTTTCGCTATACTCTTGGTCAATGGGTTCGTGTTGATAAGAGAGCTTTGACACCTCAAGTTGAGCCTCCACCTCAAGCTTCGGCTCCTAACAACGATGCTCTTATGGCTTTCTTTACCAAGCGGTTCAACTCGATAGACACAAACATGGCTTCGGGTTTTGGTGCTCTCAACACTCGCATTCAATCGTTAGAGGAACGCGTCTCCTCTCTTGAGAATCAACAGACGTCGATGGGTCTATCTTTCTACACCTTCTATGGTGATTGGAGAAACTATCGTTGTGCTCAAGCTAAGGACAATGATGATTCTATTGATGATGGTGGCGACGATGATGACGAGGCCTGGGATTCATATTGCATATCATATTAGGATTAAGTTTGCACTTATCTATGTTTTTATGTTTTAAAGACCTGTGCTTTGATTATGTGTTTTTAGGATTGAGCTTGAACTTCTATGTTTTGAATATTTATGTTTTTGATGATGTTTCTTGAACCTTAATAATATCTATGATAATTATGTTGTTTCGTTTATTGCTTATGACTTCGTTTCCTCTCTTCATTAGCCTTGTTTATCTATTTTTGATCTAACAAAAGGGGGAGAAGTAATCTAAGAACCTAAGTTTCTTTCTAAGTGTTTTTAAGTTGTTTTTGAGTTTCAAACACTTGGATTTTAAATCTTTTTAAAACTTTAAAAACTCATCTTACATTGAGGGGGAGTTAGAACTTTTTAAAAGATTTTAAAATTCTTAAAAATTCATACTTGGTTTTGTTATATAAAAAAGGGGGAGATTGTAAAACTAATGAATTGATTTTGATATAACAAAGGATTTAAGGATTAAATTGAAAAAAGAGAAAATGAATTTTTAAGTCCTTAAAACTTCCCTATGTCTCTAAGAAAAATGTCCAAGTCAAAACCTAAGAGTATTCAATTTTTTTTAAGTGTTTACCAAGTAAAAACAATGATTTTTGAGTCACCGTTTCAGAAAGGCCCTTAGGCGTTTTGGAACGTTTCGAAACTGTTAACATCTGTTTCGGAACTAGCCTTCCCATTTCTATACGGGTGTATCGAAACATGTCTTTTCGTTTCGAAACTGATGAAGAACAACGAAATGGTTTGAACCGTTTCGATACGGTAGTATCGAAACGACCTCAAATGTTTCTAAACGAATTTCAAACTTGGTTTCAAAATATGACCGTTGCACTTTTATAACTAATTTTTAAGAGATGGTTAAAGTGTATCGAAATGCTTCTAAGCCGTTTCGGTACAGGTTTTGAAAATGGAAAAATGTTTCAAAACGGTCTTCAGCACGTTTCAAAACATGCTCTTAGCATATCGAAACGATCGTGTCCGTTTCGGTATGGCCTATTAATTACACCCCAACGGTTATTTCTATTTTGGTCTGTTTCGAAACAGGGTCGAGTGTTTCAGAACGTGTAGTTGCAGACTGAATTTATGGTAGGAAGATAACATCCCAACGGCTATAATTATGAAGGCAACAACCCCAACGGCTAGAATTCAATGAGAAGATCTAAAGGAAGTTCTAAAAGCTCCAATAACAATTATTGATTCCAAGAGAAACATCCAAACATCAAATTCAAGCTCTTGTGCTAAATTCCCTTATTTTATTGTAAACCACAATTGTGGTACTTTGTATTTAAAATCTTATTTGTTTCAATTGGGTTGAGTGCTTGTAAAAGGGCTACATTTGTATTGAGAGATACTAGCAATTAGCCTAAAATTTCTTTGTAAACCTTGTGTGAGGATTGGGTCAATTTTTGGGTAGAAAATTTGGTCATTGTGTAAAGGTTTCCGCCAAAATCCTAGAAAAGAGGAAGATCAACTAGTGGAGTTGTTGGAAAATCCTTAGTGAAGCTAAGGAAGTGGATGTAGAGTTCAATTGGAACTTGAACCACTCTAAATCCCTTGTCTTGCAAATTTTTATTTTCCACTTCACCACCAAAATTTTTAAAAATTCAATTCACCTCTCTCTTGGCTTAAATCGATTCAACGATCCACTCAACACATACTTCCTGGTTGTGGAGAGGGATCTCAAATTCTTTCTACGCCTTTGATTCTATAGGTTGGTGATGGTAAGTCAATGATCGTTTGGTCCGATGTGTGGATTTGTGATGTCTCACTTTTTTCGAATTAATCGGGGGAGAATAGCGGAATTCGAGGCTCCAAGTAGAGACGGATGGAACTGGAATATATCTTGGGTTACTTTGACAAGTGGCTTGACATGGCTTTAAATTTTGGGTAAACTACACAGATAACCACTGAACTATGGGTTTGGTGTCAAAATGACCAATATATTATTTTTTGCCGCAAATGCTTCACACAACTATTTAAATGGTTCCATTTTAGCCATACGCCATTAAAAAATGAAAAAGTTGACGGAACTATTAAAAAATTGGAATAATTACACATTTGGTCCTCTATATTTATATATTATATCAATTTAGTCCTAATTTTAATCTAATAAAATAAATTAATTATTCAATAAGATGGTGACACGTGTCACCACCTTATTGGAAGTGGGAAAATGTTAACATGAAGATTGCTTCAGAGGGGAATTGAACCTAAGACCTTGGAATGCAAAGGGCAGGTGCTTGTCACTAGGCCAAGAACTTTTTTGTGCTATGAAATGCAGTCTTTAATATATATTTAAATGATAAATCCTTTAGTTTTAATCTAATGGCCTTGAAGTTTCCTGTGTTGTAGACAAGGTAAAGGCTTCGGTTTGTTTCAACAGTGTTATCACCTGCAAAACCAAATCACACCAAAAAGAACAAGTCGTTTCGGTTCTTTGGAACTTAATCTGTTCACCATATTCTCTTCTCAAAAATGCTATGTATGCCATTTGTCTTAAGGGTGAAAATAAACATTCATATGATAATGCAATCACCAATTCATAAACAGGAAATCACTGAAACAACACCATTTACAGTCAATAAATAGAGGCTATGAAGATCATAAACCCAGGAAAACAAAGTCAAAAACCCAATCTTCCATTCTTTGGTGAGCATAGCCAATCCATATAATCTTCCATTCTTTGATGGGGCTTTCGATGTTGCCTTTTCTGGTCATTTGATGGAGGCCTTGTATCCTATGCGCTATGCAGAGGAGATGGAGAGGACAGTCAGAAAAGGCAGACTGTATGGTGGTAGTGGATGAATGCGATGAGGAGGAAGTCAAGGAGATTGTTAGGTTGTTTAGGCAGTCTCGGCTTCTCAGTTCGTCCAATGTGACCTTGAATGCAATGAGAGTAACAAGGATTATAATGAGATATAAAGCTAATGATTAATCAGGTTCTTCTTCTTCTTTTATAAAACTGAAATGGTTTATATATAGTATTGGATTTATGTTCATTGGTGTATATTTTGAAAATGTCAAACATGGATGTAATCTGAGGAATGATTGTAGCAAGTCTTTTCTTAGGAGTTCCTGGGTTTTTGACTTTGTTTTCATGGGTTTTTTACGTTCATACCCTCTATTTATTGATTGTAAATGGTGTTGTTTCAGTGATTTCCTGTTTATGATTTGGTGATTGCATTATCGTATGAATGTTTATTTTCACCCTTAAGATAAAAGGCATACATAGAATTTTTGAGAAGAGAATAGGGTGAACAGATGGAGTTCCAAAGAATCGAAACGACTTGTTCTTTTTGGTGTGATTTGGTTTTGCAGGTGATAACACTGTTGAAACAAACTGAGGCCTTTACCTTGTTTACAGCACAGGGAACTTCAAGGCCATGAGATTATAACTAAAAGATTTATCATTTAAATATATATTAAAGACTGTATTTCATAACACAAAAAAGTGCTTGGCCCAGTGGCAAGCACGTGCCCTTTGCATTCTAAGGTCCTAGGTTCAATTCCCCTTGGAAGTAATCTTCATGTTAACATTTATTCACCTCCAAATGGATGTGACACGTGTAACTACATGAATGTAGGTGGAAATAATTAAATAAATTAAATAAAAATAATTAAAGACTTCCAATAAGGTGGTGACGTGTGTCACCATCTTATTGAATAATTAATTTATTATATTAGATTAAAATTAAGACTAAATTGATAACAATTCTGTCAACTTTTTTGTTTTTTAACGGAGTGTGGCTAAAATGGAACCATTTAAATAGTTGTGTGGTGCATTTGCGGCAAAAAATAATATAGTGGTCATTTTGACACCAAACCTTAGTTCAGTGGTCATCTGTGTAGTTTACTCTTAAAATTTTAAGTTATAAAACTAAAATAATAATAAAATATTCTTTACCCTTTAAAAATATAGAATTTTAGTTCAGTCCTAATAAAAAATATAATATTATTATAAGTTTGTTGATGTCCAACAGGAGAATGGTGATTTGAGGTGGTTAAAAGAGTTGATTACGACGGTAGATTAGTCAAACAATTGTGGTTTTTTTTGGACGGAAACTAATTATGGTTTTCATCTTATTAGGAGCAATGATTAGTGGCTATTTTTGACGAATAATCCTTTTTTAATTATTATTTGGAAAATGGCTCTCAAAAAATATTATTTGGCAAAATGACCCCCAAACTTGCCACGTCGGTGAACCTCGCGTTGTGTAGGGCGCGAGGTCTGATATCGCGTTCTGTACAACGCGATATTAGTCTACATGGCCTTGTTGTTTGTGTTAATTATTTTACAAGACCTCGCGTTCTACAGAACGCGAGGTCCACGAGAATTTGAAAGGGCGGCTGAATATATCGCACAGACCTCGCGTTCTGCAGGACGCGAGTTCTGTGCAAAGCTGGCCTGAAGAATAAGGGAAAACAAGTGTGGGTAGGCCTGTTCGAGCCCAATTTTGGGCGTGTAAATCGTATATTTTTAGCGATCATCGAGTTTGGGGTCGTAGTACTGAAAATTGTCTATCGTATGATACCAACATGGTTAATTTCCATCCATTCTACAATGGTTTAAAATGGATTCGAAAATCCTATGTTATCATCTTTTTTTAATGAAGTTGCATTTGAACAAATGTCGATAGGCATGTTCGAGCAGAATTTCATACGTAGAAATTTTAAATTTTTAGGTAATATCAAGTTTGGGATCGTAGTACTAGAAATTCTCTATCGTATGATACTGACACAGTTAATTTCCGTCCATTCTACATTGACTTAAAGTTGCTTCGAAAAGACTATCATAACATATTTTTTTGAATGATTGAAAATATAAGATGATGTACTGTATAAATCGAAGTAGATTGACTTTATTGATTCGATTGTCATGGGCAAACTCGCATATACAAATTAAAAAAAATTAATTAAGACGAGGAGCTGAGTGATTAGAACACTTAGGAGCTGTGTGTCCAGGATTTTTACATACACTACAATGTTTCCTTTGTCCGGTTTTTTCTCGATGTTCGGCCATATCCTCGGAACAGTGTATTCTTGTAGAACGTGGACGTCCTTTGGCTCGTAGTAGTGCTGGATCTCAGTGTATGATCAGTTCAGTATCCCTGGAATTCGGATCAACCTTATTTCCGATTGAAGGAAACTCTTTTTCGTAAACCTTAAACACCATTTCGAGTAAGTATACCAGATCAACCAGATGCATGTATTGTATTCGTTGGTTAGTGCAAGCAGCAATGGCGTGTGCGCACGGGTATTTGAATATTTGGAAAATTCCGCACTCACAGGTTCTTTCCCTCAGATTTACCGCGTACGCGTTGTGCTGAATGCCTTCCAACAACCTAGAAAATTCTGCAACACGAAACATGTGTCATTCTCGCGAGAAGAGAGTTGCAGTCATTTGTCTTGATTGGCCCAATTGAGTATGCAGTTTTGTGCGGAAATTTGGATGGACTTTGTGTCCACCTGCCATGTACTCAGTTGCTTGCCTTCCCAATGTTGCAAAAAGGGTAGCCAAACGATAATAGGTCGCTTTGACAATGGATGCGATAGGCAACTGTCGCACTCCCTTCAGTGATGAGTTCACTGCCTCAGCCAAGTTTGTTGTCATGTGACCATAACGTTTACCATCGTCATACGATAGAAGTCGTTTTTCCTTTGGATTTTTTTCAAGGTATGCTGCGCCATGTTTGTTTCCCGCTCTCAGTTCCTCGAGCAGGTCAGCCACCTCTTGTTTGTAGTGCGAGTTGCCTACGGGATGACAATTGAATAGTTATGGGCGAAAAACACATGCAAAAAGGTCGTAAATGAAAGCGAGTAACAAGTAATATAGTAAATGAAAATGACATAAAGAACGTACCCATATCGAGCACCATTTAAGGTTCATCACAATTCTTGTATTGCAGCAGGTAGTTTGCGGCTATGTGTCGCAAGCAAAAATGGTGGTGAATGTATGGAGGCTTCTAATAGTCACCCAAATTTTGTATCGCCCACAACAGCGCTATGCCTCTGTCAGAAATAACATATACCCCTCCATCCATTCTTCGTATTACAGGATCAAGGACATATTTTCGTAGGTTTCGAAGGAAGAACTTCCAAGACTCCAAATCCTCCTTCTGGATGATTGCGAATGCAACAAGAACGCATTTTCGATTGTCGTCTTGTGCAATAGCAAGAAGTAGGGTCTGTGTATATCTTCTGTACAACCATGTGCCATCGATTTGGACCATCAGTTTGCAGTGCTTGAATGCGTTGATGCACTGGGGGAAAGTCCAAAATAACCGGTGGAATTGACAAACACCTCGGACGACATAATCATTTTCGTATGCCTGAACCGTATCAAGTTTGACAACCATTCTAGGGATGTGTTTCTGCAGGAGATTAAGCCACGGGCGCAACTCTTTGTAAGATTCCTCCCATCGGCCATACATTTCCTCTTTGGCCCGCTTCCTTGCATACCATGCTTTGGAAAATTGAGAACGGTAGTCGGTGACAGCTAGAGCTGCAGCCTGACATGTGGGGACAGACACAGTGGGATTTGTTTTCATTAGTGTTGAAAAGATGTCCGCGAGGAACTTTGCATCCAGGTTCTTGTGATCCTGGTTGAGGCTAGCAACGGTGCATGTATGGGGCCCCTCAAGTTTTGTTATTGTCCAACGGTTGCCTGCCCTCTTCAATTGTGATATACGGATTTTCCATTTACAGCCTTGATTTTTTTGGACGCAATAAGCCTTGTAGTATTTGGATTGGGTTTTATCCATTGTCGTCTCGACATTATAACGAAGGTTATACTGCTTAACTGCCGCCACCGCAATATCCTTTGTGAAGAACATCATACCAATTCTCAGTTCACCATCAGAACGGTTGACTCGGCCATCTATTGTGTCGTCATGCAGAAAATTAGGGACGTCTATTGCATCCATATCAACCGTTGTGAAGTGGGATGGTGGCTGGAAAATAGAAATTGGTGTTGCGTCTACACGAAAATTGGTGGCAGTCGGTTGTTCGTCGAAATCTGGTGGTGGAACGGTATTGTCTTCCAGTAGAACTGTCAAGTCTTCTAGTTCATCATAGAATGGCTGCATCTCATCTCCGTCGGGCTCGGGTTCTCTAATCAGTTCTTCGTCAGAAGCATCCTCCGGGAGCTGGAATAGCAGAGCTTCGTTGATCACTACCCTTGGAGGTGAGGATTGGGGTCAACGATCGGGAGACCTCTCACGAGATCGCTCACGAACCGCATTTCCAAGACCAAAATCAAGATCACCATAAGAAGAATGTCCCCCCATAGATGGTTAAACGTATTTCGTGCTAGGGACATACGTTGAGTGTCGTCTATATGAGGAAGCATGGTCGTGCATAGCGTAAGAAGACGACGCTCCCTCACCTCCAAAAGAAGAATGTCTCCCCATAGATGGTTGACCATAGTCGGTTCCAGGGACATACATTGAGTGTCGGCCATATGATGCTTCTTGGTCGTACGCAACGAAAGAAGCCGACGTTCCCCCCCCCCAAAAAAAAAAAAAACTATAAGGATCGTATGGATTGTACGATGCATTTGTTGGTGCATAGAATTCATCGTTTAAGGGTTGGTTCAGGTCGAACCCGATACTAACTACGCACGACTGGCTTGGAGAAGCAGATAACGATTCACCAAACTCGTTGTCTTGGCACAATAGGTTAAAATCACGTCGTAGACTTGCGGTCGGGCTATCAACGTTGGCATTCGGATCGAGGTCGAAATTCGCTCGGCCCTAGCTTGGTATTTGGATAACTGGATTAGACTCGGAGAACGATGCATATAGCTCGAGGGCTCCCCCAATGAATAGTCGAAGTGGGTTTCCAACATCATATCCACATCAGCATTTTCCGCAATTTGGCATATAGAGTATCTTAAAGGGGCTATAGATGTTGGCACCCGATACTTCACGTCGGACAAACGGTGGTTATCGAAATGAGGGACACTTGCCTCCAGTTCCTTTACCAACTTCTTGAACGATAATCTCCTCGGAATCCTTAGCGTTACCGGACCTTCGCAGTGAAAAACGACGCCGAGTTCGGTATCGTCGAATATCTGCCCATCGTAATAAACTAAAGTAGTAACGCCTCATCTGGCCATTTGAATATTTTGTGAAAGACTTCTGAATTTTTGATACTTGAAAAATTTTAGGAATTGTTTTGGCAATTGAAACATATATTTACGTTTTATGGTTCTGCTTCATATATAGGGAAAATTATTGCCACTTGAAATCTCGGAGAATCCGATTGTGTAAGGAAAATATTGGTTCCGAGAGGTAACTTTGCTTGTCCATTTCCTAAAATCGATAGGCAGGCAAATAATGGACAAGTAAGGGATAATGGTGCCCGGGACGCAGTCCCCTAACTTTGGACAAGTAAGGGATAATGATACCCGGGAGGCAGGCTTTACGAACACCGCGTTCTACAGAACGCGATAAGCAGGACCTCGTGTTTTACACAACGCGAAGTCTTATGAATATCGTGTTCTGTAGAACACGAGGTCGCTTTAATTGCTTTACCGCAGATATTCCGTCAGAAGTTATAATAATCGCACTGTGTACTCATTATTTGTTTGTGTAATTGAGAACATGTTTGAATAATTGAGACAATTGTAGTCTGGTAATGTAATTGAATACTACAAGTGCTGCATAACGCGAGGTCCCTTTATATATATTGAGACAGAGATTACGTCAGAATTAATAAAACTCGTTTTATGTTTGAATAACTGAGACCATTGTAGTTTAGTAATGTAATTGAATACTAGCAGTTTTACATAACGCGAAGTCTGTTGAACATTGATAAAGGATGAAAAAAGACATCATATAACATAATTGGAAGATAATTTCAGAAGTTTATGGTTAATCCGAATCATCGTAGTACATAAAAAGCTGTTGTTTTCTTTGTCAACGCATGTACATAAAAAGCTGCAGCTCGTCGGCAGCCGCATCAACATCCAGTGAAGACGGTGCGTGTTCAGTGTTCGGAGCAGGTTGTACGGGTGCAGACATACTACCTTCGTCGGCGTTGACCTCATCAAACTTAACATTTAAATCGACGTCTCTAGCTCCAACGGAATTGAGCCGGTCATACATGTTACGAACGTTTGTTTCGTTCGTAAGCTTCATAACGTACTGCGTTTCGTTTGCTGACGGTGTTGGGATTCGACATTCCAAGGAAGAAATTTGTTTGTCAGTGCGTTTACTAACCTTGATTGTTGTCAATTGTTTTAAATCTTTCAGTGACATTTTTTCGGTGATTGTTGACTCAAAGTAAGTATCGAGAAAATAAAATGTTGCCTGAATTTTTGCCATAAGGGGAGCAAAGATTGGGTGTTTAGAGAGAATTTGGAATGAGTAAATGATGGTGGAATTCGTGGGTATTTATAGTAAAGGAAAAACACTACATAAGTAAATTTAACTCGAATCAAAACTTTAATTCGCATTTCATTTAACAAAACTTTCAACATGTATTCTTTAATAAGTAAATTGAGACAACTCGATAAAATATCTACAAAAGTCAAAACACTATATGCAAAATAGTCCGGTGAGCAAATGTGATTGGAGGTCAACTTGGAAAAGAAAGCAAAGGTATGGTCTTTGTAATCACTTCTTTAACTCCGGACTTTTTGCAGATTGTGCGGGCAAGCTGCGAATTTAAGAGAAGAGTCCCCAAGAAGTGACTTGAAAGTTTTACTGGAAACTCTCAAGGCACTACTTGGCGGTAAATGGCAGCCGCCCACAAGCTCCCAAATATTACGATATGTCGGTGGGCAAATGCGATCGGAGGTATCGAGTGAAAGAAGCAGAGCGCGATAATCAGATTTCTTCTGAAGTGGTAGCAACTTTGATCCACATTAGCAAATGTAATCGGCATCGGCCGCATTCGCAAATTAGGGCTACATATGCAACATGGTCGATCTGAATCCGCCCTCGTATCTAAAAGTCGTTTCGTTTCAAAACTGTAGCCGAGGATCCTCTCGACGGCGCCTACAAAAGCTTCCATTGAAAGGGACGCATCCGCCCACAACCTCCCAAATATTGCGATATGTCGGTAAATATTATTCAATGAACCCCGCGGAACACAAATCTTTACGTAAACTCCAACTATCATAAAGGAACAATATTTCAGACAAAAAAATTTCAACTACAAAAAACACAGCATGACACGAACTCATATTCAACTGAGAAAAATTGAACTGGTTACGAAAATCTATCGTCGTGCATATATATATACCAACATCTAAATGACCTTGCGTTCTGTACAACGCGAGGTTCATAGGACCTCGCGTCCTACAGAACGCGAGATTGCCACGTCAGAAGATTCACCTCCCTCTATAAATAGCAAACTCTTGAGGAGTCAAGGAGCACCCACAGAAATTTTTTCCTGTATTCATGTAAGCATATTCACGTAAGCAGTTTTCGATTGCAGCTACTAATGGCAACATAGCACGTATTTGGGAAGTTTTTTTCAAACTAATTTCCCAAATATTGCGCTATGTCGTTATTTATAGTTACTAATGACAACATATTGTGTATTATTATTATTATTATTATTTTATTATTATGATTATTATTGTTATTATTGTTATTATGATTATTATTAGTATTAGTATTATTACTTTGATTATTATTGTTGTTATTATAATTAGAATTATAATTATAATTATAATTATAATTATTATTATTATTGTTGTTGTTGTTGTTGTTCTTATTCTTATTCTTATTCTTATTATTATTATTATTATTATTATTATTATTATTATTATATTATTATTATTATTATTATTATTATTATATTATTATTATTATTATTTCTATTATTATTATTATTATTATTATTATTACTAAATGAATTTCCCGCCTGGGAAGACTTCTTTTAAAAAGCCCCACGACCTCGCGTCCTGTAGAACGCGAGGTCTTTAGAAACTCGCGTTCTATAGAACGCGAGGTCACTTCTGACCGTTCAGTTCACGCGTATGTTCCGTGACGCGCCTTTTCAATGAACCTCGCGTTCAATAGGACGCGAGGTATATGGATATAGCGTTCTACAGAACGTGAGGTTCATTAACATCGCATCCCAAAAGGCGCGAGGTCTTCTATAATTGGAGGCCCTGCCCCCATATCAACCACAGAACGCGAGTTCTTTAGCTTTTTTACAACAAATTATCGGCAATTTTTATATTTCATTCTATATAATGGAGGGCTTATTACGCAACGAGGCGACTCGCTGCAATCAATATTGGAGAAGAGATCCAGCGGTATTACTTTTTCCTATTAATTTTTAAAAAAAATATTTAATTAAATTTTTTATTTTACTAACTATTTTTTTGAAGGGATACGAACGTAATTTACAATGTTACCTTAATTGTATCAACATCCCACCCGTTGATGATGTTATGGAGTGGATTCAGCGCGTCGGTTTTGGCCACATAGCATGGTATATAGGGGGTGAAGGTAAAACCATCGTTGATCAGCACGCTGATAGAACGGTGGAAGCCCGAGACACACACGTTTCATCTTCCAATTGGCGAGGCAACAATCACGTTGGAGGATGTTGCCTACCTTCTGGGGTTGCCTACAGACGGCAGCGTTATTACGGGTGTAGCGTTGACCCATTGGCCAACTCTATTTGCTGAACAAATGGGCGTGATGCCCCCTGACGAAGTGTGGGACGGAGGAAAAGTCGACCTATCATATTTGGAGGCTCAATTTGGAAACCCTCCTCCCGATGCGGATGAAGTTATACTTCAGGTATTTTTTCTATTTAAAAATTAGGATGCCATTATTAAATATTTAGTATGCTTTTATTAAATTTATGATGAAATTACAAATATTTATTTCAACATTATGATGGTTTATGAAATTTTTAGGATGCCTTTATTAAATATTTAGGATCCTTTTAATAAATTTAGGATGCAATTACAAATATTTACTTGAAAATTAGGATGTCTTTATTAAATATTTAGGATGTCTTTATTAAATATTTATGATGAACTCGCGTATATTTATTTGCAAATTAGGAAGTATTTACTAATTTTTTGGACGCCTTTATTAAATTTAGGATGAAGTTACAATTTTTTTAATTAGGATGCCTTTATTAAATCTTTATTTTCACAGCGGTGTGCGCGTGCCCACATCTTGCGCATTATTGGCGGGATATTAATGCCAGAAAAATCCTGCACAAAGGTGCACGTGATGTTGCTTCGTCATCTTACAGATTTAAATGAGTCTAGAAGAAAATATTGGGGATCAGCTGTCTTGGCGTTTCTTTACAGAGAGTTCTGCAGAAACGTTGACGCCTCAAGATCATCGATGGAAGGATGTTGTTTACTCCTACAGGCTTGGGTTTGGTTTTGGATGCCTATTTTGAGACCACAGCTTAGACAGCCCACCACTATGTTATTTCCGCTTCTACGGAGGTACTACGTAATCTACTATATTTTTATTTTTAAATTATTTTATTTAACGAATTTTTTCATTATTTATAGGTGGAGCGGCACACTGACCCACATCGGCCTGCCGAACTCCCAAAAAGAATTCAGGCATGCTTTCGATAGCTTGACGGAGGAAGAGGTAATTCGAAAATTAATTTAAATTTTTTCATACTATTTTTTCCAATAATATTTCATATAACCGTTACAAACGTTTTCATTTTTTTAGTTCGTGTAGAGGCCCTATGCTACAGAGGAGATTCAGCAGATTACTCCACCGGATATTATGCGTGACCAACTGCTCTGGATTTCCGTCGTGCCGCTGCTCAACTACGAAATTGTCGTGTGGCATGCTACGGATAGGGTTCTCCGACAGTTCGGGTTCTTCCAAAAATTTTCAGTCGTTCGCAAAATATGGACCACTTCCACAATCTTACGCGCCAAGGGAAGACGGAGGTTGACTGGTCCGAGTACCACGCTCCCTGGATAGCGATTTGGGCTAATCGATTTGCCCAACGCCCACTCCTTCTCCAACAAATTATGGAAGGGGCTGATTCGGCCGCTTTCAATTACCATCAGTGGTATAGGCTCAATGGGCTGCCGCATATCCTTTCTCAGGCCGAGCGCGATGCAGGGCTTCCCCAGCAACCCCAAAACCGCCCACGCGGCAGCCGTTGAGCGACCCAGAGCCAAAGGCAGAGGCAGTCGACGCAGCGCAGTCCGAGACCACGACATGACACTACATGGGCATCATCTTCTGGCGCATCATTTCATACTTATAGCAGTCCATCGAGTTTCCAGCAGATGATACCTCCACCCCTGTTCGGCTCCTCTGATGCCTATCGTCCCCATACGCCCACGACTGACCTTCAGCTTATCGATTATCCACAGTTTCCATCTCAGTATGACTTTCGCATTGTGGATAGTACGTCGATGGGTAGCTTGTTTTACTCCCCGCCTGGGCCCAGCACAGATCCGCATATGGCACACGATGGTCAGGATGATGGGGACCAGGGACCACCACACGATGGTCGGAGGTATCCGGATCGTGATCGTCGTCCACCCGACTGCGGAACGGGTGGACATAGGCGCTTTTAGTCTTTTTTTACTGATTTGTACTTATGTTTTTAATATTTATATTCCAGACATTTGATTTTTATAATGTCGTATTATAATTTTGTTTACCTATTATAATTAAACTTTATAATGTTTATTTAATTTAAATTTTTAATAAATTTTATGGGATTACTAAACCGAAAATCGACATTTGTTCAAATGCAACTTCATTCAAAAAAAAGATGATAGCATAGGGTTTTCAAATCCATTTTAAACCATTGTAGAATGGACGAAAATTAACCATGTTGGTATCATATGATAGAGAATTTCCAGTACTACGACCCCAAACTCGATGATCGCTAAAAATATACGATTTACACGCCCGAAACTGGGCTCGAACAGGCCTACTCACACTTGTTTTCCCTTGTTCTTCAGCCCAGCTTTTCACAGAACTCGCGTCCTGCAGAACGCGAGGTCTGTGCGATATATCCAGCCGCCCTTTCAAATTCTCGTGGACCTCGCGTTCTGTAAAATCGTTAACACAAACAACAAGGGAATAATCATGAATGATAAATGAAATAAAATATAAACAAAATTTGTTTATGGCGAAAATAATTATGGCGTTATTGGTCCAACTCAATTGAATATTGTTAATTTTCTCATAACCCTTGAAGGGAATAATTTACCATTTATTTTATTTCCCTTATAACCTCTAACAGGAATATTTTTTTATTTTACTTTTTATGTTAATTCGTTTTATTTATTATTTATTTATGTTAGTTTGCTTTATGTTTATTTATTTCACATATTATTTATTTACGTTTTATGTTAATTTATTATTTGAAGAATATGATTACTTCCGGAATAAAATATACAATGAATTGATGCTATTTATGCCTAGAATTGTGGCTATTTATGCCTAGCAGATAATGCAAGTACTCATATTGTACTTAAGCATAAGAAATATTTTCCCATTTAAATGCAAGGGCAAATATGAGTAGTATTTCTCAATGTACTAAAATATCAATACTTCGGAAGAGCACTTGAAAGTTTATCTTTAATAGATAATCGACTTGATATGATGTGCTATATTTTATATTTTTCATTCCTCGAAGTGAATGATACAAAGTACATATTTTCATTATCTGAAGTAAATGAAACAAAGCACATTTTGAAAGGTGCACAATTATGCATTTCTCAATTAAAATGCAAGGGAATAATGTGAGTACTATATCCGGAAGTACTAATATCACAAAAGGCTCTGGTTGAGCAAATATGTTATTGTCAAATGGAACTTTATTCCATATTCACAGTGCGTTATACTCGTCAAAGTCATAAAGAGAGCAATATGAGTTCGCAAACTATCCCTTTGGGAATTATAGATAACATATGTTATTAATTGGCATTTGAAATAAGTCAATATGGATATAAGTTCTGGTAGCCAAAAAGTCAGTTGAAAGCTCTATGAGAGCTATATATTGCTACCAAAAGATAATTTCAATTAAAAGCTCCGAAAGAGCTAAATATATTCATATTTAAAGGAACAATTTTGATGGTCGTACTAGACATGTACGAGTAAGATTGAATTACATGTTATGGTAAACAAGAAGTTTACAAATTCAGAGATATATACACACATATATATAGTTGGCATGATCGGTTAGACCATCCTGATCAATAATGGTGCAGAAATTATTGAGATTTACATGCACATGTATTAAAAGAACCTGTAGTTCTTGTGGTGCTTATTCTCAAAGGAATGAATTAAATTACACTTATTAAAGAACGTGAAGTTCTTGTGTTGCTTAAAGGAATTGATTAAATTTCACCTACTAAAAGAACATGAAGTTCTTGTGTTGTTTGTTCTCAAAGAATATAGATGATCCCACTTACCAAAAGAATTAAAACTTAAAGTTCTTGTACTGAAGTTAAGATTGTATGTCTTGCATATCTGAACGAAATATGGGCCCATATATCCACAAATGTGGAAAGTTTCATATGATTTTAGTAGATGCATCTACATTGTTTTATCGACTTACAACTAGAAGTTTGTGAGATTGATTCTAAAAAGATTCAAATTATGTAGTTAGACTATTCGTCTTGAAAAGCTAGTGGGTTTATATTTTAGGCTATATCAATTTTTACAAAGCCTATTAATTATGAAAAATATAGTTTAGCAAAATTTCAATTGGATGCCTCCTATTTAATAGCTAAACTATGAGAACAAAAGAGTTATTATTTATATGGTGTTTCCATATAGCAACACTTATACGCATCAAGCCAACGAGTTATAATAAACTCCCCGTTATGATTGGTTTTTGGTCAGAAACCATATATTTCCCATTTTATGATTTTTGAATGTGCGATATGAATTGCTCCACCACAACGCACAAAATGGGTAAATAAAAAGGGTTAAGAATATATATTGAATACGAGTCTCCTTTTATGTTTAAGTTCTTAAACATTAATTGGAGAATCATTTATGACATGATTTTTCTCAATATCATAGGGAGATAATAATCAGCTGGATAGAGGAAAATGAATTATCATTATCTAGATCCTCGTATATGAACTAGAAGTTCATAAGATAATTCATGTTATTACATGTCAACTGCCAGACATATTTACTGACCCAATGAGAGTAATTAAGTCTCATATACCAGCTGAAATGCTTTAAGTTTACATTACATGTTAGAGCGAGAGAATGTAAATCATGCCTGAAGCATGATAGTTGAAATGATTCGAATGATCAAAATTATCGTAAATAGAAAGTAATATGAGATGATCATATATTGGAGGCGGGTGCTCCTGAAGAGACCCAAGACATAACAAATAATAAAACTCTATAAGAGTTTCAGGTACTTGAAATAAATATTGAAATCTTGATGAGATCTCGATGAGTTATGTAATTACGAGAATGGAACCAGAAAATTGGAAAGTTGTCGACAACGATTTTACAAACAATTTTACATAAAATACTTCTATAGAAGTAAAGAAAGAAATCGAGGATCTTGTATAAAATCTATCCAGAAGTATAGATATTGAATTGGCCAATGTTGAAAGACGCTTTGAACTTCTAAAATAGAAGTATTTGGACCAATAGTCCAAACACCTAAAGGTGTAATGCAAGTGAGGCACAAATAAGTAGTCGTAAATACGACTTGAACTATGATTTATGAAAAGTTTTAATTACTTCATGGTGGATGCAATTACTTTGGCAGTTTTAAAAATTTTACATGTGTCTAATTATTTGTGGATCCATATTTATCCTTGAAGGATCTAAAATGCTATAAGCATTTGGAAAATTCTGAAGAAATTTATTTAAACATGTCTCATGAATATTTTGGCGCATTTGGTATAATCGCCTTAGTGAATACTAATTGAGAAAATATTATAAGAATGATCAGATTTCCTTATGTATTTTATAAATGAGTTTGGATCAAGATCCATTATGATAATTTTAGAACTCCTAAAAAGCTTCAATTTGGAAACTCATGAAGTACTTTCAATACAAGTACTTGAATCTTGACATCAAGTTTATCTCGACCTAAAGATCGAGCATTTTTATATATTTATTTTGTCTATGAATAGACATAAGCTGAAAGAATCTTAAAGAAGATTCAATATGAATAGAGAATATGTAACCCCCTCGTCCCGGTCTGGTCGGATGACCGGTCCGAGTGGGCCACACAGGGAAAACCGAAGCGAAACCCGTTAAGGTTCCTCCTCGGTTAACAACCCAGAAAATTTCTTTTAACTTTATCTTGTCTATAGGCATGATTAAATCCTATGTGAAGCACAATAGCGGAAAAGCAACAATTCAACACCGACCAACCAAGACGATACATTAAACAGCTCATTTTAGCCCTTTACACCAGGCCGTATCGAAACACCCTTAGGGTGTTTCGATACGCCTTGACTTAGTCAACAGGTCAGGGTCAACCTGAGGAGACCGTTTTGAAACAGGGGTGACCCATATCGAAACGACCCCAATGGTCAACTTCTCGTGGTTAACGAGATTTGACTGTTTCGAAACATCAAAGACCCGTTTCGGAACGCCTTTATCTCGTCAATTTCTCAAAATTCCAGTAGCAAAAATGTACCGAAACAGCCCCTATCCGTTTCGAAACGCCTGGCCAAACACAAAGGGACCGTATCGAAACAGGGTGACCCGTTTCGAAACGCCCCCTGTCTGCAGACTCATTTTGGTTGTTTTAAGGCACAAGGGTGCCCCAAAACACCACCAAAACCTCCAACAACACACTAGCAATTAATCCTAAGGCAAACCAACTTAAAATCATGCTTTAACATCAATAAAACGAGACTAATCACCAAGGCATAACATCACAAGTCATGCATTCATACAACTCATTTAAGGAGTTAAGCATCCACATAGCCAACACTTAGACAAATTCAAGATAGCAATATACTAGCAAGGTTTCAAGCAAGACATACATCCCAAGCCAAATAGCAAGCACATACGAGGAGTCTAGCATGCTCCTAAGCAACATCAACCACAACATAAATCCAAAAACATCATAAATACGATTACATGTCCCATTGCTTGACCATTACATCTTAATTTAAAAGTTCATACTTGGTAGCTAAACAAGCACCACAAGCACACTTGGAGGCCCCCTTCTTGCTCCTAGCAACCCACAAACTAAGGATCTGCATTGTCGAACAAAAAGAGAGCGTAAGCAATAAAGCTTAGTGAGGGTAAGCTCTTTAAAAACAAACCTCGATAATGCAGGGTCCGAGCACGATCTTAGCCAAGGCAAAATACATAATTACCAAGAATCCTCAAGAGCCACAAGTTGAGATGCATGAACAATATTCAAATAAATACCATGCTCATAAAGCTCTATTCCACAACACATGTAATCACATATAAGCATCCACATAAGGACCATATTTCACAACATATTGATACACATGTCCATCAATATTGGCACCTAGTTATGACCCGAATACGCAGATAAACACGTTGGAACTCATATCCAACAACCACTTTACCTCACGGTGGGATTACACTCATCACCGGTCTCGCGGAGGGGATTCCACTCATCCTCACGCCCCGTCGATGGGATTCCACTCATCATCGACTATATATAAACAATTTCCGGGCGAACCCGTACTCCTCCTTGGTGACTCAACGACACCAAGGCCACGCGCGACTTTTGACTCAAGTGTACACACTAACATCCTAATGATCGATCATTTGTACTCAAGCATACTAGTGCCAACATTTAACTCATTCCACATTATTCATTTCAATCAATTCCGTGCTTAGCACGTACTCACCATGATCACAATCATGAACCATTACCATGCATGCCATAAGCATCACAAATCATGCCCCAACTCACATGTATAACACAATATACATAAGCAATTATATCACAAGTCATATGAGGCATAAACATCCATATATATGAGTTCATCCAAAGGCTCTAGATCAAGTTTAGGATTATGCTACCACCCTAATCCTAACTCTAGGTGGGTCTACCAAGTCCAACCTAGTCCACATACTCGTACCAACCATTTAAAAACCATGTAAAACGATTAACCACTCACCTAAGCTTCCAAGCTCCAAGCCAAGCAAGCAACCACCCTCACAATCTCGGATTTCTTCCCGAAGCTTCTCCAACACAAGTTTCCGCTTCTAAACAACTTCAAACACAATTCAAACAATCTCAAATCAGCCCAACATCAAAAGACCAACCCGGAACACAATTCAATCACAATTTACAATGTTGCAAGCTATGAACAAATCCCATTTTTAGCAAACTCGGGCAGCCCCAAAACCATCTCCAAAATCCATGTTTCCAACACCCATTGCACCCACAAATGATCCCAATTCAACCCCTATCCATAGTACTATCAAAAGCCTATCAAATTCCACCTAAAACAAGCCCCAAAACTCACCCAAAACCCTCCCAAAACCCCATTTTTACCCAATTTCGGGAATTGCTCAAAATCATTCAAAATTCACATATGTTGTACCATTTGGCTCCTATATTCCATAACTAACCATATTAAATCGAAATATTAAGTTTAGCTACACAAAGACACCATTTTTAATCAAATCCTTTGAAAACCCCATTTTCAAAACTTCAATGAAAATGAAAATAAATGGTACTTTTAAAGAGAGGGAGTTGAGGAGAAGTCAAAAACGTTGTTACCTCTCAAAAAGGAGTTGAAATGGAGGAGTTTTTTGGATGGAATAGTAACTTGTAGGGGGAGAGCTCTTTCACGTTGAAAATGGATGAGGAAGAGGGTGAATAGTGTTTATTTTGTGTAAAGGGGGATTTAAATTGAAAAATGGGTAAATTACCAAAAGGTCATTAATGAGTGGCTATCCCCTTGTTCTTTAAAAAAGCTCTTCAACTTGCAATTTAATCAATTTGGTCCCATTTCAATTATTTATTCTTGAAACCCAAAACGTAAAGGATTATTTTAATTATAAATCCGAGCCCAAATAATATTAAAATATTATTTTCACCTAACCTCTAAACCCGGGTGTTATAGCATATCTATTGAGTATCCCAATAGTTGTAAGATTGTTGGATGTGAATAAAGATAATTATATCTTTTCTTGGTCTTGAAGCAATATATATTAGTTGGTCAAGAAATATCTATGAATATACAAAGATCATTACATTTAGATCTTCAAACATTCGTTGATGCCTCCTCAAATGTCATAGAAATAATTATTATGCACGAGACAAGCCAAAATAATGTGTTTGGCTAAGACTATTGACCCAACATATCCAAAAGATATGTGGATTTACTTTTACAAGATATGATAAAAGCTATCTTGTGTGAAGATAATGCAAGATGTATATCTCAGTTTGAAAGTGGATACATCATAGAACATATTACTCCAAAGTTTCATCACTCACGATCTTTAGAAAAATGATATTCAAGATTAAATTATGAAGATTCAAATATCTTCTGCGATGTTTGCATGAGGGGAGTAAATACGCGTTGCACTCTTTTTCCCTTAACCGAGGTTTTGTCCCAATGGGTTTTTGTGGTAAGGTTTTTAATGAGGCAACATGTTATGCGCATCAAAGATGTGTGTACTCTTTTTCCTTCACTAAAGAATATTTTTTCCCACTGGATTTTTATCTTAGTAAGGTTTTAACGATGCACATTATCTTCATAGACATCCAAGGGGGGTGTTATGAATATTTATCTATGTGGATGTCTATCATGATTAGAAGTTTATCAAATGAGTTTGATTTATTTATTATTAGGAATATTATCTCTATGAATTAGAGTTTAATGTATTATGTACTTCTTATGCTTATAAATAGATGATTCATTGAAGGCATTGTATACAAGTCTATATTTGAGAATAATACAAATCTCCCTCTTTCTATCATCTCTTTGTTCTTCTTGTTCTTATTCTTGTTCTTCTTTATTTTATTCACAACAACCCTGAAGTTCAATTTTTTTATTAGTTATTTATTTTTTTAATGGTGCCTATTTTGGAATTTTATTTGTGCTCACCCTAAATTTTTTTAAAAAAAAAATTGTATTTGCTCTAAACTTTTATTTGTCCTCATCCACATATAAATTATAATAAAATATTGACCAAAGATATCTATAAATAGTAACTTATTCTTTCTTAAAAGTCCACAAACAATATATTTGAGCCAAGTTCATTTAGAGTCCTACATAAAAGTCCAAAAATAATAATCAATTACAAGAGAAAGGGAAGCTCATAAAAAGTAAAATTATTTGGGTTCTTCTCCTACTTTTGACGTTTTTTTCTTCTTCAAACACAAATTTCTCATTTTCAAGGTTGAAGACTCAAATTTCTCATTTTTCAAGGTTGAAGACTCTCAAATATCTCAAGTCTAGGTATGTATGTATTTTTAAAAATATTCTAGCAACATGTCTACACAGTGTGTATGTATTTTTAAAAAGATTCTAACAACATGTCTACACGGTGTGTATGTATTTTTAAAAAGATTAAACTTAAAGACAAATATTATCATATAATCACACCATGATCCGATCATGTTTATTCCTTTTGCTATAATTTGGTCGATATGGCTATTCAAAAATGAAATGGTGTTTCGGGGTAAATCAGTGGACTTGTTGCAAATGGTAATTCGAATTAAATCTCGTCTCGCATGGTGGTTTAAGACAAAATGGCCTAATCTCCCTATTTCCTTGGAAGATATTATGCGTGACCCTTCTTGTGTTTCTAAGGGTACTGGAGTCAGATCTCTTTCTTCTTCTGCTCCTGCTACCTGGAATCCCCCTACTACTGCTTTACTAAGTGCTATGAAGGCGGATGGTAGTTCGGGAGGTATTGGTGGTATCTTACGTGACAATCTTGACCGTGCTCTGATGACTTTCTCATTGCCTATTGGTCCAGGCTCCCCTCAAAACTGTAAAGTGGTGGTGGGGTGGGTCCTAATTCCTAAACCCTCTTGCAGCTCCGACATCTTTCGTTAGGAAGCTCAACCTGATTGCATCAAAGATCCTAAAGGGGCAGTTTGTTTTGCAACTCATTCCCATAGTCTGTAATATAGAGGCTGAATGCCTAGCAAAGGGTGCGTGCCTGTAATGGTGATACTACGAGACGGGCGTACTGGTTTTTGCTTACTATGGTAGAGCCCCTTTTTATTGTTCTTTGAACCTTGTAATGACATAGTTTTTGTGCACTCTTTTTCTTCCACCTAGATTTTAGGGAGGTTTTCAATAAGACATATTTTAAATCCGATTTCGGTCCATATAATAAAATCTCTTATTATTTCAAAAAAAAATCACACCATGATTTTTTATAATAAAAAATACATAATGTAACAGATCTTAATCTAAAAAATGTAAAATTTTAAATTTGGCATACTTGGAAAAAAATATAAACAATATAAATTTTGGTTGAAATGGTGAGTTTGAAATATTAGAGTATATATGATTTTTAAATCGACAAAAATGTAAAGGTTGAGAGCTAGTTTTATCATTATGTCTACTCATTTAATACTTATATATGAAAAATCTTTATCAAAATATTTTTATAAAAATTTAATTTATTTTAAAATAATTACATAAAATAACTATTTAATTTAAAAATATGTTTTATAATTTTGGCACTTTATAAAATATAATATTCTTTAGGGTTAACTACAACGGATACCACTAAACTGTAGCCCCTGAGTCGAAAATACCATCGAACTTTAAAACTCTTAAAAACTAGCACAGAACTTTAATATTTGAGTCGAAAATGTCACTTCGTCGTTAAGCCAAAACGACGTCGTTTTGGTGATGCTGTTTTGAAGCCTAATTTGGCCCAAAACGATGTCATTTTGTTGGAGGACAAAAATTAAAACCATCCACTTGGGGTGGTTTGAACCCAAGACCTTTAAAAGTTAAAGCTAAGCCTTAACCATTAAACCAACATAACATCATGTAGAATTTTACCACAAATATTATATATCTTAAACTACTTCAGATTAATTCAAATTATTTTATGAAATAAGTAATATTAAATTATATTAATTATATAATATATATGTAAATAAAAGTGTATTGTTTTTATATAAATATTATATATAAATAATATATTAATATTATAAATATTATATAAAACTCTAAATCCTAAACCTTAAACTAGAAAACTCAAACCTCAAACCCTAAACTTTATGATTTGAGGTTTGGGATTTATAGTTTTTTATATATTATTTATAATGTAAATATATTGTTTTATGAATATCTTTTGTTTTTAAAAATAATATATTTTTATTGATATATGTAAAAATAATATATTTTATATTATTTATAGAATTATTTTTTATAAAATAATTTGGATGAACTAAATAGATAAGTTTATATAATTTAAATAAAAATATTTTATTTTTATATTATTTATAATATAAATATATTATTTTAAAAATATAAAATTCAAATATAAAAAATCCTGAACTCTAAAGTTTAGAATTTATGTTTGAGGTTGGGGGTTTGTGGGTTAAAAATTTAAGATTTAGGGTTTTATATATTATTAATAATATAAATAAATTTTTATAAATATTTTTGAGGTTTTTTTAAAAATAATATATTTATATTATTAATAATATATAAAAATATTATATATATATATATATGTGCAAATAGTATATATTTATATTTTATATGTTAATATTATTCATTTCATAAAATAATTTGAATTAATATGAAGTAGTTTAAGATATATAATATTTGTGGTAAAAATACTACATAATGTTATGTTAATTTAATGGTTAAGGTTTAACTTTACCTTTTAAAGGTTCTGGGTTCAAAAACCACCCCAAGTGCATGGTTCTATTTTTTTCCTCCAGCAAAACCACGTCGTTTTGGGCCAAATTAGGCTTCAAAACAGCCGCACCAAAATGGCGTCGTTTTGACTTAACATGGGAGTTAACGGATAACTGCGGAGTGACATTTTCGAATCAAATATTAAAGTTCAGTGCTAGTTTTGAAGAGTTTTAAAGTTCGATGGTATTTTTGACTCAGGGGCTATAGTTTAGTGGTATCCAGCAAAATGACGTCGTTTTGGGCCAAATTAGGCTTCAAAATAGCCGCACCAAAACATCGTCATTTTGACTTAATGGGGGAGTTAACGGTTAACTGCGGAGTGGCATTTTCGACTCAAATATTAAAGTTCAGGGCTAATTTTGAAGAATTTTAAAGTTCGATGGTATTTTCGACTTAGGGGCTATAGTTTAGTGGTATCCGGTGTAGTTAACTGTATTCTTTAAAAAATACCAAACTATATATTTTTAATAGTCTAAAGGTGGTTACAAGGTAGTATTTGTTTATACATATTCTTAACTCTTTAACAATAATGGTGGTCGGGTAGGATTAATGAGAGAGGTTGGGCACATGTGGCATGACACAAGCTTTTTAGGCCAAAGAAGGATGAGGGGCTTGGTTTCAAGGACTTGAAAATGATTTGAATACCATTGGGACTCCTGAAGAGATCTCTTTGACAATTGAGTATTTAAAGAATGAATTTGAAAAGAAAGATCTCGAAAAAACAAAATTTTGTCTTGGATTGCATATTGAGCACCTAAAGGATGAAATTCTTGTGCATCAATCAACATACATAGAAAAGATGCTAAAGAAATTTTACATGCATAATGCACATTCTTTGAGCACCCCTATGGTTGTTAGGTCACTTGATGTTAACAAAGATCCATTTCACCCTCGGGAAAAGGATAAAGATATTCTTGGTCCAGAAGTGTCATACTTAAGTGCTATTCGTGCATTGATATATCTTTCTAGTCACACACGACCTGACATATCATTTGATGTCAATTTGTTGGCAAGATTTAGCTCTTGTCTAACTTGGAGACATTAGAATTAGGTTAAACACATATTTCGTTACCTTCAAGGTACGAAAGACATGAGATTAGTTTTTGTTAATCTATCCAAAACAGAATTGGTTGGTTTTGCGGATGCGGGGTACTTATTCGATCCCATAATTCTCGATCATAGACTGGTTATGTATGTACATACGGTGGTACCGCAATTTCTTGGCACTCAATGAAACAAACAATTACTGCCACTTCCTCTAATCATGCTAAGATTTTAGCTATCCATGAGGCTAGTCGTGAATGTGTGTGGCTAAGGTCTGTAATCTATCATATTCAAGAGAATTGTGGTTTACACTCTGGAAAAGTAGCTCCGACAATCTTATATGAAGATAATACATGTATTTCTCAACTTAGAGAAACATACATAAAGGGTGATAGAACAAAACATATCTCACCAAATTTCTTCTTCACTCATGATTTACAAAGAATGGAGACATTGATGTCTAACAAATTCGTTCATGTGATCATTTAGCATATCTATTTACAAAGGCACTCCCTAATGCTCCGTTTGATAAGTTAATTTACGACATCGGATTGCGTCGAGCCAGAGATTTTATGTGACGTTTTCATGAGGGGAAGAAAATACGCATTGCACTATTTTTCCCTTAACCAAGGTTTTGTCCCAATGAATTTTCCTGGTAAGGTTTTTAATGAGGCAACAAGTTATGTGTATCAAAGATGTGTGTACTCTTTTTCCTTCACTAAATTTTTTTTGGGGTTTTATCTTAGTAAGGTTTTAATGAGGCACATTATCTTCATAGACATCCAAGAGGGAGTGTTATGAATATTTATCTATATGGATGTCTATCACGATAAAAACTTTATCAATGAGATTTGATTTTTATTATTAAAAATAGGGAAAACTACTCAAATCATCACTCAACTTTGGTCATTAGACCTATTTTAGTCACTCAACTTTAAAAACGCTCATTTTCATCACTCAACTTTCAACATTGTGATGTTTTCATCATTCCACCGTTAACTCAGTTAACACCACAATGACATGGCTTATTTTAATAATTTTTTATGCCATGTTCATTTGGGTAGCCTACTGGCATGCTTTTTTCATGGTTTCCAAACTTGAAAAGAGCCGTATTCTGGACAAGATCAACTTCTTTTGTCTGAACATAGAGACCAGATAAGAATTCCAAATCAATTCCCCACCTTAAACAGAGGTCACAAAGTTAAAGAAAAAGGATAGGCAAGAGACCTTAAGCAACCTAAAACGTTCTCCCAATGGGGTAAGGCCGTCGAGAATGGTACGAGCAAGATAATTGTAGGAGCGTGCATTTTTAAAGAAACGGTGCTTCAAAAAGTTTCTCTGAAGTTGGACGTTTCTTTGGGTCCTTCGCCAGGCAGGTAGCTACCATCTCTTTGAATGACTAGAGAAGTACATAACACTATCAGAATGTTACTATCAGACACTAACGAAGTGATACCAGTCAGTAAGACGCAATTGAATAGAACAAACCTTTGAGAACCTCTTGTCCCTTTCATAGTCCAGACTAGGGGGAGCGTTTTGCAAGGTCATCAACAAAACCTGCAGCAAAGGGGGAGCAAACAATCAAACTAAGACCTAAAACATAAAGCTACAACAAAATACATGCAATACACAACAGGTATAAGCATTAGAAAACTAAGAGATTTACTTTCATTGGCGGATACTTGGAAAACGGGGCATGACCATGAGCAAGTTCAAGTGCTGTTATTCCAAAAGACCAGATGTTCGCTCTATTTACAATAAAGAAGAAAAGGAAACAGAATGATTTAAAAGGTATAAAAAGAAAATAAAGGAAATTGAAAGAAAAGGTCTAGATCAGAAAAAACAATCAACTCACTTAAAATCATAACCGTGTAATTGCTGCATAACTTCTGGAGCCACCCTGACGTAAAAGAAACAATAAGAAGAAATAGTCTGGACTGAATTTCCATAACAAAAACACCAATGAAAGTAAAATCTCAGACAGTAGAAAGCCAAGGGAAACAAATACCAGCAAGGAGTTCCAACAAAAGTATTTCTAGAACGCTGTCTGTCCCCAGTATCAAACATGCATGCTGATACCCCAAAGTCTGCCAACTTGAAAAAAAGCATGTTTTTTACTCAGTATCAAACATTCATGCTGATACCCCAAAGTCTGCCAACTTGAAAAAAGCATGTTTTTTACTCAGTATCAAACATGCATGTTGATACCATCTGACGGTCTCCTTATCTTTTTTATTGAACGCTTGTTTGGTTTCAATTCTTGATGGGGCAGCGGCGGAGGAAGTGCTGGGGTTGAAAACGAGGGATTTGGCGGCGCTTAACGTCGGGCTTCCCGGTGGCGAAAGGTCTCGGTTAACACATGGCATAATGTTTTAGTTAGCATGCATAAACGAACCAGGACTTTGGTTGCTCAAAAGGAAGGGAAAGCTCCATTTGAGCCATTTCCATCGTTAGTGATCACTGCTGAACGATTTCAACCAAAAGGAGCCTACGCCGAGGCTCAGGTTAGTTCTTTGCTAATTTTTTGCAACCTTTTTGTTTTCACGGCGGTATTAGGATCCTAAGTTTGGAATCTAGTTGAATTGCAGGCAAGGTATTTGTTCCCTGACAAGTTAAAGGTGGAAGAACTTGTCAAAGTGTTGAAAGAGAAGAAAATTAACCCTACTCTCAAAACACTGTCGTTTTGTTTATTTTCTTTTAACTGATGTATAATTTTATAAGCCATGTCATAACGGTGTTAACTGAGTTAACGGTGGAATGATGAAAACATCACAATGTTGAAAGTTGAGTGATGAAAATGAGCGTTTTTAAAGTTGAGTGACTAAAATTGGTCTAATGACCAAAGTTGAGTGATGATTTAGGTAGTTTTCCCTTAAAAATATTATTTATATTAATTAGAGTTTAATGTATTATATAATTCTTACGCCTATAAATAGATGAAGGCATTGTATACAACTCCCATTGATTGAGAATAATAAAATCTCTTTCTTTCACCTCTCTATTCTTTATTCTTATTCTTAATTATTTTATAACAGCTTTTCGAATTTATAACTATCAGGAAATTAAACAGCATTCCCGCAGCAATTGGATCTGTCCTTTTCATTGGTATAGGTGGGGCCTATAAGACCATGACATTGATAAGGATTGTGCTGGAATTACAATTATTAATAGGGAAACTACATATTTAGTACCCGTTATGTTCACGTTATTATTTTAGTATCTCAATTATTATTTTTGGTAAAATGGTACTTAACGTTATGTTTTTGTTCTGTTTTGATATCCAGCCGTTAAAAACTAAGGGAGATGATGACATGGCCTTGTATAATCATAGTTGTAGTCCAAAACACATATATATTATCAATTTAGTCCAAAATCCATCAATTTAAAACATCATCTAAATTGTGATTGAATTTTGTCCCATCCCTTTTCCACCCCTCGTGTTCTCGTCGTTATCCTAGTCGTGGAGTTTGGGTCCTCCAATAGACCCCGCCACCCCGCATTAGCCCCCCGTTGATCCACAAATCCTAAAGTTTTGATTGTCCCTAACATGTTTTTTAAACTCCAAACCCCAAAAAAGTGTTCGACTGGTAGAAGAAGAAAAATAAGGAATTTACAATTTTAATCTAAAAATTAAAATAATGTCTAAATTGATAGAATTGTAGACTAAATTGATGGATTGTATAAGTTTTTGGACTAAAACTATTATTAACCCAAGCCACGTCACCATTTCCATTAATTTTAAATGGCAGGGGTACCAAAACAGAACAAAAACATAACGTTAGGTACAATTTTACCAAAAATAATAGTTGGGTACTAAAATAATAACTCAGGCATAATAAGGGTACTAAATATGTAGTTTTCCATATTAATATTGAATAATTATAAGTTCTAATTATACTTTAGTCCCTCTACTTTAATTTCTGACATAATTTGATTCAAACTGATAACGCCATCTGTTGCTTTTGTTCACAGTCCGAGTTATGTGAAAAAAAAAATCAACTAGGGATGGGCATTTTACCCGACCTGGTCGGGTCGGATTTTTTTTAATAAAAATCGGGTTCAAGTTGGGTGGGGTTTTTATTTAGGGTAAATTTGGGTCTGGTCGTGTTCGAGTTTAGGATGGAAAATATCCGACTCGACCTGAAACTAATTGTGTAATTTTCCCTAATTTTTTTAGGGATATTTATAATATTAACCTCTCTTAATATATTTCTATAATTAGGTCCTTAAAATTAAATTTTTATTTATAATTTAGTCCTTAAAATTGTATTTTTACGATTAAGTACCCTAAAATTATTTTTTACAATTATGTCCCTAAAATTGTTTTTTTTCTATCAGTCAGGTCGGGTTTAGTGTATTTATTTTTAGGTCGTGTCGGAATTTTTAAAAGAATACGTTCGGGTCGGGGTCGGGTGGTCTAAAAACCCGACCCGTGCCCATCCCTACCAACAACCATGTTCAAGCAATAATAAATTTACATATTGACCAAACATCAGGCTATTTAAAAGGAAATTCACATTATCGTTTTAACAGCAACACTTTACAATATTATCAATTTAGGCCTGCAGTAAAAATATAAAAGTGGAGGGGGTAGATTATGTCAAATTAAAGTAGAGGGATTTAAACCTCAAGTTTTAACATAATAGAGGGAGTAAAATCATACAGTTTGGATCATTCAAAATCCAACAAACCATGTTCAAGTAATAAATTTACATATCAACCTAATACTAGGCTATTCAAAAGAAAATCCAAGTCATCACTTTAACAGCAACAAGTTACAATGATTTTTTTGGTATAATTCATGCTCATTTTATGGTATATGTTTGGAATTCGTGACTCTCTCTCTCAATAATAATTATTAATTTAGACTTATTGATAACAGTTTAAAGGTGGGATCTTATTACGTCAAATTAAAATAGAGGAACTAAATCTCAAATTTTAACATAGTAGAGAGAGACTAAAACCATAATTCTAATAAAAACATTTACCAACACTTGATCTAGCTAGATGAGATGTTTGATCTCTTAAACAAGGTCTAGAGTTTAAATCATTACGTTTTGAGATAAATAAATTGAGTTGGTACATGTGGTTGTAAAAAAGATTACCGTTAAATTTACGACCACTACCATAAATATGATGAGCAAACAAAAAACAACAGAATGGCGGCCGTAATAGTAACAGTGGCCTAATTCGAAGATACTGCATTGTAAAATGATCCGACAATGTTACTTTCAGTCCCTTTGAGTTGTTTCATTTCGCTTTCACAGCAAAAACAACAAAGAGAAAGAAGAAAAGATAGTGATTGAGCTCTCTAGAACATTGCCAAGCTATATATACACATACATGTCCTCTTCATTAATCACCATATTGAAAGGCTTCATTTCTCTAGGCATTACTATCATGGAGAACGGCGGTCGACCAACGCGGATCAACCAGTGTTTAGTCGAACGAGAACGGAGGCTGCACATGAAAGCTTTGTTCACCAAGCTATCCACTTTGCTTCCGACAAAACCATCCAAGGTAAATTCCACGACTCATTGCCATGTGTTTGATCAAATTTCGCTTTGGGGATCTTTTTTGTTTAAAACCATCTTTCGGTTTTAGATGTCCGTGCCGGAGATGGTGGATCGAGCAGCGACGTACGTGAAGGAGTTGCAAACGCGGATAGAGCGGTACGAGGGGACGAAGGTGCAATTGGAGAGGCGGCTTATGAAACGAAGAAGAGGAGGAAGATGATAAGGCCAGTGCTTAGTGTTAGAGATTTTGATTCAAATTTGGAAGTGAATTTGATCACAGGGTTGAACATGGGGTTTTCATTGTCTGATTTCATCAATATTCTTCAAGAGGGAGGAGTAGATATCATAAGTGCAACTTGCCATCATGTAGGAGATAGGGCAATCTATACAATCCTTTCTCATGTATGTATATGTGTATAGATATGTTTGTATATATACATATAATAACATTTTATATTTATGTATATGTGTGTATAGATTGCCCTATCTATGTGTATATATACATATAATAACATTTTCAGGTGTGTATAGGTATATGTGCATGCAACCTTCCTTTCCTAGCTAAAATGAGATCAAGCTAAACATTTTCTCTGCTTGAGATCATGCATACAAGTGGGATTTAAGTTGCGGTTGCAGCCAGATTTTGGTCTCGTTATGTTTATTGTAATTATGGACATAACAGATGTTATTATGGGTATTACAATTAATAATTTTTTAAAAAGAACATATGTTATTGCAGACATAACGGTTGCATGTATAGCGGTTTTGGATAATGCCAAAACCACTATACAACGGCCGCTATAGTAATCGTATACTGCTATTTAAATCCCATGCAACCTTTGTTTTATGTGTGTGTTTAGCTTGATCTCATTTAAGCTTTCAATTACACTTGCTAGTAGGGGTGTTTAAAAATATCGGACCTGGTTGACCCGATCCGATGACCCGAACTTAAAAATGGCGGGTAATCCCGATAATTTTTCCAGGACACAGGTCGGAAGTTTTCCCTTACCGGGTACCCGACCCGACAATTTTTAATATATGTTTTTTATATTTTAAATTATATTTTTATTTTAAGTTTTTTAATATTTTTACTTTAAAACTAAATTTTAATCCATAAATTCTTTCTATGTTTGTATTATATACTTTTAAGTTTTAAGTTTAAAACTTTTTAAAAATATTTTATGTTTAATATGTGATTTTTTAATTTTAAAATTATATATATATATATAAATCGGGTACCCGAATTTTACGGGTACCGAATAGCGGGTGCCCGGCTATAACGGGTCGGGACACAGATTGGTAAAGTAGGTATCCGGATGAACCGGGCACCCGACAACGAACACCCCAACTTGCTAGTATAGTTTAATAGGCTTTTTCTCATTAATCCATGGGTTTCTTCTTCTATTATTTTTAACCTTTTTTATATCCTAGTGAATCATATTAAGTAAGGGTGCAATATGGTTAGGGGTTTTTTTTAATTATTTATTTAGTTTTTAGATTTAAAGAAATATATCATATGGTGAACAAAGGGTTAATCTAGTTTTGATAATCTTGTATTTTAGTTGTTTATGAATGCAAAAGCTTTGTTGAAAATGAATCTCATAGGTTTTGTCCATTTAAATCCTTGTTTTGCAGGCTATATATCCTAGAATTGGTGTTGCGACTTCAACTGTGCATGAGAGGTTGAAGGGCCTAATATGTTGAAAAAAGAAACTCGTTCCTAATGTAAATTGAAGGTGCAATTGCTATGTGATATAGCTTAAGGTTTTTTTATCTTTCATAACTCTCTTATTGTTCATATTTGAGGTTTGTGACTATCAATTCTAATAATGTTGTCTCTAAAATTAGAATATGATACTATGTTTAAATCATAGTGTTATTCTCTTATATGGAAGATGCAATTGCACTCATGTAATTGTTGGAGTACCTCGATGAATAATATTTTTTAAAGTAATATCAACTATTAATTTCACAATGATAATATCATTTGAATTCCCTTTTGTATGCCTTAATTTATAGAATTTTTGCATTATATATAGGGTGGATGGTTGAAGGACCGGCCGGGCCACGGCCCCCAAAAATTTTAAAAATTAAAAAAAAAACTATAAGTTGATATAATGGTAAAATTGTTATTTAGTCCCTTGAAAATATATAATTCATTATTGTCCACCCATAAATTCAATCATTTTTAAATGCCCCCTCTATAAACCAAGTTTAGTTCCACCACTATATATATTTATCAAGAATAAAAGATTCTTTTTAAATGTTTGATTTAGTATTGTTTTATTTGAAATATCTTGATTTATGGTTTTGTATTTTGCATGCATGTATAGCAAGGTTCTGCTATGATGTTTTAGACTAGTCCTTATAGACATCGGTATGACTTTATCATTTGCTTTAGATGTTATGGAAGTATGGCGGAGAAAGAAGAATTGAAATGACATTTGAGGTATGGATAGAGTTAGGAAATTTCGGTTGAAAGATCAATTTTTGAAAATTTAAAATGTTTAAAAATTATATAAACTGACCAAAAATTAAATATTTGATAAATCAATATATAATATGAATAAATATAAAACTCGTATCTTTTTACAATTGTCTATGATGTTTTCACGTTGGATATTTAAAATGAATAGATTTAAGTCTTAGAAGTAAAAACATATAATTGGTAAATTATGATGAAGACTACAAACATTTTTTTTTTGTTATATACATGTTCGTCTTACAATCCATGTTTAAAGTTATATGCATGTCCGGCTTATTTTTGTCTTTTTGGTTTCATGTTACATTATCATTTTTTTGATATTTTGTTTTTATTTTAAATCCTCCACTGATTAAAAGATTCAATTAGAATTTCTAATACAAATAAGGTTGTTTAGGTTAGATAGTAAGAATCTTTTGTAGTCTAACATGTGGTTGAGGATTCAGTCCTTTCTTTGGACATGAAACAATTTTTAAAATTTGCAGTCAGTATGAGCCAGCAGAACATTCGAATGTTCTTTACGTATATCACTTGTAAAAAAAATTGATTTAAGCAAATTTCAAGATAAACAGATCGACAACAGCATTTGATAGCAAATCCGAAGAGAATCGGCACATTGTCGGTTCAACTTAGTTCGTTTAAACAATTGCTTTGGTTTAGACTAAATTATTAACTTTCTCAATGGTGTAGCCATGGATTTGGCAGGATAGATTGGTATTTCAAGCAATAAAAGCATCAAAATCCTCAGTTTAGCTGATTGCAAGATGTTTCAAGCAGCTGTTTCAGCTATTGAAATGGCAAAAGACCACATTAGTCAGTACCATACTAATACCGTAAAAACATATTGATTCGATGTAATATACATTGACATCAATACATACCAATACTAGAATAAAATCAATATGTGCACTTGGTATTCACTACCTTACTGAAAAATCAATAACATGAGCTTTATGCTAAACTTCACCAGCAGTGTAACATCCGAACATGATAGACATATCTCACCTATTTCATATGTATTCATGTTATGATGGATGCATATTATAGTATTCATGTTATATTTCATATTAAGGCATTCGCACATGTCCGAACACAAATTACGAACCGAGTGTCATGTTCATAAGTGTACCAGTATCTCTTTAATAGCAGTGTACTAAAATTCCTTCATATATAAAAAACCTAGTCACCTGTAGCCAACACAAGAGGTTTGGATAAAAGGCTCTCCAATACAAATGAATGAATGCCTTGTAAAGTGTAAACATCATCATCATCATCACCAGTTTAAAATATATGCGTCTAAAACTGGTCAGTTTGAATCCTAGCCTCCACTTCTAACTCTTTCTCTCTTGCATAATAATGGCATTGCGAGATTCGTTCAGTTTTTTCGGTTAAACTATACAGAGGCAATTTCAAAACTTTTTACAGTACCTGATTTGCCATTGATGCATTTGAATGTGAGGACCATAACTATGCAAGCTGTACACAGATGGCACCCGATCCGCTGGTGTGTTGTTTTTCAGCACCAGATTCATGCAGGAGCACCAACTTAAAAAAGGAGTTGTTAAGATGAAGGTGAAGATTGTGAACCACCCATATCCTCGTTGGCACTTTGGAATTGTTCTATAAGTAAGTTACGTATTTTTGCTCTCAAGCCAGAGGCTTGTTCAGGTCTGAACCATTGCCTGCCAAACTGAAAAATCGAAACAGGATAAACAGGTTAACAACAGAATGAGAAAAGTTTTGTACAAGATCACAGAGGAACACATCAGGTACCATTGCTAAATCTTTCTTTTTCAGTCTTTCAGGGGCCTCTTCGATGAAGCGCTCCATAAAATAAAGAACAAAAAGACCACAATCATAATCATTCTTTTGTTGGGGAACCTGACCAAAAAAGAAGTATCAACAGAAAACCTAAATTTATGGTTTCAGAATGAGAAACCGATGACTATATTTATGAAAAGATAGCTGAAGTGATTTAGTCCTCAAAAGTTGATCATGGCACGTATATATTCCCAGCAAGATAGTCTTAAACATAAATTCTTGTAGCAGACATCAATTTATTTGCACCAAGCCACCAAATTTCGTAGCAACATGTTTATTCAGCAAAAGTGATTAATTAAAGTCTAAACAATTTTACAAAAAAAAAAAAAAAGATTTATAAAGATTATCCTTTAGCGAATATATTTATGTTCAGAATATCTAATACTGCAGTGGACAGTAGATTAAAGGGGGAAATATGTATTATAGTACCGTGCTTTTTTCTCAAGGTCCACGGATCAAGTAATGATTACTTGATATTGTTGTAGCATGAAAAACAAACTCGTTTCTAAAGATGTAAAGCATGCACGGATAAGAATATCGTAAATTAACTTTCATCATGCAACTTCACAAGTAAGAAAAGAAACCTTTCAATTTTATGACCAAGGAAAGGAAGTTCATTTTATGAGGTAACTGAAGATCAATGTTCAAAGTCCATAAATAAATGAGACGATATATGATACTGCAAATAAAAACTTACAGCTATTGTTCTCTCGTCAATCCTGCGGGGGAGATTTTCCCATATTCTATCTGCAATTGGAAGATCTGATGGAGCAACCTCTTGATTCAAATAGTTCCATTCTTCCTTCATGTAGCTAAAAACCAAGATTCAAATTGTCTATTAGGCTTAAGAACCCCATAAGGAGGCAAACCAGCCAAGCATTGGTTACCAACAGAAATGCATAACTTTGGACAACCGAAAATCGACCCAGTAATGCTTCCATTCAAAAGTTCATGTAACATTAATTAGACAATGCAGTAGCTGAAAGATGTTGAAGATTTCCATATAACCGAATCATTTTACTTGTATCACTTAAGAAGAAACGAATGAACAAATGTGCAGGTTTCAAAATCATGCTATACAGACAGGGCACTATCCTAATGAAAGTTCCCTTTGCATATCATATGGATTCTTATTTTATGAATATACAGACAAAGACAAATTATAGCACTACATAACCATTTATAATCCCTTGGCTTATTTTGTCTCACCTTTTAATGTTCTTAAAAACCAATCTGCTAGAATGAAGTCCCAATGAATCCAAATGAAGGATAATTGGTCCTGATTCATCTTCCTTGTCAGGTATACAAATGATGACCAAGCTCCAGTGGAAACTGGATACATGAAAGGTAATAACCGAGTCAAAAGATCTGAATAAGGTCAACCCAAATTAATGCGAAGGCAATGAAAATAGGGGGAAAGATACCTAGAGGTACTATATCAACTTATTCATAACAAATGGCTTAATCCATTTATCTATATCATTTCACCCTTTTGAAACAACCCATCTAGTTTATTTCCTCAAACACTTCTCATTCTTAAGCATGCCAAATAGAAGCACATAATTAGCCTTTTTAGTTAATAGAAAGCAGAATAGTCACTCAAAAACTAGCCAAGAGACACAAGACAATAGGCTGTGACTTATGGCAATGATCACTTGACAGTATTTTGTTCATTACAGACCCAAAATTTGATTATCATTACATGGTTGAATAAAACAAGTACCCTTTCCTATGCATCTTTTTCAGAGCCAAAGAGACACAACAGTTAAAAAGTTTTGTTCATGTAACAGTACCACTTTGGTAAAAAAAAGTCAGACTTATAATTTCAATCCAAGGAAATTATGAAGGCGAGGAGATGGTAATCATGATTTCAAGAAATGAAAATGTATTTTGATATGCAAGAATTGTTGGAAAATACATATAGTGTTTTCATTGTCCCTCATTTTGAGAAAACTGTGTTTCCATGTCTGCAGACACTCTTTCTTTCCCTTCTGATCCTCTTCTTTCCTTTGTTCCTCCCATGTTTACATTAGCAAGCAAGAAGGCCAGCATTAAGATGCATAACATCCACCATATTGAAACAAAAGGCCACACTCTCCCGTTCTCCAACTCTTCTGTTTCCAGTCCTTTTTCAAATCGAAGTCTCCTCTTTTATTTACACCAATTCTTTTTCAAAATGTACATAATGCTTTTTCTAACAGTGAAAACCATCTGGACATGGAATTGCAGTTTCCAACCCATTTTCAAATCCATATCTATGCAATATCATGCAAATGAAGTTCTATTGCAGTGCATGTAGTAACAGGAACTCAGCAATAATAAACATTTATAGGTTTAAAGGGAACGTTACACACGCTTGAATGTAAATATCTATAGCAGGAAAAACTCACTCTTCATTGATTGGAATAAGTATATATGCTTTCTGGAAAATATTGACACCTTTCCACCACCTTCTGAACTTGATGAATAAGGAATCATTGTCACTCCCCTAGTTAGAAGAAAGAAAACAAAGACCTCGCACGCATGAGTTGGAGAAATAATAATCATGATAGTCAAAGAGCTTGACAGTTCAGCAAATTATACACAGACACTAAATTATAATCATTGATCTAGTGAAAGCACATATTTGAAAAATAGATGTCTCTGACAAAAAATTAAACTAGTGCATAAATCAAACATATGGTATTTTTTTCTGAAATTAAAAATGACTGTTGATCTCAAGTTGCTTTATCCAAAAACAAAACTAAAATGACTTAAAGAGTGAAGCTTAAAAATTATACCATTATCTTATTAAAAGAAAAATATCATAACAGCATCACAGAAATACTCAAGAACCTAGTTCTACCAGATCAGGTCCAATGAACCTGACTGAAAATGATTCCAGAAATCTCAAATCAGCATGATGTATTCACCTTACACAGCAAAAGGAAATCATCTATAAGAGAGCATTCAAGATAAAACCTTGTATGATACAGCTTCTTTCAACTTCGGGTAAAAGTACGTGTTAAAAATATGATAGTCACATATTGCTCTACTTGTTGGGGATGCCTGCTGCCGCAAATATCTGGCCGAAAGGACAAAATGTGGTTATAACTAGAAGTCCAGTGCTCCATATAGCAAGATCTATTATCTAGCAGCTATTCAACAATTTTCTAACTAAATCAAGCATTTAAATTGTTTCCCCTAAAAACAAAATGAAATTTCAACAAAGTCAGGCTTTCCATACAACCATAACAAAGATGTCAGACAGCATATTGGAAATTTAAGTTCAGATTTTAAAACTCAAGCAGTAAGTTTCTTATGCTCATTTCACATAGCATTCAAAAGCACAATGTCAATACTCAATACTAGGGGAAACCTGTTTCCCGGTACAAACAATGTTCCAATAAACTACAATCTTAAAATTGTTCCAATACTCCTAGGCGCACACTTTCACAACACTGAAACTGCCCAATCCACTTGAAACAAAATAAACTTTTACTTGGATGGTCTAACCGAAATTTATCTTCTATCTGTAAGTAGGTTAAATTCCAACCCAATATATGTCGAACAAATTGGACCCAATACAAATCCAGGGGAAAAAAGATTCAAACCAAAGCTGATCAGAATGCAAAATGACCCAATGGGAACAACCTTACACACTCAACTGTCACTCCTTAAAGTTGAGAAGCTCGTCATGTGATAAAATTACACGTATTTGTAATCGCTTAAACACTTACCGGATGTAAAAGTTCATAATTTGAGATGTCAAGAAGGTTTCAGGAGCAAGGCTGTCAATATCTCCAAAAGAAATATCAACAGATTCTGGATCATCCCTGTATCGATAAATAAGGCAAAAAAGATATAACAGACCGATTAAATTCTGCTAAAATTGTCTGCAGAAACCATCCATTAGAAAAAAGCATCACAAACCTTGATGGGTAATAGATCCTAGCATCCTTTTTGCTGAAAATTTGTCAAAAAGATAAGATAGTGCTGGGAGCAACCAAATTGTAAACTATTGTATAGTGGGAAGAGAAAAATATTGAAAGTTCCACTAACCAATTTGGAAGTTTAACTTCAGGCTCTGTTGTCTCTACTGACGGCGGTTCTTCCTCATCTACAATAACAACAGTCTCGCCCTGTTTCAGTTATATACCATTGAATCAATCAATAGATGAAGACAAAACCTAATTATGGTGACAGCAGAAATTTTCATCACAATGCAACCAAAAATGTACATGGACTACTGATAGCAAAACCTATATTTTCACGGCAGGATGCATTCTTTGGCTTTTTCAGATTTCGAATTTAGAAAGACAGTTAAGAGGCCAACAATCATCCGAAGTTGTCCATTCCCCAAACGCCAAAATGTCCAAAGTAACCAACTTTTGAGTTTCACAGAAAACGTGCAAATGCTATGAAGAATTTTTCAGAATTTAAGTGTCTCGGAGCATGTCCAAACATAACGAGTATTTTAGAATATTCTTATTTCCACCCAGAAGCCTTCGATATTTTCAATAGACTTTAAATTGCACTCAGACTAAGATAAGTCAATAACACAGGAATGGACACACACTCCCTTCTTCCATTAGTCAATAGTGCAAGACAAGACAATTATACAGAAGCTGGGCCTTATGGAAGCTAAATCAAAACGTGACTGACATTTCTTAGAACAGTGACTTGAAACTCATTAAAATTAGAATCAAATCATGAAGGATACTCAAAAGGCTAAATCAAGAATCCGTTGTAGCCGTTAATAAGATACTAATGACAAAGGATACATTAAATAGCATGCAATATTCTAAACATTCCCAAACAACACTGATATTATCTGCACAATCACAATGACACATGATTAATTACATTTAGCTTAAGCTCTGATCCTAAATCACTATGTCAATAGTGACATTCACAAAATGAGCAGGTGGTCAACATTAGACGATTACAATTGTAATAGAAGAAAGAAAAGTATGCACACCTGCCTACACCTTGAATCATTTGGTGCACGAACTTGAATAGCATCCTTGCTACAGAAAAGGAATGGGGAAATTCAAAAAACATGCAAATCAATTATTGAACTACTCGAGTAAACAGAAAACAATCAGATCAGTAAACAGAAATATGTCAAACATTATATTGAATATCTTTAACGTGTATATAAAAGAAATTTATTAAAAAAATAGATTGCAAGATGTAGAAAAAGCTGTGCCCCAGATATTTTCAGCTGCAAGCAATATGTGAGATGAATTCCTGGTTGAGAATTTCAAGAATAAGCTATTGGTATTTTCAACCTCAGAAATAAATGAGTATTGAGTAATACATAAAATTGCTTACTTTGACGTGCTTCGCAAGTTGTCATCTGTGTCAAAAAGAGAAGACCGTGTAACTGTCCTACTCTTTTGATCACCAAAAGAAGGCTTTGTATAGTTTAGTGAACTTCTATGTCTTGGTGATCTTCTAACTATCATCCTTTCACTCTGTGAAAAATCCCCATTGCATTTGGTTTTTTGGTATCCACAATGATTCAAAATTGAACTTTTCCCAAATGTGTTGAGTGACCTAGAATCTGTCTGTAACATGAAGTACAAGACAATAATGTCCCATGGTGATATCCAATAACAAAGTCCTATCCTACAATCTATCACTTAATTTAGAAACATTTAGAAGAAACTGCATTTCGCACTGAACAATGCTAATAAAAGAGTTATATTTCAGTAGAGTAGTAGCAAATTTACATTTTCTTCCAACTTTTTGCAAAAACTAGCACCAAATGCAGACTGTGAGAAAGGTTGCTTTGATTTACGCAGATTTTCAAAGCCATTGGAAGAACCTGCAGGAAGTATTTAACTTAAATAGATTTCAAAAAATGGAATTCTAAAGTTACATAGAAATTGCCCTGCTTACGCACATAAGCCATCACTACACTAATCCTTAAAAGATTACACATCTTGAGCTCAAAACAATCAGAGCTCCAAAGAGTCAGGGTTCTAAGTACTATACTGGCTAGATCATTACTAGCATCATGGTAACCATACCCAGAAAAGGGGAACATAACATAATCAACCAGACAAGTTCGATTTCACTCCAATGCAATCATCTACAAAGGAGAAAATTTTATCTGTTACAGCCCAAATTCAGCCTATTCTTATCATCATGATCTTTAACCAAAGTACATTTTCCCCCACAAACTAGAGCAGGAAATCTTCGGCCCTTATGCCACATTATCTCAGACTACACCCTTTTGTGTCAAATGCCATCAGCTCAATTTTAATGCGACGGAGCACAACTACCTAAGGTTTATCCCCATCTAGATAACCTTCATAATTACATAAGTAACAAAAATGAACCATTTAAAGTTGAATTCCATAATATGCCAATAGGCCCATGTTAGGGATAAACCACACCACTACAGTAACCTCAGGATCAACATAATTTCATGGATGCTTGGCAACCAAAGTTCACTAAAGACTCCCAAACAAGGCTTGAAAAATATCCCAATTTACACGAAACCTTACCAACAGTATGTGAGCTTGGAGGTTGCGAGAGCTTCTCACATTCATCAGCAAGCTGTCCCACAAATGAATAATGAAAACAATCAATATTTTACTTTGTAAAAAGGGTAAACAATCAATATTTTATTTTAATAGTTAGTAGTTGACATAAAATAATGCAAGCAGTCGTTTGGAAAAGGGGGAAAATTCACTGTAAAAACACAATCACTGTCTATTCACCTAAATTAGTACCAAAATAAATTGTTTTAATTTCCCCACAATCCCTCATGCAACATTCCTAGTTTCGTTTCTTCTCTATTATTTTACTGTAAGACCGAATGAGTCAAAGAAACAAACCAATCTCGCTCGCGAAAGCGTTCTCCGTTTTTTCTCCTCCTCAAATTGCTTAAGTTGATCCCTAATCTTCTTGCCTTTATCCGGCAATTTAAAGCCAAAGCATTCCAGATTCCGCTCCTGCCGTTGAATCTTCTCTTCCAGCATAGCATCAGTCAAATTTTCCCAAAATTCATCTTTACCTTGATCATCGCCGTCGCCCGTTGCGTCGGATTTCCTCGGCGGAGGGTGTGGCTCCGCCTTGATAACCACTAAAGGCGGCGTTTGCTTCTCATCGCCGACGTCCTTTGAGAGTAGCTTGATCCAATCGAGGTCTAGTTTCCTCTTCCTGTTCTCTTCTGCTTCCATGCAAATCAAATTAGATTGATTTTCCCCCTTTTTTCCTTCCGTGAATACTCCTGGTTCCAACTCTTTTCAGCTTGCAGGAGTATTTTATTTTTGTATTTTTTATTGATTTAGTTAATTAATCTATATATATTAAGGATGAGAATTAGGGCCGGCAACGGGTCGGATTTGGGTGGGTTGGATCTTCACTCACCCCATTATTCGTATCTCAAATCGTCTTCCAACTCATCCACCACCCGCTTGATCATTGACCCAAATCGCCCCACCTATTAATCGCAGATGAGGCGGGTGGATCGGATCATAAATAGGTTATATTATTAAAAAATTATAGTTAAAATACATGTAAAATTTTACTAAAAACATTTAATATTTAGGGTAAACTACATAAATGACCATCATACTATTGCAAAAGTCGCGATTTGACCACCTTACTTTTTTTGAAGCAATTAAACCATTATATTATTAAATTGGGTGCAATTTGACCACCAGCCGTTAAAGGTTAACGGAAGAGTGACGTGGCAGTTAAAAAAATAAGGGTATAATTACACATTTAGTCCTTACTATTTACTTATTCTTTTAATTTAGTCCTAATTTTAATTTAATAAAATAAATTATTTATTTAATTAGATAGTGACACGTGTCACTACCTTATTAGAGGGATTTAATTACATATATATGATTAAATAAATTTATTTTTCATCCTCTAATCAGGTGGTGACACGTGTCACCACCTGATTAAAGGAAGAAAATAGAGAAAATCATAGATGAGGTTAGGGGGAATCGAACTCACGTCACCCAGCAACAAAAACCATTGACTTACCGCCACGCCAATTACTACATTTTGTTCTGATTCCTGTAATATATTTATGTATTATAATACATTGAAAAGAGTCGAAGCATTGGAATCTCTGCTGGAGAAACATCAATTTGGTTAACAAAGAGCCTAATGTCTACCCAAAAATTCAACGAAGGAATCTGATTCAAATGATGCCGTTAGCGTTAATTTATTCATTATTGTGAGAAAATATGTTTTCTTTTCCATTTTTTCTTTACAAAATGTGTTGATGTGAAGTGTTTTTGAGTGGTTTGCTTGTTTGAACAGAAGAAACTCAGGAAACAAACATATTTTGCGGATTGTTGACCAACAGTTTTGATGGAAATGATTTCCAATGTTCCATGTCAAAAAAAATATTGAAAAAAATCTCAGATAATTCAGAAGAAATAATTGAATAAGGTAAATTCTGAACATACAACTTTCCTTCTTCACCACCAGACTCTAAAATCTTTTCTTCAGCTTCCTCTTGTTGTTGTTGTTGTTCTTCAAGGTCTCCACTTCCAGTTTCTGGGTATTGTTCTTCAGTGCTTTGGTCATCGTGGGTAGCTTGGAATTTGGATGTTGTCGAAAGAAGCTGAAAAGCCAAGGAAACGTTGTAAAGATAGGTGAAGATGTAAAGGAAGGGGATAAAATATGCATTAAAAATAATTGAACTAAATTGAAAGATCACAAAGTAGGATTTGGCGTGGTGGTAAGCCAACACCCTTAGATGCTGTGTGACCTGAGTTTGATTCCCCCCAATTGCATATTTAATTTTCTCTATTTTCTTCCTTTAATAGGTGGTGACACATGTCAACCACCTGATTGAAGGGTGAAAATAAGTTTATTTAATAATATATAATTAAATCCCTCCAATAAGATAGTGACACATGTCACTACCTAATTAAATAATTGATTTATTTTATTAAATTAAAATTAGGATTGAATTAAGAGAATGTATAAATAGTAAGGACCAAATATGTAATTATACCCTTATTTTTTTAACTGTCACGTCACCCTGCCGTTAATCTCTAACGGCTGGTGGTCAAATTGCACCCAATTTAATAGTATAATGGTTTAATTGCTTCGAAAAAAAGTAAGGTGGTCAAATCGCGACTTTTACAATAGTATGGTGGCCATTTATGTAGTTTACCCTAATATTTAATACATTAAAGTCAAATATTATTTCAGTTTTAAATTTCTATATAATCTTATATACAACAGAACTACATAAATAAAATTCTCATTTCCCAATAATAAACAAAAGCTTAAAAAAGTTTAAGTTTCAAAATATGTTTTAAAAGTAATAATATATCGATGGATGGGGCGGGTGACGGATCGAATGGTGAGTTGAAAATTTTTCACCCGAATCCATCCGCCACCCACTTCAAACGGATCAAATTTACGTTTCATCGAATTTTCGTCCATTTAATTGGATTGAATGGGTCGGGTAGGCCACTATCCATGGGTAATTGTCGGCCCTAGATGAGATCCACTTACACATAAAATAGTACTCATAATTTTACACGTTTTTTAAATTGTTAAATGAATAAAATGGATGATTGAGATTAATCTCTTAAATAAGTATAAATCTAATTAATTTTAGTTAAACTACATAAATTGTCACTAAATTTTGTGCCTAGACCTATTTTGGTCACTCAACTTTTAATTTGTGCAAATAACACACTCAACTTTGTACATTCAACAAATCTGGTCACTCATCTATTTTTCCGTTAACTTTCTATTGGCATAGATTAATTTAATAATTTTTCATCCACATAGGAATTAATTAATTTAAAATGTTTTTTATATTTATAAAATGACGGTTGAGTTTAAATCTTATAACCCTTATTTGGCAGACTCAACTGAAAGAAAAACAGGGGCTCGAAGAAGAAAAAATCAAAAAAGAAGGAGATGAACTCAATGCTTGAGTCGAAGGAGATTTTAATTTGCAGTTGTGGTAAACTGACAATGTTGAAGATATTATTGTCGGACGATAATCTAGGTAGGCAATTTTTCGGTTGTAATAATTATAAAAAAGGTTGTACAAATCTTGTAACTTTTTTCGATGGTATGAACTTCCAACTTATTCTCGTGCAAAATTTCTTTTGGTGGGACTACTAAAAAAAATCAAGGCAAATAACACGAAAAAAAATGAAAAAATTTGGTGAATTATTGCACCGGTAGATACTATTGTAAAGACATGCATACTTTATAGATGAAAGTTGAAGATAAAGTTTTAATGGGTATTTTGTTATGGATAATGTGTAAGGTTGAAGATAAGATTTTAATGGGTATTTTGTGTTTGAAAATTTTAGTATGAGTGATTTGTTTTGCATAATGTATAAGGCAGACTTTAAAAATTTAACAGTTTACCCTCTAATGTTTATCAATGAATGAATAAAGTTAATTTTTCTCATTTGTGTATTAAACTTATTAGCACATACAAAAGTAACTATATTAGCAAACACAAATGTATCTGAATTTGTAAAATGAGAATGATGGTCATATTTTGTTATGTTTTGTTATCTAATGACATTTTAATATTAATTTAGGGCATGAGATCAAGGTATTTTATTATGTTATTATTGTATTTAGGTTCATTTTAAAGTATAACGGTTTCTATGATGTATCAGCTTAACTTATATTTTTTTATTACATTATCTATATGTTGATTCAATAGTATTTTCAATTGTTATTACATTTACACTGGTATACATTATTCTTAATTATAATCAACTAACTATGACTAACTCACACTGGTGTAAGTTCTACTGAACTACAACTAATTGACTATGAATTTACACATGGAATAAAAGAAGGGTAACTTTTTAAAAAAGAAGTGACATGTGTTAAAGGAGTGTTTAGACTAACTTAAATGGTGTAAATTTTACTACAATTACTTAATTATGACTTACACTGGAATAAGTATGAAAGTAGGAACATGAAAAGTAAATGTACTAAAAAAGAATGGGAGTATAGTTCATGTACCAATAGTTTATGTTACCCTTATATTAATATCTAGAATGAGACAGGTTACAAAAGATGTTCAAACAACAGTTTTGTCATTTCTATTTACACATTTCTTAAACAAAATAATGTATGACATATCACAATAAATGTTCCCACATAGTATGACACTTTCATAAAGTGACATTTACAAAATGACAATAATAAACAATAAAAAATGACACTTAAATTTGACATAGGTTTTCAAAATGATGTCCACCATGACAATAATGACTTAATGTCACTTCCTCATTTTCATCTAGACCTCTTCGACAAAGCTTTTTCTAGTTGAGTTTGATTGGTATAGTTTTATTGAGAATTTATTTATCTAACAATCTTTACTGAGCCTTGTGTGTTTTGACTTTCTTGTGTGTGTGAGTGTTGGCTTGGACATGCTATATTGTTCCCAATTTGATTTGTAGAGCTTTGCTGAGAATTCATCCATCTTACAGTCATTCTTTGTGTTTGTGAGTGCGATTGCTGGCTTGGGCCTACAGTATTGTTTCTAGTTGGTCTCTTAACCTACATTAATTTTATAGTTTAATTAGGATCTACTTTAACATAACGAAATATATTTACTAGAAATTAGTTAAGAAAATTTACAGGTAGTTTAAAAATTCTAATTGTTGGTGCAACATATGTAGTAGGAGTAGTGTCCTTTGCATTTGAAGTAGGAGTAATGTTCCTTGCGTTACCACTAATTTATCCTCTGCCAGACCTCTTATTATGGCATGTTTTATGACATTTTAAGCAGGTCATTTGAACCCTTTTTTGGTCAATCTTTCAGTTGTTGTAAACACTTCATCGACCTTTTTTGTCCTTTCTAGGCCTGCCAACAAGCCTTCTAATGATATGGGGTAGGATTAGCTCATTTGTTCTATGATCTGTCCATTGTTATAGACCTCTAATTGGCTTGACCATATTTAAATAAAGTCGTGTATGTGTTTCCTTTAAGTAGTAGTGACTAACATACTTTTCTAGCCTCTCTTGTTTCATTAGGATGACAGATGTAGCATGAATACAAGGTATTCCTTCATAATTGTTGCGTGTAAAAGTGTCTATCGCAATGTAGTGCAAGTGTACACGACGCAAGTAGTAAAGTGATACGTAAGTATCGGATATCGTCTCCACAGGGACTGGGCTAATAGCTTTAACCTGGAATTACTACACGAGAGGAAAAAGAAATAGTTTAAAGGGTTGTCACGAGATAATAAAGAATACTAATAAAAGAGTAAAGAATTCAGGATAGAGAGAATGTGCCGATATTGAATTGCTCAGTAGTGTAGGTGTTGCAAAGTCTAGGAATATATGTTCTGTCGACGCGCCTGTCGCGGCAGCGGTCTGTTGTTAGTCGCGGCAGCGATCACACAACTCTGTACTTCAAGCTTGGCAAGAATCCTTGTTGTGCCTTGGCCTATCCATAGGTCCAAGTCTGTCGATGAACACGTCTTTGATGATACCTCCCGGCGTGAATCGAAGGATGAACACCGATGTTGTTGAATTCTTCCTTAGCCACTTAACCTCGTCTTATCCCTAGGTCCGAGATAGTTCAACCATAAACTGGAGAACTTGTACTTATTCCTTTCGTATACTTAACTCTCCCGATATTAAGTAAATAGATAATCTCACAATGCTCTTCCGATACTCTTACAAGATGTTGAAAACTAGAATAAGCAAACTTGAAGTCTATTTTATTGAACAGAAAAATTCCTAAATCAAATGCAATCCTTGCAACTACTTTACAAATCAACCCGTAGCCCTAGGGGAAGTTTAGAACATGATGAGAAGGGGAAAACGGCTAGGGTTTTGGGAAGAAGGCTAGATATGAAGATATGTCTTTCTCTAGGTCGAATTACAAGCATATATATAGGCCTTGGGTACAAGTTTTCTTAATGGCCAAGAATACTAGTTCGAATTAAAGTACAATTAATTAAAGGCTAAATCTCTGAATAAACGTCCTTTAGTCTGCCCTATCTTCTTGCTTTGACTTTCTCCTCAAACTTTGGGCAAGGCCTTTCTTGTGCTTCTGGGCTCCAAAAATTATGCGAGTGGTCTCGAAAAATTAGGCTTGAAATCCTCTATCAGTCGAACTCCACTTCGCATTTTCCATCTCTTCTTCTTCATTTTCGCCACCTCTATCACGGCATATGTCACGGCAACTGTCATGACATCTGTCACGGCATCTGTCACGGTAGTTGTCACGACATCTATCATGATAGCTGTCACGGCATCTGTCACGGCATCTGCCACGGTATCTGTCACGGCATCTGTCACGGCATCTGCCACGACATTTGTCACGGCATCTGCCACGACATTTGTCACGGTAGTTATCTTATGTTCCTCTTCTGCCCTGGATATTGCCACGACAGTTATCTTCTGTTCTTCTGCTGTCCTGGATTCTACCACGACAGTTATCTTCTGTTCCTTTGCTGCCCTAAATGCTGCCATGACAGATATCTGCAAAAAGTGACTGAAATCAACAGCATCTGTGCAATTTTATCTATTTGTGATGTAAATGCAAAACTTAACCTAAAATGCAGTTAAACATGCTTGAGTACAACAAAAATAAGGATAAATGAGGGTAAAATATAGGGCTTTTAGACACTCGACAATAATACAATAAGCATAATTAGTTTATTTATATATACAATATACATTATATTTATGAAATCATAAAATGATACGCGTAAGATCCTACTTTCTACAGTTGCATAAATGATTTTTTAAATTTACAAGATGTTGATCTACAAGTCCAGTAGAAACCTCATAGTTATTAGCACCTGCAACTTTAGACCAACATATGCCAGTATTTATGCAGACCATTAATCCAGTAAACTTTAGCCAACATGAATAGAAATTATATGCATACCATTAATCCAACATATATGCAGACCATTAATTCACTAAACCTTAGCTAGCATGAATAGAAATTATATACAAACCTCAATAGTTACCTTATGGACTGCTCAATAGTGTTGTCAATCTTCCTCTGAATTTTTGGATAAAATAGATCATTAATCTTCTCAGCTTGCTCCTTCTTAGCAGCAATTCTTGTCATGATTTTACTTCTAATCATTTTCATCATGGTTAGTATTGGTTTGTCCCTTACTTCCACTATCATCTTACAAAAAGAAACAAAAGGCATTGTCTTAAATAGATTGTTAAAGCAATTATTAAACAAATTTTAGATTTTGAACAAATTATATATTTTACCTTATTAAAGCTCACGTACATGTTGTTAAGAAGCATATCAGACTTGCGCATTGTTGAGAAATGTAACTTTGATCGTTGTCTTGGGTCTTTACCTTTCATCCACTTGTATGACTTTTCAAACATCCTCTTTATTTCTTTCATTGCATCATTGTACTCCTTCATGTAGGTTGCTTTTGTAGCCTTCCATACAACATCATTCAATATCTTGCTTTGGTTATCATTTTTTAACTTGAAATTGTTGTACAAGTGCCTCATACAAGTCTTATGTCCAGCGTAAGGAAATATATCCAAAATGGTATCTATTAGACCCTGTTAAAATAAATGAAAAATTAGAAGTAGATATTTGAATAAAACATTAAGGAATACTGGTAAGAAAAATTATGAATGTATAATAATTAAGTTACCTTTTGTTTGTCTAACATGAAGGTGTAGTGATGGGAGAATGCGAGCTCTAAGTCTGTTTTCAAAAGTTCTAGAAACCAAGTTAAAGAGGAACAATTTTCACTTTCGACAATAGCATAAGCCAATGGATAAAGATAATCGTTTCCATCTACCCAAACTGCTTCCAAAAGACATCATTGATAATGAACCTTTAGAAAACAACCATCAATGCTAACGATGGGTTTGCATGCCTTGAAACCTTCCTTGCAAGCTTGCAAATAAACATATATTCTCTCAAACACTTTATTAACTAGCTGTAATACAGTTGTTGTTACAGGGTTAGTTTCTCTCAGTTAAGAAAGATAATCGTAAATGTTAGTATATTGTTCATCTAGACTCTCTTAGATTATTTCGAGAGCTAGTTTTTTTACCCTACTACATTTGGAAGATTCCACATGAAGGATGTAATCTTTTTTTACAAGTACTCTTTTAGTGATTTTTTAGAGTAATTGGGCTCAACTCTAAATTTGTCAACATACTCATTAGCCATTCACTTGTAAGTACAATTCTTGTTCTTCACATCTCTAATACAGTTATGCTCTCCAACATATGTTTAAATCTGTCAAGTTGTGTTAATTTTATCTTTGGGAATGGCTTTTGATGCCCAAAACATCCATGGGCACCCATCTTTGCACACAACATGAAGTCTTTTAGAGTAATTAACTTTAAGTCTTACATTATACTTATTTTCCACTCCATATATTCTCATTGCTGCTTCGATGATTTTTGGATCTAAAAACAATAAATTCTTTCTAAATGGAGGGTTATCTAAGTCTACCTCACTATTAAACTCATGACATCTTTTTTTCCTTTCTCCATCTATTTCAGAGTCATTACCATTGTGCAATGACTCTGAATAATTGCTATCAAATTCAACGTTTTCAGTTTCCACAATAGAACCTGTCTTAAATTTAGGTAAATCTGCCCTAACTCCCACAAACACATCACACACTTCATCATCAACCAAATCGTTCTCATTATCTTCAAAGCCATTATCAAAAACTACATGGTCTGAATCTTGTTTATAATCTTTCTCATTCTCAAAATAATCATTTCTAACAACATTCCTAATCATTTCATCACGAGTTTCAATTTCGGCATTAGTTTGCATAGTTTCAACATTAGTTTCACCTATGTGTTCCACAACTTCTTATATGTACACATGTATGTATTTATTCCTAGGCAAATTACCTAAAATAGTTAACACATCACTATCTATTTTCAAAGGATTCAACTTTAATCTACCCATGGTTCCTGCCAATAACTTTCATGTGGCCTAACAAATTCTAAGTCTTTGATCATATCATATATCCCAAACATAGACATCAAATCAATATGACACAAATCAAAGAATGATAGTTAATTACAGTATATGCCACTATGGGGTGGTTGACAATATACCCCATGGTACAATATTCTAAAGATGTGCCAATTGTAAAAGAAAACATATCAAATTAGTTCAACTTTTTTAACTTTACTTTGGATCACTACCTATTATGACCCACCAACAACTAATTTAATAGTTCAACTAAATTTCTACTACTATTATGGTCCCCCAATAGTAAATAACATATTTTAATGGCTCTACTTATTCTCTCTCACCATTCAATGTAGCAGGACTATGTGGCTATTGAAAGTGACAAAACGGTTACATATATAATCACAGACTTTTTCCCATACACACTAAATAATCACATGTTTAATGGCCCCACTTGTTCTCTCTCACCATACACACTAAACATGTTGCAAAAAGTAAAGGAGTACTAAATTCAATGAAACTTTATCTCATAAACACTAATAAGTAATGCATATCACCAAAAGTAAACAAGTACAAAATTCACACCCTTACTTTCTGTCACACCCTAAGTAAATGAGTACACTAATCATTAATGCATATTAATCAATGTAAACAAGTCCACAAAGTAATGCATATCGCTTTGTATCAGTCTTTAACCAAAAATTTTGTAAGAAGAAAAAATGAGGATTTAGCAAATACGTTGAGTAAATCGAAATAATAAAAACAAGAAAAGTAAATAATTGAAAATAATCATGATGAGAGATAACCTCCAGCTTCGCTTCGTCTCAATTTGTCTCGATCACTAAAATAGATTTTACTTCGGACACTTGCCGATTACAGTCTACAAGGTTCAACCCTTGTAACATACTATTCTCTCTAGCGAACTAATTTTCCAAGGTTAATCCTTAGTCCTTGTTCGGATTAACAACGACTATCGATGTAACCCCCTCGTCCCGATTCGGATGTTTGACCAGTCCGAGTAAGCTACACGGGGAAAACTGATGTGAAACTCGTTAAGGTCCCACCTCGGTTAGCAACCCTAGAAAATTTCTTTTATTTAAATCTTGTCTAAATGCATTATTAAGTCCTATGTGAAACACGACAGCGGAAACACAAACAACATAACAACGACCATCCAAAATAACACTTTAAAACAACCCATTTTTCCTTTTTAAGCAGGCCGTATTGATACACCTACAGAGGGTATCGATACGCCTTGACCAAGTCAACTGCCCCAAGTCAAACCAGTGAGACCGTATCGATACAGCCCTTGGGCGTACTAATACGCCCTCCTCGGTCAACATCTCGCGGTCAACGATATTAGACCGTACCGATACACCTAGAGCTCGTATCGATACGCCAAAAACTTGTCAAAATCTCAGAATTCCAGAAAAGATTTAGCGTATCGATACACTCCCGCGCCGATACGATAAGCCAAATTTGAGTCCCAAAGTGTAGGACCGTATCGATACGGCCCTCAGGCGTATCAATACGCCCTGCACTGCAATACCCAAATTTGCAGCAAAACGACTTAAGACTCGACTCTAGATGCGATTTACGACTCCCCTAGCCACAAACAACATACATACAACCTTTAACAACCGAGATATCAACATACATGGCATTCAAAATGAAAAAGGATCATGCATCGAAAGAATTCATACATTTACTCAAAAGGAGGCATACTTAGCACTTAAAGGTCCATGCCTTAGAAACAAAACATATAAGCATTCAAGACATGCAACATAAACAAGGTTTACAATTCAAACAAAGCATCCAAATGCCAAATCAATATCAACATACATCAAAGCTCAAATCAACAACACATATCCCATTGCTTGACTATTACAATCTTTCAATTTAAAGTTCATACTTGAGCTAACCAAAAGCAACACTTGGAGGCCCTTTCTTGCCCTTGCCACCCACAAGCTACTGATCTGCATTGTCGAACAAAAAGGAGCGTAAGCATAAAAGCTTAGTAAGGGTAAGCTCATAAAACAAACCTTCGACAATGCAGGGTCCAAGCACGAGCAACAACCAAGATATAATGCTTGATCTCACCTCCGATCCACAAGAGCCAAAATATACATGATGCATGATCATATAATCAACTCTATGCCATGATCAACAACTCATAAGTCCAACACCCGAAGATACATATATCAATGCTTTAACAACCACATATATCAAACCATATTGGCACCTAGTTATGACTCGAATACACGGATAACACGTTGGAACTCACATCCAACAACATTACCTTACGATGGGATTACACTCATCATCGTTCCTCGCGGAGGGAATTCCACTCATCCTCACGCCCCGTCGATGGGATTCCACTCATCACCGACTAATATATATAAAGATTTCTGGGCGAGCACGTACTCCATCTTGATAACCACCGTCACCAAGACCACGCGCAAATTTGACTCTCGTGTGCACACTAACATCCTAATGATCGATCATTGTACCCAAGCATACTAGTGCCAATATTTAACACAATCCATAACCTTTCACAACATCATTTCAAAACAACTTCCGTACTTAGCACGTACTCACCATGATCACTATCATGCATAATTCATAATCCAAACCACATGCATAACAATGCACCAAACCATGCCTCAACAACGTGTATAACACAATATATATAACTACCATAAACACAAATAAACAAGAGGCATAACAAGCAATTAGGAGTTCAACCAAAAGTTTCCTAAACTAAGCTTGAGATTAGGAAACCACTCTAATCTCAACTCTAGGTGGGTTTACCAAGCCCAACCTAGGTTCACATGCTTGAACCAATATTTAAGAACCATTTGAAAACAATAACCACTCACCGACCACTCCATTTAGCACAAGTTGACTAGCCTACCAAACATGCAAGTCCGTATTCGAGCCCGAAGCTTCTCCATTGTTTCCTCTTGCCTCTAACCATTCAAAAACAATACATTAACCTCAAGATCAGCCACAAACCCAAAGTTTAACATCAACACACAAATCCACTACAATCCTCACAATTCAAAGCCAAATTCATTCTCCAAATTCTCATTTTCGTACTTCCACAAAGACCCATCAAAAATCAGCAATGTAGTCAACCAAAGCACTCTTAAACATGTTCAAAACATTACTCAAACATAGTATAACCATCAACCCCCAATTTCCAACATAAAACACACCCACAACTAACCCTAAAACCCTTCCAAGAACCCTTCAAAACCCAAATCCGAAAATCCATACAAAACTCTTTAAAACTCATATATGTTGGACCTCATGGTTCATAAACAACTCATATATCATTAACAATTCAAAATCTTTAGTTAAAAACAATAAATGTAGCATTTTTAATCAAAACTCCCAAGAACTCAAATTCTAAAATCATGGACAAAAATGAAAACTAGTGGTACTTTCAAAGAGAGGAAGATGAGAGCAAGATGGGGATGTAATTACCTTTCAAAACTGAGCCAAAATGAAGGAGAAAGAAGATGGAATAGTAACTCAATGGTGGGAGGGGTTTCTCACGTTGGAAAACTTGGAGGTAGAAGATTATGGCAAATTTTGGGTGTTTGAAATAAAAGGAAAAATGGTTTTATTTTGCAAGTCAAAGTATTTACAGAAACGTCATTAATGAGATGGCCACTCTCCTCTATTTGTAAATTCCATGGAGTTGGGATTTAACATCAAAACATGTCCAACATAAATATTTGTTTTGAAACCCGAGGCCCAAAAGATTATTTTAATTATGAACCTGAAACTAAAAATATTATTTTATTATTTTTTTCACTCAACCCCTAAACCCGAGTGTTACAATCGATGTTAACGACAATGATGTCTTCAGTGCTGGAAAAGCTCGTACTCAAATTATAGTGTCTCAATGAGAATCGAACTCGATCTTGATTTCCCTTAGCAAACCGTCACTAAGTGTGTACTTAGGGAGTTGAATTTTCTACAAGCTGACTCTTCTCCCCAACGGTAGATCAAAATGTCGATAAAACTAACGCGCACTTTTTGGATTGAAGGTGTTGATGTGTTTAAAGGAAAGGCCGATTGTTAGTCCAAAAATACCGAAAATCAAGAAAGAAATCTGAAGGTATGAAGAGCTTTTTTAAATTCTCACGAATCAGATTTAGTTGTCGCTTAGCTATCGGCTAAATGGAAAATTAGCTAAGCATGATAGAAATCATACTTAGCATATTTAAAGAAAGTGAAATAAAAACGTAAATAAAAATGAAGCTAAAGGGATAAAGAATTTTATAGAACTTCAAAAGCAAGAACAAACTAAGGATGAGAGATGATTTTCTAGCTTACCCCGATGGGGTATTTATAGTATTCTGAAACTCTAAAAATAACCTAGAAATGATAAAAAGATAAATATTGAAAATATTCAAATTAAATCCTAAAAACAAAAGATAATTTCAAGTTTGAAATTTAAAACGCATATGATCCTGCTTATCCACTCTTGCTGACTAGACCTTTTGGAAGTTGTTGACTAGATCTTTTAAAAGCATATGACTGGATGACACGTCAAACTTAATGCTGAAAGTCATACCCACTAGCCCAGCCTTGATTCTAGAAAATAAAACTGCAGAACTTTGCCTTTTAAGTGTAATTTCCATAATTGAAGTAACGCATAGAAAACGCACAATAACATCCAAATCAGCACCATGAACTAACCATTAAAGGTATAATTAAAGATAAAAAAGTAATCATTTAAACTACTCGTCACACACCCTAAGTAAATGAGTACACTAATCATTAATGCATATTACTCAACGTAAACAAGTACACAAAGTAATGCATATATATCACTCAATGTAAACAAGTAAGAAATTCGAAACCCTAACTTTCTATCACACCCTCAAAATTGATTTTCAAATCATGTCAGACATTGATACCCAACTCATTCAAGAAAAGAAATAAGTTCTATTTCACAAAAAAACTAAACCCTAAATCCTAAATAGTAAACTCACAAACAAAAAACCCTAATTTTTTTCACATGTGCACACATTGATACTCAAATGATTGAAGAACGAAAAACTCAAAATATACACAATGTCACACATTTACCCAAAAGATTCATTCCCAAACTGAAAAGGAATCAAAGAACTTACCATATGTCATGCTTGCCATACCCCTCGAACGTAACACTCGCTTCTTCATACCTCTGATTTTGCAACCACTTGAAAATCTTGTCTCTCCACACAAACCAAATGAAATTTTCAATTCTCAGAGTTCTCTCCACCCAGAATAATTGAAAACTCTAAATTTTTCTTGTTTATTGTGTTTGAAGGGTAATGAAACGTTTTACACATTCATCTACTCTTAATACACAATCGTTTAGGTAAAACTCATCCTGACGTGTTTTATCACGTGTTTTTTATTATTTTAAATCATTTATTTTTTTTCATGTCATAACGTCGTCCAAAACTTAACGAAAGAGTGACCAAATTTGTTCAATGTGCAAAGTTGAGTGAGTTATTTGAACAAAGTAAAAGTTGAGTGACCAAAATAGGTCAGAGCGCAAAATTGAGTGATGATTTATGTAGTTTACCCTTAATTTTATAGGAAAATATAAGTGTTTGACGAATCTAAATTAATGGAAGAGATGGTCTAAAATCTTTGACATTTGGGCCCAATCCAAATGATTTTATGAATGTAAATAATGTAATATTCCATGCACAAACGCTTGTAGGGGTGGTAAAAAAAACTCGAATCCGGCGGGACCCAACTTGATCCGATCCAATATGGTCGGATTTTTCTTTTAAATTTTTGGTTTTTGGGTCGGGTTTTTAAAAGGTTTGAGTCAGGCCTAGGTTTAGGGTGAAAATTCTCCGACCCGATTTATTTATAAATATATATTTATATTTATTATATTTAATATTTTTATTATTTTTTCGGGGCGGGTCGGGTTTAATCGAGTTTTTTTACTAAAATTTCAAGGTCAGGTCGGAATCAAGTTTATACTTTTATTATATCGGATTGGGTCAGGGATAAAAATAGGGATGGCCATGGGTCGGGTTTTTGGCAGATCCACACCCGACACGAAATTTTAACACTTCCATCCAAACCTGACCTACCCGACATTTTATGATGTTCCACTCGACCCAAACCCGAATTATAGAGTAAAAACCTTAATCCAACCCAACCCAACCCGACATAAATAAAAGTGATCATTTTTTCATTATTATTCGATAAAATAAAGAGCTAATTGAAAAAATACAAATAAATAGGGAGCATTATAATAATTATTCAATTTTTATTAGAAAAAATAGGGAGATAATTGAAATATATATATATATATTGTTGAGTGGATCGCAAGATCGAAATTGACCAAGAGGGGGTGAATTGGAAATTTAAAGTTTTGTGGTGGAAATTTGCAAATTAAAAATGATGGACAAGAGATTTAGAGTGGCTCAAGTTCCAAATGAACTCTACATCCACTACCTTAGCTTCACTAAGGATTTGCAACAATTCCACTAAATTGCTCTTCCCCTTTTCTAGGACAAGGAGGCAACCCTTTACAATTTCGGTTGATTTTTCTACCCAAAAATCAACCCAATCCTCACACAAGTGAACAAAGAAAACTTGAAGGCTAATAAGGTATCTCTCAATACAAATGATAGCCCCAATATAAGCACTCAACCCAATTTAACAAAGTATGAATGAAGATTACAATTAGGATTTCTAGACAAATAGGAATTTTGGCACAATTGCTTGGATTTGATGAATAAGTGTTTTCTTGAAGATCAATAGTTGTTGCTGTAGCTTTTGGATATGTCTTTTATACCCCCTCATTGATTTCTAGCTGTTTGGGTGGTTGGGAACATAAATGGAGCCGTTGGAACCCTCTCTTACCACCATTAATGCACTTTTGCAGCTACCGGTATCGGTACGCGGGATGGAGTATCGGTACCTGTCTCAGAAAAGAAAGAGCCGTTGTGTGCATTTAATAAGGGGTATCGATACGTACGTAAGCGTATCGGTACTGGGTATCGAAACGGCAAGGGCCGTATCGATACTATTTTCTGAACTTAGCTCACTGTCCACAACCGTATCGGTACGAGGGTTTGGCGTATCGATACGGGTCAACGAACTTTTAAAGTTTGGTTACCAACCAACTGTCACCAACGGTCATATTTTTAAACCGACTTATATTTAAAAATTATAAAGCCCGTATCGATACGAGGGTTAGCCGTATCGGTACGATATTCAAACTCTTTGAATTTTAACACAGGGGCGTATCGATACGAGGGTTTAGGGTATCGATACGGGTTCCGACAGTAACCAAGTTTGGTAAAATGGTATCGATACGCTTGGTGCTGTATCGATACGCCTGGACGATTTTCAATGGTTTTGTCTTGGAACACTTAGAAAATATTTTGAGTTTGAGTTTTATAAATCAGTTTTAAAGTGTTGGTGTTTTAAAACTTATTAAGGGACTTATAAAAACAATTTTAAGTTTTACAAAATGATCCTTAAAGATTTAATTATATCAAAATCAAACATAGGTTTTACAATCTCCCCCTTTTTGATATAACAAAACTAAAACTTAAAATTTTTGAAAAACCTTTATAAAGTTAACTCCCCCTTAAGGTAAGCTTGGTAACCTTTGAATTAAAATCAAAATATTTTAAAGTGTGAGCTAGTTTCTTCTCCCCCTTTTTGTTAGATCAAAAAAATCTTTGAGACAATTAAGTGCATAAAGAAATCAAAGGTATAATAAGCAACATAGATATTATTCATTAAAGCAACATACTTAAAATCCAAACAAAGGCAAAATAGAAATCAAAGCATAGGTTTTAATCCTAAAACAACCTTAATCCTAAGAATCATAAAACATAGGTGCATAAAAAATATAAAATCCTAAATGATATGCATGACAAACAAGAGAAAACGTCTAAGCATCATCTTCATCATCTTCATCATCAAGTCCCAAAGGCTCATTAGAGCACATGCTATTACGCCATTCATCATGGAAAGCGGCAATGGAAATATTCAAGGAATTGTGCCCACTCTCAAGAGATTGAAGGCGATTCTCCATACCCGTCATCCTAGTGTCAAAAGTAGTTTCCATGGAAGTGAGACGAGTATTCATGTCCGTTCGCAACCCGGTAAATTGCTCATTGAGATAGGTCATGAGAGCATCCATATTGGGTTGTTGGACTTGAGGAGCTTGAGGAGCTTGAGCCTCTTCAAACATGGCGGCGGCTTCCGGTGGTAACTCGGCAAGACGTATCCATTCACCATTAACATAAGAAAATTTTGCCCGAGCAAGAGATCGCTCATCAATGGGATCGGTAAGAGTAGTTGGATAGTCATAAGAGCAATAAATATCCTTTTTAACAAAGAAATAGCTCAAAGCCGTACCGTATGTGAAGGAGGTGACATGAGGAGTGTGACGATTTTGAACGAGATAGACGATCTCCGCGAACATGAGACGAGCTAGATTTGGTCGCTTGGCTTCACGGAAGCACCGAATCCAAAAGTCATCCACTTGACGGATGGTAGAATATTTTCCTCTGGAAGGACGAAACCACCACGACACCATCAAATGTAGGATTCGATCATGAGCATTAAGTGCGGTGACGGAACCACTAAGAACATGCCCCATACCATGCTCATCATCAAGGCCTTCATCATCCAACTTAAAGACATCACAAATTGACTTGACATCAAGGACTAATTTCTTCCCCATAAGAAAAGAGCTAATAGCAACAACTTCCCCATTACGACTAATACATCTTGCATTAGCATAGAAAATCAAAACCAAGAGACGATAGTAAAAACCGGGAATAGAGATAAAATCCATGAAATTCCAACGATGAAGCAAGGGGAGGTATTCAAACTTGAAACGCTCCGAATTGAGAAAAGGGATGGATATTACCCTTTCGGCACGGATCTTGTAATTCTCATATTGACGAAAGTGAGCGAGACCCGAATTGCCGGGAAAACATTGATCATAGATGATGGAATAGTTTGGACGAGCAATTTCTCCCATGGTGAAGGAATCACCGGCTTGATTAGCCCTTTGTCGCTTCCTCGATGGTTCTTTTGGTGCCATGATCTAAAAGAGAAAAATAGGCAAGGGAGATTTCTTCAATTTGAGTAAAAATCAAGGTAAAAAGAATTAAAAAAAATTAAGAGAAATTTTGAAAAGAAAATTAAAAAAATTTAAAGAAAACAAAGTTAAAAAAAATTAAAACAAAAAAGAAATGAAAAAGAGAAAGAAGGAGATTACCTTGATAGAAACTTGAAGATTTGAAGAAAACTAGCACAAAGATGAGAAAGAGAGCACAAAGCCTTGCTTGATTCAAAAACTCTTTTAGGTTTGAGTTGAGATGTGAAAAATATGAAGGAGGAAGGGCCTTTTTATAGGCAAAAACGGCTAGGGTTAACTAGGTTTTGAAAAGTTTGAATTTGGGTAAAAGTTGAATACATTAAAAGCTTAATTAAAGCCATTAGCGCAGTCGAGTATCGATACGCCTGTTGGAGTATCGATACGGGGATATAGATGTCTTTTTGCAAAAAATACCCGTTGGAAAAGTCGTATCGAAACGGAGGGGTCCGTATCGAAACGACTCGTATCGATACGATATAAATCGTATCGATACGCGTGAAGCGAAGAGAATTCTGGGAAACAGAATGAAGAAAAGGTATCGATACACGTAGAATAGTATCGATACTGTATGCCCAGAAATGCATATTTGGTTCAAAGAACAACCAAAGGCTCGAACCTAATCTTTCCTGTGAGTATGCAAATGATGTATGAGCAGTTCTAAGCATGTTTTAACAGAATCATACCCCCCCTAACTATAAGCATGGAAGAAATTGGGAGTCTAAGCATACAAACATGGCATTTCACAAGATCAAGCATATTTAAGCACAAAAGAGATCCAAAAAGGTCAAGATAGGCTAGCTAGACCTAACTCTCTCCTAAGGGACCAAAAACGCTCTTTGTCTAAGGGTTTTGTAAATATGTCCGCTAATTGATTCAAGGTGTCTACATACTCTATAACCACATCTTCCTTAAGGACATGATCTCTAATGAAATGATGCCTTATTTCTATATGTTTGGTTCTAGAGTGTTGGATGGGTTTTTTGTTAAACAAATAGCACTAGTGTTGTCACATTTTAGGAGTATGGTTTCAACTTTAATTCCATAATCTAAGAGTTGTTGCTTCATCCAAAGGACTTGAGCACAACAACTCCCTAAGGATATGTACTCGGCTTCGGTGGTAGATAAGGCTACACTATTTTGTTTCTTAGAGAACCAAGATATGAGCATACTACCTAAGAATTGACAAGTTCCTGAAGTACTTTTCCTATCAATTTTGCAACCCCCATAATCCGCATCCGAGTAAGCATGAAGGTTGAAGGTAGAGTCTCTAGGATACCAAAGACCTAAACAAGGAGTGTCTCTAAGGTATCTAAAGATTCTCTTAACGGCTATAAGGTGAGACTCTCTAGGACTAGCTTGAATCCTAGCACACAAGCAAACACTAAACAAGATATCCGGTCTACTTGCGGTAAGGTAAAGCAAAGATCCAATCATAGAACGATAAAGCTTAGAGTCAACACACTTACCTCCTTCATCTTTGTCAAGCTTTGTAGATGAGCTCATAGGAGTGGCTTGAGGCTTTGCATTTTCCAAGCCAAACTTCTTGAGCATACCCTTTATTTATTTTGCTTGGTTGATGAAGGTGCCATCCTTCTTTTGCTTGATTTGGAGTCCCAAAAAGAATGAGAGCTCCCCCATCATGCTCATCTCAAATTCACCTTGCATTAACTTAGCAAACTCTTGACAATGACATTCATTAGTAGAACCAAAAATAATATCATCAACATAAATTTGAACTACTAAGATGTCATTTTTATACATTTTTATAAAGAGTGTAGTGTCCACCTTACCTTTTTCAAATCCTTTTTCAATCAAAAAATTTGAAAGCCTTTCATACCAAGCTCTAGGAGCTTGTTTTAAACCATAAAGAGCTTTGGTAAGTTTGAAAACATGATTTGGAAATTTTGAATCTTCAAAACCCGGTGGTTGTTCCACATACACTTCTTCATTTATAAAACCATTTAAAAATGCGCTTTTAACATCCATTTGAAAAAGCTTGAAATTATGATAACATGCATATGCAAGCAACATCCTAATGGCTTCCATTCTAGCTACGGGTGCATAGGTTTCATCAAAATCTATTCCGTCTTCTTGAGTGTAACCTTGTGCTACAAGTCTAGCTTTGTTTCTCACAATGTTACCACTCTCATCTAGTTTGTTCCTAAAGACCCATTTAGTTCCTATTGTAGATTGATTACTAGGCCTATCAACTAATGTCCATACATTACTTCTCTCAAATTGATTTAACTCCTCTTGCATAGCAATAATCCAAAAGTCATCTTTCAATGCTTCTTTTATATTTTAAGGCTCTATGCATGAGATAAATGCAACATGGTTCATTAATCTAAGAGAAGAACGAGTGGTTACCCCCTTGGATGGATCACCCAAGATTTCACCATCTTTGACATAGTTCAACTCCCTTGGGTAGCTCACTTCCTTTTCCTCTATAGCCAAGTCCTTCAAGGCTTCAAGAGGTGGATCTTGTGAGTCCTCTTCCTTTGTTGGAATCTCATCCTCCTTTGAAGTTTGACCTCCATCAAAGGCATTTATGATCCCTACATAATCATCATCACAAGAATCCTTCCTAGGAAGGAGGTTATCATCGAATACAACATGAATAGATTCTTCAACTACTAAAGTTCTTTTGTTAAATACTTGATAGGCTTTAGAGGTTAAAGAGTAACCTATAAAAATGGCTTCATCACTTTTTGCATCAAATTTACCTAAGTTATCTTTTCCATTATTTAAAACAAAACACTTGCGCCCAAAAGGGTGAAAATAACTAATGTTAGGCTTTTTGGATTTTAAAATCTCATAAGGTGTTTTCTTTAAAATTGGCCTAATCATTACTCGATTTACAATATAACAAGCGGTGTTTGTGGCTTCCGCCCAAAAATATTTAGGTAAATTGTTTTCACAAAGCATAGTTCTAGCCATTTCTTGTAAAGTTCTATTTTTCCTCTCAACTACCCCATTTTGTTGAGGAGTTCGAGGAGCCGAAAAATTATGGCTAATACCATTTTCATTTAAAAACTCTTCAAACCCTAAATTTTGAAACTTGGTTCCATGATCACTTCTAATATGTGAAATTCTAAGTTCAAGATCATTTTGGGTTAGTTTTGAAATGTGATGAATTTTTCCAAAGCCTCATCTTTAGTACTTAAAAAGAGAACCCAAGTAAATCTAGAAAAATCATCAACTAGCACAAAAGCATAAGACTTACCACCCAAGTTCATAGTCCTAATTGGCCCAAATAAATCCATGTGAATTAATTGTAAGCATCTACTAGTAGAAACATCATTAATGGATTTAAAGGAAGACCTATGTTGTTTACCCTTTGAGCATGCATCACAAATTTTATCATTTGAGAACTTTATTTTGGGTAAACCTCTAACTAGATTTAGAGAGACTAGTTTTTCTAAAACACTTATGCTAGCATGTCCTAGCTTCCTATGCCACAACCATGCATCATTTTCATTTTGAGCAACTAAACATGCATGGGATGTATGTATGTCATCTAAATGCACCATGTATATGTTTCCTATGCGATGACCCATGAGCATAATGTTATTAGATTTAATGTCTACAATTTTGCATCCATTTTTATCAAATAAAACATTAAATCCTTTATCACACAATTGACTTATGCTCAATAAATTGTGTTTAAGACCATCGACATATAAGACATTTTCAATGAGAATGGTAGAGTGATTACCTATGGAGCCAATACCTTTACTGTGGCCTTTGGAGTTGTCACCAAATGTTACTACTCCTCCACTTTTTGGCTTTAGATCCATGAATCGACTCTTGTCTCCGGTCATGTGCCTCGAGCATCCACTATCAAGGTACCATGAGTTTTGACTTTGTGCCTTGGCCTTGTAGCAATGCTCCCCCTACAAACAAAGATATTAAACTTTGGTTTTTGGTACCCAAATCATTTTGGGTCCATGAGTGTTAGCTCCCCAAACCTTGGTTCCCTTAGGAATCCAAGATGACATAGCAATAATATTATTAGATTTGACAAGTTCCTTAGGAACCCATACACTTCTAATTCTTTTAGCTCTACTATGTCTAGGATAGCTACTTTGTTTGTAGTAGTTAGTCTTTTTCTTAGGTTGGTGTGTTCTAGATGAATCTCCTATTTCAAGCTTGACACTACCAACATTTTTTAAAGACTTCTTGAGCTCATTTAGCTCACCCAACACCTTTTGGTGTTCACTGTTACATTGAGATAAAAGGTTATTAAGATCAACATTTTCATCTTGAAAGAACTTTAGTTCATCTTTCAATCCTAATATCTTTTTCTCAAATTTTGAATTAGCTTGAGTGAGTGAGTCATTTTTCTCATTTAGTTCTAAAATTATTTTCTTGTTTTTAATGACCGACTCCTTATATTTCTCAACTAATTCATCATATACCTCTTGTAACACATCATATGCATCATTTAATTCTTCATATGAAAATCTAAAGTAGTTGAGTTAGAGGTTACTAAGGAGGAATCTTCCTCAAGTGCCATGAGGCAAAGATTAGCCACTTCTTGTTCGTCATCCTCCGATGACTCCTCATCACTCCAAGTAGCAAGCTTGGCTTTGAGTCTCTTCTTCTTCTCAAAGCCCTTCTTCTTGAGTTGAGGGCACTCTGAACGGATGTGGCCGGGTTGTTTGCACTCAAAGCAAATGATTGGATCCTTTCCATCTTCCTTGTTCTTGCTTTTGAAGTCCATCTTCCTTTGGATTTTTCTTCCCCAGTTGGACCTCATAAAGCGTGAGAATTGTTTGGCTATCATAGCCAATTCTTCAAGTTCATCCTCATCACTAGATGAGCTCTCATCATGTTGTGAAGCTTTAGCCTTGAGAGCTATTCCCATCTTCTTCTTCTTCTCAACTTCAAGCTTCTCTACTCTTTTCTCTTATTTCTTTTTCTCATCTTCCCTTCCTTGCTTCATGATCTCATGAGTAAGGAGAGAACCCACAAGCTCATCAAGCTTCAAAGTCTTCAAATTCTTTGCTTCGATGATAGCGGTTCTCTTCCTATGCCAAGACTCGGGAAGTGAATAGAGTAGCTTCCGGACAAGCTTGTCTTCCGGTATGATCTCTCCAAAGCCATTTAGACCATTGACAATCGTGGAGAATCGATCAAACATCTTTGATACCGTCTCATCGGGCTCCATCTTGAAATTTTCATAGCTAAGATTGAGAATCCCAATCTTAGTTTCTTTGACATCATTGGTGCCTTCATAAGCGGTCTCAAGAGTGTCCCACACTTCTTTGGCACTTTCAATTGATGAGACCTTTGAGTAGATGTCCGGACCGAAAGCACAAAATAACATGTGGAGAGCTTTATCATTGACTTGAATCTTTTTCCTCTCCTCTTCACTCATTTCCACTTTCTTCTTTAGCACCATCTTGCCTTCACCATCTTGCTTCAATGGAATATATGGCCCATCCTCAATGACATCCCACACAAGATAGTCACTTGACTTGATGAATAGACGCATTCTATTCTTCTAAAAAGAATAGTTGTCACCGTTGAAGAAGGGAGACTTTGTAGTGGATTGTGACTCGTACATGCCGGAACCGGAGGTTGAAGTCATCTCTTGATATTTTGATGATCACACTCTTCCAAGGAACTCCTCTTGTGGTTGTTAATCCTCAAAGAGGTAGGCTCTGATACCAATTGTTGAGTGGATCGCAAGATCGAAATTGACCAAGAGGGGGGTGAATTGGAAATTTAAAGTTTTGTGGTGGAAATTTGCAAATTAAAAATGATGGACAAGAGATTTAGAGTGGCTCAAGTTCCAAATGAACTCTACATCCACTACCTTAGCTTCACTAAGGATTTGCAACAATTCCACTAAATTGCTCTTCCCCTTTTCTAGGACAAGGAGGCAACCCTTTACAATTTCGGTTGATTTTTCTACCCAAATATCAACCCAATCCTCACACAAGTGAACAAAGAAAATTTGAAGGCTAATAAGGTATCTCTCAATACAAATGATAGCCCCAATACAAGCACTCAACCTAATTTAACAAAGTATGAATGAAGATTACAATTGGGATTTCTAGACAAATAGGAATTTTGGCACAATTGCTTGGATTTGATGAATAAGTGTTTTCTTGAAGATCAATAGTTGTTGTTGTAGCTTTTGGATATGTCTTTTATACCTCCTCATTGATTTCTAGCCGTTTAGGTGGTTGGGAACATAAATGGAGCCGTTGGAACCCTCTCTTACCACCATTAATGCACTTCTGCAGCTACCGGTATCGGTACGCGGGATGGAGTATCGGTACCTGTCTCACAAAAGAAAGAGTCGTTGTGTGCATTTAATAAGGGGTATCGATACGCGCGTAAGCGTATCGGTACTGGGTATCGAAACGGCAAGGGTCGTATCGATACTATTTTCTGAACTTAGCTCACTGTCCACAACCGTATCGGTACGAGGGTTTGGCGTATCGATACGGGTCAACGAACTTTTAAAGTTTGGTTACCAACCAACTGTCACCAACGGTCATATTTTTAAACCGACTTATATTTAAAAATTATAAAGCCCGTATCGATACGAGGGTTAGCCGTATCGGTACGATATTCAAACTCTTTGAATTTTAACACAGGGGTGTATCGATACGAGGGTTTAGGGTATCGATACGGGTTCCGACAGTAACCAAGTTTGGTAAAATGGTATCGATATGCTTGGTGCTGTATCGATACGCCTGGACGATTTTCAATGGTTTTGTCTTGGAACACTTAGAAAATATTTTGAGTTTGAGTTTTATAAATCAGTTTTAAAGTGTTGGTGTTTTAAAACTTATTATGGGACTTATAAAAACAATTTTAAGTTTTACAAAATGATCCTTAAAGATTTAATTATATCAAAATCAAACATAGGTTTTACATATATATATATATAAGAGGGACATTGTAGCAACTATACCTAATTATTTAGAATAAAATTAAACTATTATTTCGGGTCGGGTAGGGTATTTTTCACCTTAAACTCAAACCCGACCGGACCCGACCCGGCCTTATCCTTAAAAAATTATGCCCGAACCCGATTTTTTATTAAAAACCCCGACCCTATAGGATCGTGTTGGGTCGAAACCCATCGGGTATGGGTCAAATGGCCATCCCTAGATAAAAATATATTGCATATGGGTCGGGTTAGGTTGAAATTTTAAATTTTTGGGTCAGGTTCGAGGCGGCCGAAAACCCGCCATGTTGCCATCCCTAAGTGCTTGTAGAAATAAACTTAGTTTTAGGGTATATGGATTTAATTAAGGGTCTAGTGTTTATGGGGTTTAGTGGACGAGTTTTGAATTTAGGGTTTATAGGTTAAAACCTAAATTTGAAACTATATTACTCTAAAACTAAACCCTAACCTTTAAGCCCTAAATTCTAATCATAAACTTAAATTCTAACCATAAATCATAATTTCTAAACCCCTACATTTAAACCTATAAACCCTAAATTGAATCCATAAACCCTAAAACTAAAGTGCTTATAGAAACTTTCCATTTCCACCGTCAGTGCGTGGGATATTTTTCCATATAAATATAAAGGAAAAATTTTTATATATAGGTTGTAAAGTTTACACAAGCCTTTTAAATTTAGGGGCTATGGGTTTAAAGTTTAGGGGTTTTGGTAGGCTCGATGTACTCCAACCGAATATTAGACGATGAAGGGTGTAGAGGTTTCTTTTGAATTTGAAAAAACAAAAACCGAAAAAGATGGACCTTTTGACACGATCCATTTTAGAGTGGTTCGACCTTCTAACCAAGGTCTACATTCACTACCTTAGCATCCAAATTAAAGATTTCACAATTCACTAACAATGAATTCTTGCATTTAAAGACAATGCGTAACCTTACATCCCTCTCTTTCACGGGCTAAGATAGAACCTTATCCCTAGTTTTTATAATGATCAACAAGAACATAACCCTCAATGACGAGGTCTTGACAATGTAAACTAATTACCTCTCTAGGTTGGTGTTTACATTTTTTAGCTCACTAGGATTGGACTTAATTGCAAGATATTACAAAATAAGACAATAAAAACTCTACTCTATTGATCTTTAAGCTTGGATGTTCATCCTGTAGTTCTTCAAGTGTCCAATACTTGTTTTTATAGTGAGGAATGTGATTATAGCCATTTATATTTGTTGGGGTGGTTTGAAACCGTTGGAGGTTGAAAAATCAGCCTTAAATGCACTTCTACAACTATCGGTATCGGTATTCGACTTGGTATATCGGTACCTACTTAAAAAGGAAAGAGTCGTTGCAAAATTTCAAGGGTGTGCCTGTACCTTCTGGGCGTACTTGTACCCTCTGTTCATGAACAATGTCAAATAGTGTTTTTTATGTTTTTTAACCTTTAAAAATACTTTAATCAACTCAACAATATTTTATAATTATAAAACAATTAATAAAATATTTTTGAGGTTTAAAACTTTAAAACATATTTTTCAAGTTTGTTAGACTTTGAAATATTATTTAAGTCCAAAATCATTTTTCATAATAATTATATCAAAACCTTTATCTCAACAGGTTTAGGTTGTAGAGTTTAGAATTTAAAATTTAAAATTTAAAATTAGTATTTAGAATTTAAGATATATGGTTTAGCTTTTTAGGTTAGAATCAAGAATTAGAATTGAATTTTATAGTGTAAATATGGAGGCTTGCGTAAAATATCAAAATTTTACCAAAATACAAAGGTCATGTTTGGTAAACATCGGTTTGAGCCAAAATTGGAGATTTGACCGGTCAAATCCGCTAATTTGGATGTTTGGTAAATATCGGATTCAAATAGCGGATTGGAGTGAAATCTCTAATTTAAAAAATGTTAATATGAGCTTTTTGAAATTAGTGGTTTTGACATAAGTGTTATAAAGACTTTTTAACCTTAACAATTATCAAAAATCTCTAAATAATCTAAATCCATCATTTTCTATTTTAATTTTTCATCCTCACGTATTTACATCGTAACATTTGTAAACTAATATTTTTTAATTTTTTTCTCACACATTTATATTTGTACTTAAATTTAATAATTAATTTAATTATATTAAAAAATAATTATATAAATAATAAATTAATATATAGATCCTTTAAAAATGCTTAGTAATGTTATATTAAAAAAATTTCATAATCTATTTAATATTAATAGATACAAAATATTTTTTTAATTAAATAGATACAAAATATTGATAACTAATAAATTATTTAAAATATTATCAAATATAATTATGTCCTTATATGTCATTTTATATGTTTAAATAATCAAACAACTATCATCTATTACTTAATTTTACCAAACACTTTTATACAACAAGTTAATACAATTCGCTAGTCAAATCAGCTAATGCAATCTGCTATCAACTAATGTAATTTGTTATTATCTATCCGCTAATTGCCAAACATGACTAAAATAGAAAAGATCATCATTTTCTATCCTAATAAAAGTGAGAGATATGTAAATAGATTTGTTCAATGATCGAAGGCATAATGTGAAAAAATGCCCCCTAACGTTTGATGTAGTAGACATTTTGGCCCCTATTTTTTGAAGCAATTTAACCCTCAACGTTTCATTTTTTGTTAAAATGGCCCTTCGACGGATGAAAACTATTAGTCAACTAATGGTTAATCGCTTGAGATGACATGACAAACCTACATGACAATACACGTCACGATAGTAGTGCCATATATGCAAATATGTTGACTTTACATAATGACACATTAGTTAAAAAATAATTTTATAAAATTGTGCAAAATATAAAATATTTCCCCTCTAGCGTGTCATTCTTTCAAGTCATTTCAAGTTGTTTATCGTCAGTTGACTAACAATTTTCATTCATGGTGTAACACCCTAAAACCTAGCTTAAATGTTAGAGGATAATTAAATGAGATTTTATTTTAATTTAACCAGAAGATGAAATAATTTAGCTAATTAAATTGTTAGTGATTAAATTAAAAGCCAAAAAGAATTAAAAGACTCAATTGACAGGTGACTAAACCGAATAGAAGTGAAAATAAAAGTATTGCATGTCAAATTTTAGAGTTCTTGAGCTGCCCTTAATTTAGCTTAATATTAAGAGTTAAACCAAGGATAAAGTTGACATTTTCTAAACTTAATTAAGACCTCAAATGTCAACTCTCACCATTTCTTTCTTCTCCACATAACCGACTCTTTAGTGAGTAAGAGAACATTTAAAGAAAATTGAGAGAGAAAAGGGGAAACATTCGTCCATTGCTGACAAAAGAAGAAGAAGAGCTTGCATGTTAGTTATTTAAGCTTGGAAACTCAAATTTTAAAGAACAAGTAAGCTTAAATTCTTCCCTAGTATTCGAATCTGTTGCGTGTAAAATAGTCTATCGCAATGGTAGTGCAAGTGTACACGTCGCAAGTAATAAAGTGATACTAGAGTATCGGATATCGTCTCCATAGGGACTGGGCTAACCCTTTCCTTCTCTATCTGCACAAGGAGAAAAGAATAGATTAAGATATTGTCACGAAAATAATAAAGAATACTGGAAAATAAAAGTAGAGAAATCAAGATAGAGACAATGGGCTGGTATTGAATTGCTCAGTAGTGCAGGTATTGCAATGCTTAGGAACTCTAGTTCTGTCGTCGCGCCTGTCGCGGCAGCACCTGTCACGGCAGCTGTCCGTTGGTCGTCGCGGCAGCAAACACACCAACTCCGTACTTCAAGTTTGGCAAGAATCCCAGATCTGCCTTGGCCTATCCCTAGGTCCAAGTCTGTCGATGATCACGTCTTGATGATACCTCCTGGCGTGAATCGAAGGATGAACACCGATGTGTATGAATTCTTCTTTAGCCACTTAACCTTGCCCTATCCCTAGGCATAAGATAGTTCAACTATAAACTAGAGAACTCGCTCTTATTTCTTTCGTATACTTAACTCTCCCGATGCTAAGTAAATGGATAACCTCACAATGCTCTCCCGATGCTCTTGTAAGATGTTAATAACCAAAATAAGAAAACTTGAAGTTTATTTTATTGAACTTGGAAAATCCTAAAACAAAACAACCCTTGCAACTACTTTACAAATCAACCCGTGGCCCTAGGGGGTTTTTAGAACATGTCGGCGGCGGGTAAACGGTGGAGGGGTTTGGTTATCGGTTATGGGGTATGATATCCTCTAGGTTAAAATCTATGCCCTTATATAAGCTTTGGGCTCAAGTATTCTAAGGTAACAAGGATTACAACTTTAATTAAAAGTAAGATTCTAATAAAGACTTAATCTCCAAGTATCCTACTTTTCAGCCGCCTTCCTTGTTTCTTGGGATTTCCTCTCCTTGAGCTTTGGCTTGACATATCTTTTGATCCGGGGCTTGGAAAAATATATGGTTTTCACACGACAGACGAGCATAATTTTCTCTATCTATCGAGGTCCACTTTGCTTTTCCTCCACTAATTTGCTGTCGTCCTCGTGTCACGGCAGATCCATGGCAGCATCGTCCTCTTCGTCTGCTTGTCCAGTTCAGCTCTTCTGCTTCTCTGCCCTGCGCCCGCCTTCTTCGTCAAATATGGCAGCAACCTGCAAAATAAGCCATCTTTTAGTAGAATCCGCGCCTTTAATATATTTGTGATGTTTTGCTGTAAACTAACCTAAATGCAATGCAATGATGCTTGAATGCAGCAGAAATATGGGTTAAAAAGGGTGTAAATAATAGAACTTTTACACACTCAACACACCCCCAAACTCAAGTTTTTGCTTGCCCTCAAGCAATTAAGACCTAAAAGAAAAAGAATATTTTTGTGTTGGCTTTCAAACAGTGAACTGTCCCTCACCCGTCGCTCATTCTCTATGGCGGCAGCAACCTGTCGGAGAGATTAGGATCTGTTCGGAATCTCACTATAGTCCTCGTGCAATGTGTGCATGCTTGTGAACAGTTATATGCTAAGACTCTCTTAGTTTCACTAGAATATTCAACTTTTTAACTCGAATTTTTATGCCAAAGTTTATTTTTTTGAAGACACATTTTCATGCTTCTTTTGTTTTTATTTTCAAGCTAAATTTTACTAGAGCCAGTTTTTGGGCACCTCTAGTTAGCTTCCTAGAGCCGGTTTCGGGCACCTCTAGGTTTTTGAGTTTCTTTTGCTAAACTTCTTTCCTAGAGCTAGTGTTAGGCACCTCTAGGGGCTATTCAAGTACTAAGCATCCTATTCTAGTTTGGCTAAAAGAAATCTAAGCAATATAACGGTCACAATGGTGTTTAAGTTTTCAGAACTATAGAAAGGCTCTAAACTTCTCCTTAAACTGTCCTAAAGATGCTGCCACGACAGAGCTGTCATGACAGGTAAGTTTACTTCACAGTTTTAAGCCAACAGAATTTTTTTAAAGAGAACTTAATTAACTAAAAGACACAACAATTACTTAAAGATGTACTAAGACTCCATTAAATGGAGGGTTTCCACCCCCAAACTCGAGGGTTGCATTGCCCTCAATGCAAATGACAGATAAAATAAAGGCAGGTACATCACAAAATATAGATAAACAGGCAGCAATGAAAAGAAAATAAAAGACTTAGATTTTAATCGCTGTCTTCATTGCTGCTGCTGACACGGATCTGGTGGCGGTGTCTTGTCTGTGGGGTAGGCTGGGCAGGTTGCTCTACGACCTGGATGTTTGAGCTGCCGCCACTATCCCAAGTGCTGCTGGTGGTGGTGCTGGCCTTGGGCATTATTTTTCTGTCGGCCACATGTTTCTGCCTCTTGACAGGCGTGAATTCCTTCTCCAAATTCCTCCTAATAGGAGGTTCTGCCTCGCTGTCATCTAAGGCTGGTCGCTTCGTTCCTCGGGCGGAGGTGTCAGTCGGAGGACTTCCAGCTGCCGTCGGGGCAAGTGATGGGGTGGAAGCAGCATAATGGGTGTGTGGGGAAGCAGGTGGTGTAGGTGTGTGGACAGGGGTGGGGATGTGGAAATAGTGGGCAGGGAAAGTGGGAAAAACAACATCGGGATAATGTAAAGTATTGGTAATGAAATTTACCGTTGAATTGGCGAAATCCCGGATGAATGTCATCAACCCCATCTATCTGTCTTCCACCCGCTGTATGGCAGCAAGGATTTGGGCAGATTGGTCTGTTTGGGCGGATGCTGCGGCAGGTTCAGGGGCAGGTTCCTCAGATGATTCTGCATGGGAGGCAGCCGGGTTGAAGGAGGAGATGGGGGTAGCGACTATCAGCTCCATGAGGCTGGTAATGTTGTTGTCGGTCTAGCCTCGTCCTTGGATCAGTTTATCGGTGGTGGCCTCTGGGACGGCAGCGTAGCGGCAGAGAGAGGTAATCATGAATGGTAGGCAGAGGCGGGAGGTTAATCGATGTGTACAATCCAAGACGCTTTCACTCATATAGCGTCCCACGTTGATAGGTCGGTCGTTCATGATCGAATGAATGAGGGCGAGCCTCTGCTGGTCCACCGTCGTGTGATGGGAGGACGGCATGATACGCTTTTTGATGAAAGCATTCCATAGCTTGGCTTCTGGAAGTAGCTGCCCTCTTTTGACAGAGTTGGGGTTCTTTTTGCTCGTGTTCCATTCCATTCCTTCTTCTGTCACCTCTGCCATGGCAGCACCGTAGGCGGCAGAGTCGAGGGTGTCCAAAAACTGTTGATGGGCATCGTCGTTGGGACCAAAATAGAGGCCATACATGTGGTTGATGCTATCGGCTGTGAATGGTACCTCGACCCCACAGACAGTTACTGATGTTGATGTTCTGCTGTCAATGGCAGCATAAAACTCCCTCACCAGCGTGTCGTTTAATTCTACTGGTTGTTCTGCAAATTGCTCCCATAGCTGAGCCCTTATCGCCTTCGCGGTGAATGGTCTGAGCCCCATGTTTGCTGCCTTGCAGACGTATATGAATCCTCTTTCCTCCCATAATTCATTGGTGGCGAATGGCGACGGTACGAATGCTGCTGATGAAGAGGCTGAAGTAGCATTGCGGCGGGTCTGTCTGGAAGACATTTTAGTTGCAAGGGTTGTGAAAGTAAAGAAAACAAATAAAAACGAGAGGAGAAAGCAAGTAAGAATAAGCAGAAGTGAGGAAAATGAAAATGAGAACGGGGTTTTATAGTGGTCAATTTGCTGCCCGTTTAATACTGTAACGGCAGGCGTGAATAATGAGGCGACTGTTGAGATTTAGCGTGTCTGACGCGTCTGACACGTAATTATGCGTCTGTTACGCGTCTGTCACACGTTTCTGCGTCTGCTGTGTCAGTCTGTTGACAGCATGTCTTATCCGTGTCTGCGGCGGCAGCTGGAACGACAGGCTTCAAGAAATGGGCTCTGTTGGGCTGATCGATGGATGGTGGGCTTGGGTCACTTCTCCTTTTCTTCTTGACTCCTTTATTTCCTAAAAATAGAAAATATAAAAACATTATTTGAATAAAATAAACCTAATTTCCTAATAAATAATAAATAATAAAAATAAATAAATAAAAATTTTAGGTTAAATTAGGGATGCCTTGTGGGGCATCTCCTAAAGTAACCACTTCCTGTATTCCTGGGGCTTCAGTCCCCTGATAGTGCTTGAGGCGCTATCCATTGACTTTGAATTGGTGCCCGTCTTTTAATGATCAGATTGTAATGGCACCATGAGGAAAAACTTGTACCACTTAGAAAGGGCCAGACCATCTAGACTTTAGCTTTCCTGGGAAAAGTTTCAGTCTAGAATTAAACAACAACACAAGCTGCCCTGGGCAGAACTGTCGTGGCAGCAACTTCCTGTCATGCCACTTCTTAGTTTTCTCCTTGTAAATTCTTGCATTGTCGTAGGCCATTGTCCGTATTTCTTCGATCTCGTTTAAATCTAACAGCCTTTTCTGGCCTGCCTTGTCCAAGTCCATGTTCACTGCCTTGATTGCCCAATATGCTTTATGCTCTATCTCGACAGGCAGATGACAGGTTTTTCCATAAATCAATATGTATGGAGACATGCCCAACGGAGTCTTAAAAGCTGTCCTATATGCCCATAATGCATTGTTGAGGAGTAAAGACCAATCTTTCCTAGTTGGTTTAACCATCTTTTCAAGAATGTTCTTAACTTCCCTATTGGATATCTCATCTTGTCCATTGGTCTGTGGGTGGTATGCTGTCGCGATCTTGTGCTTGACACCATATTTCTTCAGGGCGGCAGCAATTACCCTATTATCAAAATGTCTCCCTTCATCACTGATAATCGCTTTAGGGATGCCAAATCTAGAAAAAATGTTTTTGTGCAAAAAAATTTGGACTGTCTTGGCATCATTCTTTTGAGTGGCGATAGCTTCAACCCACTTAGAGACATAATCAACTGCTAGGAGGATGTATAGATTTCCACATGAAGATGGAAAAGGTCCTATAAAATCGATCCCCCAAACGTCGAAGATCTCGACTTTTAGAATGTTCTGCAGTGGCATCTCGTTTCTCCTCGAAATGTTACCTGTCCGCTAGCACCTGGCACAGTTCTTGTAGAAGTCCTGTGCATCTTTATACAGTGTCGGCCAGTAGAACCCTGACTGCAACACCTTGGCAGCAGTTTTGTTGCCTCCTAAGTGACCTCCATATTGTGAAGCATGGCTGTGATGGAGAATGTCTTCTTGCTCTTCTTGTGGTACACATCTCCTTATAACCTGATCTGCACACTTTTTGAAAAGAAGAGGTTCGTCCCAATAATAATGTTTAACATCATTTTGGAACCTCTTCCTGGCTTGATAATTAAGATCAGAAGGAAGTATTCCGCTAACTATAAAATTAACGAAATTAGCATACCAGGGGAGTTCAGAAGACTTACCTGCCGCCATGGCTGTCGCGGCAGCGATTGCGGCAGCAAAGAGCTGCTCCTCTAGGAAGGTCTCCAGTATGTTTGTCTCGTCGATTGGTAGACTCTGTCCCTTCTCCAACCTTGACAAGTGGTCTGCCACCTGATTTTCTGTCCCCTTTTTGTCCTTGATCTCAAGGTCAAACTCTTGCAATAGCAGGATCCACCGTATTAATCTAGGCTTTGCATCCTTCTTTGCGAACAAATACTTCAGGGCAGAATGGTCTGTGTGCACTATTACTTTCGTCCCAAGTATGTAAGAACGAAACTTGTCGATGGAGAACACCACAGCTAATAGCTCCTTTTCTGTGGTGGTGTAGTTTACTTGGGCGTCATTCAATGTCTTGCTGGCATAATATATGACATGAAACAACTTATCTCTGCGCTGCCCAAGTGCTGCCCCGACAGCATAGTCACTAGCATCACACATAATCTCGAATGGCTGTGTCCAGTCTGGTGGCTGTACTATGGGGGCTGTTACCAGTTTTTCCTTCAGAACCTTGAATGCTTCAGTACATTCATCATTAAAGTCAAAGGGTCGGTTCTGCTCTAAAAGATGGCATAGGGGCTTAGTGATTTTTGAGAAATTTGCAATAAATCTCCTGTAAAAACCAGCATGCCCTAAAAAACTTCTAATGCCCTTGACTGTGGTTGGCGGCGGCAGCTTCTCAATTACTTCAATCTTAGCCCTGTCGACTTCTATCCCACGACAGCTAATCTTATGGCCAAGGATTATTCCTTCATCCACCATAAAGTGGCATTTTTCCCAATTCAAAACAAGATTAGCTTTTTCACATCTTTCAAGTACCTTTTGTAGATTGCCGAGGTAGCTCTCAAAATCGTCTCCAAATACGGAAAAATCATCCATAAAAATCTCTAGGAAGTCTTCTACCATGTCGGAGAATATGGCCATCATGCACCTTTGGAAGGTGGCAGGTGCATTACATAGTCCAAACGGCATCCTTCTAAAAGCATATGTTCCGTAGGGGCATGTAAAAGTCGTCTTTTCTTGATCTTCCGGTGCAATAGCAATTTGATTGTAACCTGAATAACCATCAAGAAAACAATAGTAAGGTTTTCCCGCTAATCTATCAAGCATTTGATCAATAAAGGGTAAAGGAAAGTGGTCATTTCGGGTAGCTTTGTTAAGCTTTCGATAGTCCATACAAACCCTCCAACCGGTCACAGTCCTGGTTGGGATTAACTCATTGTTCTCATTGGTTATCATGGTCATTTCTCCTTTCTTTGGAACGCATTGCACCGGGCTTACCCATTTGCTGTCGGAGATGGGGTAAATAATACCAACATCTAACCATTTGATTATCTCTTTACGCACTACCTCCTTCATCGCATGGTTTAACCGCCTTTGGGCATCTATAGTCGGCTTATGATCTTCCTCGAGGAGGATTTTGTGCATGCATAATGCCGGACTAATGCCTTGAATGTCTGCTATCGTCCATCCAATCTCCTTTTTGTGCTCCCTTAGCATGCCGATTAGCTGTCGTTCCTGTTCTTGCTGCAGCTTAGAAGAGATGATTACGGGCAGTGTGTCATTTGAACCAAGGAAAGCATATTTTAACTGCCCTGGCAGGGGCTTCAGTTCTAAGGCAGGTGGTTCAACAGTAGATGGCTTTTGGATTAAATGGTTATCCGAAGTATAATTCAAAGGTTCGAATAACTTACCTGGACGATTGCCTAACCAGTTTACCTCCTTCTGATCTTCAGTATCAAATGTATCGGAGTCAGAGGAGTTGCTGTCGTCGGTGCAGTCGTCGTTGCTGTCGTGACAGTCCTATAGATGGCTGCCGCGGTAGTGACCAAATTTAATATCATGACAGCCCAACCTGATGCAGGGTTGATCAAGGGTAACATCAGTGATAGCCTTGCTTTCCTCGTCTACATCAGCATGTTTCATCGCTTGGAGAACATTCAATTTAATCTCTTGATCGTTTACTCGCATGGTGAGTTCTCCTTTCTCCATATCAATCAGTGATCTTCCCGTGGCTAAGAAGGGTCGCCCAAGGATGACTGGTGCATTTTCGTTTGCCTCACAATCTAAAACAAGAAAGCCAGCAGGAAAAATAAACTTATTCACTCTTACCAGAATATCTTAAATATTTCCCTCTAGATGAACGTAAGAGTGGTCTGCCAGCTGCAGAGTTACTGTCGTGGGCCGCGCCTTTCCAATACCTAATTTCTGAAAAACAGACTTCGGCATTAAATTAACACTAGCACCAAGATCACAAAGTGCCTTACCCACAAATTTGTTTCCGATTACGCAAGGTATGATGAAGCTCCCCGGATACTTCTTTTTCTGGGGTGGCTGCCGATGAAGAATACTCATGCAACCTTCTGTCATCTTTACCGTTTCAAATTCCCCAAGTTTAGATTTTATTGACATAACATCCTTGAGAAATTTAGTATAACCGGGCATCTCCCTAACAGCATCTAACAATGAAATATTAATATGAACTTGCTTAAAAATATCATAAATCTTTTTAAGTTGAGATTCATGCTTAGCTTGCTGTATCCGTTGAGGAAAAGGAGGTGGGGGACGATAATCAGCAATACGTCCTTCCCACTGCATGCGAATCTGAGGACGATAATCATTTTTTCTCCTCTGTCGCTTCTGCTGTCGTGACAGGCTCATCGGCAGCAGTCCGTTTATCACCTATCGGGGCAGCTTCCTCGGCAGGTTTATCTAAGGTAGGTTCCTTCACTGTTTCAGCTTCTTTTTCCGGCCCTGGTAGTTTCTTCCCACTCCTAGTAGTAATTGCCTTACACCGCTCATGTGTGGGCGGCCTAGCATTTTCAGTATTGCTAGGAAATCCTCCATTCTGCCTTGGCTTAATATGTTGGGAAACCTGACCCATTTGTGTCTCCAGAGATTTCAAAGTAGCTTCATGATTTGTCATCCTCATCTCTGTTTTATCTATGAAATTCTCTGTCTTCTTGACAAACTTATTCATATTCTCCATATACGTACCGGTCTAAGACATAAAGGTGGCCAGAGTTTGTTCCAATATACTGCTCGTGGCAGGTGGTGGCTGCTGTTGCTGCTGCGGCGGCTGGTGCAGCGGCAGTTGCGGTGGCAGTTGCTGTCGCGTCAACAATCTAGGTCCTCCTTGATTCTGATTATGTGCGTGAGGATTCAAGGCATTATTGGGATTACTCTAGGAAAATTTGGGATCCATCCTCCAATTGGGATTATAATTGTTGGAATTGTAATTTGGCTTGTAGTTTCCAACATATTTTCCCTCGTCTATTTGTATTGGACACTCATCCCGACTATGATTTCCCTCACAGATATTACAAACTTCCTCAACAGCAAATCCTTGTAATTCATCCTCATTCAATAACCTTTTCATTGCTTTAGTAAGGAATGCTACCTGTGATTTCATAGTGTTGTCGGCCTCATAGTCCTTGACAGCAAGTACCCGCTTACCCCCTCTTCTTGCAGTCGGAAACTGCTCCTCATTCTTGGCTAGATTTTTCAAAACTTGTAATGCCTCGTCCGGATCTTTATCCAATAATAATCCATTTGCTGCAGAATCAATTCGAATGCGAGTTTGTAAGTTGGCAGCATTATAGAACTTAGTCACCTGATTCCAGACGGGGAATCCATGCATTGGGCAGTTCCGTAGAAGAGTAGTAAATCTGTCTCAGGCCTCGTGCATTGGCTCGTCATCTTCCTGTTGAAAAGTAGCAATTTCATTACGTAATCGCTCAAATAAATGCGAAGGATTAAAACGAGATAAGAATTCACGAGATAAATCTGCCCAAGTTCTAATTGAACTCGGCGTAAGTTTATTCCACCAAGTTTTAGCTCTGTCCCTCAACGAATGGGGAAATAACTGAAGCCTCAGTATCTCCAGATTAACTCCTGGTAGTCTAAACGAACCACAGATCTCCTGGAACGTCTTGAGATGCTCTCTAGCATCCTCTGTCACAGCACCACTAAACTGCCCGACATTGTTGATCATACTAAACATGACAGATTTAAGCTCAAAGTTATCAACTTCAATATCTGGCAGCGTGGTCTCCAGTTCTACATGATCATTCAACATGTAGTCACGGCAGGACTGTCGTCCATCTGCCGCAGGCGGGTCGCCGACAGGCGGTATACCTCTACCAACGGGCGGATTACGGGCCATCTGCTCTAGCTGTTCCTCAAGGTACTCGTTCCTGGCTAAAAGGTGGCGAAGTTGTTTCTTGAGATTGAAGGAACGTTCGATCTCCGGATCTAATTTATACTCAGGATCTTCACCTCTTTTAGATATGCGCATAAACAAGAAAACCTCGTGACAAGCAAGAGTTGAAAGTACTAACGAGAAATAGAAAAAAGAAAAATTAAAAGAAAAACAAAACAGAAACGAAAAGTGCAATAAAAGAAAGGTGTAGTTATGTTGCCAATCCCCGGCAACGGCGCCAAAACTTGTTGCGTGTAAAATAGTCTATCGCAATGGTAGTGCAAGTGTACATGTCGCAAGTAATAAAGTGATACTAGAGTATCGAATATCGTCTCCACAGGGACTGGGCTAACCCTTTCCTTCTCTATCTGCACAAGGGGAAAAGAATAGATTAAGATATTGTCACGAAAATAATAAAGAATACTGGAAAATAAAAGTAGAGAAATCAAGATAGAGAGAATGGGCTGGTATTGAATTGCTCAGTAGTGCAGGTATTGCAATGCTTAGGAACTCCAGTTCTGTCGTCGCGCTTGTCGCGGCAGCACCTGTCGCGGCAGTTGTCCGTTGATCGTCGTGGCAGCAAACACACCAACTCCGTACTTCAAGTTTGGCAAGAATCCCAGATCTGCCTTGGCCTATCCCTAGGTCCAAGTCTGTCGATGATCACGTCTTGATGATACCTCCCGGCGTGAATCGAAGGATGAACACCGATGTGTATGAATTCTTCTTTAGCCACTTAACCTTGCCCTATCCCTAGGCACAAGATAGTTCAACTATAAACTAGAGAACTCGCTCTTATTTCTTTCGTATACTTAACTCTCCCGATGCTAAGTAAATGGATAACCTCACAATGCTCTCCCGATGCTCTTGTAAGATGTTAATAACCAAAATAAGAAAACTTGAAGTTTATTTTATTGAACTTGGAATATCCTAAAACAAAACAACCCTCGCAACTACTTTACAAATCAACCTGTGGCCCTAGGGGGTTTTTAGAACATGTCGGCGGCGGGTAAACGGCGGAGGGGTTTGGTTATCGGTTATGGGGTATGATATCCTCTAGGTTAAAATCTATGCCCTTATATAAGCTTTGGGCTCAAGTATTCTAAGGTAACAAGGATTACAACTTTAATTAAAAGTAAGATTCTAATAAAGACTTAATCTCCAAGTATCCTACTTTTCAGCCGCCTTCCTTGTTTCTTGGGATTTCCTCTCCTTGAGCTTTGGCTTGACATATCTTTTGATCCGGGGCTTGGAAAAATATATGGTTTTCACACGACAGACGAGCATAATTTTCTCTATCTATCGAGGTCCACTTTGCTTTTCCTCCACTAATTTGTTGTCGTCCTCCTGTCACGGCAGATCCATGGCAGCATCGTCCTTTTTGTCTGCTTGTCCAGTTCAGCTCTTCTGCTTCTCTGCCCTTCGCCCGCCTTCTTCGTCAAATATGGCAGCAACCTGCAAAATAAGCCATCTTTTAGTAGAATCCGTGCCTTTAATATATTTGTGATGTTTTTGCTGTAAACTAACCTAAATGCAATGCAATGATGCTTGAATGCAGCAGAAATATGGGTTAAAAAGGGTGTAAATAATAGAACTTTTACACACTCAACAGAATCCACTTAGAATTTCCTAAGTGTTTTTGTTTTTATTTTTGTTAGAAAATTTCCTAAGTGTCATTTAAAAGACCGTTGGGAAATAGTCGTTGGGGTCGCTAAAATAGGGATCGGTACGCTTAAGGGGCGTATCGAAATGATCCATATATGTATCGATACGGTAAAGCCTGTATCGATACAGGTTTTCGTAGAATCAAAACCTGAGCAAAAGTGTATCGATACGGGGTACACCGTATCGGTACGAGCTTGCTGAAAAGTCAAGTTTGGCTAATTTAAATCATTAAAAACTTTGCCAAAACCCTTTTTAAATGCCTCAAACATATTTTCAAGTTGTTTGCACTTAAAGACAAGTTTTAAATTCTTTTCAAATTTGTCCAAAACATTTTTCAATTATTATATCAAAACTTTAGTTCTACAATCTCCCGCTTTTTGATATAATAAAACTAACTTGAAAAATTGTTTGGGATTTCTCACCCTTTGTGAAATAAATTTGGAATAAGAGAATTAGATTTGAAATCAATTAAATCTCCCTCTTATTCATTTGAAAATTCAATTTTTTTAACCATTTCTCTCCCTTTTTGTTATATAAAAATAATTTAAAACACTTTTAAGCTCAAAATAACAATAAAGGTTTAGATTTTGAAAATATTAAAATGTTTAGTTTTAAAATGGCTCCCCCTTACTCAAAGCATCATCAAAATGTTAGTCCAACATATGTCATAATCTAGTTGAAATAAGAAATAAAACAAATTAAACAAATGAAACAACTAGATTTTTACCACACTTGAACATAAGGGAGGATGTGAAGCCTTCCTTCTTCAAGTGTCTTTCTTTGTGTGCATGGACCTCCCCCTCAATGTTTGACTTGTTGATCACACTCCATCACACCTATCATAAGACAATCAAGTAATTTTTGGTATCCAAATTGCTTTGGATCAATAGACGTTGGTAGCACAAAATTTAGTCCCCTTAGGAATCCATTTTTCAATTTCATCCTTTTTAGCTGAAGTGGTTAGTTCTTTTGGGACCCAAACACTTCTAAAACATTTACCATTTAAAAATCTAGGGCACTAGATTGTCTTACATAAAAAATTGATTTTCCAACCTTATTTTTATTTTCAAGCTCTTTGGAAATCACATTTTTCTCTTCTTGAACTTTATGAAGCAAATTTTGTAAATCAAAACATTTTTGTTCAAACTCATTGAGTTTTGCTTCAAGTTCAAGTTTAATTTTAGAAGTCAAGTCATTTTGAATTTTTTAAATTGGAAATTACTTTCTTGTTTTTCAAAATGTGATTTTTAAATTCTAAAACCAAATCGTCATAGGCATCTTGTAATTCATCAAAAGAGTATGAACATGAAGTAGACGAATTAGAAGTTACCCTTGAATCTTCTTCGATGGCCATAAGGCAAATATTGGCTTGTTCATCGTCGGTGGAGTCTTCATCACTCCAAGTAGCCATATATGTCTTCTTCTTATAGCTTGAAGTGCTTGCCCTCTTCTTTTTCATGGATTCAAGTTCAAGCTCTTTCAAGGCTTTCTTCATGTAAGGCGCACACTTCTTGAAGAGATGAACTATCTCTTCTTCATCATCATCCTCTTCGCTTGAATCTACATGATGACATGTGGAGGATTTGAGCGCAATGTCATTTGTGCTAATGTCAAGCCCTTTGAGCTTCTTCTCCCCCATAGCTCTAATCTCTTCATTCTTCTTCTTCTTCTCTTCTTCTTTATTTTTCTTCATAATTTGGTGAGTGAGAAGTGACCCCATGAGTTCATCAAGCTTCAAGGTCTTCAAATTCTTAGCTTTGATGATGGCGGTCCTTTTTGAGTCCCATGACTCAGGAAGGGAGTAGATGAGCTTCCGGACAAGTTTCTCTTCCGGGGTGGCTTCTTCATAACCCTTAAGTCCATTGGTGATGGTGGAGAACCTATCGAACATCTTCTTAATGTCCTCTTCCGGATCTATCTTGGAGTTTTCATATGCTAGGTTGAAGAGCCCGATCTTGGTCTCCTTTATTTCATTTGTCCCCTCGTATGTAACTTTGAGCTTTTCCCAAACTTCCTTGGCACTTTCACAAGAAGACATCTTCTCATGGATGTTGGGGCCAAATGCACAAAATAGGATGCGCAAGGCTTTGCAATTAAGCTCTATCTTCTTGTGATCTTCGGCACTCCAATCCTCCTTTCTTTGTTGAGGCAAGAACGGACCATCTTCTACTATGTCCCAAAGCTTGTAGTCCTCTGACTTTATGAAGAACTTCATCCTTGTCTTCCAATGGGCATAGTGTGTTCCGTCGAAGAAGGGCGGTTTGTCGATGGATTGCGTCATTGAGCTGGTTGTTTGAAATGTTGATCGAGCTTGTCGAATCTTCTCAATAGGATGTTAATCCTCTTCAATTGAGCCAAGCTCTGATACCAATTGATGGGTTTTTAAGTGCTCGATTCCTTCAACCGTTCTTGCTCGCCAAGTGGTGGAGAAGATGAATTTTGGGTGAAAGAGGTGTGGAAGCTAAAAATGATAAAGACAAGAGGATTTATAGTGGTTCAACCTTCTAAGAAAGGTTTACATCCACTACCTTAGCTTCCCACTAAGGATTTCCAATCAATCCACTATTGATTCGTCCCCTTTTCTAGGTTTAGGAGGAAACCCTTACAAATCAATCAAGCTTTCTACCCAAAGCCTTAATTAAACCCTCTTTACAAAGAGATAAAGATAAGCAAACTCAAATCCCTCTAATAGGTATTTGTTTTCATAATAAAGCTCTCACCCAAACCTAAAACACTTGAGCAAATCTAATAATTTTGGCTCACTAGTGTTTGTTTATACAAGGAATTGAAAATTAAGCACTAAGACACATTTTGATCATATGTTGTATTACAATTGAAGCACTAACAATTATTAGATGCTTGGACGTCCCTTTTATACTCCTTAATGAGTTTGTAGCCTGTAGAACTAATGTTTTGATATAATAATTGAAAAATGTTTTGGACTAATTTAAAAAGAATTCAAAACTATTTCCAAAGTCCAAATAATTTGAAACTTTGTTAAGAGGATGTCTTTAAAGGTTTTTACATGTTTTTCAAAGCCAAATTAAACAAAACCGTCCAGGTGTATCGAAACACCCTTAGGCGTTTCGATACAGTGTCATCCAGTGTTAAAAACGTTTCGATACGGGTATCGAAACGGGTCTTTCCTGGATGAAGTTTATGCCCAGCGTTTCAATATGGGCTATACCGTTTCGATACGCCTACGTGGCATCGACCATAACGGTCATAAACCCTAACGGCTATTTTCAAACTAACATTTAAATGCAGAGTGTTTCGATACGGTGCCTAGCATTTCAATACGGGCATTTCGATATGGCCCATGGCGTTTCGATACGGATGCTCATCAGACTGCAACGACTCTTTTTACTTGAAGAGCGTATCGAAACGGGTTCAAGCGTTTCGATACGGGTAGCAGCAGAACTACATTTATGGTGGGAAATAAAGTCCTCAACGACTCCAAATCAACCCAACGGGTAGTAACGGCTATAAACTCATCAAGGAGTATAAAAGAGACCTCCAAGCATCAAGATACGGTTAATGCTTCAATTGTAAATCAACAAATGATCAAAAAGTGTCTTTGTACTTAAATTGTCAATTCCTTGTTTAGACAAATACTAGTGAGCCAAAATTATCAAATTTGCTCAAGTGTTTTAGGTTTTGGGTGAGGGCTAAATTGTGCAAACAAATACCTATTAGAGGGATTTAAGTTTGCTTATCTTTCTCTTTTGTAAATAGGGTTTGATCAAGGCTTTGGGTAGAAAGCTTGATTGATGTATAAAGGTTTCCTCCTAAGCCTAGAAAAGGGGACGAATCAATAGTGGATTGATTGGAAATCCTTAGTGGGAAGCTAAGGTAGTGGATGTAGACCTTGGTTAGAAGGTTGAACCACTCTAAAATCATTGTGTCATCTTTATTTTAGCTTCCACACCTCGTCCACCCAAAATTCCACCTCTCCACCACTTGGTGAGCAACATCGGTTGAAGGAATCAAGCACCTTAAAACTCAACAATTGGTATTAGAGCTTGGCTCAATCGAAGAGGATTAACATCCTATTGAGAAGATCTGGCAAGCTCGATCATCATTTAACCAACCGGCTCAAATGGCACAATCCATCGACAAACCGCCTTTCTTCGACGGAACCTACTATACCCATTGGAGATCAAGATAAAGTTTTTCATAAAGTCAAGAGACTACAAACTATGGGACATAGTTGAAGATGATCCGTTCGTGCCTCAACGAAGCAAAGAAGAGTGGAGTGCCGACAATCGCAAGAAGATGGAGCTAAATTGCAAAGCCTTGCGTATCCTCTTTTATGCATTTGGCCCAACCATCTATGAGAAGATGTCTTATTGTGAGAGTGCCAAGAAGGTATGGGACAAGCTTGAAGTCACATACGAGGGAACCGATGAAGTTAAGGAGACCAAGATTGGGCTCCTCGCCTTAGAGTATGAGAACTTCAAGATGGATCCGGAAGAGAACATCAAGAAGATGTTTGATAGGTTCTCCACTATCACCAATGGTCTCAAAGGCTATGGAGAAGCCATCCTAGAGGAAAAACTTGTCTGAAAGCTCATCTACTCACCTCCTGAGTCATGGGACTCTAAAAGGACCGCCATAATCGAAGCAAAAAATTTGAAGACCTTGAAGCTTGATAAACTCATGGGGTCACTCCTTACTCATCAAATCATGAAGAAGAACAAAAAAGATGAGAAGAAGAGGGAAGAAATTAGAGCTATGGGAGAGAAGAAACTCAAAGGGCTTAGCATCAACCCAAATGCCATTGCTCTCAAGTCCTCCATTTGTCATCACGTTGATTCAAGTGAAGAGGAGGATGAAGAATAAGAGACAGTTCATCTCTTCAAGAAGTGTGCCTCGTTCATGAAGAGAGCTTTGAGAGAGCTTGAACGAGAATCTATGAAAAGGGAGAGGGCAAGCACTTCAAGTCATAAGAAGAAGGCACATGTGGCTACATGGAGTGATGATGACTCCACCGACGATGAACAAGCCAACCTTTGTCTTATGGCCATCGAAGAAGATTTAAGGGTAACTTCTAATTCATCTACTTCATGTTCTTACTCTTTTATTGAATTACAAGATGCCTACGATGATTTGGTTTTAGAGTTTAAAAATCACATTTTGAAAAACAATAAATTGATTTCAAAGTTGAAAATTCAAAATGATTTGATTTCTAAAACCAAACTTGAACTTGAAGCAAAACTCGAAGAGTTTGAACAAAAATGTTTTGATTTACAAAATTTGCTTTATAAAGTTCAAGAAGAAAAAGAATTGATTTCCAAAGAACTAGAAAATAAAAACAATTTTGGAAAATCAAATGTTTATGCAAGACAATCTAGTGCCCCTAGATTTGTAAAAGGAAAATATTTTAGAAGTATTTGGGTCCCAAAAGGACTTAGTACTTCAATTAAAAATGATGAAATTGAAAAATGGATTCCTAAGGGGACTAAAGTTTGTGCTACTAATGTCTATGGATCTAAAGCAATTTGCATACCAAAAATTACTTGATTCTCTTTTGCTAGGTGTGATGGAGAGTGATCAACAAGTCCAACTAATGAGGGAGAGCTCCATGCACACTAAGGAAGAACACTTGAAGAAGGAAGGCTTCACATCCTCCCTTGAGTTCAAGTATGATAAAATCTAGTTGTTTTTGCTTTTATTTGTTTTATTTCTCACTTAATTCAACTAGATTATCATATTTGTTGGACTAACATTTTTCATGATGCTTTGAGTAAGGGGGAGCCATTTTAAAACCAAATTCTTATTTTTGTCAATTTTTTACCTCTATTGTTATCTTGAACTTAAAAGTATTTTAAAAAAAATTGATATAACAAAAAGGGGGAGAAATGTGGTTTGAAAAATTGAATTTTCAAATGAATAAGGGGGAGCTTTATTTGATTTCATATCTCTAATCTCTTATTTAGATTTTTAAACTTAAAGGGTGAGAATCCAAACAATTTTTTAAGTTAGTTTTATTATATCAAAAAGGGGGAGATTGTAGAACTAATGTTTTGATATAATAATTGAAAAATGTTTTAGACTGATTTAAAAAGAATTCAAAACTATTTCCAAAGTCCAAATAACTTGAAACTATGTTTAGAGGATGTCTTTAAAGGTTTTTACATGTTTTTCAAAGCCAAATTAACCAAAATCGTCCAGGTGTATCGAAACACCCTTAGGCGTTTCGATATGATGTCTTCCAATGTCAAAAACGTTCTGATACGGGTATCGAAACGAGTCTTTCCTGGATGAAGTTTTTGCCCAGCGTTTCGATACGGGCTATGCCATTTCGATACGCCTACGTGCCATCGACAATAACGGTCATAAACCCCAACGGCTATTTTCCAACTAACATTTAAATGTAGAGCGTTTCGATATGGTGCCTAGCGTTTCGATACGGATGCTCATCAGACTGCAACAACTCTTTATACTTGAAAAGCATATCGAAACGGGTTCGAGCGTTTCAATTCGGGTAGTAGCAAAATTGCATTTATGGTGGGAAATAAAGTCCTCAACGGCTCCAAATCAACCTCAACGGCTAGTAACGGCTATAAACTCATCAAGGAGTATAAAAGAGACCTCCAAGCATCAAGATATGGTTAATGCTTCAATTTTCAATCAACAAATGATCGAAAAGTGTCTTTCTACTTAAATTGTCAATTCCTTGTTTAGACAAACAATAGTGAGCCAAAATTATCAAATTTGCTCAAGTGTTTTAGGTTTTGGGTGCATGCTAAATTGTGCAAACAAATACCTATTAGAGGGATTTAAGTTTGCTTATCTTTCTCTTTTGTAAATAGGGTTTGATCAAGGCTTTGGGTAGAAAGCTTGATCGGTGTATAAGGGTTTCCTCCTAAGCCTAGAAAATGGGACGAATCAATAGTGGATTGATTGGAAATCCTTAGTGGGAAGCTAAGGTAGTGGATGTAGACCTTGGTTAGAAGGTTGAACCACTTTAAAATCATTGTGTCATCTTTATTTTAGCTTCCACACCTCATCCACCCAAAATTCCACCTCTCCACCACTTGGTGAGCAACATCGGTTGAAGGAATCGAACACCTTAAAACTCAACATAGACGTTACTAGCCGTTGGGGTTGGGGTTGAATTAGAGCCGTTGGAGACTTGATTTCCCATATTAAATGTTGTTCTGGAGCCTTCTGTATCGATACGTGAGGATCTGTATCGGTACGCTTTTCTTCATAAACTAGTTGTTGGACTCTTGCCAGCCTAAGTGTATCGATACGCTTGAGGGCGTATCGGTACGATATGTCATTTAAAAGATCGTTGGGAAATAGTCGTTGGGTCGCTAAAATAGGGATCGGTACGCTTAAGTGGCGTATCGAAACGATCTCTATCCGTATTGATACGTCAAAGCCTGTATCGATACAGGTTTTGGCAGAATCAAAACATGGGCAAAAGTGTATCGATACGGGGTACACTATATCGGTACGAGCTTGCTGAAAAGTCAAGTTTGGCTAATTTAAATCATTAAAAGCTTTGCCAAAAACCTTTTTAAATGTATCAAACACATTTTCAAGTTGTTTGGACTTAAATATAAGTTTTAAACTCTTTTCAAATTTGTCCAAAACATTTTTCAATTATTATATCAAAACATTAGTTCTACAATGTGTCTTGAGCATCCACTATCAAGGTACCATGAGTTTTGACATGGAGCTTTGACCTTGTAGCAATGCTCCCCCTACAAACATAGAAATTAGGCTTTGGTTTTTGGCACCCAAATCATTTTGGGTCCATGTGAGTTAGCCCTCAAAACTTTAGTTCCCTAAGGAATCCAATAAGCAATAACATTCATAATATTAGAAATAATGAGTTCCTTAGGAACCCAAACACTCCTAATTCTTTGACTTTTAGATTGCTTAGAAAAATTTCTTTGTTTATGATGAAAATGTTTCTTTTTACATATTGGGTTTTAGAAGAATTTCCTTTTTCAAAATTGTTTCTCCCAATAGTAATAGAAGTTTTAAGATTATCCACCTCCTTTGTGTGATAATCTTTAAAATCGAAAAGAAGTTTTTCAAGATCAAGATTTTTCTTCCTAAGATCATTTGAAAGATTTATTGAATATAAAACCTTCTTTTCCAATTCCGAGTTAGATTTTGAAAAGGGTTTATTTTGAATTTTTAAATCGGAAATATTTTTATTGTTTCTCAAAATTGACTCCTTATATTTTTCAACTAACTCATCATATGCATCTTGAAGTTCATCATAGGTAAAATAAAAATTAGATGAGTTAAGGTTTACCTTTGGATCATCATCAATGGCCATGAGACAAAGGTTAGCCACTTTCTCCTCCTCCTCGGATGACTCCTCGTCGCTCCAAGTTGCTACTTGACCTTTGAGCTTGTTCTTCTTCCCAAAACTCTTCTTCTTCAATTGAGGGCACTCGGAACGGATGTGGCCGGAATTTTTACATTCATAGCAAATGATTTGGGCCTTCTCCTTTTCCTTACTCTTTCTCTTGAAGTCCTCTTTTCTATTGAACTTTCTTCCTCGGTTGGACTTCATGAAGCGAGTGAATCGTTTGGCCAACATGGTCATCTCCTCATCTTCATCTTCACTAGAATCGCTTTCATGATATGAAGCTTTAAGAGCGATTCCAATCTTCTTCTTCTCAACATCCTTCTTCTCAACCTTTTTCTCCTCCATTTTCTTTTCTTCTTCTCTTCCCTTCTTCATGATCTCATGGGTGAGTAGAGATCCAACAAGAGCATCTAGCTTGAGAGTCTCCAAGTCTCGAGCTTCAATAATGGTCGTTCTCTTACTATCTCATGATTCTGAAAGAGAGTACAACAACTTCTTCACTAGCTTGTCTTCGGGGATGATCTCACCGAAGCCCTTCAATCCATTGACGATGACCGAGAATCGATCAAACATCTTAGAAACACTCTTATCGGGATCCATTTTGAAGTTTTCGTAGCATAGATTGAGTAGCCCAATTTTTGTTTCCTTGACGTTGCTAGTTCCCTCATATGTTATCTCGAGGGTGTCTTAAACTTCCTTGGCATTCTCGATCGAGGACACCTTAAAGTAGATATCCGGACCAAGAGCACAAAAGATGACATGTAGAGATTTATCGTTGACTTGCATTCTTCATCTATCATCTTTGGTCATTTCGGTTTTGACCTTTGGGATAAGTCTTCCTTCACTGTCTCTCTTCATCGGTATGTATGGCCCTTATTCAACTACATCCCACACCATGTAGTTGGTATACTTGATGAAGAGTCTTATCTTATTCTTCCAATATGGGTAGTTATCCCCATTGAAGAATGGTGGTTTGGTGGTAGATTGAGACTCGTAGAGGTTGGAAGTGGAGGTAGATGTCATTGTTTGACTAGTTGTTGATAAAACTCTCCTAGAATCGACTCAAGATGGTTGTAATCCTTCCAATGAGTATAGCTCGGATACCAATTGTTGAGTTGATCACACAATTGCAAATGGCCAAGAGGGGGTGAATTGGCGATAAAAATTTGGAGGGTGAAAATTTGGAAGAATAAAAATTGTGACACAAGGCAATTAGAGTGGTTCAAGTTCTCCAATGAACTCTACATCAACTACCTTAGCTCCCACTAAGGATTTTCAACCAATTCACTACTTGAATTCTTTCTCTTTCCTTGGATAAGGAGGAAACCTTACAATTTGATTAAGCTTTCTACCCAAAGCTTAATCCACTCACTTTTACAAAGAAGAGTATTTGGTAAAATCTACAAATTCCTCTCAAAGGATAATGTTTACCCAATTACAATTTCACACTCCTCGAACTCACAATAGAGATTACAATGAAGAACACAAGAGTTGGGTACAAAGATTTGACTCTAAAGGTACAAAGTTTGGATTTGAGTGTTTTGATGTTGCTTGTAGGTTCAATAGTTGTTGCTGGTGCATTTGAGACTTGTTTTTATACCCTTGTATTGAATTCTAGCCGTTTGGGTGGTTGAGATCATCAATAGAGCCGTTGGGTTGCAATTTCCTGCAATAAATGATGTTAAACAACCTACTGCGTCGGTACGACTCGGGGGCGTAACGGTACATGTCTCAAAAAAGAAAGAGACGTTGTGACTGAAACAATGCGTATCAATACGCTTCGAGGGCGTATCGGTACGATATTAAGGGGTGTATCGATACAGATAGGCGTACCGATTTTGCTCATTGGAATCCCAATTTTGGTTTTGATAAAGAGCGTATCGGTACGGTGCAACGGTCATTTAAAATTCGGTATACCAACTAACTGACAAGTCAACGGTCGAAAATTAAATGCAAGGATTTTGAAAAGGTAAGCATATCGTATCGATACGGTGATGTGTCGTATCGGTACACTATAGCAAAATAATGTTTTGATAAGAAGTGTGTATATATGGATACGGTTCCAAAGCGTATCGGTACGCTATAGCTTAAAGTCTTGCACAGATGAATGTCATATCGATACGGGGTTACACTGTATCGATACGCTATGAACGATTAAAATTCTAGTGTTGAAAAATCGTATCGATACGCATAAGTGTATCGATACGCCTTGACGTTTTGTTGAAATTATGCTTGAAAACACATAAAAGGACTTAGTGAAATTTGAACCTTTAAGTATGTTTTGTCTTGAAATATAATTTGGTTCAAAATGGCTTGTCAAAAAGTGAGGCTTTGAAAAGTACTTAAAATTTATTGTTTTGCAATTTAGTCCATAAATCTAAGTGTTATATAAAAATCAATTTTAGTTTCACAGTAAACTACCCTAGTGACCACATATCTATTGACAACGACCTCTTTTGACCACCCAACTAAAAAAATCAAAATTCGACCACCAACTATTTAAATGGGCCTATTTTGACCACTGGCCGTTAAAAGCTAACGGAAAAGGTGACGTGGTTGTTAAAGTAAAATGTGTACAATTACACATTTGGTTCTTGTTAGTTACCTATTATATCAATTTAGTCCTAATTTTAATTTAAATAAATAAAATTAATCAACCTATCTAGTGATGACACGTGTCATCACCTGATGGAAGGAAAATTCAAAAATAAAAAGAAAGTGCTTGGCATGGGGTTTGAACCTATAACCTCATAGGTGAAAACCCATGACTTTACATTGCACAAATCCATATATATCTTATAAAGCAGTAAAATGTTAGGGAATAAAGAATTAAAAATAGTTGTAAGGGGACTCGAACCTAAATAACTTGGGATGCGTAAAACCATACAAACTAGTTAACCAATCCAAAAAATTAATTTAAATATGAATATATTTTAAATATATTTAATGTATAGTTAAAGCAAGACTTAAAATGAAATTAGATATATGATTTTTATATTTTTAAACTAAATTGAATAAAGTACGAAATTAGATATATGATTTTTATATTTTTAAACTAAATTGAATATATTTATTTTAAAAAGAAAAATATATTTAATTTAGTTTAAAATTAAAAATCATATATCTAATTTCATTTGAATTGGTTAAGTGGTTTTTATATTTTTGAACTAAATTAATTATTTATTCATATTCGACCCAAATTAGTAATGTTGTCCCTCGCGCAAAATCGCGTTCAATTAGGTCCTCCAGTTCGCACATTGCAGCAATTAGCTCTTTGACCAACGTTGACCGTTACGGTGCTGACATGGCAGTTAACAGTGCTGGTGTGACAGTTAACGGTGCCGATGTGGTAGTCAACTATGCTGACCTGGCAGTCAAATGTGCTGATGTGGCAGTCCATAATGTTGACGTGGCGGTGCATGTGTGATGATGACGTGGGAGAGGGGTTGAATTGATTTTTTGAAACTGAATTTGAGTGCATAATTAAATTATTTACCAAGTTCAGGGGCATAATTCTTTTTTATTGAAAGTTTGATAAGTTACTTAATCTTTAAGCTAAAAAATAATAAATCATTAAAAATTTAAAATATTTAAATACTCATATAATATTAAAAAATAAAAATACTATAATGAATTTAAAAATTCAGTAAAAACATAAAATTAAAAATATGAAAATTTATAAATATAAAAACTTAAAATTTTAAGATATTAATAAACCATTGAAAAAGTCTTCAATTGTTTCTGGCTATGCTAAGCGTACTAATATTCCTTGAGCATATTTTCAATGGAATCATCCTTGTGTTAAAGTAAAAAAAATAAAAAATTTCCTTCATTTTTCTACATCAAATATTAATGAGCATAAATTTGATGTAGAAAAAGCGAAGAAAAAAAATGAGTTTTATTATTACTTTAAGACAATGTTGATTTCACTGAAAATTTGTTTAACGAATAGTTATACTCAGACTGACGAAGTTAAAGACTTTTTCGATGAAAGTGTTCGATCTTTAATACTTTATAAACATTTTTTAATTTTTATATTTACATTTTATCATTTTTAATCTCAAATACATTTTAATTTTTTATATTAGTTTTTATTTTCAATAATTTTTTAAATATTTTATTTTTTTTATTAAGTTTATTTTTTTAAATTGAAGAATATTTTGATTTTATTTGATAGATCTCACTTTACTTATTTTAAACTTATCATGAACCCGAAAGATATTTACATCAAATTATTAATCGATTCTTCGTATATTTCATTTGTAAAAGTTTAACTTGAAAAACTAAATTATTTATCTAATTTTATTCAAAAAATAAATAAATCGATTAAATTAATTTAAAATTTAAAGAAATTATTTATATATTTTTAAAATTGTAATAATTTCTTAAATTACTATTTTTAACTTAAATATTAAATAAATTATCAAACTTTCAATTAAAATGAATTATGCCCCTGAACTCAGCAAAAAATAAATTATGTCCTCGAATTCGATTTAAAAAATCAATTCAGCCCCTCTACCACGTCATCATCACACATGCACTGGCACGTCGGCACAGTTGACTGCCACGTCAGCACTGTTGACTGCCATGTCAGTACTGTTGACTGTCACGTTAGCAACTTTAACTGCCATGTCAGCACCGTAACAGTCAACATTGGTCAAGAGGCTAATTTTCTACAATGTGCGAACTAGATGACCTAATTGAATGCGTTTTCGCGTGAGGGACAACATTGCTAATTTGGGTCAAATTCGGGGACAAAATATCCCCTTTAGCCTTAAATTAATTATTTGAATTGGTTAAGTGGTTTTTTATATTTTTAAACTAAATATATGATTTTTATATTTTTTAAAGTAAAATAATTATTTGAATTGGTTAAGTGGTTTTTTATATTTTTAAACTAAATATATGATTTTTATATTTTTTAAAGTAAAATAATTATTTGAATTGGTTAAGTGGTTTCTATGATTTTATACATCTCAAGTGATTTAATTCGAGTCCCCTTGTAACCATTTTTAATTCTTTATTCCCTAGTATTTTACTACATTATAAGATATATAAAAACCGATGCAATCCTTTTCATTAAGAATGGATTGGCGTAATGGTAAAGTCCTGAGTTTTCACCCAGGAGATTGGCTAATTTTATTTATTTAAAGGGAAAACTACACCACTGACCACCAAACAAATTGGGGATACCTATTTGGACCACCGAACTATAAAAAACGTCAATCAGACCACCGAATTTATAAAATCAACCTATTTTGACCACCGCCGTTAAAAACCTAACGGTAGAGTGACGGAACTGCCACGTGGCAATTGACAGAAAAATTTAAAAATTACACATTTGGTCCCTATTATTTACACATTCTTTCAATTTAGTCCTAATTTTAAATTAATAAAATAATAAATTATTTAATTAAGTGGTGACACGTGTCAACACCTTATTGGAAGACTTTAATTATTTATATTTGATTTTATTAGTTTATTTTCCCCCTCCAATCAGGTGGTGACACGTGTCACCACTAATTTAGAGGAGAAAAATAAACTTCTTTCCTTTGAGTCCAGCGGGAATCGAACCTGTGTCTCCCAATTGTAAAGCCCATGGCTTTGCCACTGCACCAAACATAACTTTGTGCTATAATACTCCAGATATAATATATGTCTCTTACTAGTTTCCACATTTATAAGCCAAAAGCTCAAACCTTAAACACTAATTTCACATATATATATATATATATATATATAAAAATCTCAAACCCATTTGAGATATGCAACACTCGTCTAAATGTATAGTAGATATGCAACTCCATTTGAGCATTCTACAATAATCAAGCACATAAATCCATAATGAAGTACCATTAAGCAGTAAGAAAAAGTCAACTCTATTACACGCATACAATGAGCAGCAGATCAAGATTTACCAATTAGCCTTCCAAGTGTATATGTATGCTACTACATAACAACATCTCCTATGCTCCTCACTTGGAGTACAACACTCCTCAAATCGCGAAGATATTGCAACATTTTTTGAAGAAGATAGATTCCTTAATCTCCTTTTCTCAAGGAGCTAACACAATGCTTTAGAAACTCCCTATCTGCCTCAAGTGCTTGCAGTCTCTCATAAACATGGTCCACTTCTTCCTCAATAGCCAGCCTTTTACTTTCTAGCTCGGAGTTGGCGGGCGAGGACAGTTGCAAGGCTACAGAGTCGAAGTCATTTTCGTGTCCATTCAATATCTCATTCTTGATTTCTGCTTCAGCGGCATCAAAAAGTAGGAGGAGTCTCTTTGCAGTTGCAGCCATGAAATTTTTCTCTTGGTGATGTTTCCCATTCACTCCCTCGAAATGACCATTGGCAATTTCATTTGGTTCGTAGGCAATAGCAAAACTCTCATAAAAGCCATTTCCATTCTCTTTATACAAATATTCAAGCGATTTGACATCCTCAAAATGTTCCTCTTCATCATTAAAGAAATCAGTTTCTCTTTCAAAACTTTGAGTTGCTCTAGGATCGATAGCTTCTCTTCCTCGAAGCTAGCCAATGACTCCTCCAAATACAACACTGCATCAGCAGGGGTATTCTGGTTGCTATCATCTTGATGGTTGCCAAAGCAATCTTCTTCCTTTGGTTCATGATTCAAATCGATTGATAGTCTATCACTGTAAAAGTTCAACTACAAATTAGCAGTGTTAGGTGGTAAGTATTTGAATCATTTATGTTTTAACTTCACAGAATTTATGAACTTATATTTTTTCCTATTGAACTAACATACACTGCATCTTCTTTTCACAATTAGGAGTTAAGCATAAAAAAATCAGTTCCTGAAAATGTCTCCCAAACGTGTTAGTGATACAAGCCAATAGAGTTTAGGGTTTGAGATTCATATATATATATATATATATATATATATATATGTGTGTGTGAAATTAGTGTTTAAGGTTTGAGCTTTTGGCTTATAAATGTGGAAACTAATAAGAGACATATATTATATCTGGAGTATTATAGCACAAAATTGTGTTTGGTGCAGTGGCAAAGCCATGGGCTTTCCAATTGGGAGACATAGGTTCGATTCTCGCTAGACTCAAAGGAAAGAAGTTTATTTTTCTCCTCTAAATTGGTGGTGTCACCACCTGATTGGAGGGGGAAAATAAATTAATAAAATCAAATATAAATAATTAAAGTCCTCCAATAAGGTGTTGACACGTGTCACTACTTAATTAAATAATTTATTATTTTAAAATTAGGACTAAATTGAATGAATGTGTAAATAATAGGGACCAAATGTGTAATTTTTAAATTTTTCTGTCAATTGCCACGTGGCAGTTCCGTCACTCTACCGTTAGGTTTTTAACGGCGGTGGTCAAAATAGGTTGATTTTATAAGTTCGGTGGTCTGATTGACGTTTTTTATAGTTCGATGGTCCAAATAGGTATCCCCAATTTGTTTGGTGGTCAGTGGTGTAGTTTTCTCTTATTTAAATTACAATTAGAATTGAATTGATATAATATGTAACTAACAAGGACCAAATGTGTAATTATAAACATTTTACTTTAACGGCCACATCACCTTTCCGTTAGCTTTTAACGGCCGGTGGTCACTGAAATAATTTACCTAAAAAAATATGAGTCAATACGGCTATTCAGTCAAATGTTAGGGGTATTTTTGACATTATACCAATATCAAATTCATCAGACTCGAAATTTTGTATGATTTTTTGCGGTTTTGAATATATATATATATATATAGACACGCAAATAATGTGCTTATTTTAAAATAGGTTGCGATCAAATTTCAACACTTCGGGTCCGACTTAATTTTTATATTTATAATCTCTTAAAAATATATATCAAATTCATAATAATATATAATGTGGATATTAGAAACATTTGAAGTTATTTATGTATAAAATGTCAAAAATAAATAAGTAAATATGTTATAAAGTATTATTAAATATTGAATTAAAAACAGAATAAATATTTTTTTGAAAAATAATATGAGTAGATAAGAAAAACAAAAAATAGGTTACCCATTTATAAATATAAACAAGCATAAGAAAATTCGAAAGTCATATTTTGAAGGTCCAAGTTTAACGAACATAAAATTTATAAATTTAACACACCAATCCAGCTTAAACTCAATCCATAAACACGTCTCTATTAAGTCCATTTCTCTTAATTTATTTGTGCTCCTTAATGTGTTTTTACCTTTTTAAATAAAATATTAGAAAATATTTTTATAATTAAATAATTTTATTTAAGCTATTTTAATTTAAAATGACTAGAATAAAACAAATTTTTTAGTATAATAACATTTTTAAGAGTTTTTTTAGTTTAAATATTAGTAAAATAAAATGTTTACCCTCTTTTTCTGAATTGGAGTGGAAATTAAAGGACTAGGCTAAATAGCAATAGTTTTACAATAAGGGGGTCATTGATGTCTCTACTGAGGAAGCTGTAGATATGCTCTGAAGGGGGTGTCGTAGAGATGTAGATCGAAATAAGACTGAAAAGCACCTTTTGCTATTGCATCGGCTGTGTGGTCAGTCTCTCGTGGTACCCATGAGAATTCAACGGCTCATCCTCTGTCTTAGAGTGCTGAGATGGCTTGAACAAGGAGAAGAGAGTTGTACTGTGCAGTAACATCATTTATGACCGAGATAGCAAAGGAAGAGTCATTTTATGCCTGCACAAATTCAAATTCGTGTTACCAAACCAAACAAAGACCATCATGAATGGCCCAGAGGTCTGCCTGAAGAGCATTCGAAAAACTAATAGCTCGGTTAAATTTCACGAGCCATTTGCCAGAGTTGTCATGGACGAGGCCTCCAATAGATGCATGATTTGACGTAAAATTAACTGATTCATCTGTATTGAGAGCCACCTAGTGTCAGGTGACGCTAAGTTATCTTTACCTTTTTAATTTTTAGATTTAAAGACTTAATACACTTTGGTCTCTTTCACTGTTTAATACTGATTTCGTCTCTATCTCTCGTCCAAAATTTCTCCTTTGCAATAATTTGGAAAAGATTAGTTTCAGTGCTTATTTAGTTGTTTGCTCGCATAGGCGGGTGGTAATGGGCCAGTAGTATTCCTGGCCTCCCTCAAATTTTGAAATTGCACTATTTAATCTTTTGTATTTTGAAAATTTTTAATTTGGTCTCTTCAAAATTTTAAAATATTTTATTGTGTTTTAAATTTTTTTTAATTAAGCATCCTCCTTAAAATTCTTAAAAGTTCTACTATAGTATTGTTTTTTTTTTTGAAAATTTTAATTAGACCACAATTTTAAAAAAATAAATTAAATCTTTCAAAATTTTTGAAAATTTTAATTTTACGTCCAAATATATTAAAAAATCTGCCCATATTCACTCGGTTTTGGCCCTTTTTGAGTCAATAACAATACTTTTTCGGTCTTCACCCGGACGGAGTTGTATGCGTACAAGGCAAAGTACCGCCGAATCTTGGTAGGCTCGGTTAACTATACCTGGACTAGTGTTTCTACTTCTACATATGCACATTATTTGTAGGATGATTGTTCAAGGATACAAGTCTTCTCTATTTATTCGATTCCTACGAAATCCGTAAGCGATATACACCGTTTTAGTTGATACGATTTTGCATTCTTATATCGGTAACGTATTCTGATCCGACTAGCAACTATGTGTGACATTTGAATTTTATGTCGAATATGATGATGTTCATTTTGTTTCTATGAAAGTACCATATATGTGTGTTTCGATTAACAAGAAAAAAGGATGCACATGTTGAGATGTTCTGTTATTTTCCCGCTCGGATTCTCGAATTTTCTTCGTCATCGACCCTCTCTACGGTCCATTCTTTGCAACGGTAGAAATAGATCACACAAACCATCCATTTCATCACCTTCCCCATGCAAATCAAGCCAACCCCTGCAACCATTCTCCATCTTTTCCCATGGCTGCCGCCGTAGAAACACGCGAACCGTAAACCAACGCCCCACACGAAAAACACCAGCATCAACAAGAACCCTCGTCTCTCGCTGCCTCTGCAAAGATGAACCGAGAGTCCTAGAGCATCGGCACCGTGTATCCCCTCCAACATCGAGACCACGATACTCACATTCCACATAGCCGTCCTTTCTAAAAACTTCACCAGCAGGGCCACGCTAACTGTTCGAAGAAATGCCGCTGTGAACGAATTATAGAAAAAGTTCACCACAATGATGTAGTAGTTCGTCACTAACCATGTCGACACGAGTAGAAAACCGGTGGAAACGAAGTGAACATACGTAGAAGTCACAAGCACGCCTTTACACCTTTCTTTGTCGACAAGTCTCCGTACAATTTCCACCACCGTAATCGGCTTTTCCGATGTGTACATTCTCGATGCCGATTCCACGGTAACCGCCGCAACGCAGAGCTCCGAGAGATGAAGTGGCAGCAGCCGGTAAAGAGCCAGTTGAACCAGTTTGTAAAAGAAACCATTCGCCATTGTTCCGGCATCGGGTTCTCTCAGTACATCGGAGAAGACGACTAGTGCTTGTCGGAGGATCATTTCGTGGAAAACCAGGGAGAAAAACAGGGGAACGGAGGCCAGGAAACAAAGTACGATCGTGTTGGTTGATTTGAAAGGGATCATAAAAGCTTCTCTGAGTATGGAAAAGAGATTTAGCGTATGGGTATGATTCTCCATCTCATTTCCATTCATGGTTTCATTGAAGGGTTTTGTTTATCGTTTTAAATGAAAGGTTTTCTGAGTCCTATACAATGAAAAGATTTGCCAAAAAGGTCAAACCAAATGGGCTTCGAAGCCGTTGTTTATAGTTTCACAAGTTGGATACTAACCAAGTTATGGTTAAATACTTAAATATTAGAAAGGCGTAAATTATAGAATAGAAATGTTCTGTTATTTTTTTTAAATAGAAATTCTCAGCTTTTTTGGTTGCACTTGTTTATGTACCATGCTAAATATACTAAAAATTATATTTTAAGTCATAACTTTAAATTCTAAATCTTAAACTTTACACCTTATACCCTAAAAAATACACCACAATTTAAATTCTCTAAATTCTAACCTTAAACCCCAAACATAAAACTTAAAATGACACATTATTTTTGTCTTAAATTATGACTCGTTAAGTATTTAATTTAGAAAAAAAAGAGAGAGGCAAAAGTCTTTGATTTAAATTTAAGTCGATAAAACCTAAAATATTACTAGACCAACATTTTGGTGTCTCTTTCATTCCCTATGTACATATAACATCTATCTCGGTGATCATGTACTTTATTATATAATAATTGTATTTAAAGTAGCTTTATATTTCGATATATAGTAATGTAAATAAAATTATACAACACTTAAACCTTAAACTTTAAGTTCTAACCATAAATCTTAAATTTTAAGTTTACGATTTAAATTCTTAACCTTAAATTTAACGAACTTGTGTAAACCATAAAAAAATTATGTATCAAAGTATTTACCTTTAAAATATTTTATATTCTTATAAATTTTGTTTTGTTAATAATTCATATTATTATAATTTTAAAATATTTATTATTATTGTACACGAGGATGTAGATTCAAACATACTTAAATATGTATTGTTCGCGTATAGTTTAATTTTATCAGATTTAATATTACAGTCTTTGACCATAACTTTCTTTTTGAGTTAGACTTGGTAATTTGACATTGACAGTTTCAGAAACTATGGCTTTCTTTGCAGTCGGTATTAGTAAAGGGGAGACACCTTTTCTTCCCGGATTAGGGAAGTAAATAGGGTGGGGAAAATATCCGATGTCATTATCTGTTAATTTAATTTGAAATTTTAAATATTTAATTTTTATTTTCAGATTAAATATTCAATTCAATTTTTAATTTTTCAAAATGGGAAATGTATAAAATATCCGATTTTGATTTTCAGTTCGGATAATTAAGTTCGAGTCTCGAGTCTCGGATCAAATTTGACAGATCTACATATACTTTTTTGGTGAAATTCTGGTAACGGGAAATGTGCAAAATAACTTCCCACAGTTGTGTCCTTGCCGTTTCTTATTCGACATTGAATTATGCTTTGCGGTTACTCTCGGCTTTAGAGATACAAGGCGCATGGTTAATGCATCAGGTACAAAAACCCTCACTCGTATTGCTAACTATTAAGATTACGTTAGCTGTTAAGTGAAGTTAGTTATAATTACATGTTGGCTTAAACGTTAGATAGGTGCTCAAACTATACCATTTTTTTAGTTAGGTGCCTAGCATTTGTTTCGGGCCACTTAGGTGCCTAACGCTTCATTCCGTAACCCATTTAAGGTTTTAACCGTGACAGACGTTAAAATTTTCCGTTAAGGGACACGTGACACATTTTTAGTGCTTTTGATATTAAAAATAATAAATTAAAAATAAAAATAACCCTGGGCTAAATTACCTTAAACCCATAAACCCATCTTCTTCCCCATCAAACCGTCCCTCTGCCCCCTTTCAGTTTAATCATCCATAAAGCTTTACAACTTCATCCATGGAGGGTCTCACCGAAGCTACTGGGGCACAGCATCCCATTGCAAGCTTTAGTGCCTGAACCAACCCCTCTTCTATCGGACTCTAGATACCTTTCAACACTTCTACGTCGAAAACCTCCATTGTCGTTTCTTCCAAATATGCTACTTTCACTATTGAAGGCAAATCCCCAACATCGTGACCTCTCCCATTTTTTCCGGGCTTCTTGCCTATCAAAATCTCCAATAACAGTATCCCAAAAGCATAAACATATGTTCTGGTGTTTAATTGCGGAAGAAGACAATAGAGGAGAGTAAAATATATTGTAGGTTAGGATGCTCTGAATTAGCTGTCCCGAAGGAAGTAAAAAGGAGATTAATTGCAGCTCCTTCCATTTTCAGTGATGATCTAAATTGAGATAAACTATAGGTATTGTTCTCCATTATTGAATTATCAACTTACTCTAATGCACGTGCAGTCCCCAGAGCAATTTTGACGCGGGAGTTCCAAATCAATGGTTTGTTGTATTCATCTGATAGATGCAGGAAGTCATGAAGTGAGCCATTTTTGTGGAACTCATAGACAAGCAGGTGTTGTCCGTGCACGGAACATTAGCCAACCAGCTTTATTACATTTGTGTGATGCAGTTGGGATATATTTGAAACCATCTCTATAAATTCATCAGACATTTCACTGGGAAGAGCTGTTGAATCTATTTTCTTCACAACAAGAACCTACAGCAGTATAAACGAAAAGTTATATAGATGACTACTGAGTAGATCATTTTTATAGCAGTATGAAGAAATGCAACACCAGAACAAATGTTTATGCTTTTGGGATATTGTTATTGGAGGTTTTGACAGGCAAGAAGCTTGGGAAAAACGGGAGAGGTCACGATGCTGAGGATTTGCCTTCAATAGTGAAAGTAGCAGATTTGGAAGAAACGACAATGGAGGTTTTCGACGTAGAAGTGTTGAAAGGTATCCGGAGTCCGATGGAAGATGGGTTAGTTCAGGCACTAAAGCTTGCAATGGGATGTTGTGCCTCAATAGCTTCGGTGAGACCCTCCATGGATGAAGTTGTAAAGCTTTATGGATGATTAAACTGAAAGGGGGGAGAGGGACGGTTTGATGGGGACGAAGATGGGTTTATGGGTTTAAGGTAATTTAACCCAGGGTTATTTTTATTTTTAATTAATTTAATTTATTTATTTTATTATTTTTAATATCAAAAGCACTAAAAATGTGCCACGTGTCCCTTAACGGAAAATTTTAACGTCCGTCATGGCTAAAACCTTAAATGGGTTACGGAATGAAACGTTAGGCACCTAAGTGGCCCGAAACAAACGTTAGGCACCTAACTGAAAAAAAGGTATAGTTTGGGCACCTATCTGACGTTTAAGCCTTACATGTTATTTAGGAAACTATCTTAGTTAAAGAAATGCTTTCTCTTTTTTTATTGAAAAAAGAGATTGGTTATCCAAACACATCGTTAAAAAATTTCCCTAACCTAAATTGGAGGAAAAAGAGTGCACCCGGTAACCTACATAAAATCAAGAAACACTAACGACATCACTAATGTTCGAGTGGAAAATATCTAAAACAAAGTTCGGAGGTTGGCAAAAACACAACCACCCCACTTACTAAGTTCAACCCATATTTAGCTAAGCTATCACCCACACCATTTACCTTACGAGACACACAAAAAAACGAACATCCCAATCATTCTGCAACATCAACTTGATATGGTGAATCATCGAAGAAACTCCAACGTCCCTAGACGGCATGTTTAAAAGCCGAACGGCTTCCTTATTATTTGTCTCCACGATAACACGACGGTAGCCTCTCTACCAAGCATGTTTGAGCCCTTCCAACACATCCCAAAGCTCAGAATCAAGGACCAAACAAATACCAACGAACCTAGAGTAACCCAATAACCACTCGCCCCTATCATTTCGAATCACCCCTCCACAAGCCGACCGACCATCCGCCTGAACCCTAGCCCCGTCCGAATTGAGCTTGACCAAACCCGGAGATGGAGCCGTCCAACGTTCCAATTCCCTGTGGGCCGAAGCGATTACATTCCCCAACCGAGCTTACATGGTTCTCGCTTGCTCACATTCTTGCACAATAGTTCGACACTTCTCCACAATCGGCAAACTCCAATTATCCTCAGGGGTGAAGACCAACCGGTTCCTTTCCTTCCAAATTAGCCAAAGTAACGATCCAAAAAAGAGAGGCCAATACACAACTGTAGGAGCAAACACCTTACCAGACTACAGATTACAACGTACCCACGCTGTGAATTCCATGCTGAAAAAAATCCAGCCAAAATTCAGGCGAGACAACCGACTTCCAGTACTCCTGCACCGTCAGGCATTGACAAAACATGTGATCTAACGTTTCAGCCTCATTCCCACATATCCCACACTGCACAAAAGTCGTGAGAATACGTCGCTCTCTCTCGACATTGGTTAGCAACCTCACATGCATTAGTAACCACAAAAAAGATTTAATCCTCGGCAAACCCGGCAGCCGATCGATCATGCTCCAAATAGGATCAGCCTGCGACTCACCTTGCTGCATCATTATTCTGTAAGCTGAGCGAACTGAAAATCTCCTATAAGATGAAGCGTCCTAACCGAAACATTCACGCGAAGCCGAGACACAATGGGGTATAATTGCGGCAATCTGCATAACAATAGGCAGGGGCAACAAATGTTGGAACACATCCCACTTCCATTCGACAACCTCGTTCACCATCGACGATAGGGGAGTCGACCCATCTGAAAGAAGATAATTAGGGGGAACCCAATCCTTAAGACAAATGATTTCCCCAACCCATCGATCAGTCCAAAAATCAATGCCATCTCCATTACCTATCTTCCACGATAAATGACTACGAACCTCATCCCACACACTACATATACCTTTCCAAAGGTGAGATTGGTTACCACGCATAACTATATTCGGAATCACTCTATCGCACCTATATTTAGAACGCAGAACACGCACCCAAAACCTATATGGTTGTGCAACCAAGCCAAAAGCCAACTTCATCAAGAAAGCTGCATTTTGATCTTTCAAATGTTTAAAACCCATACCACCATCCACCTTAGGTTTGCACAGAGTATTCCAATCTACCAGATGCACATGGCGGTCATCGGAAGAGTTGCCCCAAATAAATTTCATGATTAGCTTCTCGATTTCCATGCACACCCCTTTAGGCAGTAAGGTAGTTTCCATGGTATAAGAAGGGATTGCTTCCAAAACCGTTTTTGCCAACATAATACACCCCGCCAAAGATAGGGATTTAGCTGACCATCCGACAATCTATCACTAACTTTCTGTATTAAAAACTGGTAAGTCCCATTGGTAACCCGTTGATGCAGTAAAGGCACACCCAAGTATTTACCTAAGTCCGAAACTTCAGTAAAACCAAAACCACTACTAAGTAAACCACGAGTAGCACCATCCACATTGCGTGAAAAGAAAATATTAGTCTTATGCACACTCACTTTATGACCCGATGCAGCGTAAAAACCACTCAAGACACGGCTAATAACATGAAGTTGAGATACCGAGGCCTCAACGAGCAAAACTAAATCATCAACAAAGAATAAGTGGGATATATTTGGGCTATTATGTGCAAGAGAGATAGGTTTCCATACTCCGAAATGGACTTCCTGAACAATAGCATGTGCCAATCATTCCATACAGAGAACAAAAATGTACGGCGATAAAGGATCTCCCTGTCGTATACCCCTAGACGGAGTGAACAAATTTGACGGTGAGCCATTCCAAACCACTTACATCGTCGAGGACATAATACAGTGCATAATCAGACTCCGAAAGAAGTCAGGTAACCCAACCTCACGGAGAGTATCATCAATGAAGGACCACTCCAACCTATCATATGCTTTCTCCATATCAACCTTAATGGCCATCCACCCTTTGCGACCAAATTTCTTTTGCATCGAGTGAATAACCTCCTGTGCTATAACAATATTGTCTGAAATCAGACGCCCGAGAACAAAACTAGTCTGAGCTTCCGAAACCCAATCTGGTAGGAACGATTTTAACCGATTTACAATAACCTTAGTAATCACCTTGTACAAGACCGAACAAAGACTTATAGGCCGAAATTGACTAATATGCTCAGGCCTACGGACTTTCGGTAAAAGAACCAACAGGGTCTGATTTAGAGCGGGATCAATAGGCATACCAGCGAAGATACCACGAACAAAATTATATATACTAGGACCCACAATATTCCAGTTCTGTTGATAGAAGAAAGCATGAAAACCATCAATACACGAGGCTTTTAGTGGACCCATAGCAAACAGAGCTGCACGAACCTCCTCATCACTTACTTGTCGAACCATGGACGAAGCTTCATTAGCCGTTAGAGCCCGAAACCCCCCGCGAATAGGGTACTCATAACCATCATTACCCTCATTCGAGAACAAATTCTGGAAGAAATTCATAGCCATAGATTTTAACTCACCGTTGTCAGAGACCCAACACCCGTTGTCATCACGCAAGGCATGAACAATGTTCTTCCTCCATCTAGCCTTAGCAAACCGATGATAAAACTTTGTATTGCGGTCACCCTCCAAAGCCCACTGACATCTCGCCTTTTGCATCCACAAACTCTCTTCCTGAAGCAGCACAATATTTAATTATGTACTAAGCGAATGATGTAGGTTAACGAGGAACCCGGAATGCCAATTTTGTAAAGCCTTTTCAATACCCCGCAATCTTCGAAGTAACTCGTTTTTCCACTTCCCTACATGCCCAAAGAAAGATTTGTTCCATTCGGCCAACTCACTCTGCAAGGAAGATAAGTTCGAAAGCACCTTCCTACCACTATCCTACTTCGTTTCAATGACCTTAGCGAAATTAGGGTGATCCTGCCAGGCTGCCAAAAATTTAAAGGGTTTATCGCTATGAACAACAACTGTTGAATCCAACTGAACGAGTAACGGGCAATGATCAGAGCCAATACAGTCAAGATGCGATATCCGTGTACCTGGAAAAGCTTGAAGCCATCCATCACTTACTAAGCACCAATCCATACGCTGATACAGGTTTCCTCTATTCCAAGTGAAACAAGGCCCGGAAAATGGAATATCAATCAAGCCAGAATCAAAGACAAAGTCTTGAAATAAACGACTAAAGCTCAAAGATGATAACGAACCACCCTGGCGTTCCTTCGGACTAAGAATCACATTAAAATCACCTCCCAGAATCCAAGGCTGATCTGGTGTCGGGGCAAGCTCCAATAAAGCCGGCCATAACCATTTCCTTTTCGCAACCGACGGACTACCATAAACTGCGGTAAGCAGAAAGCATATACCATAATCATGGTACAAAACCCGACAATGAACGAACTGATTAGAAACCTGCAGGATCTCAATCTCAACACCCTCGCGCCATAATAACCAAATACCGCCACTAAAACCATGGGCTTCAACAAGGAGGAAGGAGTGCAGAAAACCAAGCCGTTTAACCACCCTATCCGAAGAAAAACCACTAATGTGCGGTTCCATGATAGCAACAACTTGTGGATGATATCTCCTCATGAAATCACGAAAGTGACACCTAAACTCAGGTCTAGCAGCGCCTTGACAATTCCAGAAAAAGACACTAATCATTATAAAAGAGAAAATAAAAAACGAAACAACTAACCTCACTGGCGAGGCTCAACATTCTCCTTGTCCATATGCATAGAAACTGAAACATATGTAAACACCTGGCCCACCTCCGTCGAACCCTGAGGAGCTACACCACCACCCTCCCCAGTACTACTACTACCCGGATCAGTAGAAGCATGCAAACGTTTCTGTGTAGCCAAATCCTTTCCTTATGATCCTTGTGCATTCTGTACCCATTCTGATAAGATCGTCGGAGGTGGGAATTAGAACGCACTACGCTTTTTCACGCTAAGGCCTTTGCGCACCAGAGGAGTTACAGTTTTCACCACGCCCTTGTTCTTGCCATTCGACCTAGCGCTCCGTCTCTCTGAACCTCCATCATCTGATATAACTATTATCGAATGCTTACCATTCTTTATATTAGGTACATGAGTATCAACCACCGGATCCTGCCTCTCACCCAACGAAACAACATGAGGTAACACTGTAACATGTTTAGTATTGGTAACCACAGACCTTGACGACTCCACCCTTTCACCATTCTTCACACTCGAAATCCTTGCAGATCCCTTCACAGATCCATTGACAATCGGCAAGGGTTCCTGAACAACATCATCTAAGTCCTGGAGAGCATCAAACCTTGACCCCATCCCCTTGCGCGTAGATGCAGAGGTTCCAACCTCAGTCCCGCTTGCCTTAGAATATCGACGCTTGCGCGGCTCCGCTAGCATCCACGGACCAAACACTTCCTCCGGTTTATCAGAGTTCCACACTGGGCCATCACTCCTCCCCACATCCTCTAAATTGGACTTAGCAATACCTTAAACTGCCGCTGAATGCCCATACACTTCACATTTAAAACAAATATCGGGAAGCCCATCATACTCAATGGCCTGAACAAAGTTATTTATCCCAATACAAGGGAGTAAAGGTTTCGTCAGATCTACCATAACAACAAGACGAGCGAAACGCCCTCTATCACCAGTATCCGTCTTGTAGTCCACCCGAATAACCCGGCCGATATTTATAGCAATGTGCCGAAAGAAACCTTTAGAGTAGTACCTATATGGTAAACCGGGTAAACGAACCCACACAATCACGTGCGAAGGATGTCGTTCCTCAGAGGAGAACGTACGAATCCACGGTTGAACGGTTAAATAACTACCATAAATCGTTCATGGACCATCTGTTAACACTTTTACAAAGTCATCTTCCAAAGCAAACCGGACGATAAAATATTCGTTCTCAATATCCACGAGTTGGAACTCCCCTTGCGGTTTCCATAGCGTCTTTATACGATTAAGCAACGCACCATAACCGATTTTCCGCCCCAAAAGCCTAACGATAACCGACTTGCTCATGCTCTGATCGTACAACTCATGCACACGGTCCGAGAATTGTACGATCGGAAACTTCCCATCCCTAATAACCCTAACATCTTGCTCTGGCACCACCACCTCATCATTCGAGATAGTGGTCACCGGAGAACCGCCGCTCATAGCCTTCCCTGCCACTGCCGACGCGTAAGAGGGTCGCATTGGCGCTGCATCGGACGCTGTACCGTTCCCACCAGCCTGGACTTCCGCCGCACCATTCCCACCAATCAGGTTTTCCGCCGCAAGCTTTCTTTGCTCAAGAGTGCCACTGCCAATCTCCATAGCGTTATCCAAGGTTGTTTTAACACCCTGCGCTAGCCCATCGGCGGCAAGTCTGCCCCGCTTCACTTCGCGCAAAGATTCTTCAACAATCGCGTCGCCCGCCCGCTCCAGCGCCGGCGGGATTTCGAGATGTACCGACGGCCTAATCCCTAAACCGGCCACGACCTCTCCAGGAGGGTCTGGCAAGCCTTCCAACAGCACCTTGGCCGGTGGCACCGCTGGACTGCCACTAGGGTTCGACAAAGAAGATATCTCGATATCAAGGTTAGCCATCCCGAGATTTGCGGAGAAAACTTTTAACGCACGTGTTTCTGGTTAAAAAGTGCTTTCTTTATTTGTATAAAAGATCATTTGTATTTGTATTTGTATTTTTAATTTGTATTTTTAATTAATTCAATAATAATAAAAACTTTCATTTTTCCTCTCGTCTTTTCATTCTCTCAAATTCTTAATTTTTCTTTTACACTTTCTCAATCTCCTAAACCAAAATCTAACATAGTATCAGTCGACACAACCGATTTTCATTCCTCTGAATCTCGTCGAGTCTTCCAAAAAGACGATCCATTCGATCCCTATTATATCCATCCCAATGAAATCCCTCGCACATTCTTACTTCTGCTCTCTTGAATGGCATCAACTATCATGCCTGGGCGCGATCTATGAGAATAACGCTGATTTCCAAAAACAAATTTCAATTTGTTGATGAAACCATCAAAGAACTTAAAGAAGATAACGTGCGTTACCAATCTTGGGTAAAGTGTAATAACTTGGTGTTATCCTAGTTGCAACGTGCTATTAATCCAGAAATTGCACAAGGCGTAATTTGGATCGACACTGCATATGAGCTTTGGGCTGATCTTTTCGAACGATTCAAATAAGGTGATTTGCTTTACGTTTTTGATTTGCTTCAAGATTTTATAATCTTCATAAAGGTAATGTTTCTGTGACTACCTTTTCACACTCAGTTGAAGGTCACTCGGGAAAAAATATGTAATCTTCAGCCTCTTTCTTCATGTGAATGTCTTGCTGTCAAGTATCGTAAACAAGGTTTTATTCTCTGATTTCTTAGTGGTCTAAATGATAAGTTTTCAATCCCTAAGTCTTAGATATTGATGATGAAACCCTTACCGTCCATTAATGAAATATTCTCTATCACTGTTCAGCATGAGCGTACTGTTAACTCTACTGTTCTTAATGACTCTAATATTTTGCTAGTTGATAGACATAATAGTAAGAAGGAGGATTAAAATTCTGGTAGATTTGATAATAGGGGATCTGGAAAATTTAACACCAATGGAAATCGAAGACCTTTTTGTACATATTGTGGTCTATATGGGCATTTTGTTGAGAAATGTTACAAAAAGCATGGTTATCCCTATGGTTATAAATATAGATCACAATCTAAGTCCAATTTTGTTGGCAATTCTGTTCTTGATGAACATTCTGCTTTTGATCATTCTTTCAAAAAAGAAGTTACTTTTGTTACCTTTACTAAAGATTAGTATGCTGGTTTGATGAATCTTTTGCAAGAAAAAAATAATTCTTCTGCTCTAAAGAATGTTTATGCTCAGTGTTTCATTCCTACGGTCAATATGCTTTCCTCTAATTTTCATTCTACTCCCACTAAAGAATAAGGTATTATTCTTACTTATTATATTTTTTATTCTAGTAATACTCATTGGATAGTAGATTCTAGAGCTACTGATCATATTTTGAATTCTATACATTTTTAAGGAATACTCTGTCATTGATAATAAGTATGTTAAACTTCCTAGTGGACAATTGGTTAAAGTTTTGCACATAGGTACTGTGCACCTTTCACAAAATTTAATTCTGTACAATGTTTTTCATATTCCTTTTTTTGAGTTTAATTTAGTCTCTATTTTTTTTAACTAAAGAAAGTTATATTTCCTTAATTTTCTCACATAATTGTTGTTTTATACAAGATATCAATTATTGGAGGACGATTGGTATAGTTAGAAAGAGGCATGGTTTGTACCAGCTTGAAGTTTCAGACTTGGAAATCAGCTTTGGTATTGTTTGTAATGTTAATATTTTTTTTCTAATTCTGTTTCTTCTAGTTTTCAAATTTGGCATGCTAGGTTAGGACACCCTTCAGGTCCAAGAAAGAAACAGTTTGCCAAATTGCATAATAAAATTCTTTTTAATGATTCTTTCACTTGTGATATTTGTAGTCTAGCTAAGCATAAAAGGCCACCTTTGCTTCTAGTATATCTGTTTCTAAGTCTATCTTTGATCTCATTCATCTTGATGTATAGGGATCTTTCCCAATTGAAAATATATGGACATATCTATTTTCTTACTGGTGTTGATGATAAAAGTAGATTTGTTTGAATTTTTCATATAAAGTTTAAATATGAAGTTAGAGATCTTATCATAAAATTTTATAATCTTGTTCAAACTCAATTTTTTAAACAAATAAATTGCATTCGAACTAATAATGCAAACGAGTTCAATATGGCTGAATTTTTTAGTTCTAAAGGCATAATCCACCAAATCTTTTGTACTCATACTCCTCAGCAAAATATTGTAGTTAAAAGAAAACATCAACACTTACTCACTGTTGCAAGAGCTTTAAGAATTCAGGCACATTTACCTCTTTTTTTTGGATTGACTGTGTGCTACATTCTGCTTTTTTAATAAATATTACTCATACTCCTATATTGCGTAATCAAACACCTTTTGAAGTTTTATTTCAAAGCAAACCTGTTTTAAACAATTTAAAAATAGTTAGTTGTCTTGCATATGCTTTTATTTTACCTAAAGCATGCATCCAAGAGCATCAAAGTGCATTGCTCTTGGATATTCTAAATATACCAAAGGCTATAAATTGTTTGACTTAAGTTTTTAAACTGTTTTTATTTCAAAAGATATTACTTTTTTCTAAAAATATTTTTCATTTTCAAAATTTTAGTTATGTTTTCACATACATTGATTTACCTACACGTGCCAATAATCCTGCTTTAGAAGAAGTAATCCCTGTAGAATTCGTTTCTCCTTCAGATAATACAATCCTTTATAAACCTACTGCACAAAATTCTAATGATTCTAATAATAATTTCAATGATTCTAATAATACTTTAGATAATACTTCAGATCATCAAATTAAAACTGATACATCTTTTAATACTTATAAATAATACATCCTTTCAAAGTGTTCATTTTTCTCCCATACACAATAATGGTATACCTACTTCTATTTTTGTTCATGAGATTACTCAACAGCCTTCTAATTCAGTTCCTTCCATGGCAAGGCCATCAAGAACTGTTAAGCTCCCTTAGAAGTTCAATGATTATCAAGTAACCTTGCCAAAATCAAGATCAACACCTCATACAGTTGCTCAGGTGATATCCTATCAACATATCTCTCCTTCATATCAAACTTTTATTGCCTCTGTTGATACTTTAGTAGAACTTAAAACTTATAAACAGGCTATATTACATGATAGTTGGAAAACTGCTATGAAAGATGAAATCTCAGCTTTAGAAAACAATCATACTTGGGATTTAGTTCCCATTCCTCATGATAAAAAGACTATTGGATGTAAATAGGTTTTTCGAATCAAGCTTAAATTTGATGGTACTCTTGATAGGTATAAAGCTAGGTTAGTAGCCAAAAGCTATACTCAACAATCTAGTGTTGACTTTCTTAGTACTTTTAGCCCAGTAGCTTAAATTACTACTATTAGAACTTTAATGGTTGTAGCAGCTTCTCAAAATTGGTTATTACATCAGCTGGACATAAACAATGCTTTTCTTCATGGTTTTTTACAAGAAGAAGTTTACATGGATCTGCCACCTGGGTTTTCTAGTGAAAAATCTGGTCTAGTTTGTAAACTTAATAAAATCTTATATGATCTTAAACAAGCTAGTAAACAATGGAATGAAAGGCTTACAGTTGCTTTGGTTAGTCAAGGTTTTAAACAAGCTATTTCTGATTCAAGTCTGTTTACTAGAGGTGAAGGTTCTCAATTTCTTGTGTTAGCTGTTTATGTTGACGATATTATTCTTACTGGTCCAAATTTGCATGAAATAAATTCTTTTAAGATTTTTCTTCATAATACTTTCAAAATAAAAGATCTAGGAGATTTAAAATATTTTTTAGGTCTTGAGGTTGCGAGGTCAAATAAAGGCATAAATCTCTATCAAATAAAATATACCTTGGAACTGTTAAAAGATTATGATTTTTAGGTTCTAAGCCTACTGCAACACCTATTGTTCTTAAGAAAAGACTCTCTCAATCTGATGGTTAACACTAAACTATTATTACTTGTTATCGAAGACTCGTAGGGAAGCTTTTATACCTCACTAATACTCGGCCTAACATAGCCTTTGTGTTGAGTGGATCAATGGATTTATCAAAGCCACGAGGGGGTGAATTGGGTTTTTAAAATTTGTTGAAGAAAGTGGAAAGCTAAAAATGAATAACAAGACAATTTAGAGTGGTTCAAGTTCCAAATGAACTCTACATCCACTACCTTTGCTACCACTAAGGATTTTCCAACAATCCACTAATTGCTCTTCCCCTTTTCAAGGCTTAGGAGGTAACCTTTACAATCCCGGTCAAATTTTCTACCCAAAATTTGACCAAACCCTCACAAGGATACAAAGAAGAATTTAAGGCAAGAAAGATATCTCTCAATACAAGTTTTCCCCTTTAAATACAAGCACTCAACCCAAATTTGAATACAAGATAGGAATTAAACACAACACAATTTGGGATTTTACAAGAAATGAGAAATTAGGCACTTTGAGCTTGGATTTTTGTAAGGATGTTTCTTTTTGATGCAATAGTTGTTGCTAGTCTTCAATTGGCTTCATTTTATACCTTCTCCATTAATTCTAGCTGTTTGGGTGGTTAGGGTATTGAATATAGCCGTTGGGACCCTCTCTTTCCACCATAAATGCACTTCTGCAGCCTACCGTATCGGTACACGGGGATCTGTATCGATACTTGTCTCAAAACAAAAAGAGTCATTGCACAATTACAAGAGGGGCGTATCGATACGCGTATAAGCGTATCGGTACAAGATAGGGATGTGTTTCGGTACGGGTAAGACCGTATCATTACCATTATTCTCACAAAGCTCACTAGAAGTTTCTGTATCGATACGGCAAAGGGCGTATCGGTACGAGACAACCAACACTTTAAAATTCTTTTACCTAACAACTGACACCAATGGTCAAAAACATTAAAGGCTTTTTCGAATTTAAAATTCCATTAAAACCGTATTGATACGGGTGACACCGTATCAGTATGCCATTCAAACTCCTTTAGTTTTTATAGAGAGATCGTATCGATACAGATTCAATCTGTTTCGATATGGTAAGGGGCGTATCAAAACGCCTTTCTCCAGTGGCCAAGTTTGTAAAAAACGTATCGATACGGCTGGAAGCGTATCGATACGCCTGGACGATTTTTAATGGTTTGGCCTTGGAACACTTAGAAAATATTTTAGAGTTTGAGTTTTTCGAACTAAAGTGAAACCTTGTTGATTTAAAATCTTTTGAGGGACTTAAAAATCTTTTTCAAGTTTTCAATTTAATCCTTAAAACACTTTGTTGTATCAAAATCAAACATAGGTTTTACAATTTCCCTCTTTTTGATATAACAAAACCAAAACTTGAAATTTTTAAGACTTTAGAAAAGCTTTGCAAAACAACTTCCCCTTAATATTTGCTAGGTAAATTTTAAGTTAAAAAATTTTAAGTGAGCTTGTTCCCTCTCCCCTTTTTGTTATATCAAAAATAGAGAATGGATAAACATAGGAAAAAGGCATAAATAATAACCAAGCAACATATTATAGATAAACATTAAGTTCATAACAAAGGAAACATTAAAATAAAATTCAAATAACAATAATCAAAGCATAGGTTTTAGAATGCAAACTTAATCTTAAAAACAAAATTCAAAGTGCATAAATAGATATCCTAAATGACATGAATGGAATGCAAAGATAAGCCACTACGCTTCTCCATCGCCATCTTCATCATCTTTATCGTCCTCTTCATGTGCATCATCATTCCTCCTTGATTGACGCCACTCATCATGAAAAGCGGTAAGAGAGATGTTCATCAAGTTGTGTTCGCCTTCAAGAGAAGTGAGACGCGTCTCCACATTCTTCACATGATCTTCAAGGCTTGTAAAGCGTGTGGTTATAGCGGTAATCCCCGAATTCATCACTTGATCCATGGAAGCAATTCCCATGCGTATGCCCGTGAATTGTTCGTTGAGAAAAGTCATAAGAGCATCCATGGAAGGTGGAGGAGGAGCTTGAGGATTGGCAATTTCTTCCGGAATCGAATCGCTAGGGAGCTGGGAGAGACGAAGCCAACTACTATTGAAGTAATGAAACTTCCCCCTAGAAAGAGATCTTTCATCAATGGGATCGGTGTGGGGTGTCGGGTAGTTGTGAGAGCAATCTATCTCCTTTTGGGTGAAGAAATAACTCAAAGACGTGCCATATGTGAAGGAAGTGACAAGAGTAGTGTGGCAATGTTGCACGAGATAGACAATCTCCGCAAACATAATGCGAGCAAGATTTGGTTGTTGTCTTTGACGGAAGCACCAAATCCAAAAATCGTCAACTTGGGGATAGTTGAATACTTTCCTCCCAAAGGCCTAAACCACCAAGAGATCATCAAGTGAAGGATTCGATCTTGAGCATTGAAAGCGGTCACGGAACATCCCAAGACATGGCCAAGAGAATTCTCATCATCTAAACCCTCATCTTCTAACTTAAAAACATCACAAATAGATTGAACATCAACAATGATCTTTTTACCCATTAGATAAGAATTAACAACCGTAACAACACTCGCTTGATTGGCAACACACTTGGCATTAGCATAGAAAATCAAAACCAAATTGCGATAGAAAAATCCAGGAATTTGAATAAAATTCATAAATTTCCATTCTTGGAGCAAAGGTAAGTATGCAAATTTGAAGCGCTCTGAGTTGAGAAAAGGAACAGAAATTACCCTATCTAGACGGATTTTATAGTTTTGAAAGCCTCAGAAATAGGTGAGTTCTCTGGTAGTCCTAAAGCACTTTTGATAGATAAGAGTGAGGTTTGGGCGAGTACCATCTCCGGGATTTGAAGCTTCACCGACTTTGCTAGTACGCGCTCTCTTTTTGGGTGCCATTGACTGGAGAAATTGATCAAAACAAGTGTATGCATTAATTTTATCATTCAATCCATTGAAAATCAATAATCAAGATTTTAAAAAAATTGAAAGACAAATCAAAAACAAAAAGTTTGATAAAGTTTGTTTTTGAGAAGACAAAACAAGAAAAAATTTAAAACGAAAATCAAAGGAAAAAAAAAGATAAAAAGAATTTTATACCTTGATATTGATAAAGAAGAATAGAAGAAGAACTTGCACCAAATTGATGGAAAGTTTGAAAAGCTTGGCTTCATGTTGAAAAACACTCAAGAGATTTTTAGTTGTGTGGTGAAAATATGAGGGATTGAGAGGCTTTTTATAGAGTAAAAAAGGCTAGGGTTTTGAAATTTCAATTTTGGTAAAAGTGAAACTTTTTAAATGCCATTAAGAAGTTTCTTGCGCCATCGAGTATCGATACGCCAAAGGGTGTATCAATACAGGGGTAAAATGGTAATTCTCTAGAAACGCATGTCAAAGGTCTGTATCGAAACGGATAGTATCCGTATCAAAACACTCTTAGCTCGTATCGAAACGGGTTTAACCGTATCGATACCCGTATTAGAGAAAATACAGTCTAGAAAACAAATACAGTACTCGTATCGATATGCATAAGGCTGTATCGATACCCTATGCCCAGAAATGCATTTTTGGCTTTAAGAACAACCAAAGGCTCGACTATAATACCTCCTAAATGAATGCAATTGATGAATGAGTAGTTCTAAGCATATTTTAATAGAAGCATACTCTCTTAGCTATAAGCATGGTTTCTATCAAGATCAACAACACATAAACATGCATTTTCACAAAATCAAAAAAATAACCTCAAAAAGAGTCCTAAAGGGTGAAGGTAGGCTAGTTAGACCCAACTCTCTCCTAAGGGACCAAAAATGCCCTTTGTCTAGAGGTTTAGTAAAAATGTCCGCTAGTTGGTTCAAGGTGTCAATATACTCTATAACAACATCTTCCTTAAGGACATGATCTCTAATGAAATGATGTTTTATTTCTATATGTTTGGTTCTAGAGTGTTGGATGAGATTTTTGGTCAAGCATATAGCACTATTGTTATCACACTTAAGGGGTACAATTTCAAATTTAACACCATATTCTAAGAGTTGTTGCTTCATCCAAAGGACTTTAGCACAACAACTCCCTAAGGATATGTACTCGGCATCGGTGGTAGATAAAGCTGCACTATTTTTTTTCTTAGAGAACCAAGATATGAGCATACTACCTAAGAATTGACCTGTTTCCGAAGTGCTTTTCCTATCAATTTTACATCCCCTATAATCCGCATCCGAATTAGCATGAAGGTTGAAGGTTGAGTCTCTAGGGTACCAAAGACCTAGACAAGGAGTATCTCTAAGGTACCTAAAGATTCTTTTAAAGGCTATTAGGTGAGACTCTCTAGGACTAACTTGAAACCTAGCAAACAAGCAAACACTAAACAATATATTTAGTCTGCTTGCGGTAAGGTAAAGCAAAGATCCAATCATAGAGCGATAAAGCTTAGAGTCAACACACTTACCTCCTTCATCTTTGTCAAGCTTTGTAGATGAGCTCATTGGTGTATCTTGAGGTTTTGCTTGCTCTAAGCCAAACTTCTTGAGCATATCTTTCACGTACTTTTCTTGATTGATGAAGGTGTCGTCATTCTTTTGTTTGATTTGGAGTCCCAAGAAGAATGAGAGCTCCCCCATCATGCTCATCTCGAATTCACCTTGCATTAACTTAGCAAACTCTTTGCAATGAAACTCATTAGTAGATCCAAAAATAATATCGTCAACATATATTCGTACTACTAAGATGTCATTTTTATATATTTTTATGAAAAATGTAGTGTCTATCTTACCTTTTTCAATCAAAAAGTTTAAAAGTCTTTCATACCAAGCTCTAGGAACTTGTTTTAAACCACAAAATGCTTTGGTTAGTTTGAAAACATGATTTGGAAATTTTGAATCTTCAAGACTCGGTGGTTGTTCCACATACACTTCCTCATTTATAAAACCATTTAAAAATGCACTTTTCACATCCATTTAAAAAGCTTGAAGTTATGATAACATGCATATACAAGCAACATCCTAATAGCTTCCATTCTAGCTACGGGTGCATAGGTTTCATCAAAATGTATTCCCTCTTCTTGAGTGTAATCTTGAGCAACTAATCTAGCTTTGTTTCTCACAATGTTACCACTCTCATCTAGTTTATTCCTCAATACCTACTTAGTTCATATAGTAGATTGATTACTAGGCCTTTCAACTAATGTCCATACATTACTTCTCTCAAATTGGTTTAACTCTTCTTGCATAGACATAATCCAAAAATCATGTTTTAATGCTTCTTTAATGTTCTTAGGCTCAATGCATGAGATAAAAGCAACATGATTCATGAGTTTGAGAGAAGATCTAGTAGATACCCCCTTGGATGGATTACCCAAGATTTCACCACCTTTGATATAGTTGTACTCCCTTGGGTAGCTCACTTCCTTTTCCTCAAGAGCCAAGTCCTTCAAGGCTTCAAGAGGTGGATCTTGTGCATCTTCTTCTTTAGTTGGAATCTCATCCTCCTTTGAAGTTTATCCTCCATCAAAGGTATCAAGGATTCCTACATCATCAGCATCACAAGATTCCTTCCTCTGAAGGAGGTTATCATCGAAAACAACATGAATAGACTCTTCTACTACTAAAGTTCTTTTATTAAATACACGATAGGCTTTAGAGTTTAAAGAATACCCTAAGAAAATAGCTTCATCACTTTTAGCATCAAATTTACCTAAGTTGTCTTTTCCATTATAAAACACTTGCAACCAAATGTATGAAAATAGCTAATGTTAGGCTTTTTAGATTTTAAAATCGCATATTGTGTTTTCTTTAAAAATGGTCTAATCATTACTCGATTTAAATGTAGCAAGCGGTGTTTGTGGCTTCCGCCAAAAAATATTTAGGTAAATTGTTTTCACAAAGTATGGTTCTAGCCATTTCTTGTAAAGTCATATTTTTCCTCTCAACTACCCCATTTTTTGAGGAGTTCGATAAGCCGAAAAATTATGGCTAATACCATTTTCATTTAAAAATTCTTCAAAACCTAGATTTTGAAACTTGGTTCCATGATCACTTCAAATATGAGAAATCTTAAGTTCAAGACAGTTTTGAGTCAATTTTGAAAATGTGATGAATTTTTCTAAAGCCACATCCTTTGTACTTAAGAATAGAACCCAATTAAATCTAGAATAGTCATCAACAAGTACAAAAGCATACGATTTACCACCCAAGCTCATAGTTCTAATAGGCCCAAAAAGATCCATGTGAATCAATTGTAAACATCTACTAGTAGAGACATCATTAATGGATTTAAAGGATGATCTATGTTGTTTACCCTTAGAGCAAGCATCACAAATTTTATCATTTGAGAATTTAATCTTGGGTAAACCTCTAACTAGATTTAGGGAAACTAATTTTTCTAAAACGCTAATGCTAGCATGTCCTAGTTTCCTATGTCATAGCCATGCATCATTTTCGTTTTGTGCAACAAAACATGCATGTGATGATTGAATGTCATCTAGATGCACCATGTATATGTTACATATGCGATGACCAGTGAGCATTATTTTATTTTATTTAATGTCAACAATTGTGCACCCATTTTTATCAAATAAGACATTAAACCCTTTATCACACAATTGACTAATGCTCAATAAATTGTGTTTTAGACCATCGACATATAAAACATTTTCAATGAGTATAGTAGAGTGATTACCTATGGATCCAATACCTTTAATGTGGCCTTTAGAGTTGTCACCAAATGTCACTACTCCTCCACTTTTTGGCTTTAAGTCCATGAATTGACTCTTGTCTCCGGTCATGTGCCTCTAGCATCCACTATCAAGGTACCATGAGTTTTGGCTTTGTGCGTTGGCCTTGTAGCAATGCTCCCCCTACAAACAAAGAAATTAAACTTTGATTTTTGGTACCCAAATCATTTTGGGTCCACGAGTGTTAGCTCCCAAAAGCTTGGTTCCCTTAGGAATCCAAGGTGACATGGCATCAACATTATTAGATTTGACAAGTTCCTTAGGAACCCATACACTTGTAATTATTTTAGTTTTATTATGCCTATGGAAGTCACTTTGTTTTTAGTTATAGGTCTTTCTCTTAGGTTGGTTTGTTCTATATGATTCACCTATTTCATTTTTCACATTACCAACATTTTTGAAAGACTCTTTGAGCTTATTAAGCTCATCTAACACCTTTTGGTGTTCTACATTGCATTGAGAAATAAGTTTATTTAAATCTACATTTTCATTTTGAAAGAATTCAAGTTCATCTTGTATACCTAAGATCTTTTTCTCAAATTTCAAGTTAGCTTGAGAAAGTGAGTCATTTTTAGCATTTAATTCCGAAATGATCTTTTTATTTCTTAAGACAGGCTCTTTATACTTCTCAACTAAATCATCATATACCTCTTGTAACTCATCATAAGCTTCATGCAATTCATCAAATGTAGATGAGTTAAAGGTTACCATGGAGGAATCCTCCTCAAGAGCCATGAGGCAAAGGTTGGCCACTTCATGTTCCTCATCCTCGGATGACTCCTCATCACTCCAAGTAGCAAGCTTGGCTTTGAGATTCTTCTTCTTCTCAAATTCCTTCTTCTTGAGTTGAGGGCACTTAGAACGAATATGACCCGATTTTTTACACTCAAAGCAAATGATTTGATCCCTCTCTTCTTCTTTTCTTTTAGTCTTGAAGTTTATTTTTCTTTGAATTTTTCTACCTCGGTTGGACCTCATAAACCGTGAGAATCTTTTGGCTATTATAGCCAATTCTTCCAGATCTTCCTCCTCACTAGAAGTGCTCTCCTCATGTAGAGAAGCTTTGAGAGCCACTCCTAGCTTCTTCTTCTTCTTCTCTACCATATGCTTCTCTACTCTTCTTTCTTCTTCCTTCCTTTCATCTTCCCTTCCTTGCTTCATGATCTCATGAGTTAGGAGAGAACCAACTAGCTCATCAAGCTTGAGTGTCTTCAAATTATTGGCCTCAATGATGGCGGTTCTTTTCTCATCCCAAGACTCGGGAAGTGAGTAGAGTAGCTTCCAGACTAGTTTGTCTTCCGAGATTATCTCTCAAAAACCCTTTAGCTCATTGACAATTTTTTAGAAACGATCGAACATCTTTGAAACGGTTTCGTCGGGCTCCATTTTGAAATTCTCATAGCTAAGATTGAGAATTCTAATCTTTGTCTCCTTCACATCACTTGTTCCTTCATATGTAGTCTCAAGTGTATCCCACACTTCCTAGCACTTTCGATGAAGGAAACTTTGGAGTATATATCGGGACCAAAAGAGCAAAATAACATGTGAAGAGCCTTGTCGTTGATTTGAATCTTCTTTCTCTCTTCTTCACTCATTTTATTTTTCCTTTTTGGCACAAGTCTTCCTTCGTCGTCTCTCTTTATTGGAATAGAGGGATCATCTTTAATAGCATCCCAAACAAGATAATCGTTGAATTTAATGAAGAGACGCGTCCGATTCTTCCAAAAAATGATAGTTGTCACCGTTGAAGAAGGGCGGTTTTGTGGTCGATTGAGACTCGTACATGCTAGAGCCGGAGGTAGATGTCGTGGCTTGTTTTGTAGCTGATCACACTCTTCCTAGGAACTCCTCTTGTGGTTGTTAATCCTTCAAAGAGGGTAGGCTCTAATACCAACTGTTGAGTGGATCACAATGGATTGATCAAAGCCAAAAGGGGGTGAATTGGGTTTTTAATTTTTTTTTGAAGAAAGTGGAAAGCTAAAAATGAAGAACAAGACAATTTAGAGTGGTTCAAGTTCCAAATGAACTCTACATCCACTACCTTAGCTACCTTTAAGGATTTTCCAACAATTCACTAATTGCTCTTCCCCTTTTCAAGGCTTGGGAGGTAACCTTTACAATCCCGGTCAAATTTTCTACCCAAATTTTGACCAAACCCTCACAAGGATACAAAGAAGAATTTAAGGCAAGAAAGATATCTCTCAATACAAGTTTGCCCCTTTAAATACAAGCACTCAACCCAAATTTGAATACAAGATAAGAATTAAACACAGCACAATTTAGGATTTTACAAGAAATGAGAAATTATGCACTTTGAGCTTGGATTTTTGTAAGGATGTTTCTTTTTGATGCAATAATTGTTGCTAGTCTTCAATTGGCTTCATTTTATACCTTCTCCATTAATTCTAGTCGTTTGGGTGGTTAGAGTATTGAATATAGTCGTTGGGACCCTCTCTTTCCACTATAAATACACTTTTGTAGCCTACCGTATCGGTACATAGGGATCTGTATCGATACTTGTCTCAAAACAGAAAGAGTTGTTGCACAATTACAAGAGGGGCATATCGATATACGTGTAAGCGTATCGGTACGGGATAGGGATGTGTTTCGGTACGGGTAAGACCGTATCGATACCATTATTCTCACAAAGCTCACTGGAAGTTTCCGTATCGATACAGCAAAAGGCGTATCGGTACGGGACAACCAATACTTTAAAATTCTGTTACCTAACAACTGACACCAACGGTTAAAAACATTAAAGACTTTTTCGAATTTAAAATTCCATTAAAACTGTATCGATACTGGTGACACCGTATCGGTACGCCATTCAAACTCCTTCAGTTTTTACAGAGAGAGCGTATCGATACAGATTCAATCTGTTTCGATATGTTGTTTTGATATGGTAAGGGGCGTATCGAACCATGTTTCTCTAGTGGCCAAGTTTGTAAAAAAGGTATCGATACAACTGGAAGCGTATCGATACGCCTGGACGATTTTCAATGGTTTGGCCTTGGAACACTTAGAAAATATTTTAGAGTTTGAGTTTTTCAAACTAAAGTGAAGCCTTGTTGACTTGAAATCTTGTGAGGGACTTAAAAATCTTTTTCAAGTTTTCAATTTAATCCTTAAAACACTTTGTTATATCAAAATCAAACATAGGTTTTACACTTTAATGTGCAAAAATTGTCTCAATTTTTGTCTACTCCTACTACTGAACATGTGATTGATGCTCATAGAATACTTAGGTATCTTAAAGGCACCTCTGGTTAAGGGTTATTTTTCCTGCTAATAATCAATTAAAATTGCTTGCTTTTTCTGACTCTGACTGGGCTTCTTTCCTAGATACAAGAAAATTTACTACTGATTTTTGTGTTTTTCTAGGTACTGCACTAATTTTTTGGAAATCAAAAAAGCAACAGACTATATCTCGGTTCTCTAGTAGGCTGAATATCAAGCACTTAATGATGTCACTTGTGAAATCTAATGGGCACATTTTCTCCTCTTTGGTTTACAATTGAACATTTCTTTCACAAATCTATTTTGTGATATTTGTCTGCCATTAAACTTACAGAAAACTCATTACATCATGAACGGACCAAGCATATTGAAATTGATTGCCACCTGATTTGAGAAAAAGTTCAACAAGGACTCATCAAGTTGTTACCCGTTAATACTCACAACCAGCTAGCCGATTGCTTCACCAAAACTCTCTCCAATGTTGCTTTTCAAGATGTTATTTCTAAGTTGGGCATACAAAACTTGTATGCTCTAACTTGAGGGGAGCTATTAAGATTACATTAGCTGTTAAGTGAAGTTAGTTATAGTTAGCTATTATTTAGAAAATTATCTTAGTTAAAGAAGTGTTGTCTTTATTTGTATAAAAGACCATTTGCATTCTTATTTTTTAATTAATTCAATAATAACAAAATTTTCCCTTTTTCTCTCGTCTTTTCATTCTCTCAAATCCCTAATTTTCCTTTTACACTTTCTCAATCTCCTAAACCAAAATCTAACACTAACTTTCTTGTACGATTCTCGACATAAATGTCATTTTATTCCGAGAAACCATGTTACCTATCCTATATCTGTGTTGAAAATTATTCTGAATCTCGATATGAAACATGTTTGGCTATTATAACTGTGATTCAGGTCACTACTTGCCTAATGTCTTTGGTAATCGTGTTATGCTGGCAAAAGAGTGTGTTCCTCGCAATCGGCTTTGTTTTATTTTTCGGTACAATCGAAGTGCTCTACTTCGTCTTCCCTCATCAAGTTCCTCGAAGGGACATTCACATGGCTTCCGATCGCATTTTCATTCATCTTCCTGATAGTCATGTGTATTTGGCACTACGGTATGCTGAAAAAGTACGAGTTCGATGTTCAAAACAAGGTCTCCATCAACTGGCTACTTACCTTTGGTTCCAGTCTAGGCATAGTACAGGTTCGTAGGATCGGACTCGTTCAAACAGAGCTTGTGTCGGGAATCCCTGCAACCTTCTCCCATTTTGTCACTAATCTTCCAGCCTTCCACCAGGTCCTAGTCTTCCTTTGCATCAAGTTTGTCCCGGTCCCTCACGTCAAACCTGAGGAGCGATTTCTCGTGGGTCATATTGGCCCTAGGGAGTTCAGGCTTTATAGGTGCATTGTACAATATGGGTATCAGGATGTTCATAAAGACGACATCGAGTTCGAAAAAGATCTTGTTTGCAGCATAGCAGAGTTTATACGCTCAACAAGTGGTTCCCTTACTGAGTCTAATGAAGATCTAGAGAACGACAATGATAAAATGACGGTTGTTTGAACATGTTCTACACATTCGGACGGGATTCAAATGAGCGAGGAGGATGACACAGACAACATAGAAGCAGCTGGCCCATCGGAGTTGAAGGAGATACAGTCACCACCTGCAATTAAATGTAGAAAAAGAGCCCGGAGATAGACTCCGGAGCAAGGGAAGAGTTGCAGGAACTTATGGAAGCTAGGGAAGCAGGGGTAGCTTACATACTAGGACACTCGTATGTTAAAGCCAAACACGGATCTAGTCTAATAAGAAAACTTGTAATCAACTACGGATACGAATTCTTGCGAAGAAACAGCCAGCCGTCTACGTACGTGCTAAGTGTACCCCATGCATCGACGTTGGAGGTCAGGATGATCTACCATGTTTAGCTCTTGTTCATATGTAGAAAATAGTGTAAATGTATCATATACATATGTTTATACAGTGCTGTTTGGAAGATGGAAAGCCGGCATAGGTAATGATAGAGATGTCTAACAATTTTGGTCATTTGTCCATGCTTGTTTACCTAATGAATAACAAATTCAATTTTCATACAGTTATTCTCCCACTTGATTATTTGTACTCAAATGTAAATTTAAATTTTTGATAATAATCGTCGACTAAATTTAGTTTAGTTAGCACGTAGTTGGTATAATACAGGAAGAGACATTGGATCAAATAAGTTTAATAATATTATTTATATTTGAGAGGGGTTAAAAGACAAATTTTACCATTTAACACTTGAAGTCATCTAATTTGATTAATTGGTTTAACCAATGAAGTTCGAATTAAGTTACAATGAATCAAGTGAACATACTACAATGAATTTTACCATTTTCCAAGGCTCCAAGCACAAGATGTTTGTCCTCGGTTTAAATACGCAAGTGATAGGGTTTGAGCAGCAATGTCCACACCGATGTGAACACGATGTGGGTAGTGTTTGGTGTTAAAAAATAAACTATATCAACCATTAAACTTTATGTTTAGTGTCGATTATGCCACTGAATTAAAAATTAATATTATTTTAACACTGAACTTTGGTTTAGACTTCAATTATATTACTAGGCAATTAAATTCATAACGTTGACAGGTCTTAACGGTCCACGTGCGATGACGTGGAAAGATTTTAACATCATATTGATATAATTGAAGACTAAACTAAAGTTTAATGGTAAAATAAGATCGATTTTGAATTAAATGGTATAATAATATTAAGCTTAAAGTTCGGTACTATCTAGTGTAGTTTACTTTAAAAAAAACAGGGACCAAAATGCACTTTATGTCATAATAAAGGGATCTGAACAGTGATTTTACCATTATTAAAAATACGGGGAAATGAAAAAACAGCCGGGGATTTTTTATTTTTTATTTTTGGATCGAAACAGCCGGGGATTTAGGAAGGGAATAAATGAACTTTTCCATTAAACCTGGTATAAAAACAAAGAGACTGTAGCATTTAAGGATTTAAGACACATTAATCACATCAATACTGATTCTCTCTCCATGTGAATTGTGAAGTTTACTCTTTGCTCTTCTCAGTTCTCATGGCCTTTTCTTTACTCACCTTCTTCAAAAGAAGCTAAAATAAAGAACTATTTTTACACTGTTACTGAAAAAACCCAGATTCTAAAAAGGGGTTTTGCCTTACTTTTCATGAGTAAAGCTTGAATCTCCTCTCATTTGGGGTTTTAGTTTAGCAATGGGCAAAAATGTGTTAGCTTTGGGTGTTGCCCTTTTGCTTCTTCTTGGAAGTGTCTGTGTCAGTTCAGCTCCCACTACTTCCTCACCTGCAAGTAAGCTTCAAAAGTGTTTCAAAAAGCTTGATTTTTTTTTGGTTTGATCCGCTTAAAGTTTGAAACTTTAAAACCCCTTTGATTCCATGTTGTTGTTGCAGAGATCCTTAATGGGGTTTTCTCTAAACATTTGTCTGCATCTATGAAATGGTTATGGTCACTCAAAACTACAACCAAAACAGGTTCATTTTTTAGATCTCTTGACTATTTAGAACCCACATTTTTCTTCTCTTTTTTTGGTTTTGGTTTTGGAAATTGGAATCTGATGTGGCGGTTTCCATGTGATTTTCATGCGTACAGCAATTGCCGGGCGTTCAATGGTGAAGTTTGAGGGTGGATACACTGTGGAGACTGTGTTTGATGGAAGTAAGCTTGGGATTGAGCCTCACACTGTTGAGGTTTTGCCTAATGGGGAGCTTCTGATTTTGGACTCTGCTAATAGCAACCTTTATAGGATTTCTGCTTCTTTGTCTTTATGTAAGTGAATTTCTTCTTTCTCTTGTGATACATTTTTTTGGTTGTCTTCTTGGTTCTTCAGTGTTTTGCTCTTAATTCGGGCTGACCGTGTGCACACCTAATTTTGGTGGGCGAGTCTCTTCGCATAGATTTTATGTATGCGCAATGCCTCAAACTCGAGACTTGTTTAAGAGATATCAAGCTGTTACCATTTAGACCAATCTGTTAGTTTCTTTTGTGATATTATGTCGGTCGAATTATGATTTTAGTTTGTTTACTATGCTAAAATTTGGAATTTAATCCACTAATTTGTCATAATTTGGTTTATCTACTTTTATAATGTTATTAATAGATTTAAATTGATAGTATCGTTCAAGTGATGACATGGATCTACTAATAAGATTATGAAAACAGAGGGACAAAATCATGCCAAATTAAAGTCTAGGGATTAAATCTCAAATTTCAGCGTAGTAGAGGGACTAAAACTACATTTAGATTTTGGACCTATTATTTCTAATGGTTTTGCCTTTGTTAAAAACTGCATTTCCCTTTAGTAGATGGAAATTATGGCAATATTAGTATTGCCATATACATAGATTTGTTCAATATGTATTAGGAGGATCCTTGGAGGCTCGTAACTTTATATCGATGCCAATATATGCATTGGAGATGCGTGTTTCAAGAAAAACGGAGAGTTGGAGTTACATAGATTTCGCCTCTTGCTGCAAAGAAGATGGAAACAAATAGATCTATAATAAAAAGCTTTCCTCAACTTATTGTGTTCTTGCTCAATTTTATTCTTATTAGGTTGTTTTGATGCTTTACTTATTCACCGCAATTTTTAAGCAAATTTCACTCGGTCCATTGCTTTGCATATCGACTATGTTACTCTTAATCAGCTTAGTGCTTGTTTAAAACATCCGGTATGATCGATATAAGTATTCACTCATGCAATTCTATTGTTGTGCTATGATTTTGATTTTGTCCATGAGAAAGGTCTTGTGATTGTGTTTATTTTATTTAAGTATACGGGAAAACTGCAGATAGTAGACCGAGGCTGGTTGCCGGATCCCCTGAAGGATCCCCTGGACATGTAGACGGGAAGCCCAGGGAGGCGAGGATGAACCATCCGAAAGGGTTAGCTGTAGATGACAGAGGGAACATTTATATTGCAGACACTATGAACACGGCGATCAGGAAGATAAGTGATGCAGGTTAGCATGTAATCACCGAGTTGTCCATACTGTTCTATGCATTATACATTTCTCGTCATATATTCTTTTCTTAAAAATATGAAAAAGGAATTCTTCGGTGAGCTTAGCAGTTGCCGTTATGTCAATTTCGGTAATGCATGATAAAATAGGGGATGGTTGTAAACTATTGTTTATACGAGTGAAATCGTCTTCAGGTGTTACGACAATTGCTGGTGGAAAACTGAGCCGGGGAGGGGGACATGTAGACGGACCGAGTGAAGATGCAAAGCTTTCTAATGATTTCGATGTGGTCTATGTCGGAAGCAGTTGCTCCCTTCTGGTAATAGATAGAGGAAATCGAGCAATTAGAGAGATTCAACTACATTTTGATGACTGTGCTTATCAGTATGGAAATGGTTTTCCTCTCGGTAAATTAATCCCCCCAAATTGATCCTTCATTGTTGGTATCGGAGCTTTTCACTACTAATTTTCTTTCATTTCAGGAATTGCCGTACTTATCGCTGCTGGATTCTTCGGTTACATGCTTGCTCTGCTGCAACATAGAGTCGGCACCATTGTATCATCCCAAAATGTGAGTGTCCGGTGTTATTATTTATATGCAAATTCGTTACCTATGATGTACTCGATATCTGTTTTGCCCTACATTAGTTCATATTGCATTTCACCGCTGAAATGGCGATGTTTACTTTCATGGATCAGGATTCAGTTCAAGTGAATGCCGCTGTATCAAGTCCGTATCAGAAACCGGTGAAATCAGTCAGGCCACCTTTAATTCCAACCGAAGATGAACAAGAAAAGCAAGAAGAGAGCTTCTTTGGATCCCTTCGGAAGCTTGTTCTGGATAGCGGTGTTTCCGTGTTGGAAATTATGGGTGGAGTATTTCCCGGTTTTAAAAAGAAGTCGCTAATCCCGCACCAGCAACAACCAAATCATTCCATGCCTTGGCCTGCACAAGAGAGCTTTGTGATACCGGATGAAGATGAGCCCCCATCAATCGATACCCGAGCCCCCACTCCACAGAAAACATACCCTTTTATGTCCAAAGACGCAGAAAAGATCCATCAGTTGCGTCAAAGCCGGGTCTTCTACAACGGATGGGACTCCGATATGCAGCAACAACAGCAGCATCGCTATCAATCATCCACCCCGCTTACTTACTATGAGCAGAGCCATGAGAAAACCAATGAGATTGTTTTCGGGGCAATTCAAGAACAAGACAGGAGGCGCGAAGCTATGCTAAAATCCATTGACGACAGCGACAACCCCTATGATCGTCGCAACATTCGCTTCCGATCAAAGTCGGGTTTCAATCATGCCTATTAAATACACAACAGAGATATTGGAGTAAGAACCTCATTCCAACTTGATATTGGATATAGGAGCTAAAGATTTTATTTTGGTGCAAAGGATGCTATAGTTTGGGGGGTAGAGAAGTATCATAAATGTTGGGACTCGAACTCGAGACATTGGATCATCATATGAACCTATTGAACTAAATTCTGAGTTTTATAGTAGAGGTTAGAGTTGTGACTCAATTTTTTTTTGTGTGTGTGTGGATCTGCCTGAATATTCATAAAGAAGTTGTGTTAAAATTAGGGGTTGATCAGGGCTGGTAAAACAATATATCCTATAAACAGATATTAGGGTTTAAAACTGGAATCATTGGTTGTATTCTTATAGTGTAAAATGATTTCACATGAGTTTTAGAACATTTTTATTATATTTTTTCATATTTTTTTGGAATTTTATTAATACAAACATTAATACAATTGCATTTAATTTGCAGTCCGTCTGTCATTATTTTAAGGTAATCCGTCATTAACTAATGCTAATTGAGTTTTTGCGATATTTTAAATAGGACAAAGTACACAGACGGTCACTGAACTTTGGTAAAAAAATAAAATGGTAACCAAATTTTCAAAAATCATAAAATAACAATTAAACTTTATGTTTTATAACAAAATGATAACTAGACGTTAAATGTCGTTAAAGTGTTTGTTATAAAATTTGGTATAATAACACAATTAGTCCTTCATATTTATACATTCAATCAATTTAGTCATAATTCAAAACAATTCACTAAATTTAGCCCTCATTATTTATGCATTCTTTCTATTTGGTCCTTAAAGCAAAATTCTAAAGTATGGTAACATGACAAATAATTACAATTAAATTTATATAGGAACTCGAAAACTCGACTCGACTCGAATTGAAAAAATTTCAAATAAAGTTTGAGTTGTAAAATATGACGCGTCAACTCGAATAACTCGATTTTTTTTACTCGACTCAATCGAACGCTCATCTCTATCTTAAGATATGACGCGTCAACTCGAATAACTCGAAATATTCGAATATTTTAAATCATTTTTCTATAAATTGAATATTTTTTAAAATAGAATATTTCATATTTTCATATTTAAATCGCATCAATTATTTAATAACTATTTTAAATATTCGATTTAAAAGAAAAAATTTAATTTAAAATATTCGAATATTTAATTAAATTTTTATAGGAACTCAAAAACTCGACTCGATTCGAATCGAAAAAGTTTCAAATAAAGTTTGAGTTGTAAAATATGACGCGTAAACTCGAATAACTCAAAATTTTTTGACTCGACTAGACTCGATCGAACGCTCACCTCTATCTTAAGATATGACGCGTCAACTCGAATAACTCGAAATATTCGAATATTTTAAATCATTTTCTATTAAATCTGTTGGGTTTTGTGGTGCTAGATTCCTTCAACCGTTCTTGCTCGCCAAGTGGTGGAGAAGTAGAATGTTGGGTGATAGAGGTGTGGAAGCTAAAAAAGATAAAGACAAGATGATTTATAGTGGTTCAACCTTCTAACTAAGGTCTACATCCACTACCTTAGCTTCACACTAAGGATTTTCAATCAATCCACGATTGATTCGTCCCCTTTTCTAGGTTTAGGAGGAAACCCTTACAAAACTGATCAAACTTTCTACCCAAAGCTTTGATCAAACCCTCTTTACAAAGATATAAAAATAAGCAAACTCAAATCCCTCTGATAGGTATTTGTTTGCACAATTAAGCTTTCACTCAATCCTAAAAACACTTGAGAAAATATAACAATTTTGGCTTACTAGTGTTTGTCTATACAAAGAGTTGACAATTAAGCACTAAGATACATTTTGATCATATGTTGTATTACAATTGAAGTATAGGCCTTCTCTTGATGCTTGGAGGTCTCTTTTATACTCCTTAGTGAGTTTGTAGTCGTTACTAGCCGTTGGGGTTGAATTGGAGTTGTTGGAGACTTTATTTTCCACCATAAATGCAGTTCTGCAGCCTACCGTATCGGTACACGTGGAGGCGTATCGGTACGCCCTTCTCCACAACTAGTTGTTGGGCTCTTTGTCAACCAATGCGTATCGATACGCTTGAGGGCGTATCGGTACGATATGTCATTTAAAAGACCGTTGGGGTTGTTAAAATAGGGATCAGTACGCCTAATATGCGTATCGAAACGACCCCTATTTGTATCGATATGGTCTCACCTGTATCGGTACGAGTTTTGGCAGATTTAAAACTTGGGCAAAAAGGTATCGATACGGGGTATACCGTATCGGTACGACCTTGATGAAAATCCAGTTTTGACTACTTTAAAGCATTTAAAACTTTGCCAAAAACCTTTTTAAATACCTCAAACATATTTTAAAGTTGTTTGGACTTAGAAATGATTTTGAATTCTTTTTAACTTTTTCCAAAACATTTTTCAATTATTATATCAAAACATTAGTTCTACAATCTCCCCTTTTTGATATAATAAAACCAACTTGAAAAATTATTTGGGATTCTCCCCCCTTAAGTTTAAAAATGTGAATAAGAGATGAAAATTTGAAAAGTAAGTAAAGCTCCCCTTATTCATTTGAGAATACAATTTTTCAAACCAAACTCTCTCACCTTTTTGTTATATCAAAAAGAATTCAAAAGACATTAAGTTCAAAATAACAGAGGTTTTAAAAGATGACAAAAATAAGAATTTTGGTTTTTAAAATGGCTCCCCCTTACTTAAAGCATCATTAAAGAATGTTAGTCCAACATATGATAATCTAGTTGAAATAAATAAAATAAATCAAATAAAAGCAAGAACAACTAAATTTTACCACACTTGAATCCAAGGGAGGATGTGAAGTCTTCCTTCTTCAAGTGTTCTTTCTTATGTGTATAGAGCTCCCCCTCAATATTTGACTTGTTGATCACTCTCCATCATATCTAGCAAAAGACAATCAAGTAATTTTTGGTATCCAAATTGCTTTGGATCCATAGACGTCAGTAGCACAAAATTTTGTCCCCTTAGGAATCCATTTTTCAATTTCATCCTTTTTAGTTGAAGTACTTAGTCCTTTTGGGACCCAAATACTTCTAAAACATTTATCATTTACAAATTTAGGGGCACTAGATTGTCTTACATAAAAATTTGATTTTCCAACATTATTTTTCTTTTCAAGCTCTTTGGAAATAAAATCTTTTTCTTCTTGAACTTTATGAAGCAAATTTTGTAAATCAAAATATTTTTGTTCAAACTCGTTGAGTTTTGCTTCAAGTTCAATTTTGATTTTGGAAATCAAGTTATTTTGAATTTTCAAATTTGAAATCACTTTCAAGTTCAATCTTGTAATTCATCAAAAGAATATGAACATGAAGTAGATGAATTAGAAGTTACCCTTGAATCTTCTTCGATGGACATAAGGCAAAGGTTGGCTTGTTCATCGTCAGTGGAGTCTTCATCACTCCAAGTAGCCACATATGCCTTCTTCTTATGGCTTGAAGTGCTTGCCCTCTTCTTCTTCATGGATTCTCATTCAAATTCTTCCAAGGCTTTCTTCGTGAAAGGGGCACACTTCTTAAAAAGATGAACTATTTCTTCTTCTTTACCCTCCTCTTCTTTGTTTTTCTTCATAATTTGGTGAATGAGAAGTGACCTCATAAGCTTATCAAGCTTCAAGGTTTTGAGATTCTTGGCTTCGATGATGGCGGACCTTTTTGATTCTCATGACTTGGGAAGGGAGTAAATGAGCTTTCGGACAAACTTCTCTTCCGGAATGGCTTCTCTATAACCTTTGAGTCCATTGGTGATGGTGGAGAACCTATCGAACATCTTATCAATGTCCTCTTCCGGATCAATCTTGAAGTTTTTATATGCTAGGTTGAAGAGTCTGATCTTGGTCTCCTTTACTTCGTTTTTCCCTCGTATGTAACTTCGACCTTGTCCAAAACTTCCTTGGCACTTTCACAAGAAGACATCTTCTCATAGATGTTGGGGCCAAATGCACAAAACTGGATGTGCAAGGCTTTGCAATTAAGCTCTATCTTTTTGCGATCTTCGGCACTCCATTCTGCATTGCTTTGTTGAGATACGAACGAACCGTCTTCTACTATGTCCCAAAGCTTGTAGTCCTTTGACTTTATGAAAAAACGTCATCCTTGTCTTCCAATGGGCATAGTGCATTTCTTCGAAGAAGGGTGGTTTGTCGATGGATTGCGCCATAGAGCTGGTTGTTTGAAATGTTGATCGAGCTTGCCAGATCTTCTCAATAAGATGTTAATCCACTTCAATTGATCCAAGTTCTGATACCAATTGTTGGGTTTTGTGGTGCTCAATTCCTTCAACCGTTCTTGCTCGCCAAGTGGTGGAGAAGTGGAATGTTGGGTGATAGAGGTGTGGAAGCTAAAAAAAGATAAAAACAAGATGATTTATAGTGGTTCAACCTTCTAACCAAGGTCTACATCCACTACCTTAGCTTTCCACTAAGGATTTCGAATCAATCCACTATTGATTTGTCCCATTTTCTAGGCTTAGGAGAAAATCCTTACAAAACTGATCAAACTTTCTACCCAAAGCTTTGATCAAACCCTCTTTACAAAGAGATAAAAATAAGCAAACTCAAATCCCTCTAATAAGTATTTGTTTGCACAATTAAGTTCTCACCCAATCCTAAAAACACTTGAACAAATATAACAATTTTGGCTTACTAGTGTTTATCTATACAAAGAATTGACAATTAAGCACTAAGACACATTTTGATCATATGTTGTATTAAGTTTGAAGCATAGACCTTCTCTTGATGCTTGGAGGTCCCTTTTATACTCCTTAATGAGTTTGTAGCCGTTGGGGTTAAATTGGAGCAATTGGAGACTTTATTTCCCACCATAAATGCAATTATGCAACCTACCATATTGGTACATATGGAGGCGTATCGGTACGCCCTTCTCCAGAACTAGCCGTTGGGCTCTTTGTCAGCCTATGCGTATCGATACGCTTGAGGGCATATTGATACGGTATGTCATTTAAAAGACCGTTGGGAAATAGCCGTTTCGGTTGTTAAAATAGGGATCGGTACGCCTAATATGCGTACCGAAACGACCTCTATCCGTATCGATACAGTCTCACCCGTATCGGTACGGATTTTAGCAGATTCAAAACTTGGGCAAAAGGGTTTTGATACGGGGTATACCATATCGGTACGGGCTTGTTGAAAATCCAGTTTTGACTACTTTAAAGCATTTAGAACTTTGTCGAAAACCTTTTTAAATACCTCAAACATATTTTCAAGTTGTTTGAACTTAGAAATGGTTTTGAATTCTTTTTAACTTTGTCCAAAATATTTTTCAATTATTATATCAAAACATTAGTTCTGCAAAATCGAATATTTTTTAAAATAGAATATTTAATATTTTCATATTTAAATCACATCGAATATTTAATAACTATTTTAAATATTCAATTTATTTTAAAAATATTCGATTTAAAAGGAAAAAATGATTTAAAATATTCGAATATTTAATTAAATTTTTATAGGAACTCGAAAATTCGACTTGACTCGAATCGAAAAAATTTCAAATAAAGTTTGAGTTGTAAAATATGACATGTCAACTCGAATAATTCGAAATTTTTTGACTCGACTCGATCGAACGCTCACCTCTATCTTAAGATATGACGCGTCAACTCGAATAACTCAAAATATTCGAATATTTTTGTAACACTCCCAACCTGGGTCGGGAGTCGAGAGCGTTACCGGAAGGCAAAAGGCGGACAAACGGAACATATCGGACAATAGCGGAAGCATTTCGGAAAACAAGATATCATTTTAATCAGTATTTCATATTAATGCGCACGCGGAAAATGGTCTAACAAAAACTTTTCTTAACTTCTTATGATCATTCAAAAACTTAGACACAATTTCTATTATTCATGTTACCAAATTACAAGCCAATTTAAAACTTTATTATCATTATCAAATTACTATTACAATTAGGTCAAACAAGTTGAATACTTAAAACTATTCAAATCCATGTCATTCGAAACCCTTAATTAAATGGTCTAGGTGATTTTCGAATTAATCCAAATTACCAATAATTAATCAATTCAATTTTCATACAAGACATAATAGATTTCAATTCCATGGCATTCGATTTCCTTTACATAGATCATTACAAAATATCATGATTTATATGCCCCTAAACTATGTCAAGCTATCGACTATGGACAACAAAAAGAATCGACACAACCACTAGCTTGACTTACATTTTTATACAAAAAAATAATGAGGCTACCTACTTAAATACAAAACATGATTCTAGCCTCCTAACCCAGCATCACGGAGCATATAATTTCAAACACCATTTCAAACTTAGGTTACAACCAAACACAACAAAACGAATCCTTAAACAGACTTCGAAGCCACCATCTAGGAGTCTAAAGATAAGACTTAGATCGTACATATTTCAGAACTTGAGAACTTGATCCAAACGAATGCTAGCTTTAAGGTCCGAGCGATCCTGCTAAGGTTGGGAAGAAGAAAAACAACGTAGCGATAAGTACAAATAGTACTTAGCGAGGTAATGCTAAATCTAATTCATTCTTGAGCTTTAATGTAATCAAGCATTGAGTTTACTTAGCTAGGTTTATTAACAATCAAATTGCACCCAACTAAGCTCATGTAAAAATCCATACGCATAGCATCATTCATATCATGTCAACATTCATAGCACATGCTCGAATACATAACATAACTCAGTGATTTATCACATGCTTGCATATAATTCATTCAATATCATAACTCAATTCAATTTCAGCATACTCAATCTCATGCTTAACAATTGAATCAATCAAAATCTCATGATAATCCATACATAGCATTTTTAACTTATCAAAACGAAATCACAATTTCATCATAGGCATGTCATTCGGATGATCTCAAAATATCATCCAAAAATTAAAATTTTCCATTTCTTAATTCTATGTATTCGAATAGGGTCATTACCCAAGTTTCACATAATCGAACTTATAAGCAATTCATATGCTTCATATCATAATCGGAAGGACCAATGTCCACATATCATAACATTTCATATCACATCATATCATGCTAAGTCACACAATCAATTTATCCACTTCATAAGCTATATTTAACTTAGCAAGTTCCATTTAATTCATGTAAATCATATCACATTATAATTCATTTCATTACTTTTTATTTAATTTCATTGCCCAAGGTAGAATAGTCGTATCAGATATTCAAGCCATCGGAAGGGTAACATGTAACACATATAGTTGCTTGAAGCAACATCAAGAGTCGCACAAAGCAACATCAAGGGATGTCCATAGCATCATGTGTCTCGAACAACAATAAAAAACACATATCTTATAATCAAGAGTACACAAAGTACTATCAAAGATTGCACAAAGCAATATCAAACGGTGAGCTCAGACTCTAGGCATGTCGTTCTTATCTAAAACTTCTAATCGACCAAGGGCGTATTCTTGTTAATTAATTAATTTGTTATCTCATTTATCATATACATTTTATTTTCATAATTCAATTTGCATGCCCATTCAATCATATCATCATACATGGCAGCAACTTCATACATACATAATCACATGCATTTTTAAGCATAGCAAATATATATCATAGGGCAGTCCACATACTCATTTTATCAAGTATCATCAAGAATCCAATTCATGCATATTCATCATACAATTAACCACATGGGCAGTCCACATTTGCACATTTTCTAGCATTATCAAAATCCAATTCGAACATATAATTCATGGCAATTAACATCATATAAAGAAGCCCACATATTGCACACAATCAAATATAAATCACAAGTTTCAAATCATGCATCCAATTTCCTTTTTATCTCCTTCCCTTACTAAACACATTACCAAATATCAATTAGTCCAATTTCATGCATAGAAATCATAAATTACAGATAATAAAGTGGTTCGGACACTAGTCTCAACCCTAATACAAAATTACACTCACGAATCCTTAATCTTGATCTCGAATTGAGATGCCTTTGTTTCTTCCCTTCGAGTGATCGATCCTAGCTTCCTCCAAAGTTTCTTCGCAATTTCGATCTTAATTCTCAACATAAAACGAATACACACTATATTAGGAAGCAATTCAATCTGTTGAGTGGATCGCAAGATCGATATTGACCAAGAGGGGGGTGAATTGGAAATTTAAAGGTTTTGTGGTGGAAATTTCAAATTAAAAATAATAGACAAGGGATTTAGAGTGGTTCAAGTTCCAAATGAACCCTACATCCACTACCTTAGCTTCACTAAGGATTTGCAACAATTCCACTAATTGCTCTTCCCCTTTTCTAGGACAAGGAGGCAACCCTTTACAATTTCGGTTGATTTTTCTACCCAAAAATCAACCCAATCCTCACACAAGTGAACAAAGAAATTTGTTGGCTAATAAGGTATCTCTCAATACAAATGATAGCCCAATTACAAGCACTCAACCCAATTGAACAAAATATGAATGGAGATTACAATTGAGATTTCTAGACAAATAGGAATTTTGGCACAATTGCTTGGATTTGATGAATAGGTGTTTTCTTGAAGATCAATAGTTGTTGCTGATGCTTTTGGATGTGTCTTTTATACCTCCTCATTGATTTCTAGCCGTTTGGGTTGTTGGGAACATAAATGGAGTCGTTAGAACCCTCTCTTACCACCATAAATGCACTTCTACAACTACCGGTATCGGTACGCGGGAAGGTGTATCGGTACCTGTCTTAGAAAAGAAAGAGTCGTTGTGTGCAATAAATGAGGGGTATCGATACGCACGTAAGCGTATCGGTACGGGGTATCGAAGCGGTAAGGGTCGTATCGATACCTTTTTCTGAACTTAGCTCACTGTCCAAATCCGTATCGGTACGGGGGTTAGGCGTATCGATACGGGTCAACAACTTTTTAAAGTTTGGTTACCAACCAACTGACACCAACGGTCATATTTTTAAACCGACTTAATATTTAAAAATTATAAAACCCGTATCGATACTAGGGTTAGCCGTATCGGTTCGCTATTCAAACTCTTTGAATTTTAGCACATGGGTGTATCGATACTAGGGTTTGGGGTATCGATATTGGTTCCGATAGTAACCAAGTTTTGCAAAAAAGGTATCGATACGCCTTGTAGTGTATCGATACTCCTGGACGATTTTCAAAGGTTTTACATTGGAACACTTAGAAAATATTTTGAGTTTGAGTTTTATAAATCAGTTTTAAAGTGTTGGTGTTTTAAAACTTATTAAGGGACTTATAAAAACAATTTTAAGTTTTACAATTTGATCCTTAAAGATTTAATTATATCAAAATCAAACATAGGTTTTACAATCTCCCCCTTTTTGATATAACAAAACTAAAACTTAAAATTTTGATAGTTTTTGAAAAACTTTTACAAAGTTAACTCCCCCTTAATATAAGCTTGGTAACCTTTGAATTAAAATCAAAATATTTGAAGTGTGAGCTAGTTTCTTCTCCCCCTTTTTGTTAGATCAAAAATTCTTTGAGACAATTAAGTGCATAAAGAAATCAAAGGTATAATAAACAACATAGATTTTATTCATTATAGCAACATACTTAAAATCCAAACAAAGGCAAAAGAGAAATCAAAGCATAGGTTTTAATCCTAAAACAACCTTAATCCTAAGAACATAAAACATAGGTGCATAAAATAGAAAATCCTAAATGATATGCATGACAAACAAGAGGAAACGTCTAAGCATCGTCTTCATCGTCTTCATCATCTTCATCATCATCTCCCAAAGGCTCATTAGTACGCATACTATTACGCCACTCATCATGGAAAGCGGCAATGAAAATATTCAAGGAATTTTGCACGCTTTCAAGAGATGTGAGGTGATTCTCCATACCCGTCATCCTAGTATCAAAGGTAGTTTCCATTGAAGTAAGACGAGTATTCATGTCCGTACGCAACCTGGTAAATTGCTCATTGAGATAGGTCATGAGAGCATCCATGTTGGGTTGTTGGACTTGCGGAGCTTGAGGAGCTTGAGGAGGTTGAGCTTCTTCGAAAACGGCAGCGGCTTCCGGTGGTAACTCGGCAAGACGTACCCATTCACCATTGAGATAATGAAATTTTGCCCGAGCAAAAGATCGTTCATCAATGGGATCGGTGAGAGGAGTTGGGTAGTCATATGAGCAATCAATATCTTTTTTAAGAAAGAAATAACTCAAAGTCGTACCGTATGTGAAGGAGGTGACTTGAGATGTGTTACGATTTTGCACGAGGTAGACGATCTCCGCGAACATAAGTCGATCAAGATTTGGTCGCTTTCTCTCACGGAAACACCGAATCCAAAAATCATCCACTTGACGGATGGTGGAATACTTTCCTCCGGAGGGACGGAACCACCAAGACACCATCAAATGTAAGATCTGGTCTTTGAGCATTTAGGGCGGTGACGGATCCATGAAGAACATGCCCCAAAGCATGTTCATTGTCAAGGCCTTCATCATCTAACTTGAAAACCTCACAAATAGATGGGACATCAAGAATAATTTTCTTCCCCATGAGGTAAGAGCTAATAGCAACCACTTCCTCATTACGACTAATACATTTGGCATTAGCATAGAAAATCAAAACCAAGAGGCGATAGAAAAAACCCGGAATAGAGATAAAATCCATGAAGTTCCATCGACGAAATAGAGGTAAATATTCAAACTTAAAGCGCTCGAAGACGAGAAAAGGAACGGAGATTACCCTTTCGGCACGGATCTTATAATTTTCATATGGCAGAAAGCCAAAATTTGCCCTTAACGTTTACACTTTTTATCATTTTGGCCCTAAATCTTTTTTTGAAGCACCTAACCCCTTAACGTATTCTTTTCTGTGCAAATACACCCTTAGATGGACGGAACCGTTAGTCAACTAACAGTCAACCGTTCTAATCACACATGGCATGTTGATGTGGCATGCCCACGTGTAGTGGAGGATGACGTGGCAATTTGCTGACGTCATTCATTTATTTAAAAAAATAAAAAAACATATATTTTTCACGCAACCACTCATAGGTTGCCACGTGTCGTTTGATTGGACATGAATAAAACCCAATGCATTAAGCCTTGGTGGAGGTTTGAACCCAAGTCCTTAGGCAAAGCAAGCAGACAACTTAACCACTGGATCAAGTAACCTTACTTGATGTTTACTAACGCTATAATTTTTAAACAAAACGCAACACATGATTATTTAAAAAAACATACAAAAGCACGATTGAACCCCTATAATCCCCAAATCAAGTCATTTGGGTTAGTTCTTAAACCTAAATCGTCAGAGAAAACCTCACTCTATCGTCAACCAAGTCAGTTTAAGAAGCAGTTGGAGTCGATCTAAAGATGGAGAAAAATGGTTATCCGAACATTGTTAGTGTATCTCGACGAGAGTTTGCGTATGATGGAGAAGAAAAAAAGAGTGATTGCGAGAAATTGGTTCCTAGACAAACTGCATGGAGCGATTCAAACCCTGGAAGAAGGTATTATGGATGCCCAGATTTTTCGGTAAGATAACAACCAAAAGAGAAATTTGTATTTATTGTGTATTATGCATAATTTTATTGTTTAGGGTTCTAACAAAAATTATATTTTTATGTTGATTTAGCGTGGATGTAAATATTTTGAATGGTATGATGCGAGAATACCAGATCGAGCAATTGACTTGCTACGAAAATTGCGCGACAATGAACGTATTTTAGCAAAAGAGAACAAGAGCCTTCGAAAGAAATTTAGAAGTTGTGGGAGTATTTCAGCGGGTGAAAGCACCAATTTAAATTTGGATGACAATAACAATGTGTAAAGTGACTTCAAAGGAAAAGCTTTGACTACAGTTGATGATGTTGTAAACGAAAATGAGTTAAGGGGAAAGATTAAGAGTTTGAAGGAGAAAACAAAATCACTGAGGAAAAAAAAGAATTTTATAAAGGATTGCTCATTTGTGCGTTGTTATGTATTGCATGTATTCTATTGGCAATGGTGTAAGTCAGTTCTTTAATGTATTAAACAATCAACAATGTCTTACACCAGTGTAAATTAGTTCTTTAATTTACTAAACAATCAACACTGTCTTACATCGGTGTAACTTAGTTCTATAATTTACTAAACAATTAACACTGTCTTACAACGGTGTAAATTAGTTCTATAATTTACTAAACAATCAAATGACACGTGGCAACCTATGAGTGGTTGCGCGAAAAATATATTTTTTTATTTTTTTAAAATAAATGAATGACGCCAGCAAATTGCCACGTCATCCTCCACTACACGTGAGCATGCCACATCAACCTGCCATGTGTGATAGAACGGTTGACCGTTAGTTGACTAACGGTTTCGTCCATCTAAGGGTGTATTTGCACAGAAAAGAAAACGTTGAGGGGTTAGGTGCTTCAAAAAAAGATTTAGGGCCAAAATGACAAAAAGTGTAAACGTTAGGGGCAAATTTTGGCTTTCTGCCTTTTCATATTGACGAAAGTGAGCGAGACCCGAATTGCCATTGAAGCATTGATCATAGATGATAGAGTAGTTTGGACGAGCAATTTCTCCAATGGTGGAAGATTCACCGACTTGGGTAACCCTTGAACGCTTCCTCGAAGGTTCTTTTGGTGCCATGATCTAAAAGAGATTAAGCAAAAGGATTTCTTCAATTTTAGTAAAAATAAAGGTAAAAAAATTTGAGAAAAATTTTAAGAAAAATTTGAAGAAAACAAAGATTAAAAAAAACAAAACAAAAAAAGAAAGAAAAAGAATTGAAAAAGAAAAGAGATTACCTTGAGAGAAACTTGGAAGATTGAAGAAAACTAGCACAAAGATGAGAGAGAGAGCGCAAAGCCTTGCTTGATTCAAAAACTCTTTTAGATTTGAGTTGAGGTGTGAAAAATATGAAGGAGGAAGGGCCTTTTTATAGGCAAAAACGGCTAGGGTTAATTAGGTTTTGAAGAGTTTGAAATTAGGTAAAAGTTAAACTCATTAAAAGCTAATTTAATGTCATCAGCGCAATCGAGTATCGATACGCCCGTTGGGGTACCGATACGGGGATAGAATAGACTTTTCCGAAAAAATGCCCATTGGAAAGTCGTATCGAAACGGAGGGGTTCGTATCGAAACGACCTGTATCGATACGAGATTAATCGTATCGATACCCGTGAAGCAAAGAAAATTCTAAGAAACTGAATGAAGAACATGTATCGATACGCGTAGAGCCGTATCGATACTAGATGCCGAGAATTACATATTTGGTTCGAAGAACAACCAAAGGCTCGAACTTAACATCTCCTAAAGGTATGCAAATGATGAATGAGCAGTTCTAAGCATATTTTAACAAAATCATACTCCCCCTAACTATAGTCATGGATGAAATTAGGAGTCTAAGCATACAAACATGGCATTTCACAAGATCAAGCATTTTTAAGCACAAAAGAGGTCCAAAAAAGGTCAAGATAGGCTAGCTAGACCTAACTCTCTCCTAAGGGACCAAAAACTCTCTTTGTCTAAAGGTTTTGTAAATATGTCCGCTAATTGATTCAAGGTGTCTACGTACTCTATAACCACATCTTCCTTAAGGACATGATCTCTAATGAAATGATGTCTTATTTCTATGTGTTTGGTTCTAGAGTATTGGATGGGATTTTTTGTTAAAAATATTGCACTAGTGTTGTCACATTTTAGGGGTATGGTTTTAACTTTAATTCCATAATCTAAGACTTGTTGCTTCATCCAAAGGACTTGAGCACAACAACTCCCTAAGGATATGTACTCGGCTTCGGTGGTAGATAAGGCTACACTATTTTGTTTCTTAGAGAACCAAGATATGAGCATACTACCTAAGAATTGACAAGTTCCCGAAGTACTTTTCCTATCAATTTTGCATCCCCCATAATCCGCATCCGAGTAAGCATGAAGGTTGAAGGTAGAGTCTCTAGGATACCAAAGACCTAAACAAGGAGTATCTCTAAGGTACCTAAAGATTCTCTTAACGGCTATAAGGTGAGACTCTCTAGGACTAGCTTGAAACCTAGCACACAAGCAAACACTAAACAAGATATCCGGTCTACTTGCGGTAAGGTAAAGCAAAGATCCAATCATAGAACGATAAAGCTTAGAGTCAACACACTTACCTCCTTCATCTTTGTCAAGCTTTGTAGATGAGCTCATAGGAGTGGCTTGAGGCTTTGCATTCTCCAAGCCAAACTTCTTGAGCATATCCTTTATGTACTTTGCTTGGTTGATGAAGGTGCCATCCTTCTTTTGCTTGATTCGGAGTCCCAAAAAGAATGAGAGCTCCCCCATCATGCTCATCTCAAATTCACCTTGCATTAACTTAGCAAACTCTTGACAATGACATTCATTAGTAGAACCAAAAATAATATCATCAACGTAAATTTGAACTACTAAGGTGTCATTTTTATACATTTTTATAAAAAGTGTAGTGTCCACCTTTCCTTTTTCAAATCCTTTTTCAATCAAAAAATTTGAAAGTCTTTCATACCAAGCTCTAGGAGCTTGTTTTAAACCATAAAGAGCTTTGGTAAGTTTGAAAACATGATTTGGAAATTTTGAATCTTCAAAACCCGGTGGTTGTTCCACATACACTTCTTCATTTATAAAACCATTTAAAATGCGCTTTTAACATCCATTTGAAAAAGCTTGAAATTATGATAACATGCATATGCAAGCAACATCCTAATAGCTTCCATTCTAGCTACGGGTGCATAGGTTTCATCAAAATCTATTCCCTCTTCTTGAGTGTAACCTTGTGCTACAAGTCTAGCTTTATTTCTCACAATGTTACCACTCTCATCTAGTTTGTTCCTAAAGACCCATTTAGTTCCTATTGTAGATTGATTACTAGGCCTATCAACTAATGTCCAAACATTACTTCTCTCAAATTGATTTAACTCCTCTTGCATAGCCATAATCCAAAAGTCATCTTTCAATGCTTCTTTAATATTTTTAGGCTCTATGCATGAGATAAATGCAACATGGTTCATTAATTTAAGAGAAGAACGAGTGGTTACCCCCTTGGATGGATCACCCAAGATTTCACCATCTTTGACATAGTTCAACTCCCTTGGGTAGCTCACTTCCTTTTCCTCAATAGCCAAGCCCTTCAAGGCTTCAAGAGGTGGATCTTGTGATTCCTCTTCCTTTGTTGGAATCTCATCCTCCTTTGAAGTTTAACCTCCATCAAAGGCGTTTATGATCCCTACATCATCATCATCACAAGAATCCTTCCTAGGAAGGAGGTTATCATCGAATACAACATGAATAGATTCTTCTACTACTAAAGTTCTTTTGTTAAATACTCGATAGGCTTTAGAGGTTAAAGAGTAACCTATAAAAATGGCTTCATCACTTTTTGCATCAAATTTACCTAAGTTGTCTTTTCCATTATTTAAAACAAAACACTTGCAACCAAAAGGGTGAAAATAGCCAAGGTTAGGCTTTTTAGATTTTAAAATCTCATAAGGTGTTTTGTTTAAAATTGGTCTAATCATTACTCGATTTACAATATAGCAAGCGGTGTTTGTGGCTTCCGCCCAAAAATATTTAGGTAAATTGTTTTCACAAAGCATAGTTCTAGACATTTCTTGTAAAGTTCTATTTTTCCTCTCAACTACCCCATTTTGTTGAGGAGTTCGAGAAGCCGAAAAGTTATGGCTAATACCATTTTCATTTAAAAAATCTTCAAACCCTAAATTTTGAAACTCGGTTCTATGATCACTTCTAATATGTGAAATTCTAAGTTCAAGATCATTTTGGGTTAATTTTGAAAATGTGATGAATTTTTTCAAAGCCTCATCTTTAGTACTTAAAAAGCGAACCCAAGTAAATCTAGAAAAATCATCAACAAGCACAAAAGCATAAGACTTACCACCCAAGCTCATAGTCCTAATTGGCCCAAATAAATCCATGTGAATTAGTTGTAAGCATCTACTAGTAGAAACATCATTTATGGATTTAAAGGAAGACCTATGTTGTTTACCCTTTGAGCATGCATCACAAATTTTATCATTTGAGAATTTTATCTTGGGTAAACCTCTAACTAGATTTAGGGAGACTAGTTTTTCCAAAACACTTATGCTAGCATGTCCTAGCTTCTTATGCCACAACCATGCATCATTTTCGTTTTGAGCAACTAAGCATGCGTGAGATGTATGAATGTCATCTAGATGCACCATGTATATGTTTCCTATGCGATGACCTATGAGCATAATACTATTAGATTTAATGTCTACAATTTTGCATCCATTTTTATCAAATAAAACATTAAATCCTTTATCACACAATTGACTTATGCTCAATAAATTGTGTTTAAGACCATCGACATATAATACATTTTCAATGAGAATAGTAGAGTGATTACCTATGGAGCCAATACCTTAATGTGGCCTTTGGAGTTGTCACCAAATGTTACTACTCCTCCACTTGTTGGCTTTAGATCCATGAATCTACTCTTGTCTCCAGTCATGTGCCTCGAGCATCCACTATCAAGGTACCATGAGTTTTGACTTTGTGCTTTGGCCTTGTAGCAATGCTCCCCCTACAAACAAAGATATTAAACTTTGGTTTTTGGTACCCAAATCATTTTGGGTCCATGAGTGTTAGCTCCCAAAACCTTGGTTCCCTTAGGAATCCAAGATGACATAGCAATAATATTATTAGATTTAACAAGTTCCTTAGGAACCCATACACTTCTAATTCTTTTAGCTCTACTATGTCTAGGGTAGCTACCTTGTTTGTAGTATTTAGTCTTTTTCTTAGGTTGGTGTGTTCTAGAGGATTCTCCTACTTCATGCTTGACACTACCAACATTTTTTAAAGACTTTTTGAGCTCATTTAGCTCACACAACACCTTTTGGTGTTCACAATTACATTGAGATAAAAGATTATTAAGATCAACATTTTCATCTTGAAAGAATTTTAGTTCATCTTTTAATCCTAATATCTTTTTCTCAAATTTAGAATTAGCTTGAGTAAGAGTGTCATTTTTCTCATTTAACTCTAGAATGATCTTTTTATTCCTAATGACCGACTCCTTATATTTCTCAACCATTTCATCATATACCTCTTGCAACTCATCATATGCATCATTTAATTCTTCATAATCTAAGATAGATGACTTAGAGGTTACCATGGAGGAATCTTCCTCAAGTGCCATGAGGCAAAGATTAGCCACTTCTTGTTCGTCATCCTCCGATGACTCCTCATCACTCTAAGTAGCAAGCTTGGCTTTGAGCTTCTTCTTCTTCTCAAAGCCCTTCTTCTTGAGTTGAGGGCACTCCGAACGTATGTGGTTGGGTTGTTTGCACTCAAAGCAAATGATAGGATCCCTTCCTTCCTCTTTGTTCTTGCTTTTGAAGTCCATCTTCCTTTGGATTTTTCTTCCCCGGTTGGACCTCATAAAGCGTGAGAATCGTTTGGCTATCATAGCCAATTCTTCAAGTTCATCCTCCTCACTAGATGAGCTCTCATCATGTTGTGAAGCTTTAGCCTTGAGAGCTATTCCCATCTTCTTCTTCTTCTCAACCTCAAGCTTCTCTACCCTTTTCTCTTCTTTCTTCTTCTCATCTTCCCTTCCTTGCTTCATGATCTCATGAGTAAGGAGAGAACCCACAAGCTCATTAAGCTTCAAAGTTTTCAAATTATTTGCTTCGATGATAGCGGTTCTCTTCCCATCCCAAGACTCGGGAAGTGAATAGAGTAGCTTCCGGACAAGCTTGTCTTCTGGTATGATCTCTCCAAAGCCTTTTAGCCCATTGACAATCGTGGAGAAACGATCAAACATCTTTGACACCGTCTCATCGGGCTCCATCTTTGGTGCCTTCAAAAGTAGTCTCAAGAGTGTCCCACACTTCTTTGGCACTTTCAATTGATGAGACCTTTGAATAGATGTCCGGACCGAAAGCACAAAATAGCATGTGGAGAGTTTTATCATTGACTTGAATCTTTTTCCTCTCCTCTTCACTCATCTCCACTTTCTTCTTCAACACCATCTTGCTTTCACCATCTTGCTTCAATGGAATATATGGCCCATCTTCAATGACATCCCACACAAGATAGTCATTTGACTTGATGAATAGACGCATTCTATTCTTCCAAAAAGAATAGTTATCACCATTGAAGAAATGAGGCTTTGTAGTGGATTGTGACTCGTACATGCCGAAACCGGAGGTTGAAGTCATCTCTTGATACTTTGATGATCACACTCTTCCAAGGAACTCCTCTTGTGGTTGTTAATCCTCAAAGAGTTAGGCTCTGATACCAATTGTTGAGTGGATCGCAAGATCGATATTGACCAAGAGGGGGGTGAATTGGAAATTTAAAGGTTTTGTGGTGGAAATTGCAAATTAAAAATAATAGACAAGGGATTTAGAGTGGTTCAAGTTCCAAATGAACTCTACATCCACTACCTTAGCTTCACTAAGGATTTGCAACAACTCCACTAATTGTTCTTCCCCTTTTCTAGGATAAGGAGGCAACCCTTTACAATTTCGGTTGATTTTTCTACCCAATCCTCACATAAGTGAACAAAGAAATTTGTTGGCTAATAAGGTATCTCTCAATACAAATGATAGCCCAATTACAAGCACTCAACCCAATTGAACAAAATATGAATGAAGATTACAATTGGGATTTCTAGACAAATAGGAATTTTGGCACAATTGCTTGGATTTGATGAATAGGTGTTTTCTTGAAGATCAATAGTTGTTGTTGATGCTTTTGGATGTGTCTTTTATACCTCCTCATTGATTTCTAGCCGTTTGGGTTGTTGGGAACATAAATGGAGCCGTTGGACCCTCTCTTACCACCATAAATGCACTTCTGCAGCTATCGGTATCGGTACGCGGGAAGGTGTATCGGTACCTGTCTTAGAAAAGAAAGAGTCGTTGTGTGTAATAAATGAGGGGTATCGATACGCACGTAAGCGTATCGGTACGGGGTATCGAAACGGTAAGGGTCGTATCGATACCTTTTTCTGAACTTAGCTCACTGTCCAAATCCGTATCGGTACGGGGGTTAGGCGTATCGATACGGGTCAACAACTATTTAAAGTTTGGTTACCAACCAACTGACACCAACGGTCATATTTTTAAACCGACTTAATATTTAAAAATTATAAAACTCGTATCGATACTAGGGTTAGCTGTATCGGTACGCTATTCAAACTCTTTGAATTTTAGCACATGGGTGTATCGATACTAGGGTTTGGGGTATCGATATTGGTTCCGATAGTAACCAAGTTTTGCAAAAAAGGTATCGATACGCCTTGTAGTGTATCGATACTCCTGGACGATTTTCAAAGGTTTTGCCTTGGAACACTTAGAAAATATTTTGAGTTTGAGTTTTATAAATCAGTTTTAAAGTGTTGGTGTTTTAAAACTTATTAAGGGACTTATAAAAACAATTTTAAGTTTTACAATTTGATCCTTAAAGATTTAATTATATCAAAATCAAACATAGGTTTTACACAATCATAATTACTTCTCAATTTCAAGCATGAATTCATATTCTCAAATTTGACTTTTCATTAAACTAGTTGGAGGACTAGTTAGCGTTTTGATCATATCTTTTTAATTACTAATCCAAAATTAACTTATCATATACCGTTGGAATGATATTAAACTAAATTTTACACTCATGTGAACCTCATATTTTTATTTTATTCGAATCAATACAGTTTATTGCTTAATTACACTTCTTTCGGTAAACCTGGGCAGCTTGTACTGTCCAACTTTAAAAATTCATATCTCCTCATTTACATATTGAAATTGAGTTCCGTTTTCTCTCAATGATTCTAGACATATCAAGGTTTATACAGTAAAAATTTCAACTGAAATACCTTATATCCAATTTTTGGTGAATTTCCAAAATTAATGTTTTTCAGTTACATACCACTGGGCAGCTTTCTTAACTTATACTTTAACTTAAAATCCACCTAATCACATACTTAAATATAAAAATTCATTCATGGCATGACTTATACTATTTTTCCATGACATTTTAGAGTCCATATTAATTTTTAATTTCAACAATCAAGTACTCCATTTTACCGATTTTCCAGATCAGTTCCTAATCTCCATAAATTTCGATTACATGTCCATTTTTAGTTCTAATCGAAATTTCATCTTTTTAACTCATTTTTCCAGCAACCAGTAGTCATTTATAACAAAATATTCATTTCTTCACAACTTTCTCCTAGTGAGAATTTTCTGATTTTAATCCCTAAGTATAGAAATTTTCCAAATATTCAAGACTTTACATTTTCTTTCAAAACAGCCCTCTTATGACTCTATTCATATTTTCTTAAGAAGTTTTTCAAAGATTTCATTAGTTCATCTTGTTATTTCCTTCAAGATTCATATAATTTCATGTTCATACAAGTTTTAGGTTTGCATGCATGGTTTTTAACTCAACCGAATAATTACAAGGAGTAGGGAAACTTACTTCTTAATTTCCTTGACAACACTAGCTATCTTTTTCAAATTCCTAGCTTAAATCTTCCATCATGCAAGCAAAAATTTCACCATTTTAGCTCTCAAATTTTCAGAATTTTGAGCTTCTCTTTCCTCCCCATTTTCTCTCTTCTTCACGGCAAAGGAGAAGAAAATGATGAAGGAAGACAAGCTTCCATAATCTAAATGATTTGATGGCCTTAGTAATTATCTTAGTGTCCTTTTGTCTATCTCTTTTATCTTTATTTTACTAAGGGCAGCCCTAAGGACATTTTATTTTTAACATGCAAATTTCATTCTTTATAAACATTTTAATTTAGTCATCAAATTCCCTTGTTACATGCTTTCTTGAATTTCTTCAATTTCATCCGATTTTCTCAAGGAAATGTAATATTATTTAATTTCTTTTTGTTATTTTATTTTCACACTTTAGATCTTGTTATCACTAATTCAAATTCACTAATTTACCAATCGGCTAAATTCCTAGATTCAAAGCTAATTTTCTTTCTAATCTGAATTGGTGCACTAATTGCCCAATTAAGAACTTTAGGGACCAAGTTGCATAATTCACAAATTTGCAAACTCAATTGCTTCTAAGAATAAATAAATAATTTAACTTTTACGGCTTTAAATTCTAGGACGGAAATGTGGGTGTTACAATTTTAAATCATTTTTTCTTTTAAATCACATCGAATATTTAATAACTACTTTAAATATTCAATTTAATTTAAAAATATTCGATTTACAAGAAAAATTTTAAAATATTTGAATATTTAATAAATATTTAAAGTAGTTATTAAATATTTGAATATTTAAAAGAAAAATATTTAAAATAGTTATTAAATAGTCGAATATTTTAAAGCATTTTTTCTTTTAAATCAAATATTTTTAAATTAAATTGAATATTAAAGTAGTTATTAAATATTCGATGTGATTTAAATATGAAAATATTAAATATTCCATTTTAAAAAATATTCGACTTAAAATGAAAAAATGATTTAAAATATTCGAATATTTCGAGTTATTCGAGTTGACGTGTCATATCTTAAGATAGAGATGAGCGTTCGATCGAGTCGAGTCAAAAAATTTTGAGTTATTCGAGTTGACGCGTCATATTTTACAACTCAAACTTTATTTGAAATTTTTTCGATTAGAGTCGAGTTTTCGAGTTCCTATAAAAATTTAATTGTAATTATTTATCATGTTACCATACTTTGGAATTTTGCTTTAAGGACCAAATTGAAAGAATGCATAAATAACGAGGGCTAATTTAGTGAATTATTTCGAATTATGACTAAATTGATTGAATATATAAATATGAAGGACTAAATATGTTATTATACCAAATTGTATAACAGTCACTTAACGGCATTTAACGTCTATTTACCATTTTTTTTATAAAACATAAAGTTTAATTGTCATTTTGTGATTTTTGAAAGTTTGGTTACCATTTTGTTTTTTTACCAAAGTTCAGTGACCGTCTGTATACTTTACCCTTTTAAATACGTACTTTTTTTCAAAAAAAAAATCTTATACGTACTTAGTTTTTATTGATTAAATATAATAATTCAATGGAGACCTACTTTAAAGTTTTAAACAATTCTATTTTCATTTAATACATTTTTTATAAACACCGATATCTAACTGATTGATCAATTAACTCGAATCAGAATTTGCATAAACTCATTATGAAAACAACTCTTCCAAGTTAAATTACTTCATTAATAATATTAGAATTCGAACTCCTGACCTTACTATTTTTTTCATGTTTTTATAAATGGAATCAATCTAACTATATTATACAAATATCAATATGATTTCATGCTGTATGGTGTTTTAGTTAATTTTTTTGTATGTTATCAATCTAAATAAAGATACAAGATACATAAACATATTAGTATTGGGTGCAATAGCAATGCATATTGTACTCTTAATGAAAAAATTTATATTCGAGTTTCAAAGACGACTTTGTTAGGAGGAGTCAAAAATTTCGAACATAAACTATAAAATAGACATAAACTATAAAAAAAAATACAAGATAAAGAGAACGACGAAGATAAGGGGATGGCAAGGGCTTTGGCCTATATAAATGGTAAAGTTGTGCATAAACCTCTTTGGAAATTATAGAACTATAAGTTAATACATGGTAAAATTGTATTTCGACCCTCCTAAAATGAAAAGGTTTTGATTTGGTCCTAAAAGCTGTAAAATTATGAGCTAATAAAATAATAAATTTACACTACAACCCGTCAAATTTGTAATTCAATTCCGAATTCACCCTTAAAAACTTATATTTCTCTTCTACTTTGAGAAAAAAGAAAAACATCTTCATAACTATAAACAAGATTTTGTGGGAATTCGAGTGTTGTAAAAACCACAAATCATCATAAACTGTTATTTTCTGAATGCAGACATGAAAGAATTCATTGATATCTTAAGTTCCGCATCAGGGTTAAAATGAAATAATTATAATTGAGAAACCAATATCTTGTCACTTCCAAAAATAAATAATAAAACATTGACACCAAAAGAAATGAATGAAAGCACCTTCTCAACTGCTACTCTCAAATCCCAGTCACCTTAAACAAAGAAAAAAAAAACTCACACCATTCATGCTTTTGTTTTTGTTCGTGTCCGTGTTACTTTTATGTTTTAATCGTATTCACAATATATATATATATATATTTGTATAATATGTAAGTTTTGATACATTCATGTACATGTATTATATCGTGTAATTATATTTGTCACACCTAATTTGTTTTGTCATTTACCGTACTTTTAAGTACATCTCTATCGGTTCGAACTCACATCCAGATATACAAATGAATGTATTTTATATCACAAATACTAAAGACGAAAAATGTGGATTATAACACAAGAGCTAGCATATGAGGATGTGAATTTGAATACGTAAAAGCATATTCAAAAAGAATAATTTCGAATTATGCATTCATGACCCAATATGATGAGTGAAATTGAATCCTAACAATTAGAGATGAGTATTTGATCGGGTCGAGTTAAAAGATTTGAAGTTAGTCAAATTGATTAGTCTTATTTTATAATTCAGATTTTATTTGAAATTTTTTCTAGTCAAGTCAAGTTGTGTTAAATTTCTGTTCAAAGTTAATTGTAAATATTTTAATGTTACAATACTAATCGACTCCAACTTAAACGATTTTCATATGAGATATACATATATCAGGTAGAGTCGAGGTACTAGACTCGAACTTGAAAACTAATCTACTAATTATTACAAATTTTGAGTTATTCAAGTCTAATTTTATAATTCAAACTTTATTTAAAATATTTCGAGTTGATTCGAATGAAATTCTGATATGCATATTATATGAAGGGTTGTAATCAAAATTAGGTAGGGCAAGAAGTACCAACTTCTATTTTCCCCTTTCAACAGCTTTTTCTTTCCCTTAAAGTACATCTCTCTATGTCATTGTTGTTGTTTGAGTATTTTCTAAATCTAACCTCACTTGCTCAATACGTACTCTTTGAAGCCATTCCTCCAATATCTACCCATTCCTTCATGTGTTTTTTCAAGTGTTCTTCATAATCAACTTCATGCAGTTCAACTGTTCGACATTTTGTCTGTGTCATTAATATAACCCATCAAATTATCAGCACTGAAGGATCGATCCGGAGAAGATTAAAACAATGCCTTTCGGGTTAGTTTCGGCTTGGAACAAGCGCAGGAGAAGCAAGTCCCAGGATCATACTGACCCATGTATGTTAATTTTCCTTCATGTGATATGTAATTCGCCATTTTTTAAAGCTCCAGCTTTGTTGCTTACATACCCTCTTTTTTCAGGGATTTATAAACCAGTTGAGTGCTGGCAAATTGAGGAAAATCAAATTCCCAGGCCAACGAAGAGACGCCAGGGATCATCAGTTTTCACGCTGAAGGAGATGGAAGAAGCAACGTGTTGTTTCAGTGATGAGAATCTGCTTGGGAAAGGAGGATTCGGCCGAGTTTATAAGGGCACTCTAAGATCAGGAGAGGTATTTATAATCTTGGTTTCGGTAATTATTATTAGAGACCAGTAAAATTCGATTCAAATTTTAAATTAAATAAATCATTTGAGTTGTTTGAGTGAAATCGAATAAGTAACTTAAGTTAAATAATTTAGTTTGGATTTCAATGGTACAATTCGAATTTTTCAGATAACTCAAAAAATTCAAATTATTAAACTTTTGGTAATGGTTGGAGAGCTCGTATATTCTTTTGAAGAAAAGATGATTTTATTAATTACATCAGACATTACATTGGTCAAGATACAGTTAGGATGATCTATATGGTTGAGCGTACGATCGAGTTAAAAAATTTGAGTTATTCGAGTTTACGAGTCTTATTTTATGACTCAAATTTTATTTAAAATTTTTTCGAGTCGAGTTTTTGAGTTTCTGTACAAATTTAATTATAATTATTTTTTGAAAGTACATATTAATTTCAATTTGAATGGCTTTCTATATCCATATACATTACACATATATATTTCTTCATATTTTTTCATATGGGTATATATATCTCATGCATAATTGAGGGACTCGACTCGAACTTAAAAACTAATTACTAATTACTTAAAATTTTGAATTATTTGAATTCTATTTTAGAATTCAAACTTTATTTGAAAATTTTTCAAGTCGATCCGAATAAAAAAAAGTCAAATTTTTTCGCATCGAATCAAAAAAATCATTTTTTTCGAATCGAGTCGAGTTTTACTCAGTATAATTATCCGTATCAAATCGGACCGGAGTAATGCTATCTAATGCCTAATGGGCCAATACATGTGCTATCGAATGAGCTATTCTGTTTATATTCTTATATGATTGAATTAATTGAGATTTTTTTACCTTCTTATTAATTAGATCTTGTCCATGTACTGTACATAAGTTATAGATTTAGTCTTTACACTCTAATACGACCGTTTTAAACTTTTGTACTATTTTAAGCTTTGAAATTTTGGTTTTGACCCAAAAATAGCCATTGTGAAGTCAAGTTCTACTCTCGATCATTGTAATTACGCAAGTTATAGATTTTGTTTATATTCTCCAATTTATATTTTAAATCCCTATAATTTGATCATATTGTCCTTGTATAGCATCAGTTATAGACTAAAATTTTGACTTTTAATTTTTTTTTTTAATTTCAGAAATTGAAAAGTGACTAAACTTGATCAAATTAGATTTTAGAGACTAAATCTACAATTTACACATAATATAGAAACTAATTATAGAATCCGATCATTCCACCTGTCAAGCCATATTAGCTTAGGTGTTAAATTGTAAACACATTTTTACCAATTGTATGGATAATTTGGATTTGACAGGTTAAAAAATAGCTCTTTTAAAAAATTTCAACAGTGTTAAGTTATTTTTAACCATTCAGATTCAAGCTATCTATACAGTAGGTGTACACGTATTTACAATTTGATCAACATGTTTTAAATATGTTCTATGTTGGCTCTAAATTGACGGCTAGGGTAACAAAAAAGACTTGATTGATGCAATATTGATAATTTAATGACTTAATTAGAACATTATGAAGCTTAGGGACCAATTTAGATATTTGATGATAGTTTGGTAAAATTAACCCTTTATGTTAACTAGAATATATTTAATTAACTCGATTGCATTCGAATTTCTTTACATTCAACTCAATTCCGGAAAAAAAATAGTTGACAAAATATGACTCATAAACTCGACTAGAAAACCTTTTCCCCTATTCTACTTAACTCGATCAAATACTCAAATTTGCTCTTTCTGTGCATCCTGAAGGTTGTTGGAATCAAGAAAATGGATCTTCCGGCGTTCAAAGAAGCCGAAGGAGAACGCGAGTTTCGTGTAGAAGTCGATATCTTAAGCAGACTCGACCACCCGAATCTGGTATCGTTGATAGGTTACTGTGCAGACGGGAAGCACCGGTTTCTCGTCTACGAATACATGCAAAAAGGGAACCTGCAAGATCATTTAAATGGTTAGTTTTTTGGAATTTGTATTCTGATCAAGTCCTGCATCGATTTATAACATCTATGTATCGGCTTTAAATCGGTTTAAATAGGTATCGGTGAAACGAAAATGGATTGGCCTTCGAGGCTGAAAGTGGCGATCGGCGCAGCCAGGGGGCTTGCTTATCTACATTCAAGCTCTGCTGTTGGAATTCCAATTGTTCATAGAGATTTTAAGTCCACCAATGTTCTTCTCAATGCCAACTTTGAAGCCAAGGTATGCAAATTTAGTTACTTGTGCATGAAGTAATGACAATTTAAGTATTTATAAGTCTAAATTAGTGATTAAGAAATCGGATCGAATCATGTTGAATCGGGAACTGATGCTACTCTTCCACAGATATCTGATTTTGGACTAGCCAAATTGATGCCAGAGGGTCATGACATTTATGTAACTGCCAGAGTTCTAGGCACATTTGGCTATTTTGATCCTGAATATACTTCGGTACGCATACTTCATCTCTCCCGATAGTTTCTTTTCGTTACATCTGTGTTCGGGTTATTATTTGATATATTGATGATATGTATCTCGTTTATTTAGGTTTTCTTCCTTAAATAATCTTGATTTTTCATTTGTTTCTTCGACGACAGACAGGGAAACTAACTTTACGAAGTGATGTTTATGCATTCGGAGTGGTTCTTTTAGAGCTTTTGACAGGACGCAGAGCTGTTGACATAAACCAAGGACCAAATGATCAAAACCTTGTCCTCCAAGTAACTAAATATTCCTCCGATTCTTCATTTTTCTTAAAACTATATCGTATCTGACACATTCGAATATGTTTCAGGTTAGGCACATACTGAACGACCGGAAGAAGTTACGAAAGGTGATCGACCCAGAGATGGCTCAGAGTTCATTCACCATTGAATCTATAGCAATGTTTGCAAACCTGGCATCCCGGTGTGTCCGTGTCGAGAGCGGGGAGCGGCCGTCGATGCTGCAATGCGTGAGGGAACTCCAACTGATTTTCTGCACAAATGCAAAAGGCCTAGGTATGCCTTTTAGGATGCGTTGAAAGAGTTGAGAAATGCAGATTTTTATAGCAGCACTGGAAACTGTATCATATCAACAGTAAGGATGCTCTAAATTATGAGCAAAACATTGTTACGATGGCGTTTCGATAAGAGGCGATTTAACGAAATCCGATTAGGATCCGTACAGACCTGATTTTGTCCGAAGTCGTTATCGAAATAATAATATTTCCTAATATGTTTAGTTGTAATCTAGCATCACCTATTTGTTTGCTGATGTTTTTGCTTACTGCAACTAATTCTATGCATTGCACAGTTTGTATAAACATTGTGAAATAGATTAAATTGTGATAAAATTTGCATATTTAGTCCTTCCAAATGTTGATAATTTAACTTAAGTTCTTTTTAACAGTTTTCTTTTCTTTTTTTTACTTTAAGCCTTTAACTCCAAAAAATTTATAATTGAAGTTTAATTGATAACACCTCCCAGGAGACTTCCAAAAGTTTTTAGCATACAATATTCATAACACCATCAATATTTAGGAGATTCTTCCATTAGTAATATAATTATGATATTATACATAAGAAATTAAATTATTGATTTGTAAAAATTTATATAATTTAATAATTTAAATATACATAAAATAACACGAACATGATATAAATATATATATTTTCGAATTCAATCAATATTTATGTCAAATTAAAGTTTACGGACTAAAGCTTAAATTTGAAAATAGTACAGGGAGCTGTGTTAAAAATTACATAAAAATATTAATGGGTAGAAATTTATACTCTTGAACATGTGAAAAATAACACTAACACATGAAACAAAAATAGAAATTCATATAAATTGAGACACAACACAACACTAACATTATACAAATACATATTATACAAAGGAAAATACTTTGATGCACAAGCTTGTGTAAACTTTAGTTTACACAAGCCCTTTAATTTTAGGGTTTAGGGTTTAGGGTTTTAGGTTAGGGTTTAGGGATTTAGTATGTAGGGTATATAATTTAAGGTTTATGGGTAGAATTTAGAATTTAGAGTTTAGGATTTAGGGCTTAGGTTTTAGGTTGCTAGGGTTTGTGATTTAGATTTTAAATTTTATAAAAGGAATGTGTAAAAAAAATTTACACAGCTTGTGCATCAAAATAAAACCCTTATACAAATACATATCATTTTTAAACTAAATCATTATGATAAATTATGTAAAATATGGCAGGACATATAAAACAGTAGGAACACAACAAACATATATGAATATGTTGAAATCTATATAAAATTAGGGGGTGAGAATCACGCGGTGTGGAGACGGTTTTACATTATATACTTCGTCTTGTACATTTGCATAGACGGTTTTGAAAAATTTCCTTGATATATTTTGGGATTTTTTTCGTCTCTATCCTTATACTCATCGAATCTTCACGAGTTTCGGAGAATTTCATCCAAAAAAATAAATAAATTTACTATTTTATTAATTAAAATATGTGGTCAATTTCAATTTACAAGTCATATATTGGATAGAACGAACGACATGAATTGAGGGATAAATAGATTATATACTTTTAAATTAACAAAAAAAGTAAATTACTAGAGAGGTCACCCAAATTTAATAAGATTTAAATAAAAGGCACAAATATATTGATGAATTGGAATATTGATAATAAAATAGGTAGAAATACTTGTAAATGAGAGTTAATTATATACTATAATTTTAAAAATTTGTAAATATCGGGATACTTGCGGATATTTTTCGAGTATCCCCACGGTTATTTATACGGTTACTGTTCGATTATTCTCACGGTTCGGATATAACAATCTTCGTCTTCATCTCTATTTGAGCTGTGATAAAATTTTTCCGTCCTCGTGTGTGATGATTTCGGTTATTTCTCGTCCCGGTGGTTCAGATCCTTACGATTTTCAGATATTCTCCACCTAATTTTTACCTTTATATAAAATAAATAATTAAATTATATAAAATATTATACACACAAGTTTAGATTGCCCTAAAGACGAAGATCTAAATATGATGTGGAGATGAGAGCAATCGAGGTCGAAGAAAAGGAAGTTGCGAGGCTAAATGCTAAGGGGTTTAAAGGCCGGGTGAGAGTAGAGATATTAAAATGTAACAAAATTGTCATTACTTAGGTCCGATATGACAAAATATAAAACAATTGTGTTCATTAGTGACTGTCGGGTCTTATAAATACTTGGAATCAGATGATACTATTACCATTACTGAGATTTGATGGTCATCCGAGATATTACATACCTACGTTTTTGTTGATCTCTAAAAAATAGAGTATCAGACAAGGAAGGTAAAAAGAAAAACCACAATAGTTGGTGGAGATTTCAGGCGGTTCACCTTAATTGATTTGAGATAAAAATCACAGATAATATAGTGATTGAAGGTGGTGAGTAGAAAAAAGATATGAAATTTTAGCATCTTCGTTCAGTTTATCTTCTCTCTTTGTTTGCATATGTATTTACAGACCTTAATATTGTTGGTGATTAGATAGTGTTAGACCTAGTGAAAGCTTATGAACAAGTTGGTAGAGATAACCTCAATTTTCAAATATCAGACTTTGCATGTTCGTGACATGTGTGAAGTTATTGTAGTATCTAACAGTGCATGTCCCAAGGTCGTGCAAGCAGTGGCGTAACACAATAGAGACGGGTGGGGCCACGGCCCCTCCTAAAATTTGTAAAGCTATAGTTTTGACCCTTAGAATTTTTTAAAAATTAATTTGGCCCCAACAAAATTTTTAGAAATTTAGATTAAGCTTCAAAATTTATGATTTTTTTAATTAAACACCTCCCATAATTTTTAAAAGTTCTCGTTAAACCTCTTAAATTTTCAAATTTTAGTTAAACCCCAACTTTTTAAAAAAATTAAGCCTTCAAAGTATTTGAAAAAAATTAATTAAACCTCTAAATTTTTTAAAATTTAAAGTTGGCGCCCAAACTCTACCACTAAATTTCGCCACTAAAAAGACTACCATAGTGATATATTTTTAGGGTCACCAAATATCAAAACATTAAGGGTAAACTACATAAATGGTCACCATACTATTAGAAAAGTCGCGATTTGACCGCTTTACTTTTTTTCGAAGCAATTAAACCACCATACTATTAAATTGGGTGCAATGTGACCACCCGCCGTTAGAGGTTAACGGTAGGGTGACGTGGCAGTTAAAAAATTAAGGGTATAATTACACATTTGGTCCTTACTATTTACACAGTTTTTCAATTTAGTCCCAATTTTAAACTAATAAAATAAATTAATTAGGTGGTGACACGTGTCAACACCTTATTGGAGGAATTTAATTATTTATATTTGATATAATAAATTATTTTCCTTCTCCAATCAGGTGGTGACACGTGTCACCACCTATTTAGAGGAGAAAAACAGAATTCTCCAAACCTGCGCTAGATGGGAGTCGAACCAGGGTGAAATAAGGATAAAAACAATGCCTTAACCACTGCACCAAGCACATATTTGTGCTATAAATCACCAATTGTATTATATGTCTTAATCACTGCAGCGCCTTTCAATTTTTGGGTAACTTATTACTTTAGTAACCATAATCACGAGTTCTGAGTTTGATTTATAACCATCGATAAGATGAGAAAAACAAAAAAACTAGTTTTGGTTATAGTAAAATCATTTTCTGGGTATGCATTTTAAGTTTCTCTATAATTTCCTTCTATAAACCATGATGATCTTTTCATTTACTTGCCTAGATGTCGAATTTCTGATTTATTCGTTTTATGATTCTTATAGTACCCAATATATTTACATTACTTGATCACTTTTGAATTATGAATTCATTGAATGAATGATGGTTTTCACTTTTCAGTGCCAAGTTGTAAAACGTTATATATCTCATTTTATATGTGTTGTTGCTCATGATACTGTCCTTCTTTATTTCCTTTGTTTCAGAACTAACTATACTGAAGATATTTTGTTCGAAAAAAGTGTTTTAAGTAGTTTGTTTGATTTAGGTTTTATTGGTTTCTTTTGTATAATGAATGGCGTGCGATTGAGGTGCAACAGAGTCGTGGTTGGATCTATTATGCCATTCATCGCCCTGAATCTCACATTATGCTCTTCATGAGGCTTCTCAACTATCAGCAGCAGAAGAAAATCAGGCCCAACGAAATGTGCTCGCCAAGTAATTATAGCAGTGTTTAGTAAAATCAATACCCTAAAAGATGGATGAAAACAGAAAATGTTATCCAGTGCAAACTATTTGAATGTTTAGTAAAATCTTTGGTGTCGATAACATCATATTATGGCTATTGCTAGTATCTTCTGGTTTAGTAAAATTAATATCTCGAAAAATGGATGAAAACAAAAATAGTTATTTAGTCTTTATGCAGAGCATAAACGGATCGTATGTTATGGAATACTGGTAGTTGTTGTGATTCTCTAACGAGGCAGAATTCATGTTAGGCTTTATTTCTATCTGTATTGTGGCGTCGATAGCATCATATTATGGCTACTGCTAGTATCTTCTGGTTTTGTTCCTTAGTGCTTGGTGATTAAGACTTATAATAAAATTGGTGATTTATAGCACAAACATGTGCTTAGTATAGTGGTCAAGGTGTTGCTTTTATCCTTGCTTCACCTTGGTTCGAGTCCTATCTAGCGCAGGTTTGGAGAATTTTGTTTTTCTCCTCTAAATAGGTGGTGACACGTGTCACCACCTGATTGGAGGATGAAAATAATTTATTATATCAAATATAAATAATTAAATTCCTCCAATAAGGTGTTGACATGTGTCACCACCTAATTAATTTATTTTATTAGTTTAAAATTAGGATTAAATTAAAAGAATGTGTAAATAGTAAGAACCAAATGTGTAATTATACCCTTAATTTTTTAACTGCCACATCACCCTACCGTTAACCTCTAACGGCGGGTGGTCACATTGCACCCAATTTAATAGTATGGTGGTTTAATTGCTTCGAAAAAAAGTAAGGTGGTCAAATCGCGACTTTTCTAATAGTATGATGGTCATTTATGTAGTTTACCCAAACATTAAAGATCATTTTTAAAATTCTACGAGACGTAAATGCTGAATATAACAATTTTCTAACGAAAATTTATCACTGAATGCATAACGAATATGTTTATTGGTGTTTGTCGGATTCCATATATACTTAGAATCAGGTTAAGTTATTAGAAGAAATGTTGATTTTAAGAGAGTAGTGAGGCTAAAAAACTATACCATATTAAGATGTTTTCGGTTTGGTAAAGGAGATGGTTGCTTTGTGAGGAAACAAAATGGAACATATGTCGGGTTCCTTATTATGTTTAAATTTAATTTATTTTTAAGTTATACTCGTTTTTCCACTTTATATTTAAATATTTTTTTGGTTTACTTTGATATTTTTTAAATAGTTTAAAGTTGATTAAAAGGTAGTTGTGTAGATAAAGTAGTTTGAACTCGTGTCTCCTATGATGAACATCACCCGCTTTTTCACTGATATATTTGTCGAGATCGGTTAAGTTAATCGATAAAAACATAACACTCAATAGATTTGTCATTTATGATATATATATATATAAACACGGGACGAGAAGTATTGTTATTGGCTGGTATTATTAGCAATAAAATAATAGTTTAGGTATCAAAGTGGATAAGAAAATAAATTTAGGTATCAAAGTGAAAAAGAACATGTATAGTTGGATGCTCAACTGAGTATTAAGCTTTTTAAAAGTTTAGTTAGACCCTTTTTATATAAAAAAATATTAAACTAAACCTTCAAAAAAAATTGAAAATTTTAATCTACTTTCAAAATTTTAAAAGAATTTAACCAAATGCTAACCTTCTCTAATTGAAAACAGTAAGGATGAAATCAGAAAATTTTGAGGGGTCAAAATTGAATTATTTTATTCACGGAGTTAAAAATATTTTTTAATTTCTTAAGGACTTAAACTATAAGTTTTTATATATATATATTGGACCAAGATATACTTTTTACTATTATAATTTTTGTTTTGAATAGACCATTATAATTTTTTTAATAGACCATTATAATAATTCAAAGCCAATCAAAACATATTTTTATTTAGTTTAGTTTGACTTCTAAAAAATCAAAAATATTTTATATTAACTATATATATTTTCTCCCTGCATCTCTGAACAATGCAATGCGAGCCCAGAATTTCTTTTGGAATTCCCAAAAAGACAAAAGAAAAAGGAGTGATCAGATCAGAACTCTGAAAAACTGCACCCAATTTAATGTTATTAGCAATTACCAAAACCCTTCTCCAATCACCTTCTTTTCTCTCTTCAATCCTCCGCAGCCTCTTCTTCAATTTGCAGACATGGTTAAGAAAATATATTACTTTTACACGAAAAAATTCGACTTGAAATTTTATAAATTTAATTTGACTCAAAAAAAATACAAATAAAATTTAAGTTTTAAATAAAAATTTGAATAATTCGAATTTTTTAGTAATTAATGCTCCATGTCATTTTTAAGTTTGAGTCAATACCTCAAATATAAGTGAGATATATATACCACATATGGAAAAACTATAAAGAAATATATGTTTAATGTATTTGGATATAGAGAGCCATTTAAATTAAAATTAATATGTACTATGATATTATAAATAATTATAATTTTTAAAATAATAATAAATAATTACAATTAAATTTGTACTGAAACTCAAAAACTCCACTCGAATTTCATAAACTCAACTAGAATTGAAAAAACTTCAAATAAAGTTCGAGTCATAAAATATGACTCGGAAACTCAAATAACTAAAAAAATTTTGACTCGACTCAATCGAATGCTTACTCCTATTACGGACTGTTATTTTTTGCGATAACCGTTTTGAATGGTACAACTACTTTTATATAACAGCCATTATTACTATAAGAGACCGCTATTTGTATCTCGGATCACATGAGCTCAACTATATTTAAAGTATTATTTAAATTTCGAACTTAAAATCTTATTTAAAGGAAATTTAACTTTTGCTAGTAAAAATATTTTTTTTTATCAAGTATTACTTAAGGTGCAAGAGTCATGTTCCATGGCAAGCTTTTCATTGATGTGAAAAAAAAGAAAAGCTTTCATCTTTATTTGGTCAGAAACTCAGAAGAGACTTTATTCATTTTGATTTCCTCCAAATTTAAAACCATTTCTTCTTTTCTTTTTATATACCAATTAGTAGAGTAATTCAAGCTTACTTTGGAAAAGGTGACGGTGGAGATGCTCTTTTCCATGTACTACAAGCCTTTAGCTTTACGTGATTGATGAAAAAAGAGTGTATTTCAGTCTAATTTTCCCATTAAAATAAGTTTAGAAAATCAAAAAAGAAATCAAATCCAAGGGGAGATTCCCCCATTTGGTTCAAACTTCAAACAAGAGGAATTGTTTTGCCTTTTGGCTTTTTTCCTCTTCACACTTCACACTCTTTTTTCATTGGTGTAAAAGAACACCAATTTATTATGCCTTAAAGCAGAGTCATTGAATACTTTAATTCTACTCATTCCACTGTTGTTGTTTTTCTTCTTTTTTGTATGCCATTTCACTGCATTTTGTCCACCACCTTGCTTGCTTACTTCCATTGCAAGGGGAATTGTGATAATTTTTCTTGGTTTTGTTGTTGGTTTTCAACTTTGAATCACTTTTGGCGATCTGAGTTTTGTTTTTAGAGTGTGGAGTTTGATAAAGTTTTGATTTTTATAACGTTTGAAGTTTGGGGGAAAGAAATGGCAGGCGGAGGAGGTGGCGGTGGAGGTGGAGGAGCTGCGCCACCACCAAAACAGGAAGAGTTACAGCCACATCCAGTCAAGGATCAGTTGCCTAACATTGCTTATTGCATTACTAGTCCTCCTCCTTGGCGTGGGTTTCTTTGTATTTGAAAATCTCTTCAAAATTTCTGATACATTGATTCATGTGTTTATTTTTGAATCAAATATGTGTTTTCTTTTTTGTTCTTTTCATTACAGCTGAAGCTATATTGTTGGGTTTTCAACATTACTTAGTGATGCTTGGGACCACTGTTCTCATACCAACCTCTCTAGTTCCTCAAATGGGAGGTGGAAATGTATGTTTTTTTTTTCTCTTACAAATAATCAGTTAGTTTTCTTCATGTTCTTTTGTTTTACTTTTTCTCTCAAATTGTTTTTTGCATTAGGAAGAGAAAGCCAAGATGATCCAGACATTGCTGTTTGTGGCTGGGGTGAACACATTGTTCCAAACATTTTTTGGTACTCGTCTGCCTGCGGTGATCGGAGGTTCCTATACCTTTGTGCCTACGACCATTTCGATTATATTGGCCGGCCGATATAGTGACATTGTGAATCCTCAGGAGGTTGCTTCAATAAGATCCTAGAGTTTTGTATTATACATATATGTGATGTGATTATGTAAGCTCTGAAATCTGAATTGGATTGTTTTGATCTATTGAAAATGCAGAAATTTGAGAAGATAATGCGTGGGATCCAGGGTCCTCTTATCGTTGCCTCGACTCTTCAGATCGTTCTCGGGTTTAGTGGCCTTTGGCGTAATGTTGCTAGGTAAGTTTAAGCATTGCTATGGTTTAAGCATCTCCTTTCTTTTCTGGTTTGTAGTGCTACTCTTCAATAAAACAATGTTTTGCATGATGATGTTGGTTAAAATAATCTCTTAACGAGTATGTATCATCGTGCGCACCCGTGCTTGAAGTCCGAAAACTCTTTAATTAGCACTCTTTTGTGCTTATCTGGTTAAATGCAAGATACAAGTTGCTACGAGACTGCTTGGAGACTCAATGTAGTTTCATTTGTTTTTATACCTTTCAATGCTTATCCAGGTTCTTAAGTCCATTATCTGCTGTTCCGCTGGTTGCTATGTCCGGCTTTGGGCTCTATGAGCTCGGTTTTCCTGTGGTATGTATCAACATTTACTTCTTGTTTTGGGATGGACATGTATGTTGCCATAAAATTGCTTGCTCGTTTTTTTCTTTTACTAAAGTCTGGCTTTTTCTTTTGTAGCTTGCGAAATGCATTGAGATCGGGCTACCACAGATCATTCTTCTCTTAATTTTCTCACAGGTAGTTTAGATTGTCCATTCACGGATGCCCTTTTACTTTTAATAGTGGCGCTAAATAGAAATGATCATTTCGATGAATTTATTGCAGTATATACCTCATATGGTACGTGGGGAACGGCATGTGTTTGATCGCTTTGCTGTCATATTCTCGGTTGTGATTGTCTGGATATATGCTCACCTGCTCACTGTTGGTGGGGCATATAAGAACACAGGACCGAAAACTCAATTAAGCTGTCGAACTGATCGCGCTGGGATTATAGGTGCTGCTCCTTGGTAAGGCACTTTGTTTCTTCCTTCACAAGGCAATATGTTCTTATGGTGATACAGGCTCTTACGAAATTGGATTGAGATACTCGAAATTCATTGTTTTGCGGTGTATATAGGAATAGAACGTACATTTAATTGATTATCATTTGTCGTTGTTATTGAACTACACTTTGTGAATAGGATAAGAGTTCCATATCCTTTTCAATGGGGAGCTCCTTCGTTCGATGCCGGAGAATCTTTTGCTATGATGGCAGCTTCATTTGTTGCTCTTGTAGAGGTTTGTTTCTTGTTTCCATAATTCGGATATCCGTTTCATTTCGATAGAAAAAGCAACCTTCAATGTAAATTGTAAATGTTCATTTCTCTGATCTTGTTGTGATTAAACAGTCTACTGGTACCTTCATTGCTGTTTCAAGATATGCAAGTGCCACTCCGCTGCCCCCTTCCATTCTTAGCCGTGGTATCGGTTGGCAGGTAAAATGTTTTACGACTGATTGATATATGCATATCTGGTAATCGATTGATGAAATATCTAATGTGATCAAATTGCCAAAAATTAATTTGCTTGGAGATCTAAACCTGGCGAGTACCGATGATCAAATGCCTTAGTTCTAAGCAACTAATTGTAATTCTCAGGTTCATGGACGCCAGTTTTATATTCTCTTTGCAAATCCGCTTCTAATGTCTTGTTTTCTTCTGATCATAGGGTGTTGGCATTCTCTTTTCTGGGATATTCGGAACCGGGAATGGATCATCTGTTTCAGCGTAAGCTTCTTTGGTGAAACTAGCAGCACACAACTTAACAATATTTCTTTATCAAAATCATTGTGATACATTCATTTAAACCTTCGGCACATTCGATGTAGTGAGAATGCGGGTCTGTTGGCATTGACTCGTGTTGGCAGTCGAAGAGTTGTCCAGATATCTGCTGGGTTCATGATCTTCTTCTCCATCCTTGGTAAGTTTCAAAATGCCAAACTCTAACTCCCTCTTTCTTTCATATGTATTTATAACTTTCCATGCATTCTCGATCAGGGAAATTCGGAGCTGTCTTCGCCTCAATTCCGCCCCCAATTATTGCAGCTTTATATTGTCTTTTCTTTGCATATGTTGGTGAGTCTTGTATGAATCAAAGCTTTATCATTGCTGTTCCATTAAAGAGTTCCATGATTCGAGATTCGTCCTAAATACGTACGTGTTCAGGTTCGGCTGGTCTCGGGTTGCTTCAGTTCTGCAATTTAAACAGTTTCAGAACAAAGTTCATATTAGGTTTCTCTGTATTCATGGGCTTATCAATACCACAGTACTTCAACGAGTACACAGCAGTTAACGCTTATGGTCCGGTTCACACCAGAGCCAGATGGGTAATTATCTCGTTTCCATTCACTCTTTTACAATTTCCATGGGATTTTTGAACCTTAATCTGTTGCTTGTTTGCAGTTCACTCTTTTACAATTTCCATGGGATTTTTGAACCTTAATCTGTTGCTTGTTTGCAGTTCAATGACATGATAAACGTGCCTTTCTCGTCGGAAGCATTCGTTGCTGGTTTACTGGCGATGTTTCTCGATGTCACGTTGCACAGGAAAGACAACACAACTAGGAAGGATCGTGGAATGCACTGGTGGGACAAGTTTCGATCATTCAAAACTGATACAAGAAGCGAGGAGTTCTATTCCTTGCCCTTCAATCTCAACAAGTTCTTCCCATCAGTGTGATCTTCAGGCAAAGTTTTCAAATGATACTGTCCATTTTTACCATTATTTTGACACTTAAAAACACATGTTTATCGAGTTCTCTGGCCTTAGTTTATCACCTTAAGTTGTGTTTGATGTCTGTATCCTACACATTAACTAACAGTACTGTTGCTTGGCAATGTTACATGAATATTTCGTTTTTTTTAAATACTTGTATTCAATGTCTCAACACAATTAAATATGGGTAAGAGAGTACAATCGGATTCGGGGAAAAAAAGAACATATACTGCATTTGAACAAAAATGAATTGCTTTGTTGTACATGTCTAGAAACCAGACCTGTGTCTGTTTTGTTACATAAGCAAGCTTGTGTTCTGTACCACATCAGCATAAGTAAATCAATAGCTAAATCAATGCCAAAATACCACTCAAAGAATGCTCCTTTATCCCCTGCTGCTCACTGTGTGTAACTCCATAAGCAGAGTTATGGACAATGAATCACTCACCTGTTGCGCTTTCATCTAGTTGTACTGCAGCTCAACCAGGTTGTCTCTATCCCTTCTCACGGTTTGCGGTCCCATTTTTTACTTTTTAAGGGTGGCAACTTTGATTCCGCCCAAGTTGGTAAATCGGAAACCCACAGAGCTGTGCCGTTTTCCCTGTGCTTGAAATCGGGGAACTTTTCTTTTACCTTTCCATTTATCTGCAAGCCGCAATAAATCATAAATATAAAATAAAGATTTAGGTCAAAATGAGGAGTAGAACTCTCATTATACCTTATCCAATCGGTTGTCCCACCACATACTCGGATTTTCCACCAAGTCCTTCCAGGGCTCATCCCCTGAATCAAATAAAATTTTATGACACTATGCATCATGTTCATAATTGATACATCCAAATGCTAGAAGGTGCTTGTGTTGGAATCATTTTGGGTTTGCCAGAGTTCTCTGGGTCATGCCATCTCGTGTTCGGGTCATTTTCAGGCTCTGGTTGGGCATGTTTGAGTTGTTGACTCTTTATGGTCAAATTGGGTTCGGGTTCAAGTTAAACGGAATGTATTTTGGGTTGGGGTCAGTATTGATAGGTCTAATTCTTAATTATCCAAGTCCGGTTGAAACTGAGTAACAGGGAGCCAATGTCTACACAATCATTGCAATGAAAGCAACACAATATCTATTTAACTATACATTTATGTTGGTTCAACTTACTTGACTTTTTAATAGGATTTGATTTGTTGCTAGGAATATCGAACTCCACTCCTTCAAGACTGGGTACAACCCACTTCGGTGCATTATCGAGCCAAAGTGCACGAACCCCATCTTTGCATTTAAAATCAGGGTAATTCGGTTTTACCTGTAAATAAAACGATAAGCATCAATTCGAATGAAAAAAAGACGAAAGATAAATCTAACGAGGAGTACCAATCCATTAAGCTTCGATTGACGGTAATCCCTCCATTCTTTCGGATTATCAAGAAGATCTCTCCATGCATCCGCTGCAATTTCAGTACCTCCCTTGGTTCTAGCTGAAAGGAGTTAGGAAGCCTACTTGGTGAGCACAGTCAAGAACAAAACCAACAACAAAATTACAATAGCAGATGGTGCAGTCAATCAAAATTACATGTAAAACATTAAAGGGTCGGGTGAAATTTACTTTCCGCATTCTAACAATTGTTTTCTGTGTGATTGTCAAATTTCTTCAGTAAAGACAAGTGAAATATAAAATCTAAATCGCAATGCAAATAAATTTAAGTCAACCGTAACCTACCACCAATGCCGACATAATAAAAACTTCAGCTTTGATGAAAGACGTACAGGTTTTACCTTGGACAAATTAAAGCACAAAATATATCATCAAAAGAATTTAACTTATATTCTTCCAACCATAGAGACTCACCAGAATAAGTTAAGGTCATTTCTTCTTTAGGGGGAGCGATGCTTTTCTTCTTGGGAGGTGATTCGTCAACAAAGTTGATACTACGCACCATTACCTACCATGTAGAAACTTAGATATTAGGCTCCCCAAACCGTATCTCTCAACAGTTTACACAATATATCTTTTAATAAGAAAAACTATGGACAAGGATGTTAAAAAGAGAACTTATCTTCATCAGATTTACTTGTAAACTAGGTTATGGTTAATCTAATAACAATAACACAAATCTTATAGCTGCTTTATGTTTGAAAGTAATGTTTTAGTCAGGTCGGTGTGCAGTGCCATTTCGTTAGGTTTTGCCTTAAATGAAACCTCTTTCAACTATACAACATGATTCTTGCAATGCAACGGAGTTGGGACTTTCATCCGGATCCAAATGAAACATCTTTTTTCACATAGATAAATCCTTGCCCCACTAGGCAAGAGGATAGCAAGGAACAAATTCTGTTTCGGTAGGACATGTATTCTATTTCCAATTACTACGAAATTCATAAATGCAGTAATTAAGCACACGGAACTGGAAAAGAGATGCAAATCCAGGTCCTTCGGAAACGCAAGATCTTTCAAACAATAAGGATTGATACTAGCACTTACAAATTATACACTTCTTTAGAGTAAAGAAAAGAGAAACTTTGGTTCTAAGAACACTCCAGTTTCTTACAAATTATACCCAAAATAAAACGTTTTCCCACAAAAACTGAACATTCTACCTGGACATTGGCTTGATTTTGAGTTGCACCAGAAGAAGGTGGATCAACACTGAGTTGCCCATCTATATAAACATGATCATTTTCTTTTAGATGAAAAGCAGCCACATGAGCCAAATCCCCCTCAAAAATAATCCGAACACTAATACGAAAACAGTGAAGTTAACATCATTAAACTGTATCAAAACACTAATAATATGAAGAAAAAAAACCCTCGAAATCGGGAAGACGAGAGTGTACCAAAGAGGAGGAGCATTAGAGGAAGGGTTCTGGGAAATAACAGTGTCGGCACAGAATTTCCCGTCGGGGGCAGCCTTGAACTGAACCGGCTTATGAATGTAACCGGAGAGGGCGACGGAGTTGGCTACCTTGGACTGGTAGGGTATCGTAGAAGGCTTGAGCCAATCTTGTGGCGGCGGTGGTGGTGCTGCCGGGGGTTTAGAGTCGGAGGGTTTCGCCGATTTGTTCAGCCGACTGGTTATGGTTGAATAAAAGAAAGATTGTGAAGCGAGCCATCTTCTTGTGGCCTGATGCAATTGTGAAGTTGTCATTTTTACGAGTGAGTTCATCGTTGATCGTCGAAGAGGAGCAGAACCGGAGATTAGTGAGGTTTAAAAAGCAAAAAACCCTAGTTTTCTCTTTTAGGCTCGGGCTCAAGGCTGAACCAGAGTCAGCATGCCGGTTTGAAAGAAGGACTAATTCACGCTTTGGTCCTGAATTATGTTGGGGTAAACTATACTGGTAAATCCCTGGACTTTTAGATATCTTTTACTTTGGTAATAAAATTTTTACAACTTGCACTACAATCACTAAACATTTAATTCATTTTCATTACGGTCACTATCATTAGATCTTGTTAAGAAATACTGATATTTCATGTTAAAGTCTTCTATCGTAAAAGAATCCTAATTTTTAAATTAACAGATGTCATCAATGTCGAGTTTTCAACGAATAGAGCAGTCGGCGATCAATCACAATAGTGAGAAGATTCTGTTTGACCAGAAGACTAGCATAGTTCGGTTTAAGCTAATTAACCGTTGACAATGACAAATAAATTGAAATTTGAGAAAATTTAAATATTTTTCAATGAGTTTAAACTAACGAAAAGCGCGAGAGAAAAAAAGGTAATTTGATGATTTTTTTTTACTAAAAAATCACAAAGCACAACAAAAAAAAATTAGCAGTCTAATCAAAGCTAAAACTCTTAAATTTGTCACTGTTAACCTCTAAATTAGTTTAAAATCTGACCATCTTTTCATTGTTGGGATTAGCCAGCTGACCATTTCGTTCTATAAGAACACGACTTTTATGATGGCTACTAATTTAAAAAATTAGTGTTTTCTAAAAAGAAAAAAAAATACTTTAACATGTTATGTCAACATTTCTTAATACTACAATATAACTATAGTGAAAACATATTTTAATCAAGGATGACAATTTGATCTAGACTTGACGGATCGCAATATACTCTAGTAAGTTCCTTAGAATAAAAAATAAATTATGTTATTAATTCTTATATTATATACAAGATATGGGTTTAATTTATATTTAGTTCGATCAATTTTAATTTTTAACTTAAAATTTTGAAATTTCATGTCGTTAAACTCTAAAACTAAAAATCATCGAATTGAAAATATATATTAAAGTCACAACATATACTTAAAATCTCTTAGTAAGAGCACATTTATTTAACACACAAAGCTTTTAACTTTCTTAAAGAGCATATTTGTAATAAAGTCAGGGTTCGATTCTTATCAATAAAAGTGAATTATATTTCGCGACTAGTCGTTTATCTTTCAATGAGAATACCTATGACGAAGAAATTAGTTAATGCTATCGACGGTAGATACAGTAATTCAAATTATCCGACTCTTTATAATTAATTAGGGGTGTGAAAAACTGACCCGACCTGGTAACCTGCCTGAAACCCGATCGAGTCAGAACCTGGTTTAACCCGAGAATTTAAAGACCGAACCCGACCTACACCCGACCGAAACGAACCCGAACCCGAATTTGACCTTATACTGTAGTAACCGAACTCGACCTGCACCCGACCGAAACGAACCCGAACCCGAGACTAACCTGCCAGATAACCGATTTAACCCGACCTGTTTGGACCCGGCCTGTTTTGAAACCGACCTGTTTTGAACCTGAACTGTTATTGACCTGAACTGTTATTGACCTGAACTGATATTGACCTGAACTGATATTGACCTGAACTGTTCTTGACCTGAACTGATATTGAACTGATATTGACCTGAACTGATATTAACCTGAACTAATACTATTATTTGATTTGCTGATAATGATAATTGTCTGACATTTGAAGAAATTATATTAGTGAATATAAAATAATGTCAAGTATTGATAAATTTTAAAATTAATAATAATGTTAAGTATTAATAAATTAACTAACTTAACTTCAATTAAAAGAAAAATTAAATTAATAATAATTTTAAGTATTAATAAATTGTCTTTCTAATTAACTTAACTTTTATTTTAAAATAACTTCAAAGATAAATAATAAATATGCAAAATATCCAAATTCATGTTTTTTTTAAATTTAGGCTTAACCGTCAAATAGGTACCTAAACTATGTCTTTTTTTCAGTTAGCTGCTTAAGTTATTTTTTGGGTCATATAGGTGCCTAACATTTTATTTTATGACGCATTTAAGGTTCTCCGTTAATTCCCACCGTTAAAAGACATGCATCATCATTTCTTAAAAATTCTAAAATTATATTTAAAATAAATAAAATTACTTAAATTTTAGAAAATCTCTTAATTTTTTCAGAGTTCACAAAACAACCCCACCACTCCATCGACGAATATCGACCGATGTCGTGCGAAACGTTGAAATTGTTGAATGGATCCTTCGAACGATTCACGATGTGTAGGTTGTCCGGCGAGGGGAGGACGCTTTATTCCGTCGCTGGAAACGCGACCAACGCAGGCGTGAGTGATCAAATTTGTGAACTATTTTGAAAATATTTAAACATTTCATGATATAGTTTTATTTTGTTTTATTAATTTTATTTATTTTTAATATGATTTTAGAATTTTAGGAGATCACATATGTTCTTTAACGGTAAAAATCAACGAAAAACATTAAATGAGTCACGAAATGAAACGTTAGGCGTCTATTTGGCCCAAAAATAATTTAGACACTTAATTGAAAATAAAAACATAGTTTGGGCACCTATTTAACTATTAAACCTTAAATTTAATAGATTCCAATAGATGTCTCGTATACCGTGCCCATCTTGGGGCGGGCGGATCTTGCGGTGGGTCAGGGGTAGTTTCGGCATTCTGAGATCGATGTGGTTCCAAGGAGGCAAAATAATTTTGAGTTCCCGCGCTTCTATCGCCGGATTCTTCAAATTCAATTCTTTAGTTTATTTTTACATATTCAGTTCAACAGTTTGAGAAATATATGTAGATAGATATATTAGTCAAATTACCCCAACTTGATGGGTTATCGAATTTGACAATCAGGGGATTTTCCTTTTAAAATTCAGATTTACGATATTAAAAAAAATTGACCCAAAATAGTAGTCTAATATTCTTTTATATATTTAAGGATAATTTTTATAATGCATTTTACTTTATTTTATCATAAAATTTGAATTACGATTGAACGAGAAAAAACTCGAATGTATGATATACCTAAAAGAAATCAATGATTGGATTTGCACAATGAAAATAATACAATTTATTGAGGGATTAAAATAAATTTCAAATTTTAAGAGAATTAACATATGATTAATTTATAAACTTATGATTCTCTAAAGAATTGTATTATACAATTTTACTATTGTTTAGGGAAATTTTCTAGAATGTATGATTAACGATACTGTGGAAGCATTTTCACAAAGTTGGACAAACGAAAAATTCTATAATATACCTCAATACCACCCAATTATATATATTGATATGTACTATTAATTATTTTAATAATTTGTGAAATTATGCAGACTTGAAACACAATTATTTATTTTTAGAATAAAATATGCAAAAAATTATCTTTTGATTTTTAAATTGTTATTCCCTTTTTATTTTAATAATTTTATTATTTTGAATTAAAAAATAAAAATATGAAAAAGTGGTATAGAAAGTGATTTAATATATTTTATTCTAAAAAAGAAAATAATCATATTTTAAATCTCATGATCTCAAAAGTTATTAAAATAATTAATAGTACCTATCGATATATAACGTCTAATCTAGACTCGCCTTGGGCAAACTGCCATTTTCCCGACTCATCCATAATATAAACCATTAAGAGTGAACAAAATTAAATTCTAAAAAAAGAGTGAACAAAATTCAGTTTGAATTGATTTGAATTTTTTTTAATAGATTTGATTCAAAAAATTTATTCTTTTTTATTTGAGGCAAAACAAAAATCGTTTCGACTTTAATTTTTTTCTTCAACTTGATTAAAATCATAATTTTATAAACTCAACTAAAAAATCAAATAGAATTTAAATTATAAAATAGGACTCAAATAATTCAATTTATTTAGTAATTAATTGATCGATTTTTAAGTTTGAGTCGAGTCTCTCAACTCTATCTAACGTGTGTATATCACATATGAAAGAAAGTATATACATGTATATCAAATATAGTTATAGAAAGTATATATAATGCATGTAAGCATGTATGAATCAATTTATGAACCCTAAACATTAATCCCCAATCCCTAAACCTTAGACCATACCACCCACCCCTAAATCCTAATCCATAGTCCCTAGTCCCTACAATACACATAATACAATAAACCCTAAACCCGAAGGAACCCGACTTGAAACGAAACCGATCTGAAACGAACCCGACCTGAAATGAAACCGACCTGAAACGAACCCGACCTAAAATGAAACCGACCTGAAATGAACCCGACCTGAAATGAAACCGACCTGAAACGAACCCGACCTGAAACGAAACCGACCTGAAATGAACCCGACCTGAAACGAAACCGACCTGAAATGAACCCGACCTGAAACGAAACCGACCTGAAATCAACCTGTCAATTAACCGTTTTGGCCCGACCTGAAATGAACCGACCTGAAATGAACCCGACCCGAAATGAACCCGACCTGAAATGAACCCGACCCGAAATGAATCCGAACCCGAACCGAATCGAGTCAAAACAAAAAATGACCTGAAATGACCTGTAACCGATTTGACCCGACCTGACAGAGCCCAACCTGAAACCTAACTGTTAACCTGTTTTTACATCCCTAAATTAATCAACCAGATAAAATTTTGTTTAAACTATGTAATTATCCGTCCAGACCCTATACGTAGAATATTGTTATCCAGTTATCATTTTCTTAGGTTATTCAAATGCATGCAATATATATAGGTGGTAACGTGAAATAGAATCTTTGCTCTACCCTTGTCTTTTATTCATTCATTTAATTTTTTTCATTAAAAAAACAATTTATCGACAATTATTCCGATTAGTTTAATTACGATGTTTTCATTGAAAATCACACATTTTAATTCTTAAAGAACGTATTTGTAATGGAGTTCTTGGTTTTCTCGAACAGACATGATCCAACCTTTTCAAGTCGTTGTTTCGGAATCTCTTGCCGGATTATTACCTCAGCTTTGCCCTTTATTTAATACCCAAAGCTTTTCACTTTCTCTTTTATCTTTCAATTTCAAACTCCGGTTCTTTTCCGGTGGAAAATACGATGGGAATCGACGGTGTAACCGAAGAAGGAGGGGCGAGGAAAAGAGGGTGTTCATGCACGAAAGACGACTTTCTCCCGGAGGAATCATTCAAGAGCTGGGGCAATTACGTCCAAGCACTTAAGGAAACTCCGGGTCGGTTCAAGGACAGGCTGTTGACCCGATCGCTTGACTCGACGGAGCTCCACGTAATCAAGGCTCGGAGCCAGCATGAGATGAAGAAGAACCTATCATGGTGGGACCTTATTTGGTTCGGTATCGGTGCCGTCATCGGAGCCGGAATATTCGTTCTTACTGGACTCCAAGCACAACAAATATCCGGCCCCGCCGTCGTTTTGTCGTTCGTGGTGTCGGGTGTGTCGGCCATGCTTTCAGTGTTTTGCTACACAGAGTTCGCCGTTGAAATCCCCGTTGCAGGTGGATCATTTGCCTACCTTAGAGTGGAGTTAGGTGATTTCATGGCCTTCGTTGCCGCCGGTAACATCCTCCTCGAGTACGTTATCGGAGGTGCAGCGGTGGCGCGGTCGTGGACTTCGTACTTCGCCACCCTCTGCAACCATGATTCTGAAGATTTCCTTATCGTAGTCGACAGCATGCCAAAGGACTACAGTAAACTCGACCCCATCGCCGTCGTCGTTGTCTGCGTCATCTGCATCCTCGCTGTCCTTAGCACCAAGGGTTCATCGCGCTTCAATTACGTCGCCTCTGTCATCCACGTTATCGTTATCCTCTTCATAATCATCGCCGGCTTCACAAAAGCCGACACCAAAAACTACAAGGACTTCGCTCCGTTCGGTGTCCGTGGTATTTTCAAGTCGTCGGCCGTTCTTTTCTTCGCATACGTCGGATTTGACGCCGTCTCGACAATGGCGGAGGAAACTAAGAACCCAGCTCGCGACATCCCTATCGGACTCATCGGCTCGATGTTGATAACGACGACTGCATATTGTCTGCTCGCGGTGGTGTTATGTCTAATGCAACCGTACCCTCAGATCGACAAAGATGCGCCGTTTTCGGTGGCGTTTGAAGCTGTAGGGATGTCATGGGCTAAGTACGTCGTGGCTGCCGGTGCGTTGAAAGGCATGACGACGGTTCTACTCGTCGGCGCCGTGGGTCAGGCTCGATACCTAACGCATATTGCTCGAACCCACATGATGCCACCATGGCTAGCACAAGTGCATCCAAAGACAGGAACGCCGATCAACGCCACCATCGTGATGCTTACCGCCACCGCCATCATCGGCTTCTTCACCGATCTCGGTGTTCTTGCAAACCTTCTATCCATCTCAACATTATTCATCTTCTTACTCGTGGCTCTCGCTCTTATAGTGAGGCGGTATTACGTGAGTGGCGAGACGAGTGCAGCGGACCGGAACAAACTAATCGCATGCATCGCGCTTATTCTAGCGTCCTCCACCGCGACGGCTGCTTATTGGGGATTGAGTAAAAACAACGAGTGGATCGCATACGTGATGACCCTCCCGATTTGGTTGTTAGCCACGGCGGGGATCGCGGTGTTTGTTCCGCAGGCGAGGAAGCCGAAAGTGTGGGGCGTACCGTTGGTGCCGTGGTTGCCGTCGCTGTCCATAGCGATAAACATATTCCTTCTGGGATCAATCGATAGTGCGTCGTTTAAGAGGTTCGGGATGTGGACTTGTGTTCTGTTGCTCTATTATTTCTTTTTCGGATTACACGCGTCCTATGATACGGCCAAGGAATCCGGAGAAAATAAGATCGGAGAAGGGTGGAAGAAAGTCGAAGAAGGACAAAGTGAGACTATTTCTGTTGCTACGCCCAACTGACATGTTGCATGCATGTATAATAAGACTGAAATTATTCTAAGGGTTAACTAAATTTTAGAGTTTAAGGGTTAATGTTTAGGGTTTAAGATAATAATTTTAAGGATTTAGATTGTAACATTAAAGCCCTGAATTTAAATCTTAAATTCTAAATTCTAAAACTTAAACCTTACATTTTAAATCCTTAAAACTCTAAATATCTAATCTAACTCTCAAGCCGGCTAAATTAAATCGTGTCCAACAAAAAACAAGTTCTAAACTTGCGTCTAGCAGAAAGTAAACTCCATCCGATGTGGATGAACTTTTTCGATAATGTTATCTTTAAAAATTAAATTGAAATTCACGTCTTACTAAACACGAGTTCCGCAAAAAATTCAAACTTTGATTCATATGGAACTCACTTTCTACTGGATGTTCATGTGACTACAAAACTCACTTTTTGCAAGACGTGAGTTCAAAACTCGTTTTTTGTTGGACGTAAGTTCATTCTATGTAGACTGAAAGGGGACATTTATCTAAATAATTCTAGAAAGAGATTATTTATCTAATCAAATATTTTTAGGGGTATATTCGATTGATTTTGCCTCTCTAATCCTGAATTTAACTCGCTTTTGAAAAAAATACCGACAATGTATCGAATAATAATTATATATGTTTGTATAAGCTTGCCTGATCCGGGGAATAGCTAGGGATCTTAATAATTCTGTTTGTAGTTCTAGTTTCACAGTTAAAAGAGATTTTTTGTTTTGTTTGCACAGTAAGAATGTGCAGGCTTCTCCGCTCATCAGTGTGAATATTAAGTCGTTAGTATTTACCTGTACTCATTCTATGATAACACTTTGATCATTTTTAAGAAAAAAAATAACGAGACAATTAAGTTTAGTTTGGTTGGTATCGTTATTGATATAATATATAGAAATATGTGTGATTATTAAGTCATTCAATATTTTCAGATTTAAGAGCAGGTAGAAGTCTGGGGTAGTCTAACACATAGTATTTAAGAGAGAGAAAAAACAACCACAATAATTTAGCCGGAATAATTGATGGTGTTACTTGGATTAATTTATGACATTATGAAAATAAAGATTCAAATTGTATCAAATTAAAGGATAAGAAAGACATCTCAAATCTAAGCATAGTTGAAGGGCAAATATCATAATTTGACCTTTAAACATCAAAAAGAAATCATGTTGGATTATATTCTCAAATATCTATATACATTCATTATTTGCAAACAATCACCTGTTACTTTTCCCCCTACAAGCTTGTTTTAGGGGTTAAGATGTAATTTTACCATTATATTAATTTATAGGGAAAACTACACCGGTGGTCCCCAAACTATTACCGTTTTCCTATTTTGGTCACAAAACTATGTTTTTCGGCAAAATTGTCCCTTCTGTTACATAGTTCTCATGTTTTGGTCCCCCGACGTTAAATAGCTAACGGTTTTGCTGATGTGGCATTTTTAAAATATTTTTTAATCATTTCTCTCTCCTCTTAAAAAAATGCCACGTCAGCAAAACTGTTAGCTATTTAATGCGGGGGACTAAAACAGGAGAACTATGTAACAGAATGGACGATTTTGTCGAAAAACATAGTTTAGGGACCAAAATAGGAAATTATTAATAGTTTAGAGACCACCGGTGTAGTTTTCCCTAATTTATAAATAGTAAAAAAAATAGGGGGACTAAAGTGCATTTTTACCCTCTGCACTTGCTTACAAAGGCTATTAACAGAATTTGACCTTTTCCAATCCCAAGAACAAAAGAGTTTTAGTATCCAAGACAAAGATATAAACAAACCCAGTTTTTTGTTATGAGATTTAAGAACAGCAAAAGATATTCACATTGTTGGCTGCTCATTTCATCATCTAAAACAAGCTAACAAAAACATTCAAAAAAAATCTTAACTCCACTTGCTGCTATTGCTGTGATATTGTGACTGAAAATGGTGATTCTTTTTTACTTACTGTCGAAATTCTGTCGAAAAGCATCAATGAGAAGGAGTGCATCTTCTGGTCTCTGACCCCTCTTGTAAACTTTGAAGTATAACTCGCAACGGCTTGTGCTCGACGCGCTCCATTGTTTAAGCACTTTCATGGAGTAAGGGCCCTTAGTGGTACCGTGTGGACTGATGCAATACCATATGGAACAATCATGATCTGCCGATGCTTGGTGGCTCGCTGCAATAGCTGCATTGTCTATTTCGTCGTCGCTTAAATCAATCACCTCGACTTGGTGGTTTTCCACCTTTACATGCACACCGACGTCACTAGCGGCATCACCATGTTTACGTTGTTTCAATAACCTTGCATCTTGTCTTTCATCATCACTTAATTCTATCACCTCGGCTTGGTGATTTTCCACCTTTAAATGCTCACTGATGTAGACAACAGGCATAGCTAGCGTTTCCCCAGCACCAGCAGCATCACCACATTTATGTTGCTTTTCCGTACAAACACACCGGGTTTGTCTGTCTGCAGATTCTTCTTCTGGCAATAACTGAAGAACAGATGTCCCGTTACAGCTCTGTTTTACATCTTGAGAATTTGGATTCCTCGGCATTTCATCACCTTCTACTCTGGTAGAAATAAATGACTTCTCCACGTTTTGCTGGTTTCCTTCTGGAACAAGTACACCAAATACATTTTCATTAGGGACTTAACCATATATGATTTGTATTTTGTTTGATGCATTTTTAATGAAACTCGGGGCAATGGTTTTCCCGAAATCGGTAGTCTCCGGAGGATGGGAATTCGAGTCTTTCCTATCTATTTCATGCAAAGCAGGATCATTCCATCTCCTTGAGACTCCAAACAGTTTAATCTCCATTTGACTATAGAAATTAGATTTCACCTTTACTTATTCCATAAGCAAACCCAAATCATAAGCATATCATACCTGCAGCATCCATTCTGTCATTCCGGCAACTAGAGACTACATTTTTCTCCAAAATGCATTTTCCAATTCTAGAAACTGATCCCGGGGCTGATTCCGACAAGGCTTTGTGCTCTTCTCTATATTCTCTCAAAGAGACCTTCGAGACAGGTTCAGGCTCTGCAGCCTCCGCAACCACTTCCGGAACCTCATGAAGTAGGCGTGATTGTTCTGAAGGTGTCAGAAGTAGTTGCATTTTGTCCATGTACTCGGAGAGCGTATAAACAGGTTAAGGGTCACTTTATCTTCTTCTTGAAATACGTATACTTCTTTCTATACATCAGTGGTGTTACCTATGGAAATAGTGATTAATTGTCGATAGTTTTCTATATATTTCGGAACTATAAACTCATGAAACTGTAGCAAAGGATATTCTCTCCTCCATCCTTTCTCATTGGCCCGGTTGATCTGGCTTTGCAACAAAACCAACTCATTCTTAATCCACTGGCACATTATTCAGGACAATACAGCAAAATTAGAGTGACAAATAAATTAAAAAGACCAAAAACGAGAAGAGTAAGCATAGGAGTGATTTGATGTCCCATTAAGCATTATGCATTCCGAGATTCGTAACTTAAATTTCAAAAAGGGTCTTAACTCCTAATTCTTAAATATTGAATTCAGAATACATACATGTTTTGTTATATCCTCGTGTAGGCTTCTGGCTTTCTGCTGAAGCTGCAGCTGCCCAACATGGGAATCGGGTTAATATTTTTTTAGTTTAAGTCAGTAATTCATTTTTCCATGCAAAGCATGTGGCTCTTTTCTGCTCTTTGTTTTTCGTTTCCCTTCTCTTTGCAAGGGATGGTGTATAATTTTATTCTTCTTGAAGGATTTGTGTCCAACACTCATGTCCGACACGTGAATATAGGGATATGACCTCCAAGGATCTTCGAAATATATGGAAAAACTTAGATAGAACTAGCCATACCTGTGCTGGATACATACCCGTATCGGACACTCACACCAAGTCCGAGTAACATAGTTCTATACCACAGTATATAAAGAAATGTATAGAAAATATACTTGTATTAAAGCATATTTCCAAGAGGCGATCTTGTAAACCAGCTGTGCATGTTCCTAAAATAACTTAATTAAGAACTTACAACTGTTGGCCTTTGAAGCATGCGAGTTCCCATCCGCCGATTTAAATCCTTAATTTCTTCCTAAAAACAGGAGAAGACGGTTAAGTACATTATTTGGCAATATGTAATGGAATGAGAAAAAAATTCACCAAGAGAGTTCTACTTCAATCAATTACGGACAACCAATATCCGAGAAACCTGTCATCTGTTTCTAAGAATTTTACTGCATCAAATCACACAACTGATGTGAAATTGCTTTAATTAGAAAAATCAAGGTTTTATATACTTGTCACGGGTAAGAAACCTGTTTCACCAGTTGATTCTGGCTTCCGAACTACTAAGACTCGGTAATTCTTGTTTGAACCAAGATTTTTTTTTTTTTGAAATATTAACAATAAAATTACCTCAGTGAAGTCATTATCTGACAGCTCGCAGACACGGACATCTTTTAGCCTGTTAGAAACTTGCAAGAGAATAGTAGAATTCGTCTCTTCCTTTATTGAAGTTTCCTTTATACCTACAAGAAGTAATAGAACATCAACCATTGAAGCACTGAGGTTAAACCATATCATTTAAAAGGACATATTGAAATCAAATTAGACAAGAAACTAGCACAAGTTGTGTGCATTGGAGAAAGGATTTTCTCTATACTTGTTTGATATAAAAGTACAAACAAATAAAAGGTTTTTGCTATTAATACTTGCTAGAAGAGATTAATAGTTGTTTAAACAATTACCTTTGACTTGCACTAGAATGTGAGAATTCTTCTGGAAGTAGTCATTAGTGTCTGATTTTACCCTCACGAAACTTCCAACCATTTTATCGTTAAAGGTATCGAGTTCTTTTGCTAGCTCCAGCACCAAACTCCTCTTCAGATAGACAAGCTTTATGTTTCTAGAAACTATGGCTGCCAAATAGCCTTGCTGCAGATTTGTAGCTATTTCCTTTTCCTCAAACTTCCGATCAGGGCTCGACTTTTGCTGCCTTTTACAAGGCACAGAGGCATTATCATCTTCTTCCAAACTAAATCCAACTGAGTCCTCTGATTTCTCCAAGTTCTCGGAAAAATGAAGTGTCAATAGCTTATAGATACCATTTTTGTTGACTGATTTCCTTCCCAAAAGAGATTGCAACATTTCATCACAAATAACTTTCTTCTTTTTTTCCGGGTGAAACAGCTTGTGGCCATTGCAGTATTCTATAATTATGGTTGCAACATCATACTGAGACAATTCTTGGGTTGCATCTTTACCAATGAACATCAGGAATTCAGCAAGTTGTTTCGATGCCCATCCAAGGTATTCCTTTTTCTTCGGCTTTCCTTTTCTTTTAGTCGAAGAGAGTTTTCCTCTCTTTTTCTTCCTACACTGCACTTGATTATCTCTCCAATCATCACTCTCGGATATACTATCATCTTCAAAGCCCCTGATGTCTTCTTTACAATTGTAGCTTGCTTGAATATCATAATTTTTCCCTTTCTTCAAAAGACGATCCGTGGAATGCAATTGTTGTGAAGTCAATCCTTCCTTTTCCTTCACAACCTCCCAATAGTATTTGAAAAGGTATTCATATGTTGCTCCATCATTAAAGTCTACCTTCTCCTACAAATCAACAAGAACACAGTCAGTCAAAGAACAACATTTACGAACATGTGCCAATGGTCTTTGGCCAAGAACACAGTAGTGATTTGTCTTCAAGAAAGTCCGTTTTAACACCGCATTCAATCCTTCGAAATTGAATGAGAAACATATTCCAAAAGAAAAAAGAAATCACGAAAGCAACTCTATATAAATTTAACACAACTTAGTAGGAAGAAACCCGTACCCCTTTCGAGTTGACATTCTTCTTGTCTTCAATAAGTAGTGCAAGCTCTAAACACATATTGCATAAACCCCTTGCCCCTTTGATTACTGCAAACTCGGTATCACAGAGACAGCGCCCGCATACGGCAATTGGACAACAAAAGCAATGAAATTTTGCCTGTTTATTGCACAGGAAGCAAAAGTGCCAACCTGAAATGTAGATGCACCATGTTAGATAGTATCTTGCATTGTAGACACTATATGTTCCAACAATATAGCATGTTATCTCCAATATTAACTTCGAGGCTTGGTTCGATTCAAACATTTAGGCACTACTGCAAACAGCTAAAGATCAAGCAATGTTCAGCTACCACCGAAAGCAGGGAATCTATTACTTACCACAAAGCCAGCGGTCTTCAGTTTCCAACAGGGAATCATCCCTTCCGGCACACCGAGGATGAAAACTTTTGAGACAATTACTGTAAACAACCAATTTACAGCAATTAGTATTTAAAAGGAATGTTGTCACCATGCACAATCCATTCATACCAAAATGTTCTATTTAAAAAATTCACAAACTTGATTATAAACAGACTAAGGGTGTGTTTTGCATTGCTTTCCTCAGTTAAAAAAAAACAAATTTTGACAGCAAATGCAATGCTAAACAAAAGCCCTTCAAAAAGTGATGCTATAACCCTCTTTTCAACCACAATTGCAATGTTAAACCAGCACAAAGATTGCTCTAATTAAAATAATATTTGGCTAATAAAAAACATTACTGTTGATAATATTCAACCAAGGTATATATATATATATACACACACTTAAACCCTGCTTGGTCTAGGGAAGTGTGAGGAGACAGCAATGGTCCTACCTACTATCTAGGGCCTGAGCAGAATTTCATGTTAGAGGTGTGAATTCTATGCTTAATAAAATTATAGTGAAAAAACTAAAAATATAAAATTAGATTATTAATAGAAAATACAATAAATTTTTTTACAAATTTTCATACCACACCCAGCATCTCTAGGTCCACCACCGGTACTATCAGTACCAGATCCCAACCCCACCTTTATAACGAATAAACAATTAATGACCCATTGGTTCTTTTGCCTTGTTTCTTTGTACAGATAAACTTGTAAACTGTTGGGTAAAGAGTTGAGAACACTCACTTATGGTCACAAACCCTGAGCAAGCCGCCATCTTTGCAAAAAAAGCAGTAATCTTCAGCGATTTCTTCCTTCTTTCTTTTATTTTTCCTGGTCATTTTCCTTCAAAATTTCCCAGGAATAAAGTTAGAAACTTTCAATTTTTAAAGCCAGAAATCAATCAATTTGAGAAACTACCCAGTGATCAGTCCAAAGATGAACATACCTTGGGATCTTAAAACCCCAAAACTTGAATGTAGCTCTATAATCAGAATCTTGTTGGGATTTTTTTTTTCAAAGCAAAAAAGAAAAACCAGGGAGTGAAGCAAACTTAGTGGTTTCTGATTAAAATGTTAATAAAAGGGAATGCGAAAAGCCACTACTCTTCAAAATACTTGAGACCAATTTTGTTCCCTTGAAAAACCCAATGTTAGTATTACTTGTTTTGTGCAACATTTTAGTGTATTGAAAACAAATTATTATTTTTTGAACAATCACCCCCAAAAAATCTTATGTATTGAACAGACTGTATAAGTTATTTTATGTTTGAATTTGTGTGTTTTATTTACAAATAAGAATACCATTGGTTTCTGCTTCGCTCTCACAGCCGCTATCATGTTGGATGCTTTATAATACGGGTGTATTTAAAGAATTATATATTAGTGATGTGCCCCTCTCTTCTTTTGCTAAATATATCCATGAAAGTATCATATGGATTATGGATGCGTCTTAGTTTAGGCAACTTGCCTAATAATTGTACCAAAAAAAAAACCCTATCAATTCATAATTCCATATATATACTAAACCCCTTTTCGATACATTTTCTATATCCAACCCTTTTTTAATTTAAATTTTAAATCTTAAACCCTAATAATACATCAAACCCTTAATTTTATAAACCTTATCTTAAACCCGAACATCAAACCCTTAATTCTATAAATGGACACTAAACTATACCCGAAAAAATAAAATGGTAACTAAACTTTATGTTTTGTTACAAAACGGTAACTGTGTCGTTAACCTCCTTTAAAGAAGTGACATGACTTTTACATTTTTTGTATATTAGCACATTTAGTCCTTCATAGTTACACATTTAATCAATCTAATCATAATTCGAAGAAATTTAATAAATTTAACCCTCAAATTTTACACATTGTTATAATTTAGTCCTCCTTCACTTCTCTATCAAATTCCCTTCTTTTTAAATGCATCAGCCGTTGACGAACTAAAAAATTTGATGAAGGGAGATCTACGTTCGATGCCAACGACTCGATTCCGTCTCTTCTTTCCGTATGAACCTCAATAGTCCTCCTCCACTCTGCACCAAAACAAGTGCTGGAGCTAATTTAGTTTCTGAAATTTTACATCTTTTAGGAAGGAATTAAGATGTTGTTACCAATTGCATAGCATCTCTACTAGTAAGGGCGATGATATCAGCACAAGAAATAACTCCTTCACAGGCTTATTCGAATAATTCCTTTGCTTCATCAATTACATCGTAGCCACTCACACTTCAATTTGCAATCGTATTTTTCTCACTTGAGTCGCCGTCTAACAGAATCGATGCATCACATCCTTTTAGAACAGATAAAATTCAACTGTTTAAAACCCATTTCTTGACAAAACAAACAAAAAATAAGGAAAATTTATGCGGTAAATGTTGGGGAATTCGGGTTATTTCCCACACGAACGTAGCTTCAAATCCGAGGTGAAATGTCGAGATCGAAACTACTGAAATTTGCACAACGGACAAACCCGTCAACTATTGAATATTGAAATTCAATGGAAAAACCCAATAATAAGCAAGTGAAATAAATGATGGAGAGAACACACCAAATTTACGAGGTTCGACGAAAATGTCGTCTACTCCTCGGGCACCACCACCGGATGATAACTTCACTAATACCAAAATGGTACAAACAAATGGAATTCCTAAGAATTCCCAAATATTACAAATGAGAGAAGAGAAACAAATGGGAGAGATAGTATGAATGTTGGGATGGTTTCAAATGACAAATGCTAGGCCTATTTATAGTTGAGCTTTAAGGACTAAACTTGTAAATAGCCTAAAGTTTAGGGACCAAAAAATTAATTTCCCATTAGTAATTTCAACACTTACTGCTGGGCATTAATTTACCGCATCATTTTTCTCCATTCGGTGCAGCATTCACATTTTTCTTCTTCAATTGTTGCACCAATCTTCTGACAAGTTCAATTTGTCAATTTGGTGCCCACAAAGCTTGACTTTTCAAGCCACAAATTCAACAAATCTCCACCTTGGCTTGAATTCATCAAGCTTTTCAAAATCTTCTTCTCCCCAAACGTTATCTTCTGCGGTGCCTCCAAATGCGCTCACGAGCGCCATACACCCGAAGGTGCTCAAACTTGCAAGATGTTAATCAAGTTCAAACAATGATTGAACTTGATTGATGTTACCACCTTGGTCAACATATCTGCAAGATTTTCTTCCGTAGCAATCTTCTGAAGTAGAACCTTTCCTTCTTCAAAGATCTCCCGTACAAAGTGATACCTCACGCCGATGTGCTTGGTTCTTGAATGGTAGACTTGATTTTTCGCTAAATGAATAGCACTCTAACTGTCACAATAGAGACTAATGTGACTTTGAACAACTCCCAAGTCTTCCAACAATCCGTTAAGCCAAATCGCCTCATTAACAGCCTCTGCAACTGCCATGTACTCTGCCTCTGTAGTTGATAAAGCCACCGTTGACTGTAAAGTAGACCTCCAACTAACTGGGGCTTTTGCTAGAGTAAACAAATACCCAGTAGTAGACCGACGCTTATCCAAATCACCAGCATAGTCAGAATCAACATATCCAACCACAAACTGACCAAATGTTTCATCTTGCTCAATCACTAAACCAACATCTACGGTTTGTTGAAGATACCGTAGAATCCATTTCACAGCTTGCCAATGTCCTTTTCCAGGATCATGCATGTAGCTGCTCACAACTCCAACTGCTTGTGAAATGTCAGGCCGCGTACACACCATCGCATACATCAAGCTCCCTACTGCATTAGCATATGGAACTTTTTCCATGTATTCTCGCTCTTCACTAGTTTTAGGAGATAATTGAGAATTGAGTTTCAAATGAGAAGCAAGTGGGGTACTTACATGTTTTGTGCTTTCACTCATGCCAAAACATTGTAATACCTTTTTCAGATATTGCTTCTGAGTCAAACAAAGCTTGCCTCTCCGCCTGTCTCTACTTATCTCCATGCCGAGAATTTTCTTGGCCTCACCTAGATCTTTCATCTCAAACTCTTGATTCAGCTGAGCCTTCAATTTGTCTATCTCTTGTTGACTCTTTGAAGCGATCAGCATATCATCAGCATACAAGAGGAGATAAATGAAAAATATATCTTGTAGCTTTCGCAAATACACACAATGGTCGTATTTGCTTCTTGTGTACTTCTGCCTCCTCATAAAGCTATCAAATCTCTTGTACCACAGCCTCTAAGATTGCTTCAATCCATATAGCGATTTGTTTAGCTTACAAACCCATTTCTTACCACCAGCATCCACATATCCTTCTGGCTGAGTCATATAGATCTCCTCTTCCAAATCACTGTGCAAGAAAGCCATCTTTACATCGAGTTGAGCTAGCTCCAAATTCAACTGTGTTACCAAGGCCAACAATATCCTAATGGAGGAATGCTTTACAACAGGGGAAAATACTTCGTTGTAGTCGATTCCCTCCTTCTGAGCGTAGCCTTTAGCTACCAACCTTGCCTTGTAGCGAACATATTTCTTGCTGGGAGATCCGTCTTTCTTTGCAAACACCCACTTGCATCCAATTGCCCTTTTACCTTTTGGTAAATATGCCAAATCCCAGGTGTTGTTCTTCTGGAGAGATTGCATTTCTTCATCCATGGCACTTTTCCACTTGTCACTTTCTAAGCTTTGCATTGCTTCTTGATAAGTGACAGAGATATCATCATCAACAATTGGAAGGGCATAGGCCACCGTATCTGTAAATCGAGCAGGTCTACGAATTTCTCTCCTTAGCCTTGTAACTGCAAGTGGTTCTGGTGTCTCCAATGGTTCTTGGGTTTGAACCTCTTCATCTTCTGATTCCTCCATTGGAGTTGGAGAATTAGTAACATCAATTGCTGGACTAATCACCGTCTCTTGAAACTCCACCTGGTTTGGAGTATACTCCACCTGTTGTGGAGTACTACTTGTCTGAACTGCTCCATTTGTTACCTTCTTCAACATGACAGATTCATCAAAGGTAACATCTCTGCTACAAATTATCTTCTTTATGTCTAAGCACCAAAGTCGAAATCCCTTCACTCCATGAGTGATTCCCATAAAGATAGCCTTCTTTGCTCTAGGATCAAGTTTTGACTCCTTCACATGATAATACGCAGTGGATCCAAATACATGTAAGGAATCATAATCTGTAGCGGGTACTCCAGACCATACCTCCAAAGGTGTTTTTCCTCCAATCGCCGATGACGGTAGACGATTGATGAGATGGCCAGCATATGTCACAGCCTCAGCCCAAAATGGTTTGCCAAACCCAGCATTGGACAACATACATCGAACTTTCTCAAGTAGTGTTCGATTCATACGCTTTGCCACCCCATTCTGATGTGGTGTATGTCTAACAGTGAAGTGTCGAACAATACCATGCTCCTGGCAAACGTCAAAGAGCGGATCACTTTTATATTCCCCTCCATTGTCCGTCCTAAGCCGTTTGATCTTCTTGTCAGTCTGGTTCTCGATCATATTTTTCCACTTCAGGAAAACTTTGAGCACTTCATCTTTAGACATCATTGTATACACCCAAACTCTTCTGGAAAAGTCATCAACAATAGTTACAAAATGGTGTTTTCCCCCCAACGACGTTGTTTTGGAAGGACCCCACACATCTGAGTGAACATAATCCAAAATACCTTTCGTATTATGGATAGCGGTGCCGAATTTCACTCTCTTCTGCTTTCCCAGAACACAATGCTCACAAAAATTTAACTTGCAAGCCTTTGCACCTTTCAACAATCCTTGCTTTGCTAAAATTTGCAAGGATTTCTCACCAGCGTGTCCCAACCGCATGTGCCACAACTGAGTAGAATCCAATTTGTCTCCACCGGAAGCTGCTGCTACTGCTCCAATAACTGTACTACCTTGGTAGTAATACAAGTTATTTTTCCTGATGCCCTTCATTATCACGAGTGCGCCTGATGTGACTTTCAAAATTCCATCTCTCATAGTGACAATCGAGCCTTTAGATTCCAAAGCTCCCAACGAGATGAGATTTTTCTTCAAACTAGGTACGTATCGGACATCAGTCAAAACTCTGGTTGATCCATCTTGATTCTTCAATCGGATTGAACCTATCCCAATCGTTTTACAGGCGTTGTCATTGCCCATATAAACAACTCCTCCATTTAGTTCTACTAAATCGAAGAACCACTACCGATTAGGGGAGATATGATAGGTACAACTCGAATCCAATATCCACTCGTCTGAACGAAATGATGATGATGAAGCAACCAGTGATATTTCAGAGTCACTAGTATCATGCTCTGCAACACATGCATCTGGAGCGGCTTTTCCTTTCTTCTTCAGCTTCAGGCAATCTTTCTTCCAATGACCTTTCTCATGACAAAAATGCACATTCATCTTTCCCAAGTCTGGACTTTGACTTTGATCTCCCTCTCATTTTTGGCTTTTGGCTTTTCGAGCGACCTCTTACCACCATAGCCTCCGCTGCATTGTACTTGCTCTCCATCTTGGTTTTCTTTCTGAGCTCGTAGCTATACAGAGCAACAGTTACTTCTTTAAGGGTCACCTCATCCTTTCCATGAAGTAACGTTGTTTCAAGGTGCTCAAATTCATCTGGAAGGGATGACAACAACATTAGAGCCAAATCTTCATCTTTGAAAGTTTCATCCATGCCCAACAAATCTGCCACTAACTCATTGAAGGCAGTGATGTGTTCATTCATACTGGTGCCTGGTTGATAATCAAATTTGAACAATCTTTTCTTCATGTAAAGACGATTCTAAGAGCTTTTCTTTAGGAATTTTTCCTCCAACGATTTCCACAGTTTCCTTGCAGAAGTCTCGTTCTTGCAGGCATACTTCTGCTCCCTGGAAAGACAAGATCGAATCGTACTGCACGTCATACGGTTGATTGTTCTCCAATCTTTCTCCACCATATCTATGGGTTTTTCTTCCTCAATGGCAATGTCTAGACCTTGTTGAAATAAAGAGTCTAGCACCTCGCCTTGCCACATGCCGAAGTGACCGAATCCATCGAACAACTCCACCGAGAAGTTTGCATTTGGCAGTATCCTCCTCACCGGTATAGAGGAAGAGCTTGATGCCCCATCTGACCCGTCTTTTGCCACGGCAACGAATAATATTCAACAGCACGAACTGGATATTGAAACACTGCACCAGGTAAGTTCCCAAGAAAGAGAGGTGGATCACACGGATCGCTTAAATACTAAGTCTTTCCTAGCCAGAACTTTCCTAGACATGCACTGTCACAACAGCACACTTCTTTGCAGCAACCGAGAGACCGGGATAGCCTTCACCGAAGCTCTGATACCAATTGTTGGGGAAACCAGGTTATTTCCCACACGAACGTAACTTCAAATCCGAGCTGAAATGTCGAGATCGAAACTACCGAAATTTGCACAGCGGACAAACCCATCAACTATTGAATATTGAAATCCAATGGAGAAACCCAATAATAAGCAAGCAAAATAAATGATGGAGAGAACACACCAAATTTAGGAGGTTCGACGAAAATGTCGTCTACTCCTCGGGCACCACCACCGGATGATAACTTCACTAATACCAAAATGGTACAAACAAATGGAATTCCTAAGAATTCCCAAATATTACAAATGAGAGAAGAGAAACAAATGGGAGAGATAATATGAATGTTGGGATGGTTTCAAATGACAAATGCTAGGCCTATTTATAGTTAAGCTTTAAGGACTAAACTTGTAAATAGCCTAAAGTTTAAGGACCAAAAAATTAATTTTCCATTAGTAATTTCAACACTTACTGCTGGGCATTAATTTACCGCGTCATTTTTCTCCGTTCGGTGCAGCATTCACATTTTTCTTCTTCAATTGTTGCACCAATCTTCTGACAAGTTCAATTTGTCAATTTGGTGCCCACAAAGCTTGACTTTTCAACCCACAAATTCAACAGTAAATATATATGCGGTTTGCTTACTTTGACGAAGTAATCATGGAAATGTAAACGAATGAGAGCAACTCCGATTCCTTTTTGGGAAAACTACCCAAATCATCACTCAACTTTGGTCATTAGACCTATTTTAGTCACTCAACTTTAAAAACGCTCATTTTCATCACTCAACTTTTAATATTGTGATGTTTTCATCATTCCACCGTTAACTCATTTAACACCGTTATGACATGGCTTATAAAATTACACGTCATTTAAAAGAAAATAAACAAAACGACAGAAAGCATCCTTGAAAACAGAGAAAAAGTAAAATATCAAAGAGATAAAACAAAAAAAGGATGCTTTCTGCCATTTTCCCTCCATTCCTCCTCTCCCTTCAACCTTCCCATCTTCTCTGCAGGTACTGAAAAGCTCTGTTTTTTCTGGGTTTTTTTTTTAGATTTTTGAGTTTTTTTATAACGTGTTTGTTTTAGGAAATGGAATGTGTTGAAGCAGCTTTGAAAACCAGTTTTAGGAAGGAGACGGGCGTGAAATCAAGTCCCCAAGCGTTTTTGGAGGATGTTTTGGTCGTAAATAATGGGCAAAATGGAGTCGCCGGCGATGATTTCTCCGTCGATGACCTTTTTGACTTCACTAACGGCGAGGGTTTTATCGAACAACAGGAGGAAGAAGAAGAAGATGAATGGAAAGAAGTGTCGGATTCTTCTTCTTCTTGTTCGAATAAGCGACAATTTTACGACGAAGCTACCGATTTTGATTACGGTTGTTTATCCGCCGGCGAGCTCGCCGTTCCGGTACTTTGAAAAATAGAGTCTTTTTTGTTATTTATGATTTTGCTGCTTTGGGTTCAGGGTAATGGTGAAAAAGGTGACATTTTTACAGGCGGATGACGTGGCTAGCCTTGAATGGCTGTCTCATTTCGTTGAGGATTCCTTCTCGGAACATTAACGGAAAAGCCAAAGTTACCCAAACCGGAACCGGAACCGGCAGTTGCAACATGCTTTAAAACTCCTGTTCCGGGCAAAGCCAGAAAGCAAGCGCAGCCGAACCGGCGGTCGTGCTTGGTCTCTTGTGGGTTCCCCTTCTCAGTAATTAACCCAATGTTCAAAACACTGTGTTTTGTTTATTTTCTTTTAAATGACGTGTAATTTTATAAGCCATGTCATAACGGTGTTAAATGAGTTAACGGTGGAATGATGAAAACATCACAATGTTGAAAGTTGAGTGATGAAAATGAGCGTTTTTAAAGTTGAGTGACTAAAGTAGGTCTAATGACCAAAGTTGAGTGATGATTTGGGTAGTTTTCCTTCCTTTTTTTCTCGTTCATTCTTCGTTCGACGACTGAGAAAACAATACCCTCAACATTACATGTGTTACATTTGCCCTTGTAAAATCCTACATTCCTACCTCGAGAGCAGCGCCGCATTGGCCTGTGAAATTCACAAGAATGACATCGAGTGCTATATAAAACGCAGCTGCTGCTACTGCCGTTGATATCTTTATTTTTTGGTTGTTATTTTTTAGGAATTTTCAGATAGAGATGGGATGAAAGGTGTAGAGAACATTCACATTTTTTTATATAGGAACCGAAAGTCGAAACTAGCTTCTAATTGTGTGGCGAGCATGATCAGCCTTGAAGCAACGACCAACTAATCTTAAATACAAAAAATATAAAATTTGAGGGTTAAATTTATTGAATTTTTTCGATATATGACTAGATTGATTGAATGTGTAACTATGAAGGACTAGATGTGCTAATACAAAAAAAAAGTTAACATCAATGTAACTTCTTTAATGGAAGTTAACGGCGCAATTACCATTTTGTAACAAAACATAAAGTTTAATTGCTATTGTGTTATTTTTGAAATTTTAATTATCATTTTATTTTTTCGGGTATAATTTAGTGACCATTTTATGCACTTTACCCTAACTTTTAATATATTTTTTATGTTTTGAAAATATAAAAAGAGACATCGAAAAAAATAAATGATCTCTATTCATATCTATCAACTAGTACAACAATAAGATATTTTGTTTAAATTTGTGTCCGAGTTCACTGATCAATTTTTTCCCTCAAATATGCATGCAAAAATAAAATTTTCCTTTACATAACAGATAAAATTAATTTTTTTTAAAACAGCTATTTTTATTAAAAAAAATTAAAATAGGGAGATGAATGCACCCTACCAGGGCTGGCTGGGTGCATCTACCACTGTTCAAGACCCCGAGTCAGTTAACGTTGTAAATAGACAAACTGAATTAAAAAAAAAAGATAAATATTCTATACACAGGCGATAAAAACTGAAAATTTCCACAAGCGCCTTAGTTTTAGGGTATAGGAAGTTAGTTTAGGGTATAAAGTTTAGGTGTAGGGGTTAGAATTTAGGATAGTTATTTCAATTTAAGGTTATAATTTAGGGTTTATGGGTTAAAACTTAAATCCTCACCATATTACCTAAAAACTAAACCCTAACCTATAAACCCTAAATTATAACCCTAAACCTTAAATTAAAATAACTATCCCTAAATTCTAAACCCATACACCTAAACCCCTAAACCCTAAATTAACTCTCTATACTCTAAAACTAAGGCGCTTGTAGAAACTTATAGTTTCCACTGCATGTGTATATGATATTAATACTTAAAATAAACCTTCTAGTTAGTTCTCTTTTTTGATCCAAACCTTCTGGTTAGTTCTCAACCAGTAAATAGTATATCCATAATAATATTTACTAAAATATAAAATGATAATTTTAGTTATTCGTGTCATCCAAATCTTTGACCACCGCATAAGAATCAAGATAACAAAACAAAGTTAACAGGCACAGCCCATAAATAAAATCATCAAATGCTTCATCCTCAGAAGATTGGTCTTTACACAAAAAAATCATTTTCACTAGTTTTGCTTCAACTCCAAGACCTAATTTATATCTTGGAGCTGGTTTTAAGGTTTACTTTATTTTAAGAATGCCATAGTTCTTTTTATCATCGATCAAAATTCAATCATTTCGTTTGGTTCAGAAATAGTCAATACTAAAAAACGGAGATGAATCAGGCAGTTGATTCCTTCAGATAAGCAATGAGGTCAGCACGATCCTGCGGCTTCTTCAATCCAGGGAAAACCATCTTCGTCCCGGGAATATACTGTGAAAAACAAAAATTACCAATGAAATTTCGTTCTCAAGGAGAGATATTTGTAGAGAGAGTGAGATTAACTAACTAAGATAGTATAGATATATCCACTTGCTTCGTACGAATCTAAACCCAGTCAATTGAACCAAAAGCATAATGCCGCCAAAATGCAAACATAGTAATACTAATGGCAGATGTAATGCAATAATCAATAATCAGATAAAATGACACAGAACATCAAGAACACATGGCTATAGCAGGAGAAATCAACATCAACAATGAACTACTGTACCGTGTGAGAACGATCTTGTCTTTGCTGAACAAACGGAGATGTTTACAAATAATGTTATGCTGACGACAAGCAATATCAACCATTCCATGTAAACATGTCCTCATGCTAGCAGCTTCACCCAGTAAGGCTAATAACAATATTTCAAACCCCGGAAAGCACACGTGTTGGGGGAAACTTTACTTTAAAGTGCTCTCAATTCGACACGGATTAGTCTCAAGTCCAATGTGAGTTTGGATATACTAGGTATGGACCCCAAAAAATAACTAATTGTTTTCATGTTATGAAATAGACAACAAGTGAATAGGAGAGCCCCTTCGACTAGATCACATCACAAAAACAAGCTCATTGTAATATTTTAAAACCATGACACAAAGTGTCACAGAATTCATCCTCCATTACAAGCATACAATAGCAGGCAAAGCTCATAACATTAAACTGAAAACGACACAAGACTTGCACATACCTTCTTAGGATTAAGCAAGTAGTCATATAATGTCTTCTCTTCCCAAATCACAGCCATGTTTTTGTTAGCAGCAGAGTAGGAATATCCCGGGGTTGTGCCAGACTGCCTCCCAAAAAGTCCATTCAAATTCGGCCCTGCAAATTTCGAGAATCCATTCCCAAATCTTTAAAACAACAATGAAAAATTAAAACTTAATCGTTTCAGTTAGAAAAATGTTGTAGATTAGAACCATCAATTGGGCAGGTTAATTTTGTTCCGAGTCAGATCAATTCGAATTGGATTGATTTGTGCAGGTTATCTTGATATCGCAAAGCTCGAGTTTTCAAGTCAGTTCATAACAGGTTCGAACTATTTCGGATTCAAGCCAGGATTGGATCATCTTGTTTCGATGCAAATCCTAGTATTCATTCGAGGAACTTACACATGAAAGGAGACGCTATACAAACAAACAGATAGAAGTGAATTTATTTGCATAAAACAAATCAGATCTGAGAGAGGGTGACCTTGCTTGTGACCGGCGCCTTTATCGACGGTATGGCACTGAGCGCACTTGGTCTTGAAGATCTTCTCCCCAGCTTTCGAATTTCCAGGCGGCGCTTGTTCGAATGTGGCCATTGCTTTTGGATTTCAAAGCTTTTTTGTTTGTTCGTCTATGGCGTGCTTTGTTTGGTGTACCGAAAAGGTTGAAAGAACGGTGAAGCTTTTGCTAGGGTTTTGGCCTTCTACTCTAATATATTCATTATTCAATGACTATGCATAGAAACCACACGCGATGACAGCTAGACAATTGAATCTAGGGGCTAAATTAAATCAATATTCCCTTTTAGGGAAATATTTCCGATTATGTAGAAAAAATATATCTTTCAACCCGTAAATTTGCCTATAGCTAAAAACGAGTGTTGTGTAAAAAATAAATTTGGTAAATAGTTTTTTTTTTTTATTTTTTATTTACTCACTTAATATTATGGTTGTTCAAAAATAACTGACCTGATTGACCCGACCCGATTACCAGAACATAAATAATTAGATATTTATCCGAAACTTCTTTTATCCGGGCCGGGTACTTGGCCCACCATTTCTCAAGTCGGGCCCGAGTTACAATATTCTAATTTTTTGAGTACCCAGGTAACTGGATATATTTGATTAATATTTTTTATATTCAATATATTTATATATATATTAAACTAATAAAAAATTTTACTTTTAAATTTAATAAAGACATTTTATATGAAACTAATAAATACATATTTTTATATTAAACTAATAAAATATTATTTAATTTAAAAAATACATATTTTTTTATATTCAGGTACCCAAGTACCCAATTTTTGGGGTACCCGCAACAGCCGGGTCAGGACACGGGCCGATTATATGACTATCCGTTGATTTGGGTACCCGAATTTGAACACCCTTACTTAACACAAAACTCGCGTTTAGCTAAGCGGAAGTTTGAAACTCGTTTTTTGCTAAACGCGAGTTTCATCCTACATGGGCTGAAAGGGGATAATTTTCTACATAATCTTAGTTGAGAGTTATTTTTTTAAAATATTTTCCTAAAAGAGAATTGTAATACCCGTATGTTGCCCGAGTATATATATATATATATATATATATATATATATATATATATATATATATATAGGGATAGGATCAAATTACACTGTGTAAAACTCTTTAAGTTTTACACCTTTTTTGGATCGTTGGATGAGTGAAACGGATGGATGAGATTAACAGTAAATTATGTGAAGATTATCACTTGGAAAATAAAGATAAGGAAATAATCTGAGTCATTAATTACCATCATCCAACGATCCAAAAAAGGTGTAAAACTTAAAGAGTTTTACACAGTGTAAGTTGATCCTATCCCATATATATATATATATATATATATATAGTTCGAATATAAATATGGCCAAAATAAATAAATAAATAAATACAACAAATAAGTCCAATACAAATAATTAAATAAATCCCAAAGTCCAAATACACATTAATAAAGTCCATCCAATATAAGTCCAAATTACATATAATGTCCTTTTTATAAACACAAAGCCCAAATTACAAGCAAGATCCAAATCCCAAACTCATATACCTTTTTCACTAGTTTTCAATCCAAGAAACACAAATTTAATCAAAAAAAAATTTTCCCGCCCAAATTGGTGTCCAAAGGGACACGTGATAGCCTTTAATTGGCTCATTTAGTCTTCACCCAGATTATAATTTTTCTGGTACCACTGACGTTATCGCTGACAAGCCTATAAATACCTAAGAAAGAGAAAAGTCAGGGGACATTAATGAGCTATTATTAAAAAATAGATAATATAATAAATATAAGTAATAAATGAACGAGAGAGAGTAGTTACCTAAGGAATGTCGAGAGACACCGGCAGCAGCCAAGAAGTCGCCGAAACTAAGCCACCTGTAACCCCCTCGTCCTGGTCTGGCCGGATGACCGGTCTGAGTAGGCTACACGGGGAAAACCGAAACGAAACCCGTTAAGGTTTCCCCTCAGTTAGCAACCCTAGAAAATTTCTTTTAATTAAATCTCGTCTAAAGGCATATTATTTCCTAAGTGATCACGACAGGGGAAAACATCGAGAAAGATACACAACCGAACCCCAAACAACAAGTTAACAGTCCATTTTATACTTACTAGGCAGACCGTATTGATACACCAATCAAGGGTATCGATACGCCTTGACCAAGGTCAACGTCTTCCAGTCAACACGAGAAGACCGTATCGATACATCCCTTGAGCGCATCGATACGCCATTCTCAGTCAACATCTCGTGGTCAACGAGATAAACCCGTACCGATACGCTTAGAGCCCGTATCGATACGCCAAAGCCTCACCAATTTCTCGGATTTCCAATGAGCTTTGAGCGTACCGATACGCCCCCGTGTATCGATACACCAATCCAATACTGAGTCCTGTAGGGCAAACCGTATCGATACGGCTCTCAGGCGTATCGATACGCCCTGCACTGCAAGACCTCAAATTTCAGCAAAACAACACAAGACTTGATTCTAGATGCAATTTAAGACCTCCCTAGCCACATACAAGCATACATACAACATTTCACGACCAAGAACTAGCACATAGAGCAATCTAGATGGATAATAGGACATCTACACATGGCATTCACATAGAGGGATAGATAAAGCATTACAAGACATACTCAAAGACTTAAAAGGCCAAAACACATGCCTTCTCATAAAGGTTTACATGCAACACTAACACATGTACTCATCCAAAAGCATAGCTTCTCAAACAAGCATTCAACAAGGCTTAACATAATTTACAAATTCAAGCAAAACATAAACATCATCAACATCTATGAGTCATACAACGCTCATACAAAACACATAGTGCCCCATTGCTAAACTACTACTTTATTTACTAAGTCATACTTGAGCAACTACAAACTTGGAATGCCCCTTCGCCTCGCTCCTTGCTAACTCCAAGCTACTGATCTGCATTGTCGAAAATGAGAGCGTAAGCTAGAAGCTTAGTGAGGATGCTCTAAAAACCAAAACAGCGACAATGCAGGGTTCAAGCATGCAAATCCTTAACATCACACACAACATACATAGGCATCTCATAACAACCTAGCTAGCATTACAAGAGTCATAAATATGGCATCTTACTTCATATTAAGCTCAACAATATAAATCAAATATCTCAACACCATAATCAAATATCTCAATAGAAATTAGAGCTATGGGAGAGAAGAAAATCAATGGGCTAGGCATCAATGCAAGTGCCATGGCTCTCAAATCTTTCACTTGTCATCATGTCTACTCAAGTGAAGAGGAGGATGAAGATGAAGAGATAGTTCACCTCTTCAAGAAGTGTGCCCCGTTCATGAAGAAGGCTTTGAGAGAGCTTGAACAAGATTCCAAGAAAAAGGAGAGGGCAAGCACTTCAAGCCATAAAGAAGAAGGCACATGTGGCTACTTGGAGTGATGAGGACTCCACCGACGATGAACAAGCCAACCTTTGCCTTATGGCCATCGAAGAAGATTCAAGGGTAACTTCTAATTCATCTACTTCATGTTCTTACTCTTTTGATGAATTACAAGATGCCTATGATGATTTGGTTTTAGAGTTTAAAAATCACATTTTGAAAAATAATAAATTGATTTCAAAGTTGAAAATTCAAAATGATTTGATTTCTAAAACCAAACTTGAACTTGAAGCAAAACTCGAAGAGTTTGAACTAAAATGTTTTGATTTACAAAATTTGCTTCAAAAAGTTCAAGAAGAAAAATATTTGATTTCCAAATAGCTTGAAAAGAAAAATAGTTTTGGAAAATCAAATTTTTATGTAAGACAATCTAGTGCCCCTAGATTTGTGAAAGGAAAATGTTTTAGAAGTGTTTGGGTCCCAAAAGGACTAACCACTTCAATTAAAAAGGATGACATTGAAAAATGGATTCCAAGCGGGACTAAAATTTGTGCTACTAACGTGTATGGATCCAAAGCAATTTGGATACCAAAAATCACTTGATTGTCTTTTGCTAGGTGTGATGGAGATGTTCAACAAGTCAAACATTGAGGGGGAGCTCCATGCACACTAAGGAAGAACACTTGAAGAAGGAAGACTTCACATCCTACCTTGAGTTCAAGTGTTAGTAAAAATCTAGTTGTTTTTGCATTTATTTGTTTTATTTTTATTTTATTCAACTAGATGATCATAAATGCTGGATTAACATTTTATTGATGCTTTGAGTAAGGGGAGCCATTTTAAAACCAAATTTGTATTCTTGTCAAATTTTACCTCTATTGTTATTTTGAACTTAATGTTTTAAATTCTTTTTGATATAACAAAAAAGGGGAGAAATGGTTTGAAAAATTGAATTTTCAAATGAATAAGAGGAAGCTTTATTTGATTTCATATCCTTAATCTCTTATTCACATTTTTAAAGTTAAAGGGGGAGAATCCCAAACAATTTTTCAAGTGAGTTTTATTCTATCAAAAAGGGGAAGATTGTAGAACTAATGTTTTGATATAATAATTGAAAAATGTTTTGGACTGATTTAAAAAGTATTTAAAACATTTCCAAAGTCCAAACAACTTGAAATTATGTTTAGGGAAGTTTTTAAAAGGGTTTTACATGTTTTTCAAAGCCAAACTTCACAAAACTGTCCATGCGTTTCGAAACACCTTAGGGCGTTTCGATACGGGAATTCCAGTATAAAAAACGTTTCGATACTCGTATCGAAATGGGCATTCCCTAGATGAGATTTTTGCCCAGCGTTTTGAAACGGGCTATGCCGTTTCGATACGTCTACGTGGCATGGACCACAACGGTTATAAACCCCAACGACTATTTCCCAACTAACATTTAAATGCAAGGCATTTCGATACGGGTCTAGGCGTTTCGATACGTGTTCCGAAACGGCCAGGGGGCATTCCGAAACGGGTGCCTTGTCAGACTGCAACGACTCTTTCTACTTAAAGGATGTTTCGAAACGGGTTCGAGCGTTTCGAAACGGTGAGCTGCAGAACTGCATTTATGGTGGGAATTAAAGTCCTCAACAGCTCCAATTCAATCCCAACGACTAGCAACGGCTATAAACTCATCAAGGAGTATAAAAGGGACCTCTAAGCATCAAGTAAAGGCTAATGCTCATATTGTCAAACATCAAATGATCAAGAATTGTCTTAGAGCTTAAATTGTTATTTATTGTATAGACAAACACTAGTGAGCCAAAATTGTCAAATTTGCTCAAGTGTTTTAGGTTTTGGGTGAGTGCTTAATTGTGCAAACAAACATCTATTAGAGGGTTTTAAGTCTGCTTCTTGTTTCTCTTTGTAAAAGAGGGTTTCGATCAAGGCATTGGGTAGAAAGCTTGATCGGTGTAAAGGGTTTCCTCCTAAGCCTAGAAAAGGGGACGAATCAATAGTGGATTGATTGGAAATCCTTAGTGGGAGCTAAGGTAGTGGATGTAGACCTTGGTTAGAAGGTTGAACCACTATAAATAATTGTGTCAATTTACTTTTTATCTTTCACAACCCCTCCACCCAAAAATCCACCTCTCCACCACTTGGTGAGCCTTATCGGTTGAATGAATCGAGCACCTCACAAATCAACAGTACCGATACGCCTGGCGTATCGGTACAGTTAGCCCCTGCGTACCGGTACAGTATTCTTACCATACCGGTACGCGCGATGAATTGTACTTTTTTGGGTTCGAATCGGCCATTATTTTTGCGAGTCAATCAACAAAATTGGATTGCTGCAACTGATTTTGGGATTTGGGGATAAATTGAATGAAAATTAAGGGAAAAATACTTAAATCGAATCAAATTTAAGATAACTAGAGTTTCAAAAATTGGGGATAAATTACCTAATTGCAACGAAGGATTAGGACTGGCGGCGACTGTTGACGACGGTGGCGGCGACAAAGGTTGTCGGCGACAGTGGCTGTTGACGGCGGCTGGCGGTGGGTGCGGCGACAATTGGGTTAATTTCAAAGCAAAAAAACTTAGGATTTTTTGATTTACTCATAGTTTATTTTGATTAATAATATTTAAAATAAATTTAAAACTAAAAAACTTACTTTAATTAAATTACACTTTTAATTTTTTTTTAAAAATATAATTACGCATAAAGTACTTTAAATTTAAATTTTTTATAAAATAATCTATCAGTGCTCGTCAATAGTGGTGCTCGTCCCTGAGGTGAAGTAAGTTTTTTGATTTACTCATTCTTTTAAGTGTAATTAAACTCGCCATGTAGTATTAAGAAATATCTTAACCTTGAATTATGTTAGTAAGTTACACCTTAAGTCTTTTAAATCTTTCTTTATCTAAAATGGAAGTTATAAGAGACCGGATGACTTTATAATTTTTTCCCTCTGATTCTTGTTTGTTCGGTTGAATGCTTGAATTCCAATTTTGGGTTTTGTTTGGTTCGCACACATGTCTAAGTATCAAGAACGATCAGCTATTAGTTTGCATTTGCTTGGTTTAATACTTGACTTAGGTTTACTTGGTTCTTGTGATATCAAGATTTATAACTAGACTCAGGTTCAAATATTCGGGTTAAACAGTTGTGGAGAATTGTCTATATCTTGCTATGTAGTGTGAATTGAAAATCCTTAGTAATCTATTTATGAAATCATACTACTTTAAGAAACCATCTTGAATCAATATATGGTAAATTGTAAATGAATTGGTTTGAAGACGAGTTATAAACTTAAGCTTGTGTTTAAGTCAGATTTTGACTTTCATTCTTTTATGTATATTCTTATGTCTTCCTGAGGTGAAGTCAGTCCTCCCTTTTGTTTGATGCTTGAATGTCTTATGTTTGTTTAGTAACACTTCCTATGAGGGTCTATTTCCTAGACCGGGTAGTGGGTGTTACAAGGACAACATGATATTACCTAGAATAAACTTCTTCACGTAAGAGGTAGGAGGGCTCAGCCTTCGCCAACTCACCGAAAGGATCCTTCATCGGCTTATCGGCCATATTGTCCCTCGTCTTGTCGGAATGTCATCTTTATCTTGTTGACAAGGCTGGGAGTGGTGTCATCTTTATTGGGCCTTGTATAACCGATTTTGTTCAAGTTGCACTAAACTGATGTTCAAACTGTTGGAAGCGTTGAAAAATGGTTACTTAATTTATTGCTTGGACAAGTTTGTTACAATTCAAACAAAAATACTTGCTGCTGCAAGTCTTTCACCAAAGCTTATACTTTCACACTAACACACACTTTTTTGCACTCACTTTTTTTTGTTTCTTGCACTTGCCTTGCTATCATACTTACAATCCTACTCCTATTTATAGTGGCCTTAACCGACCTAAAGAAGAATTTAACAATCCTTAAATATTATTAAATTGGTCCTAGATTTTTTTAGTTATTGTTGGTGCTTCTAGCCAATTCTTTATGCATTCTTGATTAGCATGGTTTACTGCCACTTGTTTGCTTCCACAATCTCCTTGAATTTTTTAGATTTGCTGCATGATTTATGAAACTTCTACATAGCCTCTTGTCTTGCTGACATAGCATTCTTCAAGTTGTTTCTAGATTATTCCATCATGCCTCTTGCATTAATTAATTTCACTTTAAATCAAGTTTGACTTCCAACACTCCCTCTCAAACTTGATTTTTCATGCCAAGTCTTTCTTTAAGTTGATGGAATATGTCTTCTTTCAACGGCTTCGTAAAAATGTCTGCCAATTGATCTTCAGTTCTACAGTATACTAGTTCTACGGTTTTGTTCTTCACCTGTTCTCGTATGAAATGATACTTTGTATCGATATGCTTGCTTCGGCTATGGGAGACAGGATTCTTTGCGAGAGATATGGTGGACTTGTTGTCGACATAAATTGTAGTTGGTCCTTTTTGTGCAAAATTTAACTCGTCCAAAATATTCTTCAACCAAATTGCTTGACAGGTGCACGCTGCAGCGGCTATGTATTCAACTTCACATGTTGAGAGAGCTACCGTTTGTTGCTTATTTGATGACCATCAAAATGTTGCAGAGCCGATATGGAATAGATATCTAGATGTACTTTTCCGATCATCAATGTCTCCCCCGTAATCACTATCAGAGTAACCGACTAAATTCAAATTTTGTGAATGCTTGTAGAATAAACCATGATCCAACGTACCTTTGACATATCTCAAAATTCTCTTTGCTGCAATCCAATGATCTTGTTTTGGATTCTCCATGAATCTGCTTACTAGTCCCACATCGTATGTTATGTCTGGTCGTGTGATAGTTAGATATCTTAAACTTCCAACGAGGCTTTTAAACAACGTTGGATTCACCGGCTCTCTTGTTGAATCAACACTTAGTCTCGTGCCCATTTCAGCTGGAGTGGCTACCGGCTTGCAATCCTTCATTCTAAAATTACTTAAGGTTTTCTCCGCGTACTTCTTTTGGGATAAAAAAATTCCTTCCACCATTTGCTTTACCTCGACTCCAAGAAAGTATGACATCTCACCAATATCTGTCATTTCAAATTCTTTAGTCATAGCTTTCTTGAAATCTTGAAACATACCTGGGTTATTTCCAGTGAAGATCATGTCGTCCACGTATAAGCACACGATCATGATATCACCACCTTCATTTTTCTTTGTATATAAGGTATGTTCGTACGGACTTTTTATGAACCCATTCGCCTGAAAATATTCATCTATTCTTGTGTTCCATGCTCTCGGTGCTTGCTATAATCCATATAAGGCTTTCTTCAAGCGGTAGACCTTATCTTCATGTCCTTGTTTAATGTACCCATGTGGTTGCTCGATATAAACTTCTTCTTCTAGGTAGCCATTTAGAAATGTCGACTTCACATCCATTTGATAAATTTTCCATTTGTTTTGTGCTGCAACTGCTGTGAGAAGTCTGATAGTGTCGATCCTTGCCACTGGAGCGAATACTTCATCATAGTCTATTCCTTGTCTTTGCTTGTAGCCTTTGGCAACTAGTCTCGCCTTGTATTTCTCTACTTGTCCTTCTTTATTGGTCTTCGTCTTGTACACCCATTTGACTCCAATTGGATTATGTCTTTCTGGTAGATTTGTGAGCTCCCATGTAGATGCAATTTATTCATTCATGGCATTCTTCCACTTGTTATCTTCAATTGCTTCTTTATATGTTATTGGATCACTCCTTGCAAGTAAGCAGAAAAGTGAAATATTTCCAGTTTGATAATCCTTGTACCTTTCTGGTGCTCTTCTTTCTCTCGTAGATCTTCGAACTTCCGTCGGTTGTACTTCAGGATTTTCTGTTTCGATATTATTTCTTAATGAAGATGGTTCAATCAAATTTTGTTGAGGACCTTGATCATCACCTTGTTCATCTTGGTTGATGAAGTCGTCATCATCTTGATCTTTGTTAAAAAACAGTCCTTCAACTTTCTTTTCTTCTGAACTCCAAATCCAATGTTCTGCTTCATCGAACTCAACATCTCTTGAGATTATCAACTTCTTAGTTAGAGGATTATAGAGTCTGTAAGCCTTACTTCGTTCATCATAGCTGATGAGATGCATTTTTCTCCTCTGTAATCGAGCTTCTTTCTTATCTGCTCAGGTATGTGGGCATATGCGATGCATCCAAAAATCTTGAGGTGCCCAATTCTTGGTTTTTTACCGCTCCATGCTTCGTTCAGCGTCATGTTCCTCACACTCTTTGTTGGACAACGATTTAACAGATAAACTGCATATTGAACTGCTTCGGCCCAAAAATTTCTTAGTAGATGTTTGCCCTTTACCATGCTCCTTGCCATGTCAAGAATAGTGCGATTCTTTCTTTCTGCAACTCCATTTTGTTGAGGCATGTATCTAACTGTCAACTGATGAATTATGTCATGCTCCTTGCAGAAGTCTTCAAATAACTTTACTGTATACTCGCCTCCTCTATCAGATCGGAGTATTTTTAAGTATTGACCGCTTTGTTTTTCCGCCATTGCTTTGAATTCTTTAAATTTATCCAATGCTTCTGACTTTTGTTTAAGAACATATACCCAACATTTTCTTCTATAATAGTCAATAAAGGTCAGGTAGTACCTATTTCCTCCAAGTGATGGTATATCAAACGAGCCGGCTATGTCAGTGTGGACGATCTCCAATGGTCTTCTGGCTCTCCATGATTTTCCAAATTCAAAGCTTTGTCTGTGTTGTTTTCCTTTGATGCAGGCCTCGCACAATTGATTTGGAGGTTTGATTTCTGGAAATCCATTCACCATCTTTGCTTTTGACAATAACTTCAAGCCAGAAAATCCAAGATGTCCATACCTCAAGTGCCACAGCCACGAATCGTCCTTGATTGCAGTCTTCATACACTTTACTTCTCCTGACTCGATGTCAATAGTGAAGAGATGATTCTGCATCATATTGACTTGGGCAACCAATTCTCCATTTCTATTCTTGATTGAAAGTGAGCGATTCTTCATCTCCACTTCATATCCTTTTTCTAGAAGCTGGCCAAGACTGATGATGTTGCTTTTCATAGCTGGTACATAGTAAACGTCTGATATGTATTTCTTTGATCCATTTTTCTGAGTAATCATGACTTTACCCTTGCCTTTAACCTCTGTGTGTGAGTCGTCGCCAAAAATTACTCGTCCACGGATCGTTTCATCCAACGCCACAAAAAAAATCCTTTCGACCACACATATGATTACTGGAACAATTATCGAGATATCAAATATTTTCCTTTGATTCTTCATTTCCTTTATAAGTGAGGAATACATGAGATTCTTCAGTGTTTTCTTCTTCAGCTGTTGCTACATTAATTCTTTCTTCATGCTTTGGAGCTGATCTACACGTATAATGACCATACTTATTACAATTATAACATTGTACCTGAGATTTATCTCCTTGTTGATATCGACCTCTTCCTCGACCTCTATATCCTCGTCCACGACTTGGTGATTGGTAATTTTCATTTGCTTGGTTGCTAACATATGAACGACCGCCACGTCCACGTGTTCCTCGTCCACGATATCCACCATAGTTTCCTTTGCCTCGTGTGTAGCTGCTGCTAGCTCCGCTTTCGTTGACGTGCAACTTGATTTGTAGAACTTGCTCCAGATTTTCGGTCTCTTCATTCAACTTCATTTTCTGCTCATGGGCTTGAAGTGATCCCACAAACTCATCGATACTCATTTGAGTTAAATCTTTTGATTCCTCAATTGCCATCTTCATCACTCTGACCTCACCGAGTGCTTCACCATTTCTTTTCATTTCATTTGCTACGGCTTTCACACGACTAACATAGTCATCTATGCTTTCCGTGGTTTTCATTTTTAACATCTCAAACTCGGCTCTGAGTGATTGAAGACATACCTTTTTTGCTTTCTCAACTTCTTGGAGTGATTTTTGTAGAGTTTCCCATGCTTGCTTCGCGGTTGTTGCTTCTGCACTTTTTTCAAAGTTAGACTCATCTACTGCTTGGAAAATGTAATAAAACGCCCTTTGGTCTCTTTTACGAGCATCCCTTAGTGCTCTTTTCTCTTCGTTGGTTAGAGCCGCTTCTGCTGCTGTATTTTCTGGCTCCACATATCCTTTTATGACCATGTCCCAACAATCTTGCAAACCGAGTAGTGCCATCATCTGAATACTCCAGTTGCCGTAATTTGTCTTTTTTAATCTCGGGATTTGTGGCTGAATCATGTGCTCCATCTTCTCGTGGCTAAACTCGGACTCGAACTTGACTCGGATACCACTTGTTGGAAGCATTGAAAAATGGTCACTTAATTTATTGCTTGGACAAGTTTGTTACAATTCAAACAAAAATACTTGCTGTTGCAAGTCTTTCACCAAAGCTTATACTTTCACACTAGCACACACACACTTTTTTGCACTCACTTATTTTTTGTTTCTTGCACTTACCTTGCTATCAAACTGACAATCCTACTCCTATTTATAGTGGCCTTAACCGACCTAAAGAAGGATTTAACAGTCCTTAAATATTATTAAACTGGTCCTAGATTTTTCTAGTTATTGTCGGTGCTTCTAGCCAATTCTTTATGCATTCTTGATTACCATGGTTTACTGCCACTTGTTTGCTTCCACAATCTCCTTGAATTTTCTAGATTTGCTGCATGATTTATGAAACTTCTACATAGCCTCTTGTCTTGCCGACATAGCATTCTTCAAGTTGTTTCTAGATTATTCCATCATGCCTCTTGCATTAATTAATTTCACTTTAAATCAAGTTTGACTTCCAACACAAACTATGAACAAATCTGCATTAATTAACAAGAATTGTCATTTTTGAGGTCTATTGCTTAATCATAGGATTGATACAACAATTTTTTAACTGATCAAGAGTTCAAACCAACATAGAAAGAGTCCGTCGGCATATGTTGCATGATAGATGCTGTGGTATATGTGGCACGGTGGTGGAGGATGTTGATCATATACTTCGACGTTGTCCTGTTGTGCATGCGTGAAAAGATTTGGTGCAGGATACCAAAATCCATCAGTTCTTTCAATTGGATATCAAGAATTGGGTTTTCACAAATCTATCTCATCCCTAGTACTTTGCCCATGATTCTTTTGATTGGGATGTTTTTTCAGAGCTATGGTCTGGAATATTTGGTTGCGCAAGAATCGTTTAATTTTTTGCATCTAATTCAGTAGATTGTGAATCAGTGATCCTTCAAAGCAGACGTATGCTTGATGAATTTCGACTAACGATTGGATCACACAGGATTGACCAAGTTGACAGTGTGCCGATTGTGCGATACTTGGTTCATTGGGAAGCTCCGCCACATTCTTGGTGCAAAGTAAATGTAGACGGTGCTAGTAGTTCGATTACTGGTATGACTTCGTGTGGTGGGGTTGTTCGTGACACCACGAGTAAATGGCTAATTAGTTTTACGCGCATGATCTATTGAGGTTGCCAATCTTATTTTAGAATCGGCGATTCAGCTTGTTGAGAGTGCAGGTTATTCTACTAGGTTGACAGCTCTTGTCGATCATATTGTGCGTTTGTTGGGACTTTCGCGGGTGGTCCATATTGTATATGTCCCTCAGGAAGGAAACATGGTTGCTGATGAAATGGCTAAGATTGCTAGTTGTACTGACTTGATATGTCACAGGTTTTTTTCGCCGCCATATGAGATTTTGTCTTTGTTACACAATGATGTTGGGTCGTAGTCTACTATTTTGAGGTTTTGGTATGTTTGTTGTTTCTTATGTAACGCTTTTCATGTCCTTATTACTTTGTATAGGTTTAGAGAGTTTTTAACGAGGCATCGAGTAATTCCCCTTCATTTATAAAAAAAATCCATTAAAAACTAATGTTGTACCTGGCAAAACAAAGTTCTGGTTTGTTTTTGCCTAGGTTTAGTTACATTAACACTCGTTCTTCATTTCCTGTCTTAAAAATGTCCATGGCAGTTGAATACTAAGTGTCATTGAAGTAAATCATCTCAGCTTTCCCATCAAAACTCCAAAAGGAATACCGAGAAACGTATGCTCTCATTGCGGTATGTCAATGCATACCTGTAACTATGGATCGTCACGAAATATGAACACAAACAAGATGACATCTATGAAGGCTTGTGCTCGACCATTTTAAGCCTTGAAATTATCTTGATTTTCTAACTCGGTTGCAGTTAGAGGCGAGCCTAGAGGTAGTTCACAGTTTGATATGACTGATCTGCACTGTCCCGAAGAGCATTTGAATGTCGAATTTAACCATCTCAATAGCGATCAATCCTCCCATTATTTAATTAATGATCTTTGCACCCATTTTCCAAGGAATTGACAATGGTAAGGGAATTGTATGTGTTATCCAAGTCTCGAAAAATCCATGAAAAATGAGTACTATATTCCAACAGTCAGTGATGGAGCTATTAAGTAGGGATGAAAAAAAAACCATGTATCCGATGGGTCCCGATCGGCCCCGAACCTATAAGGGCAATTTTTTTTATTTAAAAAATGGGTTCAGGGATATAACACCTTCAACTTGAATGTCACATTTGGGAATCAAATCCGAACCACTATTATAAAATTTCAACCTAGTTTAGCCCAAACCACAATCTATTTTCATAAAATTTATTAAGTTTAAAACATTTCAAACATAGTTATTTAAAACGTTTACAAGGGAGCTCCATTTAAATTATACATATAAAAGCATTCGACTCACAATTTAAATCCAAAATATGAGTTACAATACAAGACATAGTGTATTACGAATACATAGCCTAAATAAATCTAGCTACTGAACTCTGAACAAGTCGATACTGAAATCCTACTCCAACGATGCTCTATAATGACCCAGATTTTCGAGTCAACGGGTTATCGTTGACCCAAGTCTTGGGCTTCCGAATTTGGGTTGTAAGGAAACCCAAGTGGCATAATATGAGGTTTGGCTTGGCCTTGGCCTATTGGGTTGGTGTAGAGTGTAATATAAAAAATATTAGAAGTGTAAAGTGGGGCTCTTAACCAATTTAAAAAGTGGGTTGCAAATGCTTGCTCCCATTGGTTGGGAAGAGCAAGACAAGGTGATGACTTTTTTTTTTTTGCTTATATCACTCCTTTTAACATCATCTTTCGTCTCTCCCTCTCTTTTTCATCCTCTGAAAATTGTTAGAGCAAAGATATAAGTTTTATTTGATTAGTTTATCATCTCAAAATTTAAAGGTAAGATTCGAGATAAGCTTGAGAGGATCTATATTTTGAGGTAAAGATCTTGATAAAAGGTGGTTGGGAGAAAAAATAGGAATTTAAGAAAAGTTGAGTTTGGGGGAGATGTTAGACTGATTTTTATGTTTAGTAGTTCATTTTTAGTTTTTTTAATTATCTAGAGGTGTCACTATGTTTTTATTACACTTGTGATTAGCTAAGGAGGTGGGGGAAGCTTCCAACACCAAGGAAAAGGGAGAAAGTGAGGAGCTTGCTTGCTAGTGGCGACTTTTGAGTTTGTTGTTAAGTTTCGTACTTCTCTAACCTATCTTATTTGTTTTCTTTCATAAATGTTGATGATTGGGTAAAATTGCATTTGAGGCAAGGGTTAGAGAAAACATGTTATAATGGGGCTTTGGTCTTGATTGTGAGTTTGGTGATATTTTGGTGTTATGTATGTATTTGTTTTGGGAGGCCCTCAAGTGGCCAAAATTGCTATAGAAACTCCTAAGTGAGTTGGGGCTCAAATATGAGTGACTAAGGACTGCGTGGAAGTAAACCCATGGCTAAAAATCTATTTTTTGGGTTCGAGTATCGGTACGGGCCAAACTCGTACTAATACCGGTGGGATTTCAAGCATAACCAGGCGATTGGAGCTTGCGTATTGGTACTGCCTTCAAGCATTATCGATACGTGTCCCCATGTACCGGTACGGTCGATCCAGTACCGACATTGAACATTTTATGTAAATTCCAGTAGCCACTTTTGGTACCGGTACGGTCGAGCTAGTATCAGCACCCAAACACGAGTACCGATACCAGTAGGCCATATCAGTACTCATTGGAGCTACTGTACAAAACTTGTTGTTTTTGAATGTGGACCCCGTTGAGGGTTCTAGTAGGGCCCTAATGATATGTATGAATTGTAATAAGTATGTATTGCAGTACTTGGCTGACATGAGTACCCGATGCTTTGTGATCCCGGGTGTATTTTTATGAGTGGATTCCCGATGCTTCGTGATCCCGGGGATAACCGTGTATATAAGTATTCGATGCTAGGTGATCCCGAATATGGTTGTGAGTACTTGATGCTTTGTGATCTCGAGTACTATGTGTTAACCCGATATTTTGTGATACCGAGCTAAGATAAATTTGAATCGGTTTGGCTTGCTTTATATCATTGTCTAATTGTTGATTTATGTTTTCTCATATTTATGAAATGCATGAAATAATGTATAGTAGAAATGTATCACTGAGCTTTGTTAGCTCATCATGCAGATTTATTGTTTTCATGAGTAGGTTGACAGGTAGCTTGTTTGAGGGAGCACATCATCAAGGATTCTCAGCACCGATTTGAAGAATAGAGTATAGTACTTAAATTCTTGTAGAGGGCTATGTATTCGTAGAACCTTAGCTCTTTAGGTCTGTAAAATCGTAATTTCATCTTGTGAAATACGATGATTTAAACTTGTATAGAGCTCTTTATTTTGAAATATGAACTTCTTTATGGAAAAATTTTATCATGATTTAATTGGTTTTGATTTGTGGCTAAACTTGAGGTTTTAATTCAAATGAAATTTTAAATGGTCGGGTTAGAGGTAGCTTGAATGTAGCATCTTGGATTCATTATGATCGAAGTGTTACATTTAGTGGTATCAGGGCCTAGGTTTAGCCGGTTCTAGGAAATTCCCGGGGTATATGGGAGTTTTCGTAAGGTGTCTAGCAAATACAAGCCCCTAAGAATTTGTTGTACTTCTCAAAGACTGAGAATCCGATGTGTATCTTACCTTTTCTTATGGTTACATAATTTGACCATCCCAAGTGGAGCTAACTGTGTCTAGGATGATCGTGACGAGAGTCGAGCACCCTTTTGGGACGACTATAAGCACGAGTACGTCCCCGAGACGAAAGGAGAGGATGCTAGGGAGGAAGATGCAACCTACTTTCGAAATCTAAATGGCTTTCTTCATCGACTCATTAGGGCCTTACCAAGACCCTCAGATACACCGTGAGAAACCCTCGTGGAGAGAATATGTTGCTATGGGGTTAAGGATTTCTTTGGCGATGATGATTGTGAACTTGCCACTGATCAATGCTTGCAAGATGTTCAATGGACTTTCAGATATATGTAATGTAAACTGGAAGACAAGCTTGATTGCATTACCTCCCTGTTGAAGGTTAATGTCAGATAATGGTGGGAGACTGTGGAGATGGAGTTGCACCCTGCACTATCCACATATGGGTATTTTTTAGAGAATTCAAGAGCAAGTATTTTGGAGAAGCTCAGATAGATGTGCCGAGGGACCTGTTCTCCCACTTAGTGCAAGGGAACTAATCGGTATTCGAGTACGAACATGAGTTCTTATGTTTGAGTAGATTTGCTTTAGAGTTGGTTGCAACTGAATAAATGAGGTGTAAGAAGTTTTGTCAGGGTTTGAAACCCAAGCTTCAAATGTATGTGACCGCTAACTCGTACAAGACCTTTGCGGAGCTAGCTAACAATGCCAGATCCCTCGAATAGGTTGGGAGTTTGATTCAGGGATATGCCAGAGGCTCCCAAAGTCAGTACAAGACCTATGAGGCTAGGGATTCATCACAGAGTTTGGGCAAGAGGCCTAGGAATTCGAGGAGAAACTCTCAAAACCAGTCATAAAGGTACAAGTAGAGATTCAATTTAGGTTATCGTGAAGGGCACTCAACTTCCTCATCGATGATGAGTTCATGAGGTTTTAATAGGTCTGCTAATTTATCCACGTGTGGATAGCGTGGTTAGTGCCATTCCGGGGATTGTTGGAAGAAACCTAAGACATGCTATAGATGTGGGTCTCTAGATCATTTCATTAGAGATTGCCCCTAGGCTACGCATGATGCTCCAACTAAGTCTTAAAGGTAATCATGTCCAGTACAGTGAGACAGAGGTTCAGTTAGGGGAGGCCAAAGTACCACGTCAGGTTAGGAGAGTGCTGACACTAACAAGTCCACTACTAGAGCTCCAGATAGACGGTATACCATGAGGGCCAAAGAAGATTGCGACGCCACTGATGTGATATCATGTACTTTCTCTTTATTTTCTGTTCCCATGGTTGCATTAGTGGACTCGAGTCCACTCATTCTTACATTCGTAGTGAGATTTGCCGAGAGTGGCGGCATGTCAGGTTAGAGGAGTGGTGACACTAACAGGTATACTACTAGAGCTCCAGATAGACGGTATACTGTGAGGGCCAAGGAAGATTACGACGTCCTCGATGTGATATCATGTACTTTCTCTTTGTTTTCTATTCCCATGGTTGCATTAGTGGACTCGGGGTCCACTCGTTCTTACATTTGTAGTGATATTTTTTGAGAGTGTGTATCATGGTGGATAATCTAGAGATTGGAGTTTGAGTGACAAGTCTTATGGGTTTTGATGAGTTGGTAGATAAGGTTTACCGTCGGTGTCCGATTGAGATTCAAGGACGTGTCTTTCTAGCAGATCTAATAGAGTTACCTTTCCAAGAATTTGATATAATCTTGGTAATGGATTGGCTTGTTGAACATGATGCTAGCCTAGGGTGTAGAATAAAGTGTTTGAAGCTTCAAGGATCAGATGAAGCAAAATTGTTTGCAAGGGACGAGAGGAACCATTGCTTGTCTAATGTGATTTAGGGCATGTTAGCATAAGAGATATCACTTCAAGGTTGTGAGGCTTTTCTAGCTCATGTGGTGGACACCATGATTTCTAGTCCTTTAGTTAAGAGTCTTCAGACAGTTTGTGATTTTGTTGACGTTTTTCTGGTAGAGTTTTTAGGTTTGCCACCAAATAGAGAATTAGAGTTCAGAATTAAGGTGTTGCTGAGGACGAAATTGGTGTCTATCGCTCCGTATCGTATGGCACCGATTGAGCTTAGGGAACTGAAGAATCAACTAAAAGAGTTGCTTGAACAAAGATTCATCCGACCGAGTATTTCGCCTTGGGGTGCCCCTGTTCTGTTTGTGAAAAAAGAAAGATGGGTTGATGAGATTATGCATAGAATATTGACAGCTCCATAAGGTAACAATAAAGAATTGTTATCCTCTTCCTAGGATCGATAATCTGTTTAACCATTTAAAGGGTGCTCGCATTATTTCCAAGATCGACTTGAGGTCAGGGTATTATCAATTGAAGGTTAAAGACGAAGATGTCCATAAGACGACCTTTCAGACACGGTATGTCCACTGCGAGTTTTTGGCAATTCCATTTGGCCTCACGAATGTTCTGACGACATTCATGGATTTGATGAACATAATCTCCAAGCCCTTTCGTAGTTGTCTTCATCAACATCATTTTGGTGTACTATAGTTTAGAGGAGGAGCATGACTACCACATTCACATTGTGCTTCAGACCCTTTAGGAGAAGCCTTTGTTTGCCAAGTTTAACAAGTGCGAGTTTTGGTTGTCGGAACTAGCATTTTTGGGCCATATTGTATCAGCAAAAGGGATCTGTGTAGACTCTCAGAAGATCCAAGTCGTGGTTGAGCGGAAGCCACCGAAGAATTGTAAAGCGTTTGAGGTGTACTCTATTTATGAGCGCAAGTGCACACTCTTGTCAAGTTATAGTATATAAGATATCGTCTCCACAAGGATTGGACAACTTGTTGTTCATGCACAAGGAAAAGTAAATTGCACAAGTAAGATGATTGTTGAGAAGAAAGGTAAAATAAAAACACAGGTAAAAGAGGAAGTGATCAGATTGATAGAGAGGGCAGGGTTATGCTGCTGCTTAGTGTGAAACTACGTTGAATAGGCCAAGTTGTTTTACGCTGCCACGATCTGCTGCCTTGGCGAGTAATGGTGGAGTGAGGTTGCGGCAACTTTCGCTGCCACGGCGGGATTATGCTCTTGCAACTCTCACTGTCTCGGCAGGTGGAATGGAGAGAAGTCCCGGCAGCAAGTCTGGCAGATACTCCAAATTCGGTAGAGCAATTCTGAAGTGATCCTTCCTATGTCTAGGCAAGGATTCTGTCACCACGTGATGTAGGAAATACCTAGAAATCTCAGCGTAAACCTAACACAGGCAGCCAACGTATGGTTGCTCCTTTTAGCCGCTAAAATTCTAACTTATGTCTAAGCCGAATTAGTCAACACCTCGACATGATGAGACCGTACTTAATTCTTTCATGAGTTTGACACTCTCGTGCCCGACAAATGGATTTCATCAACTTGACTTTTGGAACTAATTGAAGAAGTGAAGAACATGAATTAAGCAAACTTGGAATATTTTATTGCAAAACAAACTTTAAACCTATACAACCGTTCTCACAACTAATTTACAACATAACCACAAACCTAAGAGAGATTTAGAACATGACGGCGGAAGAAAACCTAAGCTATGCCTAAAGAAAACCTAAGATATTTTGAATTAGAATTAAATGAGTATTTATAGACAATAGATAGGTGTAACCCCATAGACCCACCTATGCGTTACAACAGATCCTAGAAAGTTACATTAGGTTCACAAGAGCGACCCACAATAAAAATACACATAAAAACATATTTCCTTAAAACACTTTTTAAATTGTAAAATCAACTTCTGTTTAAAATACCATTTCAGGAAGTCATTTAAACACATAACAGAAATTTCAGAAAGTACTTTACAAACACTATCATAAAACAATACATGACATACATGCCCACTAACTATACAATACCGTACTCCAAAAGCAACATCGAGAGAACTCCGAACACTGATGTCAAACGTTATACCATGATATATTCTTTTAACCTGTGATGGTAAAAACAATGTGAGCTTGGAAAAGCTTAGTAATACAGAACTACCAAAAGATGCTATAAGCTCATGCAGATATATGGTAGGCATAACATTTTCATGATGCTACACGTAGTACCAGTCTCCATTTCTATTCTACTATTTCGAGGTTGCATCATACTCGAGAATAACAATATTTGTTCTTTATTCAAACATCGAGAATTAGATGGGAATTATAGGCTGATAACATACGGAGGTGAAATCAGAGAGTTTAATGTCTAGTGTGTTCCAACAGTGCAACGCTAATGCATGAAAAGTAACAATGCAATAAACCCTTTTATTTCAAATACATTTGTTTCAAGTAGCAGTAAAGTTCATTTTAATTCTTTATTTACCCTCCAACCATACTCCAGTATATAGTTTCCCCAGTGCAGTATCATGTACATGCATTAACCCAAGCCCATTAGGCATGGGTACCATCCTAAGGGAATACCTTAGAATACATGCCGCCCTAGCCGAAGCATAGTAACCGAATACAAGTGGACCTAGCCGAAGCATAGGAACCGAAAACGGGCGAACCTAGCCGAAGCATAGGAACTGAAAACGTGCGGACTTACCAGCTGGATCAGGGCTGAGTCGTCAGTAATTTCATATCATATCCCAAGTACCCCAGTGAATTAGATCATCAATAGTTCATTAATCAATAACAGTATTTTCAGTAATACATATCCATATAGCATGTTAGTTATATTGGGTGCATATGCATATATCAGAAATACAATACAATCATGCTTAATTTATATAGCATGTCATGTTCCTGTGAATTCAAGTATATCAGTCATGTGCACATGATCGGTATTATAACATGTAAATCAGTATGCAAAACAGTCGTGTAGCACACATGGAACACACTAGGTGGAACAATTTGTTTCTTGGAGCTACTTGGCATTTATGGAAGGGAACACATCAAACTTTTGACAATTTGAACAAATTTTTGAAACGAGGTCCCTATAAAAAGGGGGTTCGTACCAACGGTTCAAACCAGATATTCAGGAGATGATACATCAAGATCTTTGAGAGTTTAGACATATCATGAGTGATTTAGTCATTTAAGCCTATGGTCATTTTATCATACATGGGCATTATGGTAATTTATACCAACAAGGCATAAATAGTGGCTCGAGAATTCTATTTGCTCATCAGGTTTCCAACCAGGCATTCAGAGATTTCTATGTCAAGATCTTTCACGATATCAGAGACATTTAGGGCTATTTTGATTACTTTGGCCAACAAAGGCATTTTGGTCATTTAACTATTAGGGGTGCTTTTGTAATTTAGCCCAATAGTGATAAAATGATGATTTACAATATTTAAGATTTCCAGAAGTTTACCGAGCCTCTAAAACCAATCGAACTAACATGTCCCGACCTTACAGTACTAACCAAACCTTCTGATGTATGTGCTTCACAAGTATCATTTCCAAATACTGATTGTATCGTATATCTGAACAGTTGCCTTCATATTTCACCACAAAACTTGCCACAGAGTAGTCAAACTTATATTCTATGCGGAAAAACTTCCATCCTTATATTAATAGCAGGAGTTATTGACGTACATGAGTCATGCTTTAACCCTTAGGGGCATTTCAGTCATTTTCAGCTCTATTGGCATTTCTAAAATTTTATCAAAGGCAATTTACTTATTCCAGTCAAGGGGGTATTTTAGTCATTTTCAAGCTCGGGATGTCCATCATTCCTGTCAATTGAACCATTTATAGCATTTCAATCATTTAAGTACTCGTGGGTGTTTCAGCCATTCAACAAATTTCGGTACCTCCAACCACTTCATTCATTTCAGAACTCAAGGGTTTATCCATCCTTCCAGTTAATTTGCAAACCTCGGTGTCCGAGGAAACTTCAACCTTTTTGGTCAATACGATCATTCCGATTAATTTAACCATAACAATATTTCCAATACTTTTAGTCATTATGATCAATTCAACATTTTGAGCCACTTGATTAATTCAGAGGTATGGATAGTTTCCCGTAAATCTATACTCGGAGATTCATTCCAAATTCAAGGAAACCTAACACCATACAATCTCGAAGGTTTAAATCTTGTTACCATAACTTTCCAAGTAGTTCGAGGTTTTTAGATAAATCGAGTTGTTTTACCATATCCAATATAGATTTCTAAATTGCTTCCAATTTCAAGGGTATTTTAGTCATGCTCATACCTTAAGGGCATTTTTGTAATTTCATATCCAAATATTTTTAGCATTTAATCATTTGACATTAATAATCGGGTTTGGAGATTAGCTGCCTTATTACTTAATTTATTGAACTCTAGATCCTTACATTTATTAACTTTCCCGTTCGAGCATTTCGATCTTATCTAGGTTATCATACTCAATTTCATATATGGTTTGACTTAAGCAGAGTTAACACCACTCTTCATCATATTCATGCATGCATTAACCGAATAACAACATGTTCATAAAGCATACTAGAGGTAGTAGTGTATTACCTTTAATACTTGCTACATTGGTCGACCATGATACTCCATTCGATCACTCTCGAACCCGAATGTGACGTCCTCAACATCTTGAATACAAAGAACTATGAATACCTTCAATCGCACAAATTCCAATTTTAGTCCTTATTCACATTGCTCATAATCGATTAATAAATTATATAAGCAAACTTGAGATCAAGGTCTAATTTGGAGGCTTTCGAGTTAGATATTCATGAAACGGGCATCAAAATCGAACTTAGAATGTCGAAAAACATAAAATAAGGCTTTTCGGGAAAAGTTGACTTTTTGGTCAAAGTCAACGCTGATGTCATCGGTCAAAATCAACGCTAACGTCATGCTGATGTCACTAGTCCAATGGCTGACTCGGCGAGTTGACTTGACTCGGGCGAGTTGACTCACTGAGTTAACTCGGGCGAATTGACTCACTAAGTTGACTCGGTCAACGGTCCGGGTACAGGTCAACGGGTCGGGTCAGTCAACGGGTCAGTTCAGTCAACGAGTCGGGTCAGTCAATTATTGGGCTTGGGCCGGTTTGTTCGAACCTGTTTGGACGGCTCGGTTCAAGATCAGACTGGGTCTGAGTTGGCTGGTTCAATGGCCACTGTCCAAGGCGGCCGGAAATCATCTTGGACGGCACGTGAAGCCCACGCGTGACCTTTCCCGATCGAAAAACACGCCAAATAACACCAAAAACGACATTAAATCTAACCTATTTCAATCGAAAACCCAAAAATTTAGGTCAGAACTCATCAGACTTACCAAAACTGACGGTAAACACTCAAAACTGTCGTGGCTCCAATGACGGTCTAATGTTGGCCGTTCGACGATTGGCGATATGGGTTTTTCTCGGTTTTGCAACGAAGAGTCTAGGGGTGGCGACGACGTGGCGAACAGACGCCCACAGCGGCCGAAATCCTCGAAAAACCGAGAGGGTCCTTAACCTTAGGTTTGACGAACCGTTGAAGCACGATTTTCGGAGATTGCAGTGGCGGCTACACGAGTGACATTAGGGGTTTCGCTCGGGACGGCGAGGCGGTTCGACTGGCGGCGGCGGTGTGAGGCACGACATGACGGTGAGGCCGATCGAACAGGGTGGCCGGTGGTAGAAGTCGGAAGGTTGGGAGAGAGGGAGGTGAGGGTCGAATCTAGATCTGGATAATTCCAAGATGGGCATTTAATTCGGTACATGTGGGTGGTTGGGATATTTTGTTTGTTTATTAATTTATTTATTACCCTAAAAACATTTAGTTCAAATAAATTTTCTTAGCCAACTCTAGTAAGGAAATGAATTAGCCCAACTGGTTAAGATGCATGCCTATACAACCAAGGGTCACCGATTCAATCCCCTTTGGCTGCATTTTTTTTCATCACCATTTTTTTTACTCATTTGCTTCCATTTTTATAGCTTTAATTAATTAATTAATTTGGGGTGTTATATAGGTCTAGTCCTTCTTGAAGTAGAAGTCTTCAAAAGTAGCTTTCCACATTAAATGTAACCTTAAACTTTGACTTCTTTGAGTTGAATGCGGAATTTATCACGTTGCCTTATTCTGTAAGCAATCTCAAGATTTCACTTCGGCAGCTCTTCCCGCTACTACAGACGTCAGAAAATCGAGTGGACAACGTCCATAGAATCAGGGTTTTCCGTTCTACAAGTCGCACTCCAGTTCTCCAACTTCATAGTCTGCCGCCGTGGGCAGCAAGGTCGGCGGTGGAATCACTCGACAACTACTGTTTCTGTCTGGAACTGCATCAGTACAGCTCCCTTGTTCGCTACCTCAGCATCACTTCCTCAGCTCCTCTTTCCCTCTATCAGCCTCTAGTGCCTAAAACCAAAAATACACTAAAACAATACCTTTTCTTCACCAAATAAAAGATAAACTATAAAAGCAAGGCAAAATAAAGAAATACAGTAAAATGCAATGCATGATCCTAATTATGCCTAAGATGTATTCAAAAACAACAATAATATGAGATGGAATGTGCATAAAATATAGGATTTGTGGACACTTTATAGGAATGCATCAGAGGTTCGTAGTTTTCTTGGGTTAGCAGGTTATTACTATTGTTTAGTTAAAAGGTTCTCCATTGTAGCAGCCCCTTTGACTAAATTTCTTCAGAAGAGAGTTATGCTCGAATGGAATGAAAAGAGACAATAGAGTTTCGAACAGCTTAAGGCCTACCTAACAGAGGTACCAGTTTTGACCCAACTTGATTCGAGTAAAGATTTTTTTGGTTTTCAGTGATGCGTCCTTAAATGGACTTGGATGTGTCCTTATGCAAGAAGGAAAAGTTGTGGCTTATGCATCAAGGAAACTCATGGTTCATGAGCGTAACTATCCTACTCATGACTTGGAGTTGGCAGTAGTTATTTTCGCCCTAAAAATTTGGAGACATTATTTGTATGGGGAAAAGTGTTACATCTACACTGACCATAAGAGCTTAAAGTACTTGCTCACACAGAAAGCGTTAATTTTGAGTCAACGTCGATGGATTAAACTACTCAAGGATTATGATTGTGTGATTGAGTATCACTCTGAAAATGCTAACATGGTTGCGGACACGTTGAGCTGGAAGTCAATAGTTGATTTGAGGGCCATGTTTACCCGTTTGAGGATGACCGATGATAGTGGCCTTTTAGCCGAACTTTGTGTGGAACCAACCTTGGTACAAGAGATTAAGAAGACTCAAACACTAGACGAGGATCTAGTTTCCAAGATTAAGATGGTACAACGGGGTTAGACAACCGAGTTTGGAGTATGAGATGGGATCTTGTACTTCCAAGATCGTTCGTGTGTTCCGGTCACTGATGACTTTAGAGACCATATCCTCAGAGAAGCCTCAATATTCATTTTTCAATTCACCCGGGCAACAACAAGATGTATCAAAATTTACAACCATTCTACTTGTAACCCCCTCGACCGACCTAGATTCCCGACTGAACCGAGTGAGCTACATTGGGTTTGCCAAAACAAACCCAAAACGATTACACAAGATTGGGTCCATTTTTTTTATCTTCTCTAGATGCAGCATATTAACCTAAGGTATGCATACTGGCAGCGAATGAAATCTCAAAAGAAATGGACACAAAAAAGACACATGATTGCATATTGACACATTTTAGGAACTAAAATGGAAATATGGTAAACTACAAAGACTTAGTTAAATTTTAGATTATAAATCTTCAATTAGTCAGATTACATACTTGCTCACCAAATTTCAGCTCAAAACGATCATCCAAACTCAACCAATTGCATTCACAAGAATCAGGGACCAAAAAGAAAGAATCAGAAACCATGGAATCACTTCAACTGAAAATAACGACAGCTAGTATCGATACACGGGCAACTGTACCGATACTAGGCTTCATACAAAAAGGGTCGTACAGGTACAACATGTAGCGTATCGGTACACGAGCTCGATATGCAAAATACCAATTCTAGTAGCTAAAGATCGCACCGATACATTTGTCTGTGTATTGGTACCCCTTTTGTTTTCTCAAAGCCCATACCAATACAACCCTTCGTGTACAGATCTCTGAGCCAAGATTACACTTACTCGTACCGATATAGGGCCCCATGTATCAGTACCCCTGGACCTATAATGTCCAATTTTACTGATTTTCACCCAATTGATAGCTCAAACATGTCTTAACTGATCATATTCATATACACAACCATTACAGAGATCAAACCATGCCAAATACTCAAGGAACCATGATTAATTCAAGATAAATTATCCCAATCATCATACTAGAGGCATGTTTCCTAAAAATCATTCAACTTAACATTCAAAAAAGGTTCAAAGCACATAACAACATAGGGATTGCATCAACAACCTATTAGCACCCTTTTAAACATGCTAGAATAAAAAAAAAAAGCATGAGTATAGGCACATCCAGCCTATAGACACTCTAAGGAATTCACAAAGCATAAACTCATACTAGCATGTCATAATCAATCTTCCCCCAAATCTACAAACATGATAACCATCAATCATAGCATATAAAACTCCACAATACATCCAAAAATCCAGATTACAAAATCCCTCAAAACAAGGTAACACATTGCCTTATTAACCGAATTTAAAATCAAATTTCATACTTAAGCAAATGTCTTGATCTTAGACCTTTTTTGCCAAACCAACATTGCCCCTCAACTCTATTACCTTGCATCAATGGGAAAAAGAGAGCGTAAGCAAAAATGCTTAGTGAGGATGCTCCTAAACATTTAGAGAACCAAATGAATTTTTTTGGGTCAAAAGTTCCTATTTAAATGGATATCGAAACGACGGTATTTCATACCCCTGTGACCCGCGCATCGACCCGGCCAGGCTTAGGATCCACTCGTTTTGGACCAAATGGGAAAATTGCACTTGTGGTCCTTCGACCTCTGTATCGTTATAGTTTCGCACTTTAATTCTTGCTTTATTTCATTTCAGTCACTGTTTTTAATTTATGTTTTTTTATTATTAATACTATTATCATTTATAAACCTATATCATTTCACTAATATATTATTAATTAGCTTTATTATTATATTATTATATATTATACTGTTAAAATGTTATATTATTATTATTATTATTATTATTATTATTATTATTATTATATGTTAACTAGTAAATGCTATACACATATTAATGTTAAATAATTTATAAACATATATTTATATACTAATAGTTACCTATATTTATGTTAATTAATAGGGTAAACTACTCCAATGACCACCAAACTTTAGGGGCGTACATATTTTAACCACCAAACTATCGAACTCGACAATCAGATTACCAAACTTATTAAATTGACCAATTTTGACCACCACCATTAAAAAACTAACAGAGAAGTGATGAGACAGTTAACGAAAATTTGTAAAATTACACATTTAGTCCTTTTATTTACCTATTATATCAATTTGATCATAATTTTAATTTAATTTAATAAAATTAACCAAATGATGACACATTTCCCATCTATTTTAAGTTTTAATTTATTTAATTTAATAGATTTAATCAACCAACCAGATGGTGACACGTGTCACCATCTGATTAGTCGTAAGAACGAGAAGAAATAAAATGGAAGGGATATTGCTCCCACACCAATTGCATGGAAAACTCATGCTCCAACCGCTGAGCCAAGTTCACTAATATGATATATGCCTTTACTACTACGTCAAGCTACTCATAATGATATATATTGCACACTTATATATATATCTTATAATGTAGTTAGGAAAAAAAGTAAAAATGGTTGAAATGAGACTCGAACTTAAATCACTTGGGATGTTTCTAACCACACAAACATTAGATTTAATTTAAATCTAAAAATTATTAAATATTTGAATATTTTTTCATATTTAAATTAAATCGAATATTTATTAAAATATTAAAAATTTTATTTAAAAAGTATTCAATTTAAAAAATATTTGATTTAAAATATTAAATTGAATATTTAAAGTATTTTAAGTTCGATTTAAAATATTTGAATATTTTTTTAAAATCAAATTTCTTTTCTTTTAAATAAAATATTTTTTTAAATCGAAGATTTAATATTTTAATAAATATTTGATTTAATTTAAATATGAAAAAATATTCAAATATATTAAATCGAATATTATTTAAATCGTATATTTAATAATTTTTAGATTTAAATTAAATCGAATGTTTGTGTGATTAGACACATCCCAAGTGATCTAGGTTCGAGTACCCTTTCAACCATTTTTACTTTTTTCCTAACTGCAGTATAAGATATGTATATAAAAGTGTGCAATATATATCACTAAGAGTAGCTTGGCGCAATGGTAAAGGCATGAGTATTACTTGCCTTGGTCCAGGTTTGAATCTCTTGTTACTATTCTTTCTTTCTTCTTTAAATTTCCTTTAGTTTTCACCAACAAAGTAATGGTTTAATAAAATATGTTAGTATCTTATATTAGATTAGTGAACTTTGGCTCAGTGGCTGGATCATGGGCTTTCCATGTAGTTAGTGCGAGATTAAATCCCCATGGGAGCAGTTTCCTTTCCATTTTATCTCATTCCTTAAGACCAATCAGATGGTGACATGTGTCACCATCTGGTTAGTTGATCAAATCTATTAAATTAAATAAATTAAAACTTAAAAATAGATGGGGACATGTGTCGTCATTTGATTAGTTCGATAGATCGGTAGTCAAAATAGGTACGCCCCTAAAGTTCGGTGGTCATTGGAGTAGTTTACCCTAATTAATATATATGTATCATTCTATATATGTTCATGTTTTATATATGTATCTCGTGTTCACTCATTTTATCGAATATTAAATTTAAATGATTTTCTTTAGTAGGAATTATCGTGAAAAACGTACCTCGAACTTTAAGGGGTGTTGCTTTTCGTTACTCCCTATTACAAAAATATCATTTTTAATTCTAAATTATAATTTTCAAAATTGATTCCCTTCATTCGGGAATCTAACAAAAATTATGCCCCGAGCGTAGGGGTGTAAATTTCTTTCGTACAAAGAAATATCTTTTTAAATATTTTCAGGGATCACAGTTTCTAAATTAAATTCAGATTCATAATTTCCATCGTTAAAACTGTTTGTAATCGACAAGGTACCAATTTTTGGGCGTTGTGGGGGTGCTCACTCTTCCCCACACATAACCGACTCCCGAACCTATTTTCTGGTTTTCGCAGACCAAAACTCCTTGTTTTAATACAAATGACAAAATCAAATTTTATTAAAATAACTGAGTTTTTTGGTGATCCAATCTCACCTAATTTAAAAAGATTGATGGCGAATCTCATTAAAAACCATTCAAAATAATTTTTGTAAAAAGGCGTCAAGCTCGGCGGGACCGTTATTACACTCTAAACATCTAGCCCTATTTTTGGGGTGTTACACTATTAGTGGCCAAGAATGAAAAGAGATGTCTCCGAGTTCGTAACTAAATTCTTGGCGTGTTAACAATTCAAGGCCGAACATCAAGTTCCTCGGGAATGCTTCATTAGATTCAGATTCCATAATGAAAGTGGGATCACGTGACGATAGATTTTGTGACTGAGCTACCGATGAATAAAGGGAAACACAATGCGATTTGGGTCATAGTGGATAAATTGACCAAGGCCGCACACTTCTTACCATTGCGAATGGACTACTCCTTGGAGAGGTTAGCCAAGTTATACATTAAGGAGATTGTGAGACTCCATGGTGTACCATCATTGATTATCTATGATAGAGATCTGAGGTTTACTTCTAGGTTTTGAAAAACGTTGCATGAGGAGTTGGGCACCAAACTACACTTTAGTACAACTTTTCACCCCTAAAAATTGGTGAGTCGAAGAGGGTTATTCAGATTCTCGAGGATATGCTTCGATGTTGCATTAAAGATTTTGAGGGTAGTTGGGAGGAGCATCTTCTGTTGGTCGAATTTTCCAACAAAAACAACTTTCAAACAAGCATTAAGATGGCTCTGTTTGAGGCATTATATGGACGTAAGTTAAAAACTCCTTTATGTTGGACCGAGTTGAACGTAGGGATGGCAATAGAGCGGGTCGAGTCGAATTTTTTGCTGCCCCGACATGAGAAATTTAAATTGAAACTCGAACCTGATCCAACCCGAAATTTTTTTGTAAATATCTCGGCTCGGGTCGAATATTTTGAATCATAAACATGAACCCGACCTGAACCTAATTTTTTAAAACAAAAACCTGCCCCGCCCCGATACCTGATTTTAATAATAAAAAACTCACCTCAATCGGATCGAATCGGGTCAGAACTTTTCGAGGACGAGTATCATTTTCATCCCTAGTTGAACGAGAGACGGATTGTGGGCTCAAGCCTGATCAAACAGACTGAGGAAAAAGTTGAGGTAATCAAAGACAAGTTGCAAGCAGCTTTCGACCGAGAAAAGGCTTATGCGGATTCACGTCGTAAGCATATTGAGTACGAGCTTGGTGACAAGGTGTTCCTATAAAGTGTCACCATAGAAACAGGTCATACGCTTAGGGCACAAAGGAAAGTTGAGCTCGAGATTCATTTTACCATGTGAGGTTATTGAGAGAGTTGGGCCAGTGTCTTATCGATTAGCTTTACCACCCGAATTGGAGCGAATTCATAATGTGTCTTCGTGAGGTACCCCCTCCGTGTAGGATAGTGGATTGCTTCCGAGATATAGGTCCCTTTGTCTTCTTGAGGTCTCCATCTTCGTGCAGACCTAGGGAAATGTATCCTCCTAAATCAAAGTCCTAGCGACAGTTCGAGTAACGTCACTCTAGAACCTAAACCACATATAGCGAACCGTAGAAGCCAACCTTTTATAGCCAATGCAAGACTTTGCCCGTTAGCAGTGGCCCTGTTTAGGTTTTGATGCCTTTATTTGTCATTTATGTACATTTTCTTTACTATTAATTTTTACTTATTTCATTATCTGATTTATTCATTCAATTCTTTTGATTCGAACTAACCTATTTTCTCTTTTTGGTGATCACACTGCATTAAGTCATTCATTTCATATTAATTACATGACACCACTATAACATTTTAATTTTTGCATTTCACCAGCATGAAGTATTGATTCACGATTGGTTTCCAAAAAGATTTATTATCGGAAGAAAATTTAGTACCCTAGATATTGATGTGACATTGAAAGTTGCAAATGAATCCCATTAATTCATAAGTTGACCCATATGAACTATTTTTGAATCAGTACCTTCGCATCTAGGACATACACCTTGCATTTACATGCATACATTTCAAAATTTTGAAACCGGACCCTGAGACGCCCTACGCCAGTAAATACGGGATAAACATAAGTCGTTCGATCTAGCATCATACTAAACCTATGCAAGAAATTGGTCCAGGGTCGTTTTTTAGAATAACCTCCGCGTTCATACATACACCATGCCTCCACAAGTCCCCATTTTAGGGGCATTCCTCGACTAGTTCAGAAAGTGAGCCTCCAATGTCGAATCAAACTTTTCCACCCTAGATGACTACATCAATTATCGTCTTTGGCACTTTTCCAGAGCCAAAAGTAATAAGTTGCCAGGAACCAACAACAAATTTATAGACCCGACCGGGGGGCAACATAACGCGTTCACAAGAATAATGAAAGCCCTTCAAGAAAAGGTGAAAACATACTTCAAGCTTTGAGTTCGCTTCAAGAGCAGTCTTAGACGAAAATGTTGGGGCATTCACCCTAGGAAGTAATCCAAAAAATGATCGAACCCAAGAGAAGTTGGGGCATCCTTACATACAAGGCACCAAACACTGTTTAATCAGAAGTAAATATCTGACCACCATAGAGTCAGGGGCATCCCTTTGAGGGGTAAAACAGAATTTCTCATTCACATATTCCTCATTCTGCATTATCTACATGCATCGTACATGAATTTAAGTCATCATGAATTTAGGCTAAACACATGCATTAAGCACAAAGTTATGTGCTACCACATTTTTGCTTGTACATACAAATGTAAAGTGTCCATAAGTTCTATATTTCATGCACATTCCATCTCATATTATTGTTGTTTTTAAGTACATTTTAGGCATAATTAGGATCATGCATTGCATTTTACAGTATTCTTTACTTGGCCATGCTTTTTATTTATTATCTTTTATTTGGTAAAGAAAAGGTATTGTTTTAGTTTCAGGTACTAGAAGCTGGCAGAAGGAGAGAGGAGCTAAGGACATGATGCTGAGGCAACAAACTAAGGAGCTGTACTGACGCAGTTCCAAATAGATACAACAGCTGCCAAGTAGCTGCCGCCGCCCTAATTGCGGCCCAAGACAAAATAAAGAGGAATTGGAGAACTGGAGTACGATCTGTAGAGCAGAAAATCCTAACCTTGATGATGCTGTCCACTCAATTTTCTGATGACTGTAGCAGCAGGTAGAGCCGCCGAAGGAGGAATGCGAGATTACTTGCGGAGCAAGGCAACATGAAGAAGTCCACATTCAACTCAAAGAAGTCAAATTTTAAGGTTGCATTTAATGCAAAAGCTAATTTGAAGACTTCTACTCAAAGAAGGACTAGACATATCTAATGCCTATATATACTCAATGTATTCTAACTTCAAAACAACATAGGTTTTCCCTTAGGCATAGTTTAGGTTTTCTTGCCGCCATTATGTTCTAAAATTCTCTTTGGGTTTGGGTTATGTTGTAATTAGCGTGAAAACAATTGTTTAGGTTTTTAAGTTTGTTTTTGCAATAAAGCTTCAAGGTTTGCTTATTCCATGTTCTTCATAGTCTTCAATTAAGGCAAAAGATTAGTTGATTACTATCCATTTGTTCGGTATCGAGAGAGTCGAACTCACGAAAGGAGTAAGTACGGTCTTCACCTTAATCAAGTGTTGATCAATCCAGCCTAGACATAGGTTAGGGTTTATGGCGGCTAAAAGAGAACGAACCAAACATTGTTGTCTTTGCACGATTAACGCTGCGACTGGTATTATCTGCAGTGGGCATCAACAACATTCTTACTTAGACATAAGAGAGATCTCTTTTAAAGCGTTCTGCCGAACCTTGTAGTTCTGCCGAGTTCGCCACCGAGACACACTTCCATTCCACTGACGGGGCAGCGAGAGTGTCACAACAGCCTACCTGCCATCCCCCACCGAGGCAGCGAAGTCTGGCAGCGCAAAACAACTTGTCCTCTTCAACACAGTTTCACACTAAGCAGCAGCATAACACAGCCCATTCCATCAATTTGATTTCTTCCCTTTATTTACTTGTGTTTTATTTTCCTCTCTAACAATTCAACTTATTTGTGCTTTTAATTTTCCTTTACGCAGGAGTTATGATTCGAATCCCTGTGGGAGACGATATCTTTTATACTATTACTTGACAGGAGTGTGCACTTGCGCTCATATTTAGAGAACGCTAAAACGCTCTACAAGACAGCACGTAACAGCCCAGCACAGACATCGCGTAACGGCGAGTTGCCCGCTAACGGCTAGCCGCCAACAACTACAGAAATAACGGGCAGAAATCCCGTAACGTGCGCGAGACAACTTGCTCGTTGGACATTTGATGCCGCCCCAACACTTTACGACAACCTCTATTTAAACCTCACTCATCTCATTCATTCATTTTACTTTTACCTCCTTGCTATACTCTTCTTGAATCCATAGCTCTCTTTTCTCACAATATTTTCTTTAAGTTTCAGTTATATCTAAACTGTCTCACACATGACATCAACATCAACACCCAAACCCACATTCCAACGCTTATGCTCTAAGGCAGATGAGAAGAGATACAAAACACAATTTGCAAAACAAGCAATTTGGGAGGAGCAAGGGTTCCACTACACGAAGCAAACAAGGGACTTTGGCTTAGAGCTCGTCTTATTCGAAACCATCCACATCAAGGGATGGGAAATATTCACACGACAGTCGGAGATGGCCAACATCACTTTGGTCAGAGAATTCTATGCCTATCACCCCCGACCAGAGCTTCCATTCGTCTATGTCCGAGGGGAGCCTGTCAAGCTGAACGCCACCATGATCAACAACTTCTACAACCTAGAGATGGACGAAAACCCTCACAAGGAATGGAAGCAGTCACTGACGGCTTCCGACTATGACAGACTCAAGGCCCAGCTGTGCAAGCCCAACACGCCATTGTTGGCAGGAAAGCATGGTGGCTCTGTCCAACGCCACCACCTGCTGCCCGAGCCTATGCTATAGATTACCTTTATCAAACGCCGTCTGCTGCTCACCTCCCACAACTCCACTGTCGACCGGCCGCGCCTTGCACTCATCCATAACATCATGGTGAACCGGCCCATCAACGTTGGGGAGATTATATGCAAGGAGATCCACAACTGCTTCCGTAAGAAAAAGGGCAGGATGTACTTCCCGTCTCTCATCACATGCCTTTGTGCCAACTTCAATATCCCAACCGAACCAAAAGATGAGATGACAACCGCCAAGGAGAGGTGGACCAGGAAAGTTCATCTGCAGATGATGCAGGCCAGGAGACAGAGCCCATCACCCCCAGCTAGCCTTCTATCGCCCAGCCAGCCACTTCAGCCGCCCCCAGCAGTACTAAAGCTGCCCCGACCAATGAAGTCCTCACTCTACTGCACACCCTCATTGACAGCAACAAACAGATCGAGAATCAGAAGTTGACCTTCATGAAGTACGTGAGGGAGGTACAAGATGACTTTGTGGCATATCTTCTTCAGAAATTTCCAGACGACGACCCCACCCTACCGACCTCGCCGCCACAGCTGCACCCAGAGAAGGCACACCATCAGAAGTGTAAAAAGGTTTTTGAAAAACGAACCAACTAAGGCCTTATCACTTTTCTTTTTTTTAAAAAAAATGGTTTGTTAAAAAAGGGGGGAATTCGTTTAAAAATGGGTTCGGGAGTTGGTTACGTGTGGGGAAGGATTAGCACCCCCATCACGCCCTGAAATCGGTACCAAATAACTTGTTGCCTTTTGATAGATAGACATTATTTAAAAACTAGAGTGAATTTAATAAAGTGTTCTTGAATGAATATGTGACTTAAATAGCACGAGCTTTATCAAATAGTGGCATTGGAATTAATTAAACATTCAATTAGAAAGGATGACAGTACACCGAACCATATTCTAAACCGCCATCATATAAGACTAACTGCCGTGTTAGTTTAGGGTTCGGATCTCGTACGTCACCTTTATGCATGATGCAGACAAATAAAGGGTGATGCGTGTTATTTTCCTTTTTTATGCTTTCGCTTACCTAGAGACGGTGAAAATTAATCCGAGTATTCGATCGACATCCATTAAGCTAGGACTGTCGTTTCTCGGATACTGGGGCTAATTAATACCTCTCTTGGGGTAGATTTTTTTTAAGTCCGGTTATCATGCTTAATTACCGGGTCTCATGAATGACAAGTATATATATGAATGTCATAAAAGTACTCAAAATAAACACATAAAAGCCCATCCAAGGCCCTAACTTAAAGGTCCAAGTTATGGAATATTAATTAGTGGTTTAATCATTTATCATATAATTCTAATATTAGACCCTAGATCGTTTATATCCTGATTAAAAGGCTCGAATCAATTATGGATTATCTTGTATTATTTTTGTCTAGGTGTCACATTAATTCTAGTTTTTAGAAGTGGGTGCGATTAATCCTAATAAAAGCCTTAAACCCGAACCGACCTAATTACTCGAATCATGCCCCTATAAGGCAGACGCACAAACCGAAGTAATTAAACCGATCGAGATAACTTATCTAAGCTAACTAACCCAAGCCCATTTTAAGAAAGGGTGAAGCCCATAAGACACTAAACCAACCTATCTATCCTAAGGCCCAAAAGACCCACATTAAGGATACCTACATCAAAACCACTACGAGGCCCAATTTTAACACCCTAAACATATATTAATTAATTTAATCGAAAAGACATCTTACATTAGTTTTATTAATACATAAAACTCAATAAATAGGAGGACAAGTCATGGCAACACATATATTCGACACATGTAGCTACTCAAATCAAGCACGAAAACATAAAAAAGAGCGCTAAAAATCCTAGACCATAGAAACAAACCAAAAACATATATTCAATAAAACGATAATTAAGCCATAAACGAACCACGAGGGACCCACAAGATTATAACAAACATATCGTACCAATATACATATTCGATTAAAAGGATAACACATGGCATTAAAAACATGCATTAACAACATACTAAAAGCAATTAGACAAAAAATGTACCAAATTGACATATATGCGAAAACAATGGCAAAAATGGAAAAAAAGGAAGAAAAGGTTTTGAACTGGACACGGGGACCAAAATGAACACGGGACGAAAAAAGGGGGACTGGACGGACAATAAGACCAAAAACAACTCGATCTGGGACGGAAAGACGAAACGACTCAACAACCCGGGGACCTGAAGTGCTATTTTCCCATGCGAAAACCCCTAAGACGCTAATAACCCGACGCGGAGGAACCTAACACGCTAATAAACCAAAAACAAAATGACGCAACACTATAAATACCACCTTAAACACCCCGATTACCCCTTTCGTCCGAGAAACAAAACCCTAGCCGTAACCTTACATCCTCTCTCGACCCTCAAACGCCGGCCGGTGATATTCACAGTCCGGCAAACCTAAAACGCACCCCGACCAGAGAAGAACTAACCCTAAAAAAACCCAGAAACATCCTAAAGAAAAACCTTTTACCTCTGACTCTCCTCGAAACCAAACCCCGACACCCTCTTATTCCCTTCGAAACAAAACCCAGAAAACCAAAGCCCCAAAAAACCTATCAGACGCCCAAGAAATGGAGAAACATAGAGACGAAGGGATACTCTTCTCGTTTCCCCCGACCGAGTCACCGTTTAGAGCCACCGGATGGCTAGGCTTATTCTCGACAGAGGAGTGAGAAGTCGAAGAAGACGAAAGGTAAAAGAAAAAAGAAAAAAACTTTTTCTTTTTATTTTCTATCCTTACATGCAACAATGGAAATCAATATACCTGAAACTGATGTCTGGAATTAGTATTGCTCTTTGTGCTTTTTTGCGGGAGATCACGAATCCCGTTACAATGAGTATCGATTCGGCTTTATATCCGAAATTTCGATTGTTTTTACATTTTTGTTTATATGATGGAAAATGTCTATTGGCTCGTATATTTCATTTGGTCGGATTCATGTGTGATTCTGTCATTCCCCTGCCATTCTGTTGCCTTTTGTTTGTTTTGCTTTTCTTTTTCCCCTTTTGTTTTGCTGCGTTTTGATATTTGCTGATCCCTCTTTCTTTGCGTGCATGGTTCGTACAAAGAACTATCGTGGCCACTGGATCGTCCGTTGGATCGGACGAGGACGACTTGGTGAGCTCTCGGGTGCACTAAAATGTCGGGCGTGTGCTACACGCGTGCGCGTGGTGATCTCAAATGCCGCGTGTGGACGTGCTGAGAATTGGGGGAGTCGCGCGTGGAATTCTCTCTACATCCATGCCGTTGGATCGTGTTTGATCCAACGGTCCAGATTTGGGCGGCGCAACATCATCTGATGGATGCTAAGGTTTATGTGGAGGGGCATTCTGGAGCGTTGGATCTCCGTCTGATCAAAAGGCTCTGATCGTGCAACGCGAACCTGGGCGGACCCTTTCCTAGGGTTTCTGGCATCTTCTGTCTGGGTAGTCAGATCTAGATCAAATCTGACGGTGGAGATGGGGCGGCTGTAAAGACAAAGCAACAGATTAGGGTTTTCTTTTAAGGCTATGGCATGTTTGGGCTCTTGTAAACTTATGTGGGCTTGTATCAATATATATTTTTTGGATTATTATTCTGTAAATGGACTTTAATAAACTGTTGGGCTTATTATTTAATTGGACTTTTTATTTATTTAATTTGGGCTTGTTTATATATATCAGTTTTTATTCTTTATTTTCAGAATCAATAATAATAATGGTAATAATAATAGTAGGAAAATATTAGTAATAATAACAACACATGACAATATTAAAATAGTATTAATAACATAACGTAACACTAATAGATATAATAATAATAGGTAATAATAATATATGGGATAATAAATGTAGATAAGTAAATAATATAGTGGATAGTAGTAAATAGTATGGTAACATAGTAATAATAATAAGAGTATTATTGATAACATATGGTACTTATAATAGTAATAGTGAAGATGATGGGGATGGTAGATAATGGCTAATAACATGATATAAATAATATTTTCATTACAATATTAATACATATATGTTGTTTTTTTTGTTTTTATTATCAATTATTCGATATATATACATATGAGAAAGTAATAAAGCCCATTATTGTAAAACGAAATAAAAGGATGTTAACCCGTACAAAATTAGTGATTACAGTTGCCCTTCTTTGCTTGTACTTGTGCAACAAGAATAAAGCAAAGACCATAAGCACTAATTTTGTCTAACTTCCCTGTTTGGGTGATTTGTTCCTCCGAAGCGGCAGAAACAAAGTGGGTATCGTTGGCATGTCCTCCCGGAACGACAAGAGACATAATTGATTAATTCTTCCGAAGCGGCAAAGAACAAACCCAAATAACTTGTCTTCCTGAAGCGACAAAAACAAACTGAGCAGGCCTTCTGACTTTTCTGCCCGAAAATCCTTGAGCTCTTTTGCTCTTAGATTCTAATGCGGCGAGTTTGAAATTCTTCGCCCGAAGCTACGTTTGCTACTCTGAAGCGGCAGGACAAAGTGGGTAACGTTGGTATGTCCTTTCGGAACGGCAAGGGACATTGTTGATTCATTCTTCCGAAGCGACAAAGAACAAACCCAAATAACTTGTCTTCCCGAAGTGGCAAAAACAAACTGAGTAGGCCTTCTGGCTTTTTTGCCCGAAAATCCTTAAGCTCTTTTGCTCTTAGATTCTGATGCGGCGAGTTTGAAATTCTTCGCCCGAAGCTACGTTTGCTCCTCCGAAGCGGCAGGAACAAAGTGGGTAGCGTTGGTATGTCCTTCCAGAACGGCAAGGGACATCGTTGATTCATTCTTCCGAAGCGGCAAAGAACAAACCCAAATAACTTGTTTTCCTGAAGCAGCAAAAACAAACTGAGCAGGCCTTCTAGCTTTTCTGCCCGAAAATCCTTGAGCTATTTTGCTCTTAGATCCTGATGCGACGAGTTTGAAATTCTTCGCCTGAATTTCATTCCTTTTGCGTTTTTTTGCTTCCTTTTTGGTGGCAAATGCCTTCGCATATCTGTAAAGGAAAATAATATGATGCTATATGTTAGTATGATCCTGGCACATGTATGCCTATGATGATGCATGAAAGAGTATGCCGCATATGGGCCTGGTGCCACAACTTCTTCTGCTGATCTCTCTTGATCTTTTACTTTCTCTTCGATGCCGACGTTTGTCTCACACTCGGGTTTAGCCTCTAGATCTTTTGGGAAGCTTTTTTTTAAGGATTCCAGCCTTGGTTTTTCCCTCCCAAAGCGCCTTTTCAAGTTTTCACTTTGGTATTTATCTTTTTATGAAGCGCTCTTCTGGGTTTTCACTCCATTTCTTTTCTTTTTCTTTTTCTTTTGTTCTTTTTCTTTTCTTTTCTTTCTTCTTTTTTCTTTTTTCTTTTTTCTTTTTTTCTCTTTTTCTTTGTTCTTTATCTTCTCTTTTTATTTTATTTTATTTTCTTTCCTTTCTTCTTTTTTCTTTTTCTTTGGTCTGTGCGACACTTATCTCATCAAAGCCTGGCTGTGGTCAACTGCTTGAAATTTTCTTCAGGGTCCTTGTCACTTATCCGTCATCGGGCCGATTTAGCTTCTTTTATTCACCTACATTCAGGAGATCAAACCACAGAAATACCAAGAAATCTTTTGCTTTGTAAGTCTATTTCAAACTGCTCGAGTAATTCTTTGAAAAGAGATGAATGAAGACGCCATATAATATTTACTAATATATTTTGAAACTTATGAAAATATCAAGCATGGAAGGAACAAATGATGCAATAGCCTAAGCATTGTCCTCGTGAATGATGTGGGAATCCATCGACCTAGGCAGACCCTTTGCCAGTATTATCCTACCTGTTTTTGAACTCTGAAAGATCCTACCCGTTGATCATGTACTTATTGGTACTTCCTTGCGGATACCCCTCTTCAATTCTCAACTCCCCCTTAATCTCAAGACGCCTTTTTCGGGTTTTCATCCTACGATTCCCCCTTTTTCTTCGTCTTCTTCATATTCTTTTTTGTCTTTTTTGTTTTGTTTTGTGAAGCGCCCTTTCGGGTTTTCACTCCACTCTTTTTTTAATACTTGAAGCGCCCTTTTCGGGTTTTCACTTTAAGTATTTGTTTCCCGCGAGGCGCCCTTTCGGGTTTTCACCCCACTTTGTCTTTCACACATAGTACTTCTTGACCGAATATGAATTCACTGGATTGCCAAACTCTTTCCCATCCATTTCCATCAGGATCAGTGCCCCTCCGGAGTAGGCCTTTTTAACCACGTAAAGCCCTTCCCAATTAGGCATCCATTTCCCTTGAGAATCTGTTTGGGTGGATAATACCTTTCGCAACACCAAGTCTCCTTCCTGAAACTCTCTCAGACGAACTTTCTTGTCATAGGCTCGCATCATTCTTTTCTGGTACATTTGACCATGGCAAATGGCCCTCAGTCGTTTCTCTTCCACGAGATTCAACTGATCAAACTGAGCCTGTATCCATTCAGCTTCCTCCAGTTTTACCTCATTCAGTATCCTAAGAGATGGGATTTCTACCTCCATAGGCAATACTGCTTATGTACCATAAACCAGAGAGTACGATGTTGCCCCATTCGAAGTACGTATGAATGTCTGGGATGCGAAGAGGGCAAATGGCAACTTCTCATGCCAATCCTTGAACGTGTCCGTGGTCTTGGCTATAATCTTCTTGATGTTATTATTTGCGGCCTCTACTGCCCCATTCATTTTTGGGCGCGATACGCAGTGGAGTTATGGTGTTTTATTTTGAACTACTCGCATACTTCGTCCATCATCTTATTATTCAGATTGGAACCATTATCAGTAATGATTCTTTTCGGCATCCCATATCGGCAAATAATCTCCCTTTTCAGGAATTTGCATACCGTTGCCCTAGTAACATTGGCATAGGAAGCATCTTCTACCCCATGATGCACGCCTCATATTCGGCCATGTTGTTGGTACAGAAGAAGTTCAGTCTACTGGTGAAAGGGTAATGTATCTCCTCCGGAGAAACTAGCACTGCCCCGACTTCATGGCCTAGAGTGTTGGATGCCCCATCAAAGTATAGCCTCCATGATTCTCCTTCAATGATGTCATTCTCCCCCTTAGTTATACACATCAGATCTTCGTCCGGGAAGCTGAAGTCTAATGGTTCATAATCATCTGAGGCTCAGCTCGCCAAGAAATCTTCTATAGCGCTCCCCTTTACCGCCTTCTGACTCACATACATGATATCAAATTCAGACAACAACATTTTCCAACGAGCCAACTTTCCTGTGAGCGCTGGCATCTCCATCAGAAACTTTAGAGGGTCCAATTTGGAAATCAGCCACGTGGTGTGGTACAACATGTACTGTCTAAGCCTCTTGGTTGCCCATACTAGGGCACAACATAACTTCTGGATTTGCGGGTATCGAGTCTCACACTTGGTAAACTTCTTACTTAAGTAGTAGATTGCCTATTCTTTCTTGCCGGTCTCGTCATGCTACCCTAGGACACATCCCATTGAATTCTCAAAAACTGTCAAGTATAGGATCAACGGCCTATCTGGTACTGGGGGTACCAGGACTGGAGCATTCGTCAAATACCTCTTGATCTTATCTAGAGCCTCTTGATACTCTTCATCCCAAACCCTGAGGTTATTCTTCCGAAGTAGTCTGAAGACAGGGTCGCATTTGTCGGTTAACTGAGAGATAAAACGGGATATGTAATTCAACCTCCCTAAGAACCCTCAGACTTCCTTTTGGGTCCGAGGCGGTGGGAGATTCTGGATAGCTTTTACTTTATCGGGATCAATCTCAATCCCCCTATTGCTAACCACAAAGCCTAGAAGCTTACCGGATGTGACAACAAAAGTGCACTTCGCTGGATTAAGTTTCAACTGATACTTCTTCAACCTCTGGAATAATTTCCTCAAGTTCTGAATATGCCCTCCTTCAATCTGGAACTTTGCTATCATGTCGTCCACATAGACCTCGATTTCTTTGTGCATCATGTCATTGAAGAGCGACACCATGGCCCTTTGATATGTTTCCCCGGCATTTTCAAACCAAAGGGCATTACTTCATAACAAAATGTCCCCTACATTGTCACAAATGTCGTTTTGGTCATGTCATCATGATCCATTTTTATTTGGTTGTATCCTGAAAAACCGTCCATGAAGAAGAACCACAAATGACCCACTGTTTGTCTACTAGGGTATCGATATGAGGCAGAGGGAAGTTATCCTTTGGGCTTGCCTTGTTGAGATATCTATAGTCCACACACATGCGAACCTTTCTATCCTTCTTGGGTACGGGCACTATGTTGGCCACCCATTCTGAATATTCGATCACCTTTAGGAACCCGGCTTGATACTGCTTTCTTACTTCATCCCGGACTTTCAGCAAGGTGTCTGTTCTCATCCTTCTCAATTTCTGTTGGATCGACTTGCACTCTGGCCTGATCGGTAGTTTGTGAACCACAATACTCGTGTCTAAACCTGGCATGTCTTGGTAGGTCCATGCAAAAATGTCCTTGAATTCTAACAACAGGCTCATTAGCTTGACCCTGGTTTCGGATGAAAGTGTTGTGCAAATCTTGACCTCCTTTCAATCTTCATCATCATTCCCCAAATTTAGGATCTCTATCTCCTCTTTGTGGGGGACTATCTGTCTATCTTCACTCTCCATTAGTCTGAGGAATTCTTATGGAATTTCATATTCCTCCTCATTACCCTCTTCTTCGACAATTTCGGCCAGATACAATGGTTGCTCAAAATCCACCTCGAGATTAAATTCAGCATCATTCACAAAGTTAATAATAGGGGTCCTACAACATTTATGAAAAGAATGTGTATTGGGAAAACGAATGTATATATTATTTACAGAGTAGGTGGAATAATAAATAAGAAACGAATAATGAATGAGATGCTTGTAATTTTGGAAAAACGACTTTTTTCTTGAATTTAAAATGAGCAGATTAACATAGGCGCCCTTAACAAAAGATCCCTATTGCTCGCAGGCACAAGCCAATAGGGTGAGTTCTGAGTATTACTCTGGCTTAGACCTAAAGACTACAGACGCATCCTGAACAGTCCAGTTGTTAAGAGCCTCTCCAGGAAGACAAGGGCGGATTCCTGCCAAGAAGGTTGAGCTCTCCTCATCTTTGGATATCACACTAACATCCAACTCTCCTAACGCCTCGCTGATCTTCTCTTCCTCACAAAGTTTGGCATTCTCCATATTGGCCTCGTGTACCATCTGTTCGGGGTTGATGACTCCACCTGACACAAAGATGTTTCTCATATTGGTATAAACAATTGGCTCCCATAACATGTCTTCTCCTCGGAGTCTAGTCATTCTCCGTTCAGCTCTCCTTTTCCATTCCAATTTTCTTTGCTGAAATGTGGGCTTATGACCAAGCCCAAACCTGTCTTGTTTATTGATAACACCTCTGACACGCGAACATCCTTGCAAGTTTCTTCCGAGTCCTCTTCCTTTCTTTCCTCCCCATCCCAAAGTTTGCCATACTTGCATCTTGGCACATTTAGATAATTTCTGGCACGAGATCTTGCTTCCTTCCGTCACAAACGTTGCATTGACGAATTCAAGGGCCCTAAAGGTACATTCGACTGCTTCCTCATTAGTTTGGACATATGAAGCATCAATAGCCACAAACGCTATAATGTCATGTTCGGCAGACACACTCACTAACTTCCCCTCAATGACGAACTTCAGCTTCTGGTGCAATGACGAGGCCACAGCTCCCGCTGAATGGATCCAGGGCCTCCCTAATAAGCAGTTATAGGTTGGCTTTATATCCATCACCACAAAGTCGACCACATACTCGGTAGGTCCAATTAGCAACGGTACCTCGATCTTCCCCACAACTTCCCTTTGGGTCCCATCAAATGCTCTGACTAAATTCTGACAATGCTTCATATGTGAACTGTCTATGGGAAACCTTTGCAAAGTTGCCATGGGCATCACATTCAAACCTGAAATCGTTATCAACAAGCACCCCCGGTAGGACATACCCTTTGCAATGTGTAGTTATATTCAAAGCCTTTGTTGACCCCATTCCTCCGTCTGGGATCTCGTCATCACTGAAGGATATGAAATTATCCGCAGCGATGTGACCTACAATCCGGTCTAGCTTGTTGACCAAAATGTCATCCGGGACAAACGTCTGGTTTAGTACCTTTAGGAGTGCATCACGATGTTTCTCAGAATTCAACAACAGTTCTAACACTGAAATCTGGGTCTGCTGCTTCCAGAGCTGATCGACAATGCTATACTAGCTGTGCTTCAAAACTCTAAAAAACTCTTGAGCTCGTGCTTCTGTCACTGGTTCATTAATTTTGGGAGGAGGGTCCTCTCCAAACAACATTTCGGTCTTCGGCTCGGACGACTTCTCTTTTCCCTTCGGATCTACTTTTTTGGGAGTGTCCGGTGAGTAACACCTCCCACTTCTCGTGAGATTCCTCACCTCGTTTACTACATCAATTTCCAACTCCTTCGGACCACTCTCTTTCTTGGGCTCTTTCTCACTAGGCAACCTTCTTTCTTTCATCGGATTCACATTCTTTGGCACCGAGACATGGGCAACATAGTTCCATGGAACTTGCCTTTCGTCCTTAAAAGGGAAGGACGTCGGGCCAGATATTCTCAATTTCGGGGCCAGTTTAGGGCTTTCTCCCTCGGATATGATTCTCTCATACGCCTTGCGAGGTATAACAAAGGGTCGGTCTAAGCCAAACTTAACTTTAGTGTCATCAGATGCACACACCTCTAGGTCCCTATTTTCTTCATTCTTCTCAAAAAACTCAATTTCTTTATTGTCCATCATTCCTTGGACCACTTGCTTGAACTCCCCGCAATACTGAATGTCATGCCCTTCGTGTTGGTGGTATTCGCAGTAGGGTCCACCCCCTTCAACACAATCTCCATCCCTCGGTCAATTAGGCGGGCCATGCATAGCTGCTGAAACACCCGTCGTAACGGGGATTTGACCTCAGACACACTGGCTTTAGCCCTTCTGGTGTACCCTTCCTCGATTGCATTCACTCCCAACCCGCATGATTCGACAACGGGTTAGTGGTGGTATTTGGCTCATCTAGCTGTAATACCCCGATTTTAATCAAATGCTGCACAAACTTCTTAAAAGCTATGCAATTCTCAATTGTATGCCCCGGAACACTGCCATGATACTCGTAGTTGGCTTTCTCGTCATACCAAGCCGGGAATGGCGGCTTGAATGGAGTGACGTGGTAGGGTTGAACCAATTATGCCACGTACAAGTGAGTGTACATGTCAGCATAGGATATTGGGATCGGGGTGAAATTCATCTTTTCATCCTCTTTCTTGGGAGCCCTAGTCTCCTTCTTATTCGAACTCTGTCCCCCGCCTGATGTAGCATGCAGTGCCGAAAGGGTAAAACTCTTCGGGGCCGTATAGGTGTTCACAATATTCACCTCGTTTTCCTTCTTCTTATAGTTCTTGCGATGACTTTCTCCACTGTCGATCCTCCCACTTTTGATGGCCACTTCAATGGACTCCCCTATCTTTACCATGTCTGCAAAGTTCTGAGTAGTATTATTTATCAACCGGTCAAATAATGTCCCCTTCAATGTGTTGATGAACATTGGGGTGACCTCGTGTTCTGGAATCAAGGGTTGGATCTGAGCAGCCACATCCCGCCACCTCTGGGCGTATTGGCGCAAACTCTCATTGACTCTTTGCTCCATTCTCTCCAACATAACCCGGTTCGGGGTCATATCTGTCACATGTTTATAATGATCTATGAAGGCCCTTGAGAGGTCCTTCCAAGTCTTGACATTCATTCGGTTGAGCATAGTATACCACCTGATAGCGGAGCCGGTCAAACTATCCTGGAAATAGTGGATAAGCAGCTTCTCATCCTTGATAAAAGCGGCCATCTTCCGACAGTACATAGTGATGTGTGCTGATGGGCAAGTGGTGCCATCATATTTATCAAAGTCAGGGACCTTGAACTTGGGCGGAAATACTAAATCTGCCACCAGACTCAAATCACTGGCATTGATTCCTTATTCATCCACCTCTTGGATATTTTTTGAGCTTCTCCTCGAATGCCTGAAATTTCTCCTCGTATTTCTTCTCTATCTCGGCTCTGACCCTTTCTACTTCTTCTAACATGCTCAAATCTGGCACCTCAGTATCATGGTCGCCTTCTATATCAACAGGCTGACTTGCTTCCACTCCCTCGGGGCGACTGGCAGATGCCCCCGCGAGGTTAATGAAGACCTTCTTCCCCAACTCTGGCACTTCCGGGTTAACCTTCGTGTGCGACGTAACACCTTCGTGCTCTTCCACATGTGAGCTGTCAGCAGAAACTTCTTCCTTTCCCTTCATCTTGGCTAACAAACTAGTCATCTGAGCAATGATGGATACCTGCGACTGTGCTATTTGGTCGCTGATATTCCTGTTAACCCATATAAACGGTTCTCCAAATCCTTCTGGCCTTGTTCCACTTTAGCCAACCTTTCCTCCATGACTTGATACTGAGATCGTGTACCGTACGAATGTGAAATGGTTGAAAATTTTAATGAACCAAAATGCAATTGTTATCTAAAATGCAAAGTCTTTTAGTTAAGTTCAAGTTATTTAAACAATATGTGCAAATAAATGTTCAAATAGATGTATAATGCATGAATAAATGTATATTGTATGAATATTCAAATAAATGTATAATGTATGAATGCTCAAATAAATGTACAATGTATGAATGTTCAAATAAATGTACAATGTATGAATGTTCACATAAATGTATAATGTGTGAATGTATAACGTATGAATACGAAGAGCAACACTGGGTTTGGCAAATATCATCCTCAAATAGCTCATATTAAGTGGAATATGTTTGATTACAAATTTTGGGGAAGCTGATTACATCAAAAGTCCTACATTAATAACCACTAAAACCTAGTCATCCTAATGCTTCTTCTTCTTTCTTCCAACCCTCCTTCTTCATACATATTGGTCTAGCCTGGCGCTCAAATCCACAATCTCCCTGAGAATCCATACGACCGTCACTCCTACCTAGTTTGATTCGTCCACCTGATCATGAAGTTCGGCGGCGTCTTCGGCTAAAAACTGCAACTTCGCGGCAATATAGCGCATACGGGCGTCTCATTGTGCCAGTTCCTGTTCTTGCCTCCAAATAGTAAAGGCGGCGAAGTGTAATTACTCCAAAGTAGGCGTAGGGCATACATGGATTGCCCCCTGATGCTTTCAATGCGATCTTTAAGCTCTTGTACCTTGGTTTCTAGCCCGTCGATGCGATCCCTCAAGACTTGGTTTTCTGACTCACTCGCTTTGAGTTTTCTAGTTGACCCCTTGTTCCTGAAAAGAGACTTTTCCAGATTCTTCACTTGGTCTTTCAAGGTCCCATTCTGATTCACCTCTCTCTCGAGCTGCCCTGAATACTCGGTGCGTAGGCTCTTAAATTCTTGAGTCAAAGTAAGTACCTGGTCTTTGAATTCATGGTACCCTCTCTTATAGTTTTCAACCCTTGCCCTTTCTTCCTTGAGACGGAGTTCAGCCCCCTGACTCGCCCCACCTTCTCTAGCTCTCTTACCCTTGTTCATCCTTTGCAACTTTTATATTTCCTCCCTTTACATCCTTAGCTCAAGTTGTAACTCGTCATTCTTCTTTTGTAATCCCCTAATGTTCCCTTCATATCGCACTATTTCTAGTTCGAAATCAAACTTCTCTCTATTTGCCTTCTCTTCAAGTTGTGCATACTTCTTTTGTTCCTCCTCTAGTTGTTCCCTCATTAGGCCCGCTTCGGTAGGAAGTGAAGCCAACCTTTCCCTCATGGTTCTCCTCTTGTCCGGGTTCAACTGGGGGACGTTATCATCGACACGGTTAAACCTCCACACTTCGTATTATGGGGTGACCATGTAAGGAACATTCATGATCCTTACCCGCCTTGCATTATTCCATGTTGAAGAAGCGGTAAACACCTTTCCTTTGTAGCCTTTTTCTTTCTGGTAGTCGATGTCGAAATCATTCAAACCCTTCGTAGTTGGCACAAACTGCTTTGACCCATACTGTCTTAGAACTAACAGAGGTGCATAGGCCGTGTATCCCCAAAGTCCTAACAAAGGTACCCACGAGTACATTCCGCACTTGTATCGAATACTTCTTGCTGATAACCAAGGGACTCTCCAAACTACATCATCGGCATTCAAATTCTGAAGCACATCAAGCCAAACCTCCTCGGTTCGCTTTGTAGGCCAATTCCCTTTGTTCAAAAATTCTTCTAAAGCTGAAAACTTACTATCATAAACCGGCCTTGAAAAACTGGCATTTGTCCAAAAGTGGCTATAGAACCACATCGTTAAGAGTTGAGGACATCCCAAGAAACGACCACCTCCGTGCTTTCTACAAAATCTTAAAGACTAGAAGGTTTCAGACAGAATGACCGGAACTGGATTACCTCCCTCGGCCAATTTATTGAAAAAGTCTAACACTGCCGGATGGATGAAGCCTAAGGCTTTAGGAAAGAGGACCAACCCATAAATCAATAGTGTGAATAAATTCCGCTGAACCCTACCCGCCGGAAGTACCGAAGCTAAGGCCAAAATCCCGTCAACCTTTAGGTACTCCTTGTTGTTCCATGTCCCAACTTGTTGGTCTACCCACGATGCTAAAGTATCTGAAAGCTTCAGAAGTTTTGCCCGAAAAGGTTTGTACTTGTTTGTCTTCGAAAAGACACGATCCTCTTGTATTTTCTTGCAATTCACCAGATTTTGGTACTCTTCGATAGTCGGTGTGAGGTCTAAATCCCAAATCGTAAAACAAGTGTAGGCCGGGTTCCAAAACCCGGCTAAGGCTCGAAGTAACGCTTGATCAACTGGGACATACAACATATATGCTATGTTACCAAACTCACCTTTGAAAGCAGTCCTTGCTTCGGAATCCCAACTGTTCCATACTTGCTTCAACCCTGACACATCATTGATTTCTGTGTTCATGAAAGTCTTGTTCGCCATCACCGACCTGAACCCAACGGTAATGCTATCTCCTTCGTGTTGTTGCTCTCCTTCCGACCACACTTGTACCTCTGAATTCTTTTCATCCATACTCCTCACTGTTTCCCCCATAATTCTCGCCTTTAATTTAGACTATTCCCAAATCAATGTGCTCTTTATGACATGATGATATATGCAAAATAAGAGAAAAGGGGAAGGAAAGTAAAGGGGTTAGTCACATGATAAATATAAATCATAAGGCAAGCGATGAAATTCAAGCATTAACGAAAAAAGAAGCGTAGAAATAAGCAATTAGAAAGAAAAACCTAGACACTCTAAACTCTAGAGTTATCCGCATGGCTCTAATGGGGTAGGTTTCTCAAATTCTCACGCATGAGTTCGGTTCTAACAAAGGGTACCCGAACCTATCTTATCACCTACTAAGGCAATAAGAACCCCAATTCTGGCCCATTACAGGCTTGCGACTTGGTTTCGGTTCGAGGGAAAGCACGACCTAATGACGTGGAGGGCTGCTCACATGTCAAAAGGCACGGATTCTGAAAGTGAATTATCGACCCGTGGAGGGATACTCACGTGGGTATGGGTGTTTCACTCTCACTTAAGAAGGGTAGCTCGGGTATATAGCTTAGTGAACATGGTGCAACACATGTCGGTGATTTCCTTAATAATTAAATGGAAAATTAATTCGAATGTCACAAATTTTCAAAGCCCGTTCAACTTAAGTCGTATTTTCATAAAAGAACGAACTTATTAACTTCACTTTGAATTTTAAATATTTTCTATCGATTAAAGGCAACAAGTGTTTTATTGGCTTAACTCTCTTTTTTGTTTTGTAAAAACAAAATTATTTCCCCAGCGGAGTCACCAAACTATGATAAGGTTTTTGAAAAATGAACCAACTAAGGCCTTATCACTTTTTTTTTTTTATAAAAAAATGGTTTGTTAAAAAATGGGGGAAATTCGTATTTTGGAAAATTGTGAAAATTTGGAGTCGCCACCGGCCACTGAGGTAGGCCGGACACCACAAAATCAGATATTCGTTTAAAAATAGGTTCGGGTGTTGGTTACGTGTCGGAAAGGATTAGCACCCCCATCACGCCCGGAAATCGGTATCAAATTACTTGTTGCCTTTTGATCGATAGACATTATTTAAAAACCAGAGTGAATTTAATAAAGTGTTCTTGAATGAAAATGTGACTTAAATAGCACAGGCTTTATCGAATAGTGGCATTGGAATTAATTAAAATTTAAATAGAAAAGATGACGGTACACCGGACCATAGACTAAACCGACATCATATAAGACTGACTGTCGTGTTAGTTTAGGGTTCAGATCTCGTACGTCACCTTTATGCATGATGCAGACAAATAAAGGGTGATGCGTGTTATTTTCCTTTTTTATGCTTTCGCTTACCTAGAGACGGTGAAAATTAATCCGAGTATTCGATCGACATCCATTAAGCTAGGACTGTCGTTTCTCGGATACCGAGGCTAATTAATACCTCTCTTGGGGTAGATTTTTTTAAGTCTAATTATCATGCTTAATTACCGGGCCTCATGAATGACAAGTATATATATGCATGTCATAAAAGTATTCAAAATAAACACATAAAAAGCCCATCCAAGGCCCTAACTTAAAGGTCCAAGTTATGGAATATTAATTATTGATTTAATCATTTATCATATAATTCTAATATTAGACCCTAGATCGTTTATATCCTGATTAAAAGGCTCGAATCAATTATGGATTATCTTGTATTATTTTTGTCTAGGTGTCACATTAATTCTAGTTTATAGAAGTGGGTGCGATTAAACCTAATAAAAGCCTTAAACCCGAACCGACCTAATTACTCGAATCATGCCCCTTTAAGGCGGGCGCACAAACCGAAGTAATTAAACCGATCGAGATAACTTATCTAAGCTAACTAACCCAAGCCCATTTTAAGAAAGGGTGAAGCCCATAAGACACTAAACCAACCTATCTATCCTAAATCCCAAAAGACCCACATTAAGGATACCTACATCAAAACCACTACGAGGCCCAATTTTAACACCCTAAACATATATTAATTAATTTAATCGAAAAGACATCTTACATTAGTTTTATTAATACATAAAACTCAATGAATAGGAGGACAAGTCATGGCAACACATATATTCGACACATGTAACTACTCAAACCAAGCACGAAAACATAAAAAAGGGCGCTAAACATCCTAGACCATAGAAACAAACCAAAAACATATTCGATAAAACGGTAATTAAGCCATAAATGAACCATGCGGGACCCATAAGATTATAACAAACATATCGTACCAACATACATATTCGATTAAGAGGATAACACATGGCATTAAAAACATGTATTAACAACATACTAAAATCAATTAGACAAAAAATGTACCAAATTGACATATATGCGAAAACAATGGCAAAAATGTAAAAAAGGAAGAAAAGGTTTTGAACTGACACATGGACCAAAATGAACACGGGACGAAGGAAGGGGCACTAGACGGACAATAAGACCAAAAACGACTCGATCTGGGATGGAAAGACGAAACGACTCAACACCCCGGGGACCTAAAGTGCTATTTTCCCATGCGGAAACCCCTAAGACGCTAATAACCCAACGCGGAGGGACCTAACACGCTAATAAACCAAAAACAAAATGACGTGACACTATAAATACCACCTTAAACACCCAGGTTACCCCTTTCGCCCGAGAAACAAAACCCTAGCCGTCACCTTACATCCTCTCTCGACCCCCAAATGCCAGCCGGTGATATTCACCGTCCGGCAAACCTAAAACGCACCCCGACCAAAGAAGAACTAACCTTAAAATAACCCAGAAACATCCTAAAGAAAAACCTTTTACCTCTGACTCTCCTCGAAACCAAACCCCCACACCCTTCTATTCTCTTCGAAACAAAACCTAGAAAACCAAAGCCCCAAAAAACCTATCAGACACCCAAGAAACGGAGAGACACAGAGACGAAGGGAGACTCTTCTCGTTTCCCCTGACCGAGTCACCGTTTAGAGCCACCGGATGGCTAGGCTTATTCTCGGCAGAGGAGTGAGAAGTCGAAGAAGACGAAAGGTAAAAGAAAAAACAAAAAACTTTTTCTTTTTTATTTTCTATCCTTACATGCAACAATGGAAATCAATATACCTAAAACTGATGTCTGGAATTATGCGGGAGATCACGAATCCTGTTACAATGAGTATCGATTCGACTTTATATCCGGAATTTCGATTGTTTTTACATTTTTGTTTATATGATGGAAAATGTCTATTGGCTTGTATATTTCATTTGGCCGGATTCATGTGTGATTCTGTCATTCCCCTGCCATTCTGTTGCCTTTTGTTCGTTTTGCTTTTCTTTTTCCCCTTTTGTTTTGCTGCGTTTTGATATTTGTTGATCCCTCTTTCTTTGCGTGCATGGTTAGTACGACGGACTATCGTGGCCACTAGATCATCCGTTGGATCGGACGGGGACAACGTGGTGAGCTCTCGGGTGCACTAAAACGTCGGGCGTGTGCTACACGTGTGCGCGTGGTGATCTCAAACGCCATGCGTGGATGTGCTAAGAATTGGGGGGTCGCGCGTGGAATTCTCTCTGCATCTGAGTCGTTGGATCGAGTTTGATCCAATGGTCCAGATTTGGGCGGCGCAACATCATCTGATGGATGCTAGGGTTTCTGTGGAGGGGAATTCTGGAGCGTTGGATCTCCGTCTAATTAAAAGGCTTTGATCGTGCGACGCAAACCTGAGCGGACCCTTTCCTAGGGTTTCTGGCATCTTCTGTTTGGGCCATCAGATCTAGATCAGATCTGACGGTGGAGATGGGGCGGCTGCAAAGACATAGCAACAGATTAGGGTTTTCTTTTAAGGCTATGGCATGTTTGGGCTCTTGTAAACTTATGTGGGCTTGTATCAATATATATTTTTTGGGTTATTATTCTGTAAATGGACTTTAATAAACTGTTGGGCTTATTATTTAATTGGACTTTTTATTTATTTAATTTGGGCTTGTTTATATATCAGTTTTTTTATTTATTTTCAGAATCATTTATAATAATGGTAATAATAATAATAGGATAATAATAGTAATAATAACAACACGTGACAGTATTAAAATAGTATTAATAGCATAACGTAACACTAATAGATATAATAATAATAGGTAATAATAATATACATGATAATAAATGTAGATAAGTAAATAATATAGTGGATAGTAGTAAATAGTATGGTAACATAGTAATAATGATAAGAGTAATATTGATAACATATGGTACTTATAATAGTAATAGTGAAGATGATTGGGATAGTAGATAATGGCTAATAACATGATATAAATAATATTTTCATAACAACATTAATACATATATGCTGTTTTTTTGTTTTTATTATCAATTATTCGATATATATACATATGAGAAAGTAATAAAGCCCATTATTGTAAAACGAAACAAAAGGATGTTAACTCGGACAAAATTAGTGATTACAAGAAGCAATTGCCTGCCAGCCACCTTCCACTGCCAGATGTCGTCTCTGACGCACTACCCATCGTATTTTGCCACCTCTGGTTTTAACACGGTGGCAGACTCTCCCGAGAGGCATCAACAACATCTTTCTCCCATCTACACAATAGCAACGGTGGCTAACACCTCTTCTTCCGATGAGGTTGAGCAGCAGCTGACAACAACAACATCAGCAGCCCTAATGGTGATAGACCCTCCGACATCACCAAGGGAAGGAACAAGGAAGAGGAAGCGGCACATCATAGTCGCCGAGCCAGCGGTCGAGGAAACAGAATCCGAGGAAAGAGAAGCCCTTCTAGAAAAACCCCGTGAAGAACCTCATGAAGAGCCTAGCCCAACTCCTAAGAGAGTCCCGCCGCCGCAGACAACAAAGGTCTCACCAGCCAAGTCTGTCGCCCGGGCATCTTCCGGCCGCCACCTTGTCATCCAATCCTCCTCTTCCGCTAAGACCCAAGCCTCCTCTCAACCCTCTACCAGTTTCTAGAGTTTTTTTTCTCTTTTCTTCTCTTTATTTTATTTTTCTGTTTTTATCTTAATTGTATTTTCTGTTTTTTATTTTGTATTTTATTTTGTGCATTGAGGGTAATGCCCGTCTCGAGTTTGGGATAGTAGCACTCATTATTTTTGTTTAGGCATAATCATTATCAAAACATAATGTAAAATTGATCAAAACATAAATTTAAACATGATGTAAAAATGCCAACTTGAGGATAAAAAAGAACACAACTAAAATTATCTACCAAATGAAGCTAAAGAAATAATGCCAATCATGTTATGAAGCTCTTGGAAATTACAGGTATCCTAGAAATTGGAACACTTTCCTAAGTCTAGATAAGCCTTTTAGATCATGTTCATCTTATCTAGGTTCAGACATACAACCAAGCAACAATAAACAGAAGATGATCTCAAGAAGGACATGGAATGGGTTGTCCAACATTCTTCAAAAAGGATAACACTACTTGTTAACAAAAAAACTATCTATTTTTTTTGGTTTTGTCTTCCTTTTGTGAACACCTACCCAATTATTCGCAACCCAAAATTTGAAAAAAATAAAGGGAACCACAAAAGTAAACAGAGAAAGTAAGAAAAGTAATGAACAAGTTGCCTAATCAAGTCAACAAAAAACACACACTTTTAAAATTAGACTTCTAAACTATTTATATACTACATAAATTCAACAATCAAAAGCACCAGAAATAAAAATAATAACACAAACTTAAAATTGAAGATCTTCACATTTTCATAGAGACATTCACAGTCTCACAAAGTCTAACAAAGAATAGCTCAAGATTGCAAAGTGAACTTCACAAAAAGTGAATATGCCAGCAAAGAATACAAAACACAAAGTTCGGAACTTCAATATATTAACAATTTTCAAAAGTCCTCCCCAACAATGCAAAATAACAAGCAAAAATCCTAGATAAAGTAGATCTAGATATCACAAGCATGAAAGATATTGAATAAAAATTCAAACTATTTCATAAACCAAACTAAAACCAAAAAAGTAGACTATACCCTCCTAGATTCAGTAACTATCAGCAAGCAATCCAAAAATGCCCCAATACCCACCATATAAATTTAAACCTAAAATCACTGCTTGTAACCTAAATTCACTACATGTAAAATGGATGTAAATAAAATGCTATGAAAGATATTGATCAAAACATAACCCATGACCACACCCTTTCTCTGAATTCAACAATTCTTGTTATACCTTGTAATTAACAAAATGTTGTCAAGCATCCATCCATCGATGTTGCATTCGCGATAACTAAGCTAGATATGTTGTCAAAAATTGTTCTAGTTCTATGAGGAATAAAATAAGGTTAAATATACCTTTGAGAATAGCCTTGGAATACTCTCTTTCATCAAAATGCGCACAAAAGGAGGAGGAAATATTTGAAGTAATTTAATATGGACCTGGTCTAGAGAAAAGAAAAGTAACTTTCAAGCATTGCAACAAAAGGTCATGGTGGCTCCCGGTGGAAACAACCTTAATAGCACCAATCAGCAAACTCAAACCAACAACAAACATCATATACAAACTTAATAGCACCAATCTGTTGAATATCCCACATTCAACAGAAAATATCTGTTAAGCTTGTAGCACGCTTGAATCGATCACTAAAATCCGTCAAGAGGGTTGATTTTGCTCCTTGGATGAATTGGCTAAAAACTAAAATAAAGATGGACAATTTGCACAAGGATTTTAGAGTGGTTCGACTATTTAACCGAGTCTACATCTACTACCTTATCACATCACTAAGGATTTCCCAACTAACTAGGAATTCGTCCCCTTTTCAACGCTTAGGAGAAAACCTTTACAACCCTATCTTTTATACGGCTAAGATAGAACCACTCTAGTTTTGTCTAAGGCTTAGGAGGATATTCTCCTTTTACAAGCGATTTTTTGGTAAACTTAATACCTCACAAGGTGGGTGTTTACACAAATTTAAGCTCACAAGAGTATAAAGATTTGCAATAAAACTCACTCTCTAAAGACTATGTACTAGAGAAATGAAAAGATAAGAATTTGACTTAATTTCTCTTGAAGATGTTGCTTGGATGTTTTCTGCCTCTTTCTTCAAGTGTTCCAGCTTTCATAATATAGTTAGGAACAAGCTTGTGGCTGTTGGAGACCGTTGGGGATGATTTGGAGCCGTTGTGGCATTTATTTCCCGCAATAAATTCAATTCTGGTGATGTTCGTTTCGATACGCTCGAAGCCGTATCGAAACGCCCTTATTTAGAACTAGTCGTTGGGTCTGATTCAGCATCTCATATTGAAACACCATAGGCTGTATCAAAATGACGTATCGAAACGCCTGGTCCCGTATCGAAACTCCTGCAATTCAAAAGACCGTTGGGAAATAGTCGTTGGGGGTTTTGACCGTTGAGGTGTTTGCCACGTAGGCATATCGAAACATACAAGGATGTTTCGAAACAACCCCTATCCGTGTCGAACCAAGTAAGCCTTGTATTGAAACAAATTTTGGCAGTTTCAAAAGAACTGTAGCTGAAACCCTAAGGTGTTTCGAAATAGGTGTAACTATATCGAAACAAGTACATTAAAATCATCGGTTTAGCTACTTAAAAACGTGTCAAACATTACCAAAACTTTTTGAAAACTCCCCAAACTTATTTTCAAGTTGTTTTGACTAAAAGCATGTTTTAAATTCTTTTCAATTTAGTCCAAAATATTTTTCAATTATTATATCAAAACATATATTTCTACAACATCGAAAGGAGAAAAGAAAGGAAAAGAGAAGAGAAGCTTATCCATTCGGCCATGGCGGCTCCCGGTGGCCGGAGTCTCTAACCGGCTATTCAAACGGTCAAAATGTGGTTCATGCATCGGAGGGTGACATTCCTCGAAACTAAGACCATCCAACGGTGGATAGTGCAGATCTGGCCCCTGCAACGTCTGTGCCATTGGGCTCTTTTGTGCGTAATTTCGAGCCCCTTTTTGCTACCAAACCGTTTGAAACGAAGAAGGGACGGCAACTTCATCATGGTGGCTTTGGTTTGCCGGAATGATCACCGGAGCAACGACAGCGATGTGGAGAATGACGACGACGCTATGATTTGAGAGAAAATGGGGGCTTGGCATTTGAATGGGTTTTAAAATCCCGTGATTTAACTTCTTTGCTTTTACTCTTTTCTTTCCTTTTTCCATTTAATAATACCGTGTCTTTTTTTAATTTTCTTATTCCATTTTTCTATATCGGTGTTTGTAAAACCAAACGCCGCTAAAAGTAGACCTATAGCGGCTTTTGTAGAACCAAATGCATCTAGAAATAGATCTATTGCGGCGTTTGTGAAATAAAACGCCGCTAAAGCTATACCTATTGCGGCGTTTTCTACACAAACGCCACTACATGTTATTCTTTAGCGACGTTTATACTAGAAACGCCGCGAAGTTTGTCATTTTGTGGCGATTGTGCTGTAAACGCCGTGATAAATACAATATTTATGATGTTTTCCCTAAAAGCGCCGCTATATACCAAATATGGTGTAGTGATATATATATGATTAGAGAAAGTCGTTTAAATTGGAACTAATATGTGCCATAATATTATAAATAATTACAATTAAATTTGAAGACAAACTCAAACAGCTCAACTCGAATTCATAAACTCAATTCGATTCGAAAAAAATCAAATAAAATTTGAATTATAAAATAAGACTCGTCAACTTGATTGATTCGAATTTTTTTGAACCAAATGTCCACCTCTAATCACTACCCAAAAAATGCATTATAAAAGGAATATGAAAGTGTATGGGATTCGTTATTTATGAATCAAAGATGTTTATATCATCCAATATTCGACATTCATTCCAAAATAATATGATTCGGATATTTTCAGATTTTATTTCCAAATGAGAGAAGAGTAATACTATTAAAGGCAGTAGTGCATGCTGGGTTATGATCATCGGATTGAGAAAAATGAGAGTGGTGGTTGTATTTGTGATGCTGCTATTCGCGACACATAGAACAGTGGTGGCAACACCCCAGGAAGATTTGTGCTTCAAGAATTGTGTTGCTCCCTGTCCAGGGGGTCCAAGTAACATCGCATGTACCCTTTCCTGTACTCAGTGCTGTTATGAGGATCCCCAACACTGTTCGGCTTCTAAAAACGGTGCCTCTATCTCTCTCCCTGCTTAATTTATTTATTTATAGGAAAATGATTCTAAGCAATATGTTGAATTGAATTGCAGGGGCGACAAGAAAGGAAGAGTTGCATATTGTACAAGATTCCACTAAATTGGGAGGAGGTTTCTAAGCTTTACAATTGCCGGTGATGGGAGTGTTCACAGTCCTTCCACTAAATTCTCATATGTTCCATTCATTTCGTTGTTAACCTTTATATAGGTTCATGAAGTTGCATACAGTGACGGCCCTCTTTGATGGGATTAGCGGCTTAGAAAATAAATTTTAAATATTTAATAAATTTTGGTGTAATTGTTATTTGATCCCGGTAGAAAATAAATAAACAAATTAAAAATATAAAGGTTTAATAAATATTTAATAAAATAGGGGCCAAATTAAAAAAAAATGGATTCGTATCTATAAATTTTTTGGTCTAATAATAATTTAGGTCTCTATAAATTTAAATATTCTACAAATTTTTTGCTCTTGCATCAACAACAAGGGAAAAAACAATTACATAAAAGTTGCCGCCACTCAACAATCATCCAATCCGCTTCAGCATCTCCATTGTGTGAAGCCGAACAATCATAACTCTGACGGATGCAGATCTTACCTCAAAAGCTTGTTCAAATAGTACATAGCATGGATTTAAATTGTGGCTGCGATCATGATTTTGGTCGTATTGTGGTTATCGCGGTTGTAACCCCCTCGTCCCGGTGTAGCCAACAGATCGAACCGAATGGGTTACACGGGAAAAACCAAAGCGAAATCCATTAAGGCCTCACTCCGATTAGCAACCCTGTTCTTTTTTCATTTTATTTATCTTGTCTAAATATCACTTTTAATCCTATTTGTGAAGACAAGAGCGGAAAAGCGAAAGTGGAGATACGAACCAATCAGAAGGCATACGATAATTTAAATTTACCAAGTAGCTCATTTGTCAAATTCATACTCACGAGGAAAAACTATCACAAAGGGGCACACATGACTCATTTAGGAAGCATACAAGCATTAGGGACTAAAACGTAACATTCGGAAACCTTCAAAGATGCCTTTTAACAGTTTTAACTATCTGCATTTCGAAACAGGCCTGCCCGTTCCGAAATGCGGGCTTCAATTAAAAAGCAACATCAAGCCGTTCCGAAACGGTCCCACCTTGTTCCGGAACGGGAGCCTCCAGTGGCCAAACGTACCGGAACGACCCTACATGGTTCCAAAACAGGAACCTCCAGTGGCAAATCGTACCGAAACGACACCACCCCCATTTCGATACGGGTACCCCTGGAGCTCGACCGTTCTGAAACCATACCAGGCGTTCTGAAACACCAGGACACAGTTTGGACCGAAAACACATTTCGGCATCTCCAAACATCCCCAAACTTGCCCCGAAACAACACAAACCACATGACAACTTAGTGTACAAACAATCTAGAGGCAAACACCCTAAACACGACTCCAAACATGCATACACGTGTTGCGTGTAAAAGAGTCTATCGCAATTGTAGTGCAAGTGTACACGACGCAAGTAGTAAAGTGATACGAAGTATCGGATATCGTCTCCACAGGGATTGGGCTAATAGCTTCACCTTATTTCACTGCACGAAGTAAAGAAAATAGTTTAGAAAGTTGTCACAAAAATATTGAAGAAAAACGTAAATAAAAGAATTGAGATATCAAGATAGAGAGAATGGGCTGGTATTGAATTGCTCAGTAGTGCAGGTATTGGATTGCTTAGGAACTCCAGTTCTGTCGTCGTGCCCGTCGCGGCAGCACCTGTCGCGGCGGCTGTCCGTTGGCTTTCGCGGCAGCAAACACACCAACTCCGTACTTCAAGTTTGGCAAGAATCCCAGATCTGCCTTGGCCTATCCCTATGTCCAAGTCTGTCGATGAACACGTCCTTGATGATACCTCCCGGCGTGAATCGAAGGATGAACAACGATGTGTATGAATTCTTCCTTAGCCACTTAACCTTGCCCTATCCCTAGGCACAAGATAGTTCAACTATAAACTAGAGAACTTGCTCTTATTTCTTTCGTATACTTAACTCTCCCGATGCTAAGTAAATAGATAACCTCACAATGCTCTCCTGATGCTCTTGCAAGATATTGAAAACCAAAATAAGAGAACTTGAAGTTTATTTTATTGAACTTGGAAAATCCTAAAACAAAACAAACCTTGCAACTACTTTACAAAACAACCCGTGGCCCTAGGGGGTTTTTAGAACATAACGACGGCAGGTAAACGGCGGAGGGGTTTTGGGATATCGGTTATGGGGTATGATGTATGATCTCTCCTAGGTTAAAATCTATGCCCTTATATAAGCTTTGGGCTCAAGTATTCTAAGTTGACAAGGATTACAACTTTAATTAAAAGTAAGATTCTAATAAAGACTTAATCTCTAAAGTTCCTACTTTGCAGCCGCCATCCTTGTTTCTAGGGATTTCCTCTCCTAGAGCTTTGGCTTGTCATATCTTTTGATCCGGGGCTTGGAAAAATATTTGGCTTTCACACGACAGATGAGCAGATTTTTCTCTATCTATCGATGTCCACTTTACTTTTCCTCTTCATAAGGTTGCTGTCACCATGCTGTCACGACAGCTCCATGGCAGCTTCGTCCTCGTCGTCTGCTTGTCCAGTTCAGCTCTTCTGCTTCTCTGTCCTGCGCCTGCCTTCCTCGTCAACTATGGTAGCAAGCTGCAAAATCAGCCATCTTTTAGTAGAATCCGTGCCTTTAGTGTATTTATGATGTTTTACTGTAAACTGACCTAAATGCAATGTAATGATGCTTGAATGCAGCAGAAACATGGGTTAAAAAGGGTGTAAATAATAGAACTTTTACACACTCAACACACCCCCAAACTCAAGTTTTTGCTTGCCCCCAAGCAATTAAACCTAAAAGAAAAATGAATATTTTTGTGTTGGCCTTCAAACAGTAAACTGTCCCTTACCCGTCGCTCAATCTCTGTGGCGGCAGCAACCTGTCGGAAAGGTTACGATCTGTCCGGAAACTCCCTATAGCTCTCGTGCAGTGTGTGCATGCTTGTGAACAGTTATATGCTAAGACTCTCTTAGTTTCACTAGAATATTCAACTTTTTCACTCGAATTTTTATGCCAAAGTTTATTTTCTTGAAGACACATTTTCATGCTTCTTTTTCTTCTATTTTCAAGCTAAAATTTTTCTAGAGCCAGTTTTGGGCACCTCTAGTTAGCTTCCTAGAGCCGGTTTCGGGCACCTCTAGGTTTTTGAGTTTCTTTTGCTAAACTTCTTTTCCTAGAGCCAGTGTTAGGCACCTCTAGGGGCTATTCAAGTACTAAGCATCTTATTCTAGTTTGGCTAAGAGAAATCTAAGCAATATAACAGTCACAATGGTGTTTAAGATTTTTAGAACTATAGAAAGGCTCTAAACTTCTCCTTAAACTATCCTAAAGATGCTGCCACGACAGAGTTGTCATGACAGGTAAGCTAACTTCACAGTTTTAAGCCAACAGTTTTATATTTTCTGATTTTTTTAAGAGAACTTAATTAAATAAAAGACACAATACTTAAATAAGGATGTACTACGACTCCATTAAAATGGAGGGTGCCACCCCCAAACTCGAGGGTTGCATTGCCCTCAATGCAAAATGACAGATAAAATGATGGCAGGTACATCACAAAATAAAGATAAAGCAGGCAGCAAGAAAAGAAAAATAAAAGACTTAAATTTTAATCGCTGTCCTCACTGCTGCTGCTAACACGGATCTGACGGCGGCGTCTGGGCTGTGGGGGAGGTTGGGCAGGTTGCTCCACGAGCTGGATGTCTGAGCTGCTGCCGCTATCCCAAGTGCTGCTGGTGGTGGTGCTTGCCTTGGGCATTAGCTTTCTGTCTGCCACGTATTTCTGCCTCTTGACAGGCGTAAACTCCCTCTCCAAATTCCTCCGAATCAGAGGTTCCTCCTCGCTGTCGGCTGTGGCTGGCCGCTTCGTTCCACGTGCAGGGCTGTCGGCCGGAGGACTCGCAGCTGCCGTCGGGGCAGGTGATGGGGTGGAAGCGATGGAATGGGTATGTGGGGAGGCAGGTGGTGTAGGTGTGTGGACAGGGGTGGGGATATGGAAGTAGTGGTCCGGAAAAGTGGGGAAAATAACATCGGGATAATTTAAAGTATTTGTAATGAAATTTACCGTGGAAGTTGCGAAATCCCGGATGAATGTCATCAGCCTCATATGTCTGTCTTCCACCCGTTGTATGGCGGCAATGATTTGGGCGGATTGGTCGGTCTGGGCGGCTATTGTGGCAGGTTCGGTGGCAGGTTCCTCATCTGAGTCTGCTGGGGAGGCAGCTGGGTTGTAGGAGTTGATAGGTGTTGCGACTATCAGCTCCGTGAGGCTGGTAATGTTGTTTTCTATCCAGCCTCTGCCCTTGATTAGTTTGTCGGTGGTGGCCTCTGGGACAGCAGCGCAGCGGCAAAGGAGAGTGATCATGAACGGTAGGCAAAGACGGGAAGAGGAGCGGAATGTGCAGTCCAAGATGCTTTCCCTCATATAGAGGCCCACGTTGATAGGCCGGTCGTGCATGATCGAGTGAATGAGAGCCAGCCGCTGCTGGTTCACCGTCGTGTGATGGGAGGACGGCAGGATACGCTTCTTGATGAAAGCGTTCCATAGCTTTGCTTCTGGGAGCAGCTGCCCCCTTTTGACAGAGTTGGGGTTCTTTTTGCTCGTGGTCCATGTTGTTCCTTCCTCTGTCACCTCCGCCATGACAGCACCGTAGGCGGCAGAATCGAGGGTCTCTAAAAATTGCTGGTGGGCGTCATCGTCAGGGCCAAAATATAGGCCATACATGTGATTGATGCTATCAGCTGTAAATGGCACCTCTACCCCTCGGACGGTGACTGAGGTTGCCGTTCTGCTGTCGATGGCAGCATAAAACACCCTCACCAACGTGTCGTTTAGTTCTGCTGGTTGTTCGGCGAACTGCTCCCATAGCAAATTCCTTATTGCCTTCGCGATGAATGGTCGGAGCCTCATGTTCGGTGCCTTGCGGATGTAGATGAAGCCCCTTTCCTCCCATAATTCCTTAGTTTCGAAGGGCGACTGTGCTGCTGATGAAGAGGCTGAGGCAGCACTGCGGCAGGTCTGTCTAGAAGACATATTAGTTGCAAGGGTTTGAAAGTAAAGAAAGCAAAGAAAAACGAGAGGAGAAAGCAAGTAAGAATAAGCAGAAGTGATGAAAAATGAAAGTGAAAACTGGGTTTTATAGCGGTCGAGGGTCTGCCCGTTTAATGCTGTAACGGGAGGCGTGAATAACGGAGCGACTGTTGAGAGTTGGCGTGTCTGATGCGTCTGCCACGCATTAATGCGTATGTTACGCGTTTGTCACACGCTTCTGCGTCTGCCGTGTCAGTCTGTTGATAGCCTGTCTTATCCGTCTGCGGCGGCAGCCGAAACGACAGACTTCAATAAATGGGCTCTGTTGGGCTGATGGATGGATGGTGGGCTTGGGCCACTTCTCTTTTTCTTCTTGACTCCTTTATTTCCTAAAAACAGAAAATAGAAAAACATTATTCAAATAAAAATAAAAATAAACCTTAATACCTAATAAATAATAAATAATAAAAATAAATAATAAAAATAAAATTTAGGTTAAATTAGGGATGCCTTGTGGGGCATCTCCTAAAGTAACCACTTCCTGTATTCCTGGGGCGTCAGTCCCTTGATAATGCTTGAGGCGCTGTCCATTGACTTTGAATTGGTGCCCGTCTTTTAATGATCGGATTGTAATGGCACCATGAGGGAAAACTTGTACCACTTGGAACGGGCCAGACCATCTAGACTTTAGCTTTCCTGGGAAGAGTTTCAGTCTAGAATTGAACAACAACACAATCTGCCCTGAGCAGAACTGTCGTGGCAGCAACTTCTTGTCATGCCACTTCTTTGTTTTCTCCTTGTAGATCCTTGCATTGTCGTAGGCCATTGTCCGTATTTCCTCAATCTCGTTCAAATCTAACAGCCTTTTCTGGCCTGCCTTGTCCAAGTCCATGTTTACTGCCTTGATTGCCCAATATGCTTTGTGCTCGATCTCGACAGGCAAGTGACAGGTTTATCCATAAATCAGTCGGTATGGAGACATGCCCAATGGAGTCTTAAAAGCTGTCCTATATGCCCATAATGCATCATTAAGGAGTAAAGACCAATCTTTCCTAGTTGGCTTAACCATCTTCTCAAGAATGTTCTTAACTTCCCTATTAGATATCTCAGCTTGTCCATTGGTCTGTGGGTGGTATGCTGTCGCGATCCTGTGCTTGACACCATATTTCTTCAAGGCGGCAGCAATTACCCTATTATCAAAATGTCTCCCTTCATCACTGATAATCGCCTTAGGGATGCCAAATCTAGAAAAAATATTTTTGTGCAAAAATATTTGGACCGTTTTGGCATCATTCTTTTGAGTTGCGATTGCTTCTACCCACTTGGAGACATAATCCACTGCTAGGAGGATGTATATATTTCCACATGAAGATGGAAAAGGTCCCATAAAATCAATCCCCCAAACATCGAAGATCTCGACTTCTAGAATGTTCTGCAGTGGCATCTCGTTTCTCCTCGAGATGTTACTTGTCCTCTGGCACCTGTCACAGTTCTTGTAAAAGTCCTGTGCATCTTTATATAGTGTCGGCCAGTAGAACCCCGACTGCAGCACCTTGGCAGCAGTTTTATTGCCTCCTAAGTGACCTCCATATTGCGAAGCATGACAGTGATGGAGAATGTCTACTTGCTCTTCTTGTGGTACACACCTCCTTATAACCTGATCTACACACATTTTGAAAAGAAGAGGTTCGTCCCAATAATAATGCTTAACATCATTTTGGAACCTCTTCCTGGCTTGATAATTAAGATCAGAAGGAAGTATTCCGCTAACTATAAAATTAACGAAATCAGCATACCAGGGAAGTTCAGAAGACTTACCTGCCGCAATGGCTGTTGCGACAGCGAAGAGCTGCTCATCTGGGAAGGTCTCCAATATATGTGTCTCATCAATTGGTAGACTCTGTCCCTTCTCCAACCTTGACAAGTGGTCTGCCACTTGATTTTCTGTCCCCTTTTTGTCCTTGATCTCTAGGTCGAACTCTTGCAATAGCAGGATCCACCGTATCAATCAAGGCTTTGCATCCTTCTTTGCGAACAAATACTTTAGGGCAGAATGGTCGGTGTGCACTATTACTTTTGTCCCAAGTATGTAAGAACGAAACTTGTCGATGGAGAACACCACAGCTAACAGCTCCTTTTCTGTGGTGGTGTAGTTCACTTGGGCGTCATTCAATGTCTTGCTGGCATAGTATATGAAACAGCTTATCTCTGCGCTGCCCAAGTGCTGCCCCGACAGCATAGTCACTAGCATCACACATAATCTCAAATGGCTGTGTCCAGTCTTGTGGCTGTACTATGGGGGCTGTCACTAGTTTTTCTTTCAGAACCTTGAATGCTTCAGTACATTCATCATTAAAGTCAAAGGGTCGGTTCTGCTCTAAGAGATGGCATAGGGGCTTGGTGATTTTTGAGAAATTTGCAATAAATCTTCGATAAAAACCAGCATGCCCTAAAAAACTCCTAATGCCCTTGACTGTGGTCGGCGGTGGCAGCTTCTCTATTACTTCTATTTTGGCCCTGTCGACTTCTATCCCACGGCAGCTAATCTTATGGCCTAGTACTATCCCTTCATCTACCATAAAGTGGCATTTTTCCCAATTCAAAACAAGATTAGCTTTTTCACATCTTTCAAGTACCTTTTGTAGATTGCCGAGGCAGCTCTCAAAATCGTCTCCAAAGACGGAAAAATCATCCATGAAAATCTCCAGGAAGTCCTCTACCATGTCGGAGAATATGGCCATCATGCACCTTTGGAAGGTGGCAGGTGCATTACAGAGTCCAAACGGCATCCTCCTAAACGCGTACGTTCCGTAGGGGCATGTAAAAGTCGTCTTTTCTTGATCCTCTGGTGCGATAGCGATTTGATTGTAACCTGAATAACCATCAAGAAAACAATAGTAAGGTTTACCCGCTAATGTATCAAGCATTTGATCAATAAAGGGTAAAGGAAAGTAGTCCTTCCGGGTAGCTTTGTTAAGCTTCTGATAGTTCATACAAACCCTCCAACCGGTCACAGTCCTAGTTGGGATTAACTCATTGTTCTCATTGGTTACCACGGTCATTCCTCCTTTCTTTGGAACGCATTGCACCGGGCTTACCCATTTGCTGTCGGAGATGACGTAAATAATACCAGCATCTAACCACTTAATTATCTCCTTACGCACTACCTCCTTCATTGCATGGTTTAGCCGCCTTTGGGCATCTATAGTCGGCTTATGATCTTCCTAGAGGAGGATTTTGTGCATGCATAATGCCGAACTAATGCCTTGTATATCAGCAATCGTCCATCCAATTACCTTTTTGTGCTGCCTTAGCATGTCGATTAGCTGTCGTTCATGTTCCTGCGGCAGCTTAGAAGAGATGATTACGGGCAACGTATCATTTAAACCAAGAAAAGCATATTTAAGCTGCCCTGGCAGGGGCTTAAGTTCTAAGGCAGGTGGCTCAACAATAGATGGCTTTTGGATTACATGGTTATCCGAAGTATAATTCAAAGGTTCGAATAACTTACCTGGACGATTGCCTAACCAGTTTACCTCCTCCTGATCTTCAGTATCAGATGTATCAGATTCAGAGGAGTTGTTGTCGTCGGTGCTGTCGTCGTTGCTATCGTGACAGTCCTCCAGGTGGCTGCCGCGGCAGTGACCAAATTTAATATCGTGAAAGCTCGACCTGATGCAGGGTTGATCAAGGGTAACATCAGTGATAGCCTTGCATTCCTCGTCCACATCAGCATGTTTCATCGCTTGGAGAACATTCAACTTAATCTCTTGATCGTTCACTCGCATGGTGAGTTCTCCTTTCTCCACATCAATCAGTGATCTTCCCGTGGCTAAGAAGGGTCGCCCAAGGATGACTGGTGCGTTTTCATCTGCCTCACAATCTAAAACAAGAAAGTCAACAGGAAAAATAAACTTATCCACTCTTACCAGAATATCTTCAATTTTTCCCTCTAGATGAACGTAAGAGCGGTCAGCCAGCTGTAGAGTTACTGTCGTGGGCCGCGCCTTTCCAATACCTAATTTCTGAAAAACAGACTTTGGCATTAAATTAACACTAGCACCAAGATCACAAAGTGCCTTACCCACAAATTTGTTTCCGATTACGCAAGGTATGATGAAGCTCCTCGGATCCTTCTTTTTCTGGGGTGGCTGGCGATGAAGAATACTCATGCAACCTTCTGTCATCTTTACCGTTTCAAATTCCCCAAGTTTAGATTTTTTTGACATAACATCCTTGAGAAATTTAGCATAACCGGGCATCTCCCTAACGACATCTAACAGTGGAATATTAATATGAACTTGCTTAAAAATATCATAAATCTTTTTAAGTTGAGATTCATGCTTAGCTTGCTGTATCCGTTGAGGGAAAGGCGGTGGGGGACGATAATCAGCAATACGTCCTTCCCACTGCATGCGAATCTGAGGACGATAATCATCTTTTTTTCTCCTCTGTCACTTCTGCTGTCGTGACAGGCTCATCGGCAGTAGTCTGTTTATCACCTGTCGGGGCAGCTTCCTCGGCAGGTTTATCCAAGGCAGGTTCCCTTACTGTTTCAGCTTCTTTTTCCGGCCCTGGTAGTTTCTTCCCACTCCTAGTAGTAATTGCCTTACATTGCTCATGTGTGGGCGGTCTAGCATTTTCAGTATTGCTAGGAAATCCTCCATTCTGCCTCGGCTTAATGTGTTGAGAAACCTGACCCATTTGTGTCTCTAGAGATTTCAAGGTAGCTTCATGATTTGTCATCCTCATCTCGGTTTTATCCATAAAGGTTTCTGTCTTCTTGACAAACTGATTCATATTCTCCATATACGTACCGGTATGAGACATAAAAGTGGCCAGCGTCTGTTCCAATATGCTGCTCGTGGCAGGTGGTGGCTGCTGTTGCTGCTGCGGCGGTAGGTGCGGTGGCAGGTGCTGCGGCAGTTGCTGTCGCGTCAGCAATCTCGGTCCTCCCTGATTCTGATTGTGTGCTTGCGGATTCAGGGCGTTGTTAGGATTACTCCAGAAAAATTTGGGATCCTTCCTCCAATTAGGATTGTAATTGTTGGAATTATAATTCGGCTTGTAGTTTCCAACATACTTTCCCTCTTCTATTTGTATTGGGCACTCATCCCGACTATGATTTCCCACACAGATGGTACAAACCTCCTTGACAGCAAATCCTTGTAATTCATCTTCATTCAATAACCTTTTCATTGCTTTAGTAAGGAATGCTACCTGTGATTTCATAGTGCTGTCGGCCTCATAGTCCTTGACAGCAAGTACCCGTTTACCCCCTCTTCTAGCTGTCGGAAACTGCTCCTCATTCTTAGCTAGATTTTTCAAGACTTGTAATGCCTCGTCTGGATCTTTATCCAATAATAATCCGTTTGCTGCAGAATCAATTTGAATGCGAGTTTGTAAATTGGCAGCATTATAGAACTTAGTTACCTGATTCCAGACGGGGAATCCATGCATTGGGCAGTTCCGTAGAAGAGTAGTAAATCTATCCCAGGCCTCGTGCATCGGCTCGTCATCTTCCTGTTGAAAAGTAGCAATTTCGTTACGTAATCGCTCAGATAAATGCGAAGGATTAAAACGAGATAAAAATTCACGAGATAAATCTGCCCAAGTTACGATTGAACCCGGCGTGAGTTTATTCCACCAAGTTTTAGCTCTGTCCCTCAATGAATGGGGAAATAACCGAAGCCTCAATATCTCCGGACTAACTCCTGGCAGTCTAAACGAACCACAGATTTCCTGGAACGTTTTGAGATGCTCCCTAGCATCTTCTGTTACAGCACCACTAAACTGCCCGGCATTGTTGATCATACTAAACATGATAGGTTTAAGCTCAAAGTTGTCAACATCAATATCCGGCAGCGTGGTCTCCAGCTCTACATGATCGTTCAGCATGTAGTCACGACATGACCGTCGTCCATCTGCCGCAGGCGGGTCACCGACAGGCGGTATACCTCCACCAGCAGGCGGATTACGGGCCATCTGCTCTAGCTGTTCCTCAAGGTACTCGTTCCGGTCTAAAAGGTGGCGAAGTTGTTTCTTGAGATTGAAGGAACGTTCAACTTCCGGATCTAATGGATACTCAGGATCTTCACCTCTTTTCGATCCGCGCATAAACAAGAAAACCTCGTGAAAAGCGAGAGGTTAAAGCACAAAAGAAAAATTAAAGAAAATTAAAATAAAAACAAAAACGAAAATAAAAATAAAAACGAAAAGTGCAAGAAAAGAAAGGTGTAGTTATGTTGCCAATCCCCGGCAACGGCGCCAAAAACTTGTTGCGTGTAAAAGAGTCTATCGCAATTGTAGTGCAAGTGTACACGACGCAAGTAGTAAAGTGATACGAAGTATCGGATATCGTCTCCAAAGGGATTGGGCTAATCGCTTCACCTTATTTCACTACACGAAGTAAAGAAAATAGTTTAGAAAGTTGTCACGAAAATATTGAAGAAAAACGTAAATAAAAGAATTGAGATATCAAGATAGAGAGAATGGGTTGGTATTGAATTGCTCAGTAGTGCAGGTATTGGATTGCTTAGGAACTCCAGTTCTGTTGTCGTGCCCGTCGCGGCAGCACCTGTCGCGGCGGCTGTCCGTTGGCTGTCGCGGCAACAAACACACCAACTCCGTACTTCAAGTTTGGCAAGAATCCCAGATCTGCCTTGGCCTATCCCTAGGTCCAAGTCTGTCGTTGAACACGTCCTTGATGATACCTCCCGGCGTGAATCGAAGGATGAACAACGATGTGTATGAATTCTTCCTTAGCCACTTAACCTTGCCCTATCTCTAGGCACAAGATAGTTCAACTATAAACTAGAGAACTTGCTCTTATTTCTTTCGTATACTTAACTCTCCCGATGCTAAGTAAATAGATAACCTCACAATGCTCTCCTGATGCTCTTGCAAGATATTGAAAACCAAAATAAGAGAACTTGAAGTTTATTTTATTGAACTTGGAAAATCCTAAAACAAAACAAACCTTGCAACTACTTTACAAAACAACACGTGGCCCTAGGGGGTTTTTAGAACATAACGACGGCAGGTAAACGACGGAGGGGTTTTGGGATATCGGTTATGGGGTAAGATGTATGATCTCTCCTATGTTAAAATCTATGCCCTTATATAAGCTTTGGGCTCAAGTATTCTAAGTTAACAAGGATTACAACTTTAATTAAAAGTAAGATTCTAATAAAGACTTAATCTCTAAAGTTCCTACTTTGCAGCCGCCATCCTTGTTTCTAGGGATTTCCTCTCCTTGAGCTTTGGCTTGTCATATCTTTTGATCCGGGGCTTGGAAAAATATTTGGCTTTCACACGACAGACGAGCAGATTTTTCTCTATCTATCGAGGTCCACTTTACTTTTCCTCTTCATAAGGTTGCTGTCACCATGTTGTCACGACAGCTCCATGGCAGCTTCGTCCTCGTCATTTGCTTGTCCAGTTCAGCTCTTCTGCTTCTCTGTCCTGCGCCTGCCTTCCTCGTCAACTATGGCAGCAAGCTGCAAAATCAGCCATCTTTTAGTAGAATCCGTGCCTTTAGTGTATTTATGATGTTTTACTGTAAACTGACCTAAATGCAATGTAATGATGCTTGAATGCAGCAGAAATATGGGTTAAAAAGGGTGTAAATTATAGAATTTTTACACACTCAACAACACGCAACAAAATGGATCTCATACCCAAAGCTCATAAGAACATGTTAGCTCGAAAACACCAAAAAGTCAATATGCAAGGTAATCTACCAAAAGCCATAACAAGCTTCAACATATCATGGTATCAACATTTAAAACATGCTAGCAACTTAAACAAATCCAAACATAGGATTTTGAACACCAACTCCCTAACATAATAGTCTAGTAATCTCATTGTCTAAGCATTATTACAACCATAAAACCATACTTGAGCTTAGCAAGAACTCCAAGAACTCCTCCCTTGCCATGCTTGCCTCTGAAACTACTAACGGTCTACATTGTTGGAAAAGGAGAGCGTAAGCTTAAAAGCTTAGTGAGCGAAGCTCTAAAAACACAACAACAATGCAGTTTAACACATATATCTTAGTTTTAAAAGCAAAATCATTAAGAAAGAGAGGTAATAACACAAGCATAGACGAAACATGGTTTGCACATGCACAACCATTCTCGTTGGGACTACACATCACAGTATACAACAACTAACCATCACGTGAAGCTCGACATCAACTACGACAACACAACAACATTAAAACGGGATAAAAACAATCCACAAACAACACCACAACACACACATAATCGTGAACGCCAACAATCAACTAAGAAAGGCGAGAATAGATAAACTTACACTTGGGTCTAGGTTAGCCTCTAAGGCTCCACCCAAACCCCAAGAAACCTTCATTGAGCATATTTAAAACCTCAAAACAGTTTCCACTCACCGATAGAGCCCAAACGAAGCCGAAACACCGATGGCAAGCCTCTGTAACACTCGGTATCGCATCCAAAGGACCCAAACTCGTTTCCCCTGTTTCTAATCAACCAAAAAAATATTACTCCCCTACTCTTCCATAAATTCACTGTCAAACAACAGTCCATCAATCGACACATTTACTCAATCAAAACAAAGCCGAAATCCTCCAAAATATCATCCAAACACAATCTGACCTTACCCAACATTTTTAACCTTCAAAATCCACCAATTAACATCTAAAAACACCCATCCTAGGTCTGTATACCTCCAGCCCTCGTTTTACCACAAAACTAAGACAAAAACACCACCTTTTCACCTTCAAAACTTACCCACTGCACCTAGTTTCGGGTTTTATGGGTTTAAGCTACTTATTAACATTATTTAGCAACAAAAAATAGTTCAAAAACATCCCACCAAGCATCCATTAAAAACTCATACGAAAATTTCATAAACCCATCTTCTTTCTATCAAAACTTTGGAACCCAAAGTGAAAAATCAATACTTTGCTAGGTTTTCAAAAAGATAAGATTCAACAAATAAAAACCAAGGTAAAAGTGATGATTACCTTTGAAAATATTCTATGAATAAACCTTTGAGCCAAGGGAGAGGTGGTGGAGAGCTTTTAGGAGAAAGTTTAGCTTTTAGCTTTTCTTTTTTTGAAATGAAGATGAATCTTCAATCTCATAATCCCCTTCTTAAATTCATTTATGGCGTTATTGTAAATAATGACATTTTTTAAAAATAAAATCATCATTTTAATCTAAATTTAACCCGAAACTAGTCCTAGATCAAAACCGATAACTCTCGGGCCCTAAACCAGGGCGTTACAACTCTCACCCACTCAAGGAATTTCGTCCTCGAAATTACCTGACGGAAAGAGATACGGAAACTGTTTCTCCATGTCTTCCTTCCTCTCCCAAGTAGTCTCTTCCACACCTCAGTGTCTCAACAAAACCTTAACTAACTCGATAGATCTACCACACAACACTTTCCTATCCGACGCAAGAATTTCAATCGGCTCTTCATCATACGACAAGTCTGGGTTCAACTCAATCTCTTCCACCGGCATTACATGAGACGTATCCGATCTATACTTCCGAAGCATCGAAACGTGGAACACATCATGAATCTTCTCTAACTCTGTCGGTAGTCTTAGTCTATAAGCAACGAGACTGATCCTCTCAACTACCTCGTAAGGACCAATGAATCTCGGACTCAACTTACCTTTCCTACCAAACCTCGTCACCTTCTTCCAAGGTGAGACTTTCAAGAACATTTTTTTGTCCACGACATACTCTATCTCTTTTCTCTTCAAATTAGCATACGATTTATGTCGGTCTGAAGCTGCCTTCAAGCGATCACAAATCAGTTTTACCTTCTCGGTAGTGCCCTTAAGAAAGTCTGGCATCGATACAAGCTTCTGTCCGACCTCGGCCCAACAAATAGGTGTTCTACATTTCCTACCATACAGAGCTTCATACGGTGCCATCTGAATACTAGCCTAATAACTATTGTTGTATGCAAACCCCACTAACGGTCGGTGTTTCTCCTAAGAACCCTGAAAGGCGATAATGCAACACCTCAACATGTCCTCCAACACCTGAATAACTCTATTTGACTGGCCATCTGATTAAGGGTGACACAAAGTGCTGAAGTTCAACCAAGTACCCAAGGCACGGTGCAAACACTCCCAAAATCTACCTGTAGACCTCGTAACTCGGTCTGATACAATCGACTTCGGTACCCCATGCAACCTAACTATCTCACTGATGTACAGATCGACCAACTTATCTAAGGTGTAGGTAGTATGAACATGTATGAAATGGGCACACTTACTTGTGGTAAGGTTTTTTTCCGAAGAAACCTTGAAAGGTCCCAATTTTTTAGAAAATCAATTAAAAAGGGGAACTTCTTTTGAAAATTCCAAGTTTCGGGAAAACCTTAAAAATCTTTGGAGTCGCCACTTGTAACGCCCCGGTTTTGGGCTTGGAAGTTTGGGCGTTGACCGGTTTGGTCAAAGTGCTGTTCGAATATAAAAAGGTGAAATTAGGAAAGCCTAGTTCGGGTTGCATTAAAAATATGGAAAAATGTTCTAAAATCCTCTTTTAATATATATAAGTGAACTGTGAAATCAATTTTACAAAATGAGGTTTGGAAGGGTGACATTTTGGCTAGTGACCAAAATGTAATTTTTGAAAGTTGCGTGACTGTTTTAGAAAGGATTGAAACTTTGAATCTTTAAGGAGCTATTTACCCAAAGGGAGTTTCTCCAGATTTTTCTAAGATATTAAATGAATTATTTCTGATTTTTAAACTATAGAAAAGTGGAGGGAAGATATTTTCCTAATTCTAACTAACTTTTCTCTCAAATCTTCTATTTTCTTTTCTCTCATTTTCTCTCAACCCAAACACCTTTTCCCCAGAGATTTTCTTCTGATTTTGTCACTCAAATCTCTCTTTTCAATCCTCTTTTGATTGCTAATCATCACATCAACAAAACCTCACCATTTGCTACTTGATTCTTCAAGCTTTTTGGTTCCAAAAGAGGAGAAACTCAAGTTTGGAGGTAAGAACGTCCTTCTCCTCTAAACTATTAGTTCTTTACTGAAATTCCTAAGTTCTCAATCCTTAATTGATGTTTTACAAGTGGTTTTAAAGTTGTAAAATGGATCTTGGCTTAAAATGCAAGATTTGATGATTTGTGATGAATTTTCGTTTGATCTGTTAAAGCAGTGATTTGAGGAGTGTTTTTGATGTTAAATGAATGTTAATTTGATAAGGAATTGAGTTTTAATTAATGCAAACCCGTATAGGTTGAATTTCCTAAGTTTAGCTTGTGATTCTTGGTTGTTTTTGAGGTGATCTTGTGGATCTGATGTTGCTGGAGGTATAAGGATGTTATTAGGTTCTTTTTAGATGTTAAATGATGTTAAAGGATGTTTGGTTTTGATGGTTTATGGCTGGGCTTTGTTGAGGAGTTGTTTGGATGCATTTTCGGTTGTGTTTGGTAGCCGAAAATGGAGTGTGGATGAGAGCAGCGGGTTTAGGTGCTTTCATTGAAGCTATTAATGCATGATGATGCATTAATCATCTGCTTTGATGTGTTTAAAACAGGGGAGTCATCTTTGGATCCAAGTGGTGGTGATCCGGAAGCTTGATTTGTGTTTCGGCAAGAGGCAAAACGGCATCGGTGAGTGAAATTGGGTTTTCGGCTTTGAAACCAATGTCTTGGGAGCTTAGTCTAAGTCTAAACAACTTTGCTAAGCTCAAGTGTAAGTTTTCGGAAAAACTCTCTAGTGGTGGCCATGGTTTGGTTGTTATGCAATGTGGTTTATTGCATGTTTTAAATTCTGTTTTGAAAGCATGATTTAGCATGGTTATTGCTGATTTTGTAAGCCATATGTTGAAGGAAGCTCAAGGTAAGAGTTCCTTGTTTTTGAACATTGTTTAAATGTGGTTTGATGCTTAAAAATGCATGATGTTTATGGCTTGGTTAAATGCTTTAAAACAGTGGATTATTTGATGATAATGATGTATATTGGCAAGTGATGTTTTGAAAAAGGTTAAGGTCACTAAGGTGGTTAAAAGTCCTTGAGTGAGCCTTGTGGTTTCTAAGAACTTCATGGTGGTTAAAAGTCCATGATGATTCTTGTTAAGGTCACTAAGGTGGTTAAAAGTCCTTGAGTGAGCCTTGTTACTTAAGAACATCAAGGTGGTTAAAAGTCCTTGGATGGTTCTTGTTAAGGACACAAAGGTGGTTAAAAGTCCTTGTGTGGTCCTTGCCATGGTGTTTAAAAGTCCATGGGCCAAGGTGTTTAAAAGTCCTTGGGGCCAAGGTGTTTAAAAGTCCTTGGGGTGAAACTTGTAAGGACACAAAGGTGTTTAAAAGTCCTTGTGTGGTCCTTGTGAATTATAAGATCACAATGGTGTTTAAAAGTCCATGTGTGAGTCTTGTGTTGATCTTGTTTTAAAAAGATGGAACTTATCACTTGTGGCCAATATGACATGTATTGATATGGAAGCATGTATTGCTTGTCTAAGAATGCTTGTAAGCATGTATAAATGACGTTTTGAAGTATGATTTATAAAGTGTTTTATAAATGCATTATTGAATGGTTTTGATGAGCATTCCTCACTAAGCTTTGCTTACGCTCTCTTTCATTTTCTTAAACCAATAATGCAGAGCATTAGAGTGCATTGAGGGCAGCAAGGAAGCCAAGCAATCAAGTGGGAATTAAGCTCAAGTATGGAAAGGTTTTCTTGTACACCTTTAGCTTTTGGCATTTGGCAATGGGGGACCAATATGGATGTTTTGGGAGATGTTTGTACTCCCTAAGTTTGCTTAATGTTGTTAAGAATGTTGGATTTGTATTTGGCCTTTTTGTGCATGGTTTTGAAGGTTTTATGCTTGAATGGTTTGCTTGAGTAGGAAGCATGCATTTGAATTGGGGCTTTTCTTATATGATGATATATTGATGAATGATTGATGCAAATATGTCTCTTGTGTGTTGAATTTCTTGCTGGTAAAGTTTGGTAGCATTTGGAGCATGATTGGTTGGTCAAATGTGTGTTTATGCATGCAATTTTCTGCATTCTGTGCAGGCCGTTTCGGAACAGTGGCTACCGTTTCGGAACAGGTGCCTTGTAGTAGCCCAGGCGTCCGAAACGGGAGACACCGTTTCGAAACGGAAAGCCCTCTGTCAGCCCTCGTTTCGGTACGCGTTGCGGAACGGCCCCGTGTTTCGAAACAGGCTCTCCCTGTTTCGGAACAGCCGACCGTTGGGGGCTGACATTGGCAGTTAAATGTTTTGGAATGTTTGCATTTTGGTCCTGAAGCTTGTTTGTGCAATTGTATGAGTTTGGGATGTCCGTTTGAGCTGAAATTTAACAGAGAAGCATGAAACCTGACTAATTTCAAGTTGGTAACTTTAATTTGAGTTAAGTCCCTGTAATTTACAGAATTTACAATTTGGTCCCTAAAGTTGTAAATTGTTCAATTGGGTCCCTATTTGATCTCTGATGTTTATGATCTTTGAGCATGTTGATTGTGTGATCATAACTAGGCTTAATGCGCATCTAGACAAGTTTAAAAAGAAAAAAAAGGGTCGTTAATCAAGGTTGACTTTCGGGTTGACTTTGGTTTTCCCCGTGTGACTTTCTTAATTCGGGTCAACCGTCTAGGCCGGGTTAAGGGGGTTACACCACTGGCCACTAAGGTAGGCCAGACACCATAAAAACAAAACCAGAGATTCGTTTGAAAGGGTTCAAGAGTTGGTTACGTGTGGGGAAGGGTTAGCACCCCCATCACGCCCGAAAATCGATACCAAAACAAGTGTTGCTTTTAAACGATGGAAATTATTCGAAATTTAAAATGAGTTTAATTAGAGGTTCTTGATCGAAAATTAAACTTTAATTATACGAGCTTATCCAAATTGGCGGTTTCAAATTAATTAACTAAATCGACATCATATAAGTCTGACTATCGTGTTAGTTTAGGGTTCGGATCTGTTGAGTGTGTAAAAGTTCTATTATTTACACCCTTTTTAACCCATATTTCTGCTGCATTCAAGCATCATTGCATTGCATTTAGGTTAGTTTACAGCAAAACATCACAAATATATTAAAGGCACGGATTCTACTAAAAGATGGCTGATTTTGCAGGTTACTGCCATAGTAGACGGAGAAGGCGGGCGCAGGGCAGAGAAGCAGAAGAGCTGAACTGGACAAGCAGACGATGAGGACGATGCTGCCATGGATCTGCCGTGACAGCAGAGGACGACAGCAAGTTAGTGGAGGAAAAGCAAAGTGGACCTCGATAGATAGAGAAAATTATGCTCGTCTGTCGTGTGAAAACCATATATTTTTCCAAGCCCCGGATCAAAAGATATGTCAAGCCAAAACTCAAGGAAAGGAAATCCCAAGAAACAAGGAGGACGGCTGAAAAGTAGGATACTTGGAGATTAAGTCTTTATTAGAATCTTACTTTTAATTAAAGTTGTAATCCTTGTTAACTTAGAATACTTGAGCCCAAAGCTTATATAAGGGCATATATTTTAGCCTAGGAGAGATAATACCCCATAACCGACAACCAAACCCCTACGCCGTTTACCCGCCGTCGATATGTTCTAAAAACCCCCTAGGGCCAGGGGTTGATTTGTAAAGTAGTTGCAAGGGTTGCTTTGTTTTAGGATTTTTCAAGTTCAATAAAATAAACTTCAAGTTCTCTTATTTTGGTTATTAATATCTTGCAAGAGCATCGGGAGAGCATTGTGAGGTTATCTATTTACTTAGCATCGGGAGAGTTAAGTATACGAAAGAATTAAGAGCAAGTTCTCTAGTTTATAGTTGAACTATCTTGTGCCTAGGGATAGGGCAAGGTTAAGTTGCTAAAGAAGAATTCATACACATCGGTGTTCATCCTTCGATTCACGCCAGGAGGTATCGTCAAAGACGTGATCATCGACAGACTTGAACCTAGGGATAGGCCAAGGCAATTCTGGGATTCTTGCCAAGCTTGAAGTACTGAGTTGGTGTGTTTGCTGCCGCGACGACCAACGGACAGCTGCCGCGACAGGCGCAACGACAGAACTGGAGTTCCTAAGCATTGCAATACCCGCACTACTGAGCAATTCAATACCAGCCCATTCTCTCTATCTTGATATTCCAACTCTTTTATTTACGTTTTTCTTTATTATTCTCGTGACAATTCTCTCAAGTATTTTCTTTATTTCCGTGCAGTGAACTAAGGTGAAGCTATTAGCCCAATCCCTGTGGAGACGATATTCGATACTTCGTATCACTTTACTACTTGCGTCGTGTACACTTGCACTACAATTGCGATAGACTCTTTTACACGCAACAAGTTTTTGGCACCGTTGCCGGGGATTGGCAACATAAATCTACCTTTCTTTTATTGCACTTTTCGTTTTTGCTTTTGTTTTTATTTTTATTTTTCTTTTTCTATTTTTCGTTGGTGTTTTCAGCTCTTGCTTTTCACGAGGTTTTCTTGTTTATGCGCAGATCTAAAAGAGGTAAAGATCCTGAGTATCCATTAGATCCGGAAATTGAACGTTCCTTCAATCTCAAGAAACAACTTCGTCACCTTTTGGCCAGGAACGAGTACCTTGAGGAACAGCTAGAGAAGATGGCCCGTAACCCGCCCGCTAGTGATGGTATACCGCCTGTCGGCGACACGCCTGCAGTAGCCGGACGACGGTCCTGCCGTGACTACATGTTGAACGATCATGTAGAGTTGGAGACTACGCTGCCAGATATTGATGTTGATAATTTCGAGCTTAAACCTGTCATGTTTAGTATGATCAACAATGTCGGGCAGTTTAGTGGTGCTGTGACAGAGGATGCTAGGGAGCATCTCAAAACGTTCCAGGAGATCTGTGGTTCGTTTAGACTACCAGGAGTTAATCCGGAGATACTGAGGCTTCGGTTATTTCCCCATTCATTGAGGGACAGAGCTAAAACTTGGTGGAATAAACTTACGCCGGGTTCAATCATAACTTGGGCAGATTTATCTCGTGAATTCTTATATCATTTTAATCCTTCGCATTTATCTGAGCGATTACGTAATGAAATTGCTACTTTTCAACAGGAAGATGACGAGCCGATGCACGAGGCCTGGGACAGATTTACTACTCTTCTACGGAACTGCCCAATGCACGGATTCCCCGTCTGGAATCAGGTAACAAAGTTCTATAATGCTGCTAACTTACAAACTCGCATTCGAATTGATTCTACAGCAAATGGACTATAATTGGATAAAGATCCGGATGAGGCATTACAAGTTTTGAAAAATCTGGCTAAGAATGATGAGCAGTTTCCGACTGCAAGAAGAGGGGGTAAACGGGTACTTGCTGTCAAGGATTATGAAGCCGACAGCACGATGAAATCACAGGTAGCATTCCTTACTAAAGCAATGAAAAGGTTATTGAATGATGATGGACTACATGGATTTGCTGTTGAGGAAGTATGTGACATCTGTGAGGGAAATCATAGTCGGGATGAGTGCCCAATACAAGTCGAAGAGGGAAAATATGTTGGAAACTACAAGCCGAATTACAATTCCAACAATTATAATCCCAATTGGAGGAAGGATCCCAAATTTTCCTGGAGTAACTCTAATAATGCCCTGAATCTGCAAGCACATAATCAGAATCAGGGAGGACCTAGATTGCTGACGCGACAACAACTACCGCCGCAACTGTCGCCGCAACAGCAACAGCAGCAACCAGCTGCCACGAGCAGTATACTGGAACAGACTTTGGTCACCTTTATGTCTCAGACAGGTACTTATATTGAAAATATGAATCAGTTTGTTAAGAAAACAGAGAATTTCATGGATAAACTGAGATGTGGATGACAAATCATGAAGCTACTTTGAAATCTCTGGAGACACAAATGGGTCAGGTTTCCCAACACATAAAGCCAAGGCAGACTGGAGGATTCCCTAGCAATACTGAAAATGCTAGGCAGCCCACACATGAGCAGTGTAAGGCAATTACTACTAGGAGTGGGAAGAAACTACCAGGGCCGGAAAAGGAAGCTGAAACAGTAAAGGAACCTGTCTTGGATAAACCTGCCGAGGAAGCTGTCCCGACAGGTGATAAACAGACTGCTGCCGATGAGCCTGTCACGACAGCAGAAGCGACAAAGGAGAAAATCGATGAACCCAAACCTCCTCAGATTCGTATGTAGTGGGAAGGACGTATTGCCGACTACCGTCTTCCGCCACCTTTTCCCCAACGGATACAGCAAGCTAAGCAAGAATCTCAACTTAAAAAGATTTATGATATTTTTAAGCATGTTCATATTAATATTCCGCTGTTAGATGCCGTTAGGGAGATGCCCGGTTATGCTAAGTTTCTCAAGGATGTTATGTCAAAGAAATCTAAACTTGGGGAATTTGAAACGGTAAAAATGACAGAAGGTTGCATGAGTATTCTTCACCGGCAGCCACCCCAGAAAAAGAAGGATCCGGTGAGCTTCATCATACCTTGCGTAATCGAAAATAAATTCATGGGTAAGGCACTTTGTGATCTTGGTGCTAGTGTTAATTTAATGCCAAAGTCTGTTTTTCAGAAATTAGGTATTGGAAAGGCGCGGCCCACGACAGTAACTCTGCAGCTGGCAGACCGCTCTTACGTTCATCTAGAGGGAAAAATTGAAGATATTCTGGTAAGAGTGGATAAGTTTACTTTTCCTGCTGACTTTCTTGTTTTAGATTGTGAGGCAGATGAAAACGCACCAGTCATCCTTGGGCGACCCTTCTTAGCCACGGGAAGATCACTGATTGATATGGAGAAAGGAGAACTCACCATGTGAGTGAATGATCAAGAGATTAAGTTGAATGTTCTCCAAGCGATGAAACATGCTGATGTGGACGAGGAATGCAAGGCTATCACTGACGTTACCCTTGATCAACCCTGCATCAGGTCAGGCTGTCACGATATTAAATTTGGCCACTGCCGCGGCAGCCACCTACAGGACTGTCACGACAGCATTGGCAACAGCACCGACGACAGCAACTCCTCTGAATCCGATACATCTGATATTGAAGATCAGGAGGAGGTAAACTGGTTAGGCAATCGTCCAGGTAAATTATTCGAACCTTTGAATTATACTTCGAATAACCATTTAATCCAAAAGCCATCTACTGTTGAACCACCTGCCTTAGAACTGAAGCCCCTGCCAGGGCAGCTAAAATATGCTTTCCTTGGTTCAAATGATACGTTGCCCGTAATCATCTCTTCTAAACTGCCGCAGGAACATGAACGGCAGCTAATCGGCATGCTAAGGCAGCACAAAAAGGCGATTGGATGGACGATTGCTGATATACAAGGCATTAGTCCGGCGTTATGCGTGCACAAAATCCTCCTTGAGGAAGATCATAAGCCGACTATAGATGCCCAAAGGCGGTTAAACCATGCGATGAAGGAGGTAGTGTGTAAAGAGATAATTAAATGGTTAGATGCTGGTATTATTTATGCCATCTCCGACAGCAAATGGGTGAGCCCGGTGCAATGTGTTCCAAAGAAAGGAGGAATGACCGTGATAACCAATGAGAACAATGAACTAATCCCAACCAGGACTGTGACCGGTTGGAGGGTTTGTATGGACTATTGGAAGCTTAATAAAGCTACCCGAAAGGACCACTTCCCTTTACCCTTTATTGATCAAATGCTTGATAGATTAGCGGGTAAACCTTACTATTGTTTTCTTGATGGTTATTCAGGTTATAATCAAATTGCTATCACACTGGAGGATCAAGAAAAGACGACTTTCACATGCCCCTACAGAACATACGCTTTTAGGAGAATGCCGTTTGGATTATGTAATGCACCCGCCACCTTCCAAAGGTGCATGATGGCAATATTCTCCGATATGGTGGAGGACTTCCTTTAGATTTTTATGGATAATTTTTCTGTCTTTGGAGACGATTTTGAGAGCTGCCTCGGCAATCTACAAAAGGTGCTTCAAGGATGTGAAAAAGCAAATCTCGTTTTGAATTGGGAAAAATGCCACTTTATGGTGGATGAAGGGATAGTCCTTGGCCATAAGATTAGCTTCCGTGGGATAGAAGTCGACAGGGCCAAAATAGAAGTGATTGAAAAGCTGCCGCCGCCAACCACAGTCAAGGGCATTAGAAGTTTCTTAGGGCATGCTGGTTTTTATCGGAGATTCATTGCAAATTTCTCAAAAATCACCAAACCTCTATGCCATCTTTTGGAGCAGAACCGACCCTTTGACTTTAACGATGAATGTACTGAAGCATTCAAGGTTCTGAAAGAAAAACTGGTAACAGCCCCCATAGTACAGCCACCAGATTGGACACAGCCATTTGAGATTATGTGTGATGCTAGTGACTATGCTGTCGGGGCAGCACTTGGGCAGCGCAGAGATAAGCTGTTTCATCTCATATATTATTCCAGCAAGACGTTGAATGACACCCAAGTGAACTACACCACCACAAAAAAGGAGCTTTTAGCTGTGGTATTCTCCATCAACAAGTTTCGTTCTTACATACTTGGGACGAAGGTAATAGTGCACACAGACCATTCTGCCCTGAAATATTTGTTCGCGAAAAAGGATGCAAAGCCTAGATTGATATGGTGGATCCTGCTATTGCAAGAGTTCGACCTTGAGATCAAGGAGAAAAAAGGGACAGAAAATTAGGTGGCAGATCACTTGTCAAGGTTGGAGAAGGGACAGAGTCTACCAATAGATGAGACAAACATACTGGAGACCTTCCCAGATGAGCAGCTCTTTGCTGCCGCAATCGCTGCCGCAACAGCCATGGCGGCAGGTAAGTCTTCTGAACTCCCCTGGTATGCTGATTTCGTTAATTTTATAGTTAGCGGAATACTTCCTTCTGATCTTAATTATCAAGCCAGGAAGAGGTTCTAAAATGATGTTAAGCATTATTATTGGGACAAACCTCTTCTTTTCAAATTATGTGCAGATCAGGTTATAAGGAGGTGTGTACCACAAGAAGAGCAAGAAGACATTCTCTATCACTGCCATGCTTCACAATATGGAGGTCACTTAGGAGGCAACAAAACTGCTGCCAAGGTGCTGCAGTCAGGGTTCTACTGGCCGACACTGTATAAAGATGCACAGGACTTCTACAAGAACTGTGACAGGTGCCAGCGTACAGGTAACATCTCGAGGAGAAACGAGATGCCACTGCAGAACATTCTAGAAGTCGAGATCTTCGACGTTTGGGGAATTGATTTTATGGGACCTTTTCCATCTTCATGTGGAAATCTATACATCCTCCTAGCAGTGGATTATGTCTCTAAGTGGGTTGAAGCCATCACCACTCAAAAGAGTGATGCCAAGACAGTCCAAAAGTTTTTGCACAAAAACATTTTTTTTCTAGATTTGGCATCCCTAAGGCGATTATCAGTGATGAAGGGAGACATTTTGACAATAGGGTTATTGCTGCCGCCTTGAAGAAATATGGTGTCAAGCATAGGATCGCGACAGCATACCACCCACAGACCAATGGACAAGCTGAGATATCCTATAGGGAAGTTAAGAACATTCTTGAGAAGATGGTTAAGCCAACTAGGAAAGATTGGTCTTTACTCCTTAATGATGCATTATGGGCATATAGGACAGCTTTTAAAACTCCATTAGGCATGTCTCCATACCGACTGATTTATGGAAAAACCTGTCACTTTCCTGTCGAGATAGAGCACAAAGCATATTGGGCAATCAAGGCAGTGAATATGGACTTGGACAAGGCAGGTCAGAAAAGGCTGTTAGATCTAAACGAGATTGAAGAAATAAGAACAATGGCCTACGACAATGCAAGAATTTACAAGGAGAAAACTAAGAAGTGGCATGACAGGAAGTTGCTGCCACGACAGTTCTGCCCAGGGCAACTTGTGTTGTTGTTCAATTCTAGACTGAAACTCTTCCCAGGAAAGCTAAAGTCTAGATGGTCTGGCCCGTTCCAAGTGGTACAAGTTTTTCCTCATGGTGCCATCACAATCCGATCATTAAAAGACGGGCACCAATTCAAAGTCAATGGACAGCGCCTCAAGCATTATCAGGGGACTGAAGCCCCAGGAATACAGGAAGTGGTTACCTTAGGAGATTCCCCACAAGGCATCCCTAATTTAACCTAAATTTTATTTTTATTTATTTTATTTATTATTTATTATTTATTAGGAAATAAGGTTTATTTTATTCGAATAATGTTTTTTTTAGGAAATAAAGGAGTCAAGAAGAAAATGAGAAGTGACCCAAGCCCACCACCCATCCATCAGCCCAACAGAGCCCATTTATTGAAGCATGCCGTTCCAGCTGCCGTCGTAGACACGGATAAGACAGGCTATCAACAGACTGTCACGGCAGACGCAGAAGCGTGTGACAGACGCGTAACACACGCATAAATACGTGTCAGACGCGTCAGACACGCCAAAACTCAACAGTCACCCCGTTATTCACGCCTGCCATTACAGCATTAAACGGGCAGCAACTCTACCTCTATAAAACCCCGTTTTCATTTTCATTTTGCTCACTTCTGCTTATTCTTACTTGATCTCCTCCCTCGTTTTTCTTTGTTTTCTTTACTTTCAAAACCCTTGCAACTAACATGTCTTCCAGACGTACCTGCCGCAGTGCTGCCTCAACTTTTTCACCGGCGGCACCCACCCCGCAGTCATTCGCGACTAAGGAACTATGGGAGGAAAGAGGCTTCATCTACATCCGAAAGGTAGAGAACATGGGGCTCAAACCATTCATCGCAAGGGCGATAAAGGCTCAGCTATGGGAGCAGTTTGTATAGCAGCCAGCTGAAATGAACGAAACGCTGGTGAGGGAGTTCTACGCTGCCATCGACAGTAGGACGGCAACCACAGTAACTATCCGAGGGACAAAAGTGCCATTCACAGCCGAACACATTAATAATATGTATGGCATCTACTTTGGTCCTAACGACGATGCCCATCAGTAGTTTTTGGACACCCTCGACTCTGCTGCCTACGGTGCTGTCATGGCAGAGGTGACAGAAGAAGGGACGGAGTGGAATACGAGCAAGAAGAACTCAAACACTGTCAGAAGGGGGCAGCTGCTTCCAGAAGCCAAGCTATGGAACGCTTTCATCAAGAAGCGCATTTTGCCGTCCTCCCATCACACGACGGTGGACCAGCAGAGGCTAGCCCTCATCCATTCGATCATGAACAACCGGACTATCAACGTGGGACGCTACATGAGGGAGAGTGTCTTGGACTGCACCAATAGATCCACCGCCCTCCTCTGCCTGCCTTTCATGATCACATCGCTCTGCCGTACCAGAAGCCACCACCGATAAATTGGTCAAGGGACGGGGCTGGACCGATAAGAACATTACCAGCCTCATGGAGCTAACAGTCGCAACCCCCCTCTCCTCCTTCAACCCGATTGCTGCCCCAGCAAAATCATCCGAGGAACCTGCCCCTGAACCTGCCGCAGCAGCTGCTCCGACAGACCAACCTGTTCAGATCCTTGCTGCCATACAGCGGGTGGAAGACAGACAGATGGGGCTGATGACATTCATCAGGGATTTCGCCAACTCAACGGTAAATTTCATTACCAATACTTTAAATTATCCCGATGTTGTTTTCCCAACCTTCCCTGCCCACTATTTCACCATCCCCACCCCTGTCCACACACCTACACCACCTGCCTCCCCACATGCACATTCTGCTGCTTCCACCTCATCACATTCCCCGACGGCAGCTGGCAGTCCTCCGGCAGACACCTCCGCTCGAGGAACGAAGCGACAACCCTCGGATGACCTTGATGCATTTGTAGCTGGTTTCTCCTCTTCTTCTGTCTGGGCTGACAGCGAGGCAGAACCTCTTATTCGGAGGAATTTGGAGAAGGAATTCACGCCTGTCAAGAGGCAGAAAAAGATGGCCGACAGAAAGCTAATGCCCAAGGCCAGCACCACCACCAGCAGCAGCAGTGTTGCGTGTAAAAGTGTCTATCGCAATTGAGTGCAAGTGTACACGACGCAAGTAGTAAAGTGATACGAAGTATCGAATATCGTCTCCACAGGGATTGGGCTAATGACTTCACCTTAGTTTACTGCACGAAAGTAAAGAAAATAATTAAGAAAGATGTCACGAAAATAATAAGGAAAATCGCAAATAAAATAATTGAGATATCAAGAATGAGAGAATGGGCTGGTATTGAATTGCTCGGTAGTGTAGGTATTGAATTGCTTAGGATCTCCAGTTCTGTCATCGCTCTGTCGCTGACAGCACCTGTCGCGGCGGCTGTCCGTTAGCTGTTGCGGCAGCGATCACACCAACTCCGTACTTCAAGCTTGGCAAGAATCCCAGATCTGCCTTGGCCTATCCCTAGGTCTAAGTCTGTCGATGATCACGTCTTTGATGATACCTCCCGGCGTGAATCGAAGGATGAACACCGATGTGTATAAATTCTTCCTTAGCCACTTAACCTCGCCCTATCCCTAGGCACGAGATGGTTCAACTATAAACTAGAGAACGCGCTCTTATTTCTTTCGTATACTTAACTCTCCCGATGCTAAGTAAATGGATAACCTCACAATGCTCTCCCGATGCTCTTGCAAGATGTTAAAACCAAAATAAGTGAACTTGAAGTTTATTTTATTGAACTGAAAAATCCTAAAACAAAGCAACCCTTGCAACTACTTTACAAAACAACCCGTAGCCCTAGGGGGAATTTAGAACATGTCGGTGACGGGTGGACGACAGGGGTTTTTGGTTTCGGTTCTGGGGTAATCGGTTGTGCTTCCTAGGTTAAATCTATGCCCTTATATAAGCTTTGGGCTCAAGTCTTCTAAGGTAACAAGGATTACAACTTTAATTAAAAGTAAGATTCTAATAAAGACTAAATCTCTAAAGACTCCTACTTTCCAGTCGCATCCTTGTTTCTAGGAATTTCCTCTTCTTGAGCTTTGGCTTGACATATCTTTTGATCCGGGGCTTGGAAAAATATGTGGCTTTCACACGACAGACGAGCAGATTTTTCTCTATCTATCGAGGTCCACTTTGCTTTTCCTCTTCATAACTCTGCTGTCATCATGCTGTCACGACAGGTCCATGGCAGCTTCGTCTTCTTCGTCTGCTTGTCCAGTTCAGCTCTCCTGCTTCTCTGCCCTGCGCCTGCCTTCAACGTCTACTATGGCAGATACCTGCAAAAATAGCCATCTTTTAGTAGAATCCGTGCCTTTAATCCATTTGTGATGTTTTACTGAAAACTAACCTAAATGCAATGCAATGATGCTTGAATGCAGCAGAAATATGGGTTAAAAAGGGTGTAAATAATAGAACTTTTACACACTCAACACACCCCCAAACTCAAGTTTTTGCTTGCCCTCAAGCAATTAAGACTAAAAGAAAAATGACAATTTTTGTGTTGGCCTTCAAACAATGAACTGTCCCTTACCCGTCGCTCATTCTCTATGGCGGCAGCAACTTGTCGGAAGGGTTAGGATCTGTCCGGAATCTCCCTATAGCTCTCGTGCAGTGTGTGCATGCTTGTGAACAGTTATATGCTAAGATTCTCTTAGTTTCACTAGAATATTCAACTTAACTCGAATTTTTATGCCAAAGTTTATTTTTTTAGAAAGCACATTTTCATGCTTCTTTTCTTCTATTTTCAAGCTAAGTTTTTCTAGAGCCAGTTTCGGGCACCTCTAGTTAGCTTCCTAGAGCCGGTTTTGGGCACCTCTAGGTTTTTGATTTTCTTTTGCTAAACTTCTTTCCTAGAGCCAGTGTTAGGCACCTCTAGGGGCTATTCAAGTTCTAAGCTTCCTATTCTAGTTTGGCTAAGAGAAATCTAAGCTATATAACAGTCACAAAGGTGTTTAAATTTTCAGAACTATAGAAAGGCTCTAAACTTCTCCTTAAACTGTCCTCAAGATGCTGCCACGACAGAGCCGTCATGACTGGTAAGCTAACTTCACAGTTTTAAGCCAACAGTTTTATATTTTCTGATTTTTTTAGAGAACTTAAATAAATAATAAGACACAACAAATAATAAAAAGATGTGCATAAGACTCCATTAATGATGGAGGGTTGCCACCCCCAAACTCAAGGGTTGCATTGCCCTCAATGCAAAATGACAGAAAAATAAAAACATGAAAAATACATCACAAAAAGATAAAAGCAGGCAGCAATAAGAGGAAAATAAGAACTTAAATTTTCAGTCGCTGTCCTCGCTGCTGCTGCTGACACGAATCTGACGGCGGCGCCTGGGCTGTGAAGGAGGCTGGGCAGGTTCAGGGGCAGGTTGCTCCACTAGCTGGACATCGGAACTGCTGCCACTGTCCCATGAGCTGCTGGTGGTGGTGCTAGCTTTGGGCAGCCTTTTCTTGTCTGCCACGTGTTTTATCCGTTTGACCAGCGTAAATTCCCTCTCCAAATTCCTCCGGATCAGCGGGCTGTCATTGGAGGCAGGTCTCTTTGTTCCTCGGGGAGAGTTGTCTGCCGGTGGGCTGCCTGCTGCCGTTGGGGCAGGTGATATGGTGGAGGCGGTAGAGTGGGAATGTGGAGAGCCGGGTGGGGTGGGTGTGTGAACAGGGGTGTGGACAGGAGTGGGGATACAGAAATAATGGGCAGGAAAAGTAGGGAATTGAATATCGGGAAAATTTAAAGTTTGGGTAATAAAATTTACCGTGGAGTTCGTGAAGTCCCGAATAAATGGCATCAATCCCATTTGGTGTTCCTCTACCCGTTGTAACGTAGCAAGGAGGAGGGCAGACTGGTCTGTCGGAGCGGTGGTGGCAGCAGGTTCCGAGGCAGGCTCCTCTGATGATTCTGCGGGGGAGCCGGCAGGGTTGAAGGAGGAGACAGGTGTAGCCACGATCAACTCCATTAGGCTGTTGATGTTATTGTCTGTCCAGCCTCTGCCCTTCCTTATTTTGTTGGATGGATCCTCGGGTACAGCAGCACATCGGCAGAGGGAAGTGATGGTGAACGGCAGGCAAAGGCGAGAGTCGGAGCGGAAGGCGCAATCCAGGATGCTGTCCCTCATATATCGGCCCACATTGATAGGCCTGTCGTGCATGATGGAGTGAATAAGGGCCAGCCGCTGTCGGTTGACTGTCGTGTGGTGGGAAGAGGGCAGGATACGCTTTTTGATGAAAGCGTTCCAAAGTTTTGCCTCGGGGAGGAGCTGCCCCCTGTTGACGGAGTGGGGGTTCTTCTTGCTGGTTGTCCATGATGTTCCCGCCTCTGTCAACTCCACCATGACAGCATCATAAGCGGTAGCGTCGAGGGAGTCGAGGAATTTCTGGTGAGCATCATCATCGGGGCCAAAGAAAAGGCCAAACATGTGGTTGATGCTATCGGTAGTGAAGGGCACTTGCACTCCTCGAAGGGTGACGGATGTCGCTGTTCTGCTGTCTATGGCTGCGTAGAATTCCCGGACCAGGGTGTCGTTCAACTCTGCCGGCTGTTCAGCAAAGTACTCCCATAGTTGAGTCGTGATGACCTTTACAATGAACGGCCGGAGTCCCATGTTGGGCGCCTGTCGGATGTACACGAAGCCACGTTCCTCCCATAACTCCTTGTTGGTAAAGGGCGTTGCTGCTGCCGAAGAGGATGCTGAGGCAGCACTACGACGGGTCTGTCTAGTAGACATGTTAGTTGCAAGGGTTGAAAAATCTGAAGAAAGCAAATAAAACTAGAGGAGAAAGCAAAGAAGAATAAGCAGAAGTGAGGAAAAATGAAAATGAGAATGGGTTTATATAGCGGTCGAGTAGCTACCCATTTAATGTCGCAACGGCAGGCGTGAAGAACGGAGCGGCAGATTGGATTTAGCGTGTCTGACGCGTCTGACACGCATTTATGCATCTGTTACGCGTTTGCCGCACGCTTCTGCGTCTGCCATGTCAGTCTGTTGACAGCCTGTCATATCCGTCCGCGGCGGCAGCCGAAACGATAGGTTTCCATAAATGGGCTTTATTGGGTTGATGGATGGGCGGTGGGCTTGGGTCACCTCTCCTTTTCTTCTTGACTTCTTTATTTCCTAAAAACTGAAATAAATAAAACAAAACATTATTCGAATAAAATAAACCTAATTCCTAATAAATAATAATAATAATAATAATAATAATAATAATAATAATAATAATAAATAAAAATTAGGTTAAATTAGGGGTGCCTTGTGGGGCATCTCCTAAAGTAACCACTTCATGTATTCCTGGGGCTTCAGTCCCCTGATAATGCTTGAGACGCTGTCCATTGACTTTGAATTGGTGCCCGTCTTTTAAAGATTGTATCGTGATGGCACCATGGGGAAAAACTTGAACCACTTGGAACGGGCCAGACCATCTAGACTTTAGTTTTCCTGGGAAGAGTTTAAGTCTAGAATTAAATAACAACACAAGCTGCCCTGGGCAGAACTGTCGTGGCAGCAGTTTCTTGTCGTGCCACTTCTTAGTCTTTTCCTTGTAGATCCTTGCGTTGTCGTAGGCCATTGTCCGTAATTCTTCAATCTCGTTCAAATCTAATAACCTTTTCTGGCCTGCCTTGTCCAAGTCCATGTTTACTGCCTTGATTGCCCAATATGCCTTGTGCTCAATCTCGACAGGCAGGTGACAGGTTTTCCCATAAATCAGTCGGTATGGAGACATGCCCAATGGAGTTTTGAATGCTGTCCTATATGCCCATAATGCATCATTCAGAAGTAAAGACCAATCTTTCCTAGTTGGTTTAACCATCTTCTCAAGAATGTTCTTCACTTCCTTATTGGATATCTCAGCCTGTCCATTGGTCTGTGGGTGGTATGCTGTCGCGATCCTGTGCTTGACACCAGATTTCTTCAAGGCGGCAGCAATTACCCTATTATCAAAATGTCTCCCTTCCTCACTAATAATCGCCCTAGGGATGCCAAATCTAGAAAAAATGTTTTTGTGCAAAAACTTTTGGACCGTCTTGGCATCATTCTTTTGAGTGGCGATTGCTTCAACCCACTTGGAGACATAATCCACTGCTAGGAGGATGTACAAATTTCCACACGAAGATGGAAAAGGTCCCATAAAATCAATCCCCCAAACGTCGAAGATCTCGACTTCTAAAATGTTCTGCAGTGGCATCTCGTTTCTTCTCGAGATGTTACCTGTCCGCTGGCACCTGTCACAGTTTTTGTAAAATTCCTGTGCATCTTTATATAATGTCGGCCAGTAGAATCCCGACTGCAGCACCTTGGCAGCAGTCTTATTTCCTCCTAAGTGTCCTCCATATTGTGAAGCATGACAGTGATGGAGAATGTCTTCTTGCTCTTCTTGTGGTATACACCTCCTTATAACCTGATCTGCGCACATTTTGAAAAGAAGAGGTTCGTCCCAATAATAATGCTTAACATCATTTTGGAACCTCTTCCTAGCTTGATAATTAAGATCAGAAGGTAATATTCTGCTAACTATAAAATTAACGAAATCAGCATACCAGGGAAGGTTAGAAGACTTACCTGCCGCCATGGCTGTCGCGACAGCGATTGCGGCAGCAAAGAGCTGCTCATCAGGGAAGGTCTCCAATATGTTTGTCTCGTCTATGGGTAGACTCTGTCCCTTTTCCAACCTCGACAAGTGGTCTGCCACCTGATTTTCTGTCCCCTTTTTGTCCTTGATCTCAAGGTCGAATTCTTGTAATAGCAATATCCATCGTATCAACCTAGGCTTTGCATCCTTCTTTGCGAACAAATACTTTAGGGCAGAATGGTCGGTGTGTATTATTACCTTCGTTCCAAGTATGTAAGAACGAAACTTGTCGATTGAGAACACCACGGCTAACAGCTCCTTTTCTGTGGTGGTGTAGTTCAGTTGGGCGTCATTCAACGTCTTGCTGGCATAGTATATGACGTGAAACAGCTTATCTCTACGCTGCCCAAGTGCTGCCCCGACAGCATAGTCACTAGCATCACACATGATCTCAAACGGTTGTGTCCAGTCTGGTGGCTGTACTATGGGGGCTGTCACTAGCTTTTCCTTCAGAACCTTGAATGCTTCAGTACATTCCTCATTAAAGTCAAAGGGTCGGTTCTGTTCTAAGAGATGGCATAGGGGCTTCGTGATTTTCGAGAAATTTGCGATGAATCTCCGATAGAAACCCGCATGCTCTAAAAAACTCCTAATGCCCTTGACTGTGGTTGGCGGCGGCAGCTTCTCTATGACTTCTATCTTGGCCCTGTCGACTTCTATCCCACGACAGCTAATCTTATGGCCAAGGACTATCCCTTCGTCCACCATAAAGTGGCATTTTTCCCAATTTAGCACGAGATTAGCTTTTTCACATCTTTCAAGTACCTTTTGAAGATTGCCGAGGCAACTCTCAAAATCGTCTCCAAAGACGGAAAAATCATCCATGAAAATTTCAAGGAAGTCCTCTACCATGTCGGAGAATATAGCCATCATGCACCTTTGGAAGGTGGCAGGTGCGTTACAGAGGCCGAACGGCATCCTCCTAAATGCGTATGTTCCGTAGGGGCATGTGAAAGTCGTTTTCTCTTGATCCTCTAGTGCAATAGCAATTTGATTGTAACCTGAATAACCATCAAGAAAACAATAGTAAGGTTTACCCGCTAATCTATCAAGCATTTGATCAATAAAGGGTAAAGGAAAGTGGTCTTTTCGGGTAGCTTTATTAAGCTTCCGATAGTCCATACAAACCCTCCAACCGGTCACAGTCCTGGTTGGGATTAACTCATTGTTTTCGTTGGTTATCACGGTCATTCCTCCTTTCTTGGGAACACATTGCACCGGGCTTACCCATTTGCTGTCGGAGATGGCGTAAATAATACCAGCATCTAACCATTTAATTATCTCTTTACGCACTACCTCCTTCATCGCAAGGTTTAACCGCCTTTGGGCATCAATCGTCGGCTTATGATCTTCCTCTAGGAGGATTTTGTGCATACATATCGCCGGACTAATGCCTTGTATGTCTGCTATCGTCCATCCAATCGCCTTCTTGTGCTGCCTTAGCATGTCGATCAGCTGTCGTTCCTGTTCCTGCGGCAGCTTAGCAGAGATGATTACGGGCAGTGTATCATTGCAACCAAGATAAGCATATTTAAGCTGCCCTGGCAGGGGCTTAAGTTCTAAGACAGGTGGTTCAACAGTAGATGGCTTTTGGATTAAATGGTTATCCAAAGTGTAATTCAAAGGTTCGAATAACTTACCTGGACGATGGCCTAACCAGTTGACCTCCTCCTGACCTTCAGTATCAGATGTATCGGATTCAGAGGAGTCGCTGTCGTCGGTGCTGTCGTCGTTGCTGTCGTGACAGGCTTGTAGGTGGCTGTCGCAGCAGTGACCAAATTTTATATCACGGCAGCCCGACCGGATGCAGGGGTGATCAAAGTTCACCTCAATGATGGCCTTGCATTCCTCGTCAACATCAGCATGTTTCATTGCTTGGAGAACATTTAACTTAATCTCTTGATCGTTCACGCGCATGGTGAGTTCTCCTTTCTCCACATAAATCAATGATCTTCCCGTGGCTAAGAAGGGTCGCCCTAGGATGACTGGTGCGTTTTCGTCTGCCTCACAATCTAAAATAAGAAAGTCACCAGGAAAAATAAGCTTATCCACTCTTACCAAAATATCTTCAATTTTTCCCTCGGGGTGAACGTAAGAGCGGTCGGCTAGCTGTAGAGTAACTGTCGTGGGCCGCGCCTTGCCAATACCTAATTTCTGAAAAACATATTTGGGCATTAGATTAACACTGGCACCAAGATCACAAAGTGCCTTACCCACAAATTTGTCGCCGATTACGCAAGGTATAATGAAGCTCCCCGGATCCTTCTTTTTCTGGGGTGGTTGCCGATGAAGAATACTCATGCAACCTTCTTGCATCCTTACCGTTTCAAATTCCCCAAGTTTAGATTTTTTTGACATAACATCCTTGAGAAATTTCGCATAACCGGGCATCTCCCTAACAGCATCTAACAACGGAATATTAATATGAACCTGTTTAAAAATATCATAAATCTTTTTAAGTTGAGATTCATGCTTAGCTTGCTGTATCCGTTGAGGAAAGGGTGGTGGAGGACGATAATCAGCAATGCGTCCTTCCCACTGCATGCGAATTTGAGGACGATAATCATCTTTTTTCTCCTCTGTCGCTTCTGCTGTCGTGACAGGCTCATCGGCAGCAGTCTGTTTATCACCTGGCGGGGCAGTTTCCTCGGCAGGTTTATCCAAGGCAGGTTCCTTTTCTGTTTCAACTTCTTTTTCCGGCCCTGGTAGTTTTTTCCCACTCCTAGTAGTAATCGCCTTACATTGCTCATGTGGGAGTGGTCTAGCATTTTCAGTATTGCTAGGGAAACCTCCATTCTGCCTCGGCTTAATATGTTGCGACACCTGACCCATTTGTGTCTCTAGAGATTTCAAGGTAGCTTCATGGTTTGTCATCCTCATCTCGGTTTTATCTATAAAATTTTCCGTCTTCTTGACAAACTGATTTATATTCTCCATATACGTACCGGTCTGAGACATAAAAGTGGCCAGAGTCTGTTCCAATACACTACTCGTGGCAGGTGGTGGCTGCTGTTGCTGCTGCGGTGGCAGGTGCTGCGGTAGGTTCTGCGACGGTAGTTGCTGTCTCGTCAGCAATCTAGGACCTCCCTGATTCTGATTATATGCTTGCGGATTCAGGGCATTGTTAGGGTTACTCCAGGAAAATTTGGGATCTTTCCTCCAATTAGGGTTGTAGTTGTTGGAATTGTAGTTCGGCTTGTAATTTCCAACATATTTTCCTTCTTCTATATTTATTGGGCACTCATCCCTACTATGATTTCCCTCACAAATAGCACAAACTTCCTTGACAGCAAATCCTCGTAATTCTTCTTCATTTAATAGGTGTTTCATTGCTTTAGTAAGGAATGCTACATGGGATTTCATAGTGCTGTCGGCCTCATAGTCCTTGACAGCGAGTACCCGTTTACCCCCTCTTCTAGCTGTCGGAAACTGTCCTCATTCTTGGCCAGATTTTTCAAAACTTGTAATGCCTCGTCTGGATCTTTATCCAATAATAGTCCATTCGCTGCAGAATCAATCCGAATGCGAGTTTGTAAGTTAGCAGCATTATAGAATTTAGTTACCTGATTCCAGACAGGGAATCCATGCATTGGACAGTTCCGAAGAAGAGTAGTAAATCTGTCCCAGGCCTCGTGCATCGGCTCGTCATCTTCCTGTTGAAAAGTAGCAATTTCATTACGTAATCGCTCAGATAAATGCGAAGGATTAAAACGAGATAAAAATTCACGAGTTAGATCTGCCCAAGTCATAATGGAACCCGGTGTAAGTTTATTCCACCAAGTTTTAGCTCTGTCCCTCAATGAATGGGGGAATAACCGAAGCCTCAGTATCTCCGGACTAACTCCTGGTAGTCTAAACGAACCACAGATCTCCTGGAACGTTTTGAGATGCTCCCTAGCATCTTCTGTCGCAGAACCACTAAACTGCCCGGCGTTGTTGATCATACTAAACATGACAGATTTAAGCTCGAAGTTATCAACATCAATATCCGGCAGCGTGGTCTCCAGCTCTACATGATCGTTCAGCATGTAGTCTCGACATGACCGTCGTCCATCTGCCCTAGGCGGGTCACCGACAGGCGATATTTCTCCACCAGCGGGCTGGTTACGGGCCATCTGCTCTAGCTGTTCCTCAAGGTACTCGTTCCGGTCTAAAAGTTGGCGAAGTTGTTTCTTGAGATTGAATGAGCGTTCGATCTCCGGATCTAATGGATATTCAGGATCTTCACCTCTTTTAGATCTGCGCATAAACAAGAAAACCTCGTGAAAAGCAAGAGTTGAAAACAAAAAAGAAAATTTAAAGAAAAATAAAAACTAAAACGAAAACAAAAAGAAAAATAAAAGCGAAAAGTGCAATAAAGGAAAGATGTAGTTATGTTGCCAATCCCCGGCAACGGCGCCAAAAACTTGTTGCGTGTAAAAGTGTCTATCGCAATTGAGTGCAAGTGTACACGACGCAAGTAGTAAAGTGATACGAAGTATCGAATATCGTCTCCACAAGGATTGGGCTAATGACTTCACCTTAGTTTACTGCACGAAAGTAAAGAAAATAATTAAGAAAGATGTCACGAAAATAATAAGGAAAATCGCAAATAAAATAATTGAGATATCAAGAATGAGAGAATGGGCTGGTATTGAATTGCTCGGTAGTGTAGGTATTGAATTGCTTAGGATCTCCAGTTCTGTCGTCGCTCCGTCGCTGACAGCACCTGTCGCGGCGGCTGTCCGTTAGCTGTCGCGGCAGCGATCACACCAACTCCGTACTTCAAGCTTGGCAAGAATCCCAGATCTGCCTTGGCCTATCCCTAGGTCCAAGTCTGTCGATGATCACGTCTTTGATGATACCTCCCGGCGTGAATCGAAGGATGAACACCGATGTGTATGAATTCTTCCTTAGCCACTTAACCTCGCCTTATCCCTAGGCACGAGATGGTTCAACTATAAACTAGAGAACGCGCTCTTATTTCTTTCGTATACTTAACTCTCCCGATGCTAAGTAAATGGATAACCTCACAATGCTCTCCCGATGCTCTTGCAAGATGTTGAAACCAAAATAAGAGAACTTGAAGTTTATTTTATTGAACTGAAAAATCCTAAAACAAAGCAACCCTTGCAACTACTTTACAAAACAACCCGTAGCCCTAGGGGGAATTTAGAACATGTCGGTGACGGGTGGACGACAGGGGTTTTTGGTTTCGGTTCTGGGGTAATCGGTTGTGCTTCCTAGGTTAAATCTATGCCCTTATATAAGCTTTGGGCTCAAGTCTTCTAAGGTAACAAGGATTACAACTTTAATTAAAAGTAAGATTCTAATAAAGACTAAATCTCTAAAGACTCCTACTTTCCAGCCGCATCCTTGTTTCTAGGAATTTCCTCTTCTTGAGCTTTGGCTTGACATATCTTTTGATCCGGGGCTTGGAAAAATATGTGGCTTTCACACGACAGACGAGTAGATTTTTCTCTATCTATCGAGGTCCACTTTGCTTTTCCTCTTCATAACTCTGCTGTCATCATGCTGTCACGTCAGGTCCATGGCAGCTTCGTCTTCTTCGTCTGCTTGTCCAGTTCAGCTCTCCTGCTTCTCTGCCCTGCGCCTGCCTTCAACGTCTACTATGGCAGATACCTGCAAAAATAGCCATCTTTTAGTAGAATCCGTGCCTTTAATCCATTTGTGATGTTTTACTGAAAACTAACCTAAATGCAATGCAATGCAATGATGCTTGAATGCAGCAGAAATATGGGTTAAAAAGGGTGTAAATAATAGAACTTTTACACACTCAACAAGCAGCACTTGGGATAGCGGCAGCAGCTCAGACATCCAGGTTGTGGAGCAACCTGCCCAGCCTGCCCCACAACCCAGAATCCGCCGCCAAATTCGTGTCAGCAGCAGCAGTGAAGACAACGATTAAAATCTAAGTCTTTATTTTCTCTTTATTGCTGCCTGCTTTATCTATATTTTGTGATGTACTTGCCTTCATTTTTCTGTCATTTTCATTGAGGGCAATGCAACCCTCGAGTTTGGGGGTGACAACCCTCCATTTTAATGGAGTCTTAGTACATCTTTAATTAATTGTTGTGTCTTTTATTTATTTAAGTTCAAAAAAAATCAGAAAAGACTAAAAAACTGTTGGCTTAAAACTGTGAAGTAAACTTACCTGTCATGACAGCTCTGTCGTGGCAGCATCTTTAGGACAGTTTAAGGAGAAGTTTAGAGCCTTTCTATAGTTCTGAAAAACTTAAACACCATTGTGACTGTTATACTGCTTAGATTTCTTTTAGCCAAACTAGAATAGGATGCTTAGTACTTGAATAGCCCCTAGAGGTGCCTAACACTGGCTCTAGTAAAGAAGTGTAGCAAAAGAAACTCAAAAACCTAGAGGTGCCCGAAACCGGCTCTATGAAGCTAACTAGAGGTGCCTAAAACTGGCTCTAGTAAAACTTAGCTTGAAAATAGAAGAAGCATGAAAATGTGTCTTCGAAAATAAACTTTGGCATAAAAATTCGAGTTAAAAAGTTGAATATTCTAGTGAAACTAAGAGAGTCTTGGCATATAACTGTTCACAAGCATGCACACACTGCACGAGGACTATAGTGAGATTCCGGACAGATCCTAATCTTTCCAACAGGTTGCTGCCGTCACAGAGAATGAGCGACGGGTAAGGGACAGTTCACTGTTTGAAAGCCAACACAAAAATATTCATTCTTTCTTTTAGGTCTTAATTTCTTGAGGGCAAGCAAAAACTTGAGTTTGGGGGTGTGTTGAGTGTGTAAAAGTTCTATTATTTACACTTTTTTAACCCATATTTCTGCTGCATTCAAGCATCATTGCATTGAATTTAGGTTAGTTTACAGCAAAACATCACAAATATATTAAAGGCACGGATTCTACTAAAAGATGGCTGATTTTGCAGGTTACTGCCATAGTAGACGGAGAAGGCGGGCGCAGGGCAGAGAAGCAGAAGAGCTGAACTGGACAAGCAGACGATGAGGACGATGCTGCCATGGATCTGCCATGACAGCAGAGGACGACAGCAAGTTAGTGGAGGAAAAGCAAAGTGGACCTCGATAGATAGAGAAAATTATGCTCGTCTGTCGTGTGAAAACCATATATTTTTCCAAGCCCCGGATCAAAAGATATGTCAAGCCAAAGCTCAAGGAAAGGAAATCCCAAGAAACAAGGAGGACGGCTGAAAAGTAGGATACTTGAAGATTAAGTCTTTATTAGAATCTTACTTTTAATTAAAGTTGTAATCCTTGTTAACTTAGAATACTTGAGCCCAAAGCTTATATAAGGGCATATATTTTAACCTAGGAGAGATAATACCCCATAACCGACAACCAAACCCCTCTGCCGTTTACCCGCCGTCGATATGTTCTAAAAACCCCCTAGGGCCACGGGTTGATTTGTAAAGTAGTTGCAAGGGTTTCTTTGTTTTAGGATTTTTCAAGTTCAATAAAATAAACTTCAAGTTCTCTTATTTTGGTTATTAATATCTTGCAAGAGCATCGGGAGAGCATTGTGAGGTTATCTATTTACTTAGCATCGGGAGAGCATTGTGAGGTTATCTATTTACTTAGCATCGGGAGAGTTAAGTATACGAAAGAAATAAGAGCAAGTTCTCTAGTTTATAGTTGAACTATCTTGTGCCTAGGGATAGGGCAAGGTTAAGTGGCTAAAGAAGAATTCATACACATCGGTGTTCATCCTTCGATTCACGCCGGGAGGTATCGTCAAAGACGTGACCATCGACAGACTTGGACCTAGGGATAGGCCAAGGCAATTCTAGGATTCTTGCCAAACTTGAAGTACTGAGTTGGTGTGTTTGCTGCCGCGACGACCAACGGACAGCTGCCGCGACAGGTGCTGCCGCGACAGGCGCAACGACAGAACTAGAGTTCCTAAGCATTGCAATACCTGCACTACTGAGCAATTCAATACACGCCCATTCTCTCTATCTTGATATTCCAACTCTTTTATTTACGTTTTTCTTTATTATTCTCGTGACAATTCTCTCAAGTATTTTCTTTGTTTTCTTTACTTTCAAAACCCTTGCAACTAACATGTCTTCCAGACGTACCCGCCGCAGTGCTGCCTCAACTTCTTCACCGGCGGCACCCACCCCGCAGTCCTTCGCGACTAAGGAACTATGGGAGGAAAGAGGCTTCATCTACATCTGAAAGGCAGAGAACATGGGGCTCAAACCATTCATCGCAAGGGCGATAAAGGCTCAGCTATGGGAGCAGTTTGCAGAGCAGCCAACTGAAATGAACGAAACGTTGGTGAGGGAGTTCTACGCTGCCATCGACAGCAGGACGGCAACCATAGTAACTGTTCGAGGGACAGAAGTGCCATTCACAGCCGAACGCATTAATAATATGTATGGCATCTACTTTGGTCCACGTACATCACCTTTATGCATGATGCAAGCAGATAAAATATGGTGTCATGGTCTTGTTCGTTTTACTTACGAATTTTACCTTTAGATGATTGAAATTAATTTGAATATTCGGGGTATATCTGATAAGCTAGGATATTTTGACCCGAATACGCGAATTAATAAGTACCTCCTTTTTATAATTAAAATTAATTATTCCGAAAATTAGAATACTAACGGTCACATGAATGAAAATTTAAGATACATGCCACAAACACGCATTCGAGCAACATATAAAAAGGGCCAAGATATGCACATATTAAGACCAAGCATATATCGTATATAATAAAACCGAATTAAACGTGTAAAACTATGTATTATAAAAACACTCAAAAAGACACACGATCATATACTATAAAATAAATAAATAATCATATACCACACACACACACATATATATATATATATCCATCAACATAAATATTTTATCAACAAGCATAAATAAGGACTAGAAATTAAAGGAATGTAATCAAATGTAAAACATGGTAGCAGTTAAAATATGTATGATTATAGGGACCAAAATGGTAATAATACCACTTAAAAAATAATTAAAATGCAAATCAAGGACCAAATTGAAGGAACACTGAAATTTAAAGGGGGTAAATGGGGGATTATACCATTTGAAATCTGATAAAACCAAATTAGGGATGAAATTAAAAACGTTTAAAAAACTCAAAGGACCACGTACGTAGTTTCAAAATGCAGAAGCCCTCGCGTGCAAATAAGGGGACACAGAGGGGTTTAAAACGGAATTAAACTGATTTTAAAAGGTTAACCGTGTTAAAAACATTTTAGACCTCTTTTTTGTTTTGCTAACCCTAAGCTCAAACACCCCCCTCTTCTCTCTATTTTTCTGACGCCCCAACGACATTCTGGTCGCCGTTAGCAGGCGCCGAAAACCTAAAAGCCTTTCTCCCTTTTTCCTTTTCCGACCTTTCGAAACCCCAAAAAATGGGAAACCCTTTTTGCTTCACGAAATCAGAGACGAAAAAACCACTCCTATTTTTCCTTTGTCTAAACCTCAAAAACAGTGACCCTTAAAAATTGTTTCGAGAGGCCCCCGTTTACCTTCGATCCCTTACTAGCTCACCCTTTCGTATTCTCATAAGAGAATCACACGTGCTTCTTACCAAAAGGAGGCGAAGGATGGAGGAAGCCGAATCGGCGAAGGTAAAAAAACATAAACACTAAAACCTTGTTTTTTATTTATCTTTTTGATTCGAAATGAAATGAAAAAAGATGACGATATACCTCTAAAATTCTTTGTTTCTACTTGTATTGATTTCTAAAAATTTCCCCTGTTTCTAACTTTGGATTACAATGGTTCGATTTCGGCTTTTATAGCCCGAAATTACATTTTTTCGGATTACAGAAAATTCGAACCGAAAAACTGCTATTGGTTGCTGCTATTTGTTTGCTTTCGTTTCCCTTTGATTTCTGTTTGGATTGCCTCTCTATAATTCCTGAATTTGGTTGCATTTTTCTGACGTTTTTTGTATGCATGTGAGGGGTCTCGTACGAGAGGGAGGGGACCAAAGGAGACAGAGCGGATGGAAAGGCTCAGGCGTGCCCCGTACGCGCGCGTTGTAAAGCCCTGGATTTGGGCCTGGATGTTTTGGACATCGGATCGGACTAGTCGAAAACGGTTCGAATTACGTTAGGTGATTTAAGGAAATCAAGGATCATGATAGGATAAAAATATGGTAAATTTGATAAAATCCTCTAAAATTATGTTTAAGAGGTTGGTCAAATCAATTTTACAAAAAGAGTTTCAAAAGAGGTACATATTCGGCAGTGACCAAAATGTAAAGTTTCAAAACTATGGAAAAGTGTGATTTTTAAAAGAGAAGCCAAAATCTTAGAATCTTTAGGGAGCTTTATGGAAATTTAGCCTTTCCTTAATATGACATGTGTTTTAAAAGGATTTTAAAGTGATTTAATAAAAGGATTTTATTAAATTAAAATTAATAAAATAGGAGAAATGGGATTTCACTTGACGTAACTATCTTTCTCTTCTCATTTTCAGCCAAACATAATTCTAACTCGTTTTCACCAGAATTCTTTTCTCCCAAACACTCTCTCAATATTTTCTAAACAAATTCCAAGAGTTCTTTCAAGTTCTTCAAGATTTTTGCTAAGGAAAACTTGTCATTCATTGAAGAAGGCAAGGATTGGAGGTAAATCCCGTTCTCAACCTTCAATCTAGGTTCTTTATTGGAATGTCCAATATCTTTTGCTTCTAAATAATGTTTTTAGTCGAGTTTTTGTTTTAGTATTGATTTGATATTGAAATCTTGCAAAAATATGATGAAACTCTTGATTTTCGGACTTGTTTTGTTAAGCTCTATTTTGGGGTGGTTAATATGTTGAAACTCTTGATTTTCATACTTGTTTTTTTTTTTAATCTAGATTGATTTTAATTAAGTTTTGAGGTGGTTAATATGTTGAAAAGAGGTTTTGTTGGTATAGATCCCAAAATCCTTGAGATCCTTGAGTTTCTTGATAGTTCTAGTTGGGTTTTGAGGTGAAATGGTGGGGTAATGCTTGCTGGAGGTATAAGGAAGGGTTTAGGTAGATTTTAGATGTTTTTTTTTATGTTTATAATTGATTGAAAGTGATGTATGTTGACTGGGTTTTGTTTAGGAAGCAATCGATTGAGTTTTCGGTTGTTTCGAATGGGTAAATTGGTGTAGTTTGGGTGAGAAACGAGTTTGTGATTAGTTCCTGGTGTTGAAATGCATTTTAATGCATTTATATCTCTATTTTGATTATGTGAAAACAGGGGATCTTGATCCGGGAGCAAACGAGACGTTTTTGGAGGCTCCGGAAGAGTAATTTTCGTGTCGGTGAGCAAGGCTTCGCGTATCGGTGAGTGGGAATGGATTTTCCAGCTTTGTAATGCTTTGAGCGTGGTCTTGGGAGCTTAGTGTAAGTTTGAAACACTTAGATAAGCTCAAGAGTAGGTGGTTTGAAAGTCTCTCTCAGAAATGTGCTATGTTTTGTTGAAAATGCACTTGAGTTGAATGTGATTTATTTACTATTTTAAAGCATGTTTTAGAGCATTGAGGTTGTTGGTTTTTAATGCCATTTTGTTAAGGATGCACATGGTAAGTGATCCCTGGATTTATATAATTTGTAAAAATGATATTAAGCATGTTTAAAGTGGCATTATGTTTATGCTTGTAAAATAGTGGAATGTTGTTGTTAAATGATTATATTGACAAGTGATGGAAATGGTTTTGGTTACTTTAATCGGATATAGTTTGGCGTATATAGGATTGGGTGCACCGTGAATAAAGTTGCCTTGGATGTTGAGGAGATGTGATTATACCGTATACTCCATCCAAGTACCCTAACGATTGAGGTTAAGATCACAATGGAGGTTGTTAATCCCGTGTGTGGATCTTGTGTTATGTGTCCCATGCTCTCGTTAGTGGAATTATACAACTACCGATGAGTGGTGTTGATGGGTTGTGATTGTACCGTTATACTCCACCACAGGTGGCACAACGATGGAGGGTTGCTCTCGTGTGTGAGCCTTGTGTAGTCCGGTAGTGTGTATGAAGCGCGTGGGATAACGCTTATAATCCGCGTATCCGATTGTGTCATTTGTGTTGGTTTTGGTATCATTGATAATGGATCACTTGCAAGACAATATAATGTTGTTGATTTATGATTTATGCATGAGATTCTTGAGGTTTATGCTAGAATGCATGTGATACTTGGTTTAAGCATGAGCAAAAGATTAATTGTTGTTTTTATAATGATGTTAAAAGTATGTGGTTGGAAAAGTGCACTGATGCTTAAAATAACATGTTTTTAAGAAAGGCATGAGTTTACAATTGATGATACAATGGTTTTATGAAATGCATTGATGAATGTTGCTTTTAGCGATCCTCACTAAGCTTTATGCTTACACTCATTTGTTTCATCAATGTAGAAAATTGAGCATTTGAAGCAGCCCGATAGCAAGTGGAATCCAAGCTTTTGATTGAGCAAAGTATGTAGTTTCATCTTGGTGTAATAAGAGGCAATGGGAGGGATTTCCACTCATTTGTGCTTGAATGTGGCTTTTAGCTTTTGTATCGGTTTGAAGACTAGGAAGCATTCCTATAGACTTAATGCTTGCATGAATGACGATATGTTTTAGCTTGTGCTTCATGCTAATGGTCCTTGATGTGTTTACATGTTGTATGTGTGATATGGCATGTTTTGGAACTATTCCGGAGGTGATGAGTTGAGTAAAACCAACAAATAGTGAAGTTGCAGGGCAAGGCGTATAAGAATGCCCTTACCTGTTTCAGAACGGTGGCCTGGAATGGTCATAGCGTTTCAGAACGAATAGGCACGTTCCGGAACATTTTGCTACTGGAAAGCATTGTTTCGAAACGGGTTTCGGAACACACCCATGTTTCGAAACGGTCAACCTGGTTTCTAAACGACCGTTCCGAGACAGGGTCTTGTGTTTTGAAACACCTGACCATTGAATTTGAATTGTTTCAGGTTTCTATTTTCTTACATTTTGGTCCCTGAATCTTGGATGCTTAATTAAATGAGTTTGGATGATCGGTTTAGGATAAAATTTGACATGTTGGCATGTAACATGGTTAATTTTGGATTGGTAACTTAAAAACCTCTTTAGTCCTTATAATTATGGAAATTTAAAATTTAGTCCCTAAAAGACATTTGTATGCAATTGAACCCCTATTTGAGTTCAGTTTGCTGTGTCGCTTTCGCTAAAACAAATTGCTAATCGTATAGGATAATAATTTGCATCTAGAAAAGATAAAAAGAAAGAATAGAGTCGTTAATCGAGGTTGACTTCCACGAGTTGACTTTGATTTTTCCCGTGTAATCTTCTTAGTTTGGGTCCGGCGTCTAGGCCCAGCTAAGGGGTTATATTTGTTGGTATCAGAGCCAGGTTACGAAAGAATTGGGGATGTTGGTATGTGAAATTGGTATGTATTGATGTGTGTTGATTGAAAAACATGATTTTGGGTTAATATTGGAGCTTATGCTATGCTTGATTGATGTGAATCACATGTGAGATGAATATGATTGTATGTTGATGATGCGATGTTGAAATGTGATGATTTTGGATGATGGAAAGCGTGATGAGCATGATGTGTTATGTATGTTATGTCTTGTCTGAGGGAAATCGGGGTGCCCATTGCCTTATTACACTGATTAAATGTTTTTTGTGAACTTGGATCCTAGCTTGAGGCTTTCCTAATTGGTTTGTTTTGTTTATTTGTTATGCCTTGTTAAAAATAGAATTATGGGTCCGAGGAGAGAGCTAAGGTCGAACACGATAGTGCCTGCGGCTGAGCAGGGCGACCATGGTGAGCAAGGGGATGATGTCCCTCCTGGTGGAAATTTACCTCCTCCGCCACCACCTGGAGGTGGGGAGCAGGAGCAGCAACACGGACATGATGGTCCGAGTTTGAGTGATTTGACGCCACTAGTTCAGGCGATCACCGGGGCATTTCAGGCTGCAGTAGCAGGAGCGCACGTACAGGCCCCTGCAACTGGGCAGGCGGTTTTACCTTTGGAGAGGTTGAGGAGCCTAGGAGCTGTTGAGTTCTTTGGTATGTCTCCTGAGGTGTTAGAAGCTTGGTTGGCGAGCACGATCCGTATTATGGATTAAATGGGATGCAATGATGTGCGCAAGCTGGGATGCGCAGTTTCTTTGCTGCAAGGCGATGCTTATAGTTGGTGGATGACTACCACCACTGGAATGGAACCCAATGAAGTGGATTGGGAGTTTTTCCAATGCGCTTTTAAGAGAAAGTATCTAGGTGTGAGATACTTGGATGAGAAGAAATGCGAGTTTATGTCGCTAGTTTAGGGAAACCTTTCTGTGGCTGAGTACGAGGGCCATTTTCGGGCATGTATTGAAACACGGGGTCGTTTTGATATGCCTATGTTGTAACTAAGGCAGGGGAATCGTTCCAGGCATGGTGGTTTCGAAATAGGTGAGCCCTGTTTTGGTACGTTTTGCCACTAGAATTGGTAGTTCCGAAATAGGTTTGGCCTGTTCCGAAACAGGTGTTGGTTTTATTAGTTTAGACTGTTCCAAAGTTTTGTCTCTTTGGGTTTTGGTCTCTAATCGCTGTAAAGGCCAATTGGACTTCAGATTGATGTTTGATTGAAGTGATGTTTTAACCGATGCTTGCATGAACATGTAGGATCAATATGAAGCCTCTAGAAAAGATAAAAAGGTATTAAAATGATCTTAAGGGTTGCTAATCGAAGGGAAACCTTCGTGGGGTTTTCTTTGGTTTTCCTCGTGTAGCTCACTTGGTTCGGCCTTGCGACTAGACCGGGCTAAAGAGGTTACAGTTTTCAAATCTAAATAATTATTACCTATCTAAATCAGATCAGATATTAACCTTTCATCTACTCAAATCATACATATTTATCAATATATTACTACCTTCAAATCAAAAGCTTCCAAATATAAATCTAAGAATGCTCTTCAAATATTAATAAATATCAAACTTACTGAAACGAGCATATTACTGCTCAAATGATATCACACGTGACAGAAGGAGCCCATGAAACCCAAGTCGATTCCTTTCAGTCAAAGGAAAGTCAGTGTCCTGAAATTTAATAAGAAAATGAGAGAGCAATAAGAGAATGAAATGACAATGAAAATTTAAGGAAAGTCGATTTCTTTGCATGACGGTGCGTTAGATGGTGGGCGACATCAATGACAAAGATTGAGAGAATAGTGAGGGACAAAGCAAGAGAGAATTTTAAAGCGTAGTACCATTGTGGCTGGGTATTTTCATGGAGGAAAAAACAAAGGAAATGAAGAAAGAGGTTGAAAAAGAAGTTAACGTGCTACGTCAGCATTTTTAACGAAGGTTAACGAGAAGGACCAAAATGAAAGTAGATTAAAAATTGGGTGACCCTAATGAAATTTTTAAAAGTTCAATGACCAAAATGAACGTGCCTTAAAAGTTCGTTGACCATTGGTGTACTTTACCTTTTTTTTACATTTAGAGAACCAAATGAATTTTTTTGGTCAAAAGTTCCTATTTAAATGGATATCGAAACGACGTAATTTCACACCCCTGGTGACCCGCGCATTCGACCCGACCAGGCTTAGGATCCACGCATTTTGGACCAAATGGGCAAATTGCACTTGTGGTCCTTCGACCTATGTATCCTTATAATTTCACACTTTAATTCTTGCTTTATTTCATTTCAGTCACTATTTTTAATTTCTGTTTTATTATTAATTCTATTATTATTGATAACCTTATATCATTTCACTAATATATTATTAATTATCTTCATTATTATATATTATATTGTTAAACTATTATATTATTATTATTATTATTAATTTGTATGTTATATATATGTATGTTAACTAGTAAATGTTATACATATACATATATATATTGTAACACCCCACTTTTTGGCTTAGAAGTTTAGGGTTTGAACCGGACCGGTCTAATTTTCGGTTCGAATATAAAAGGTGGTTTTAGGGAAAGCCTAGTTCGGGATGCATTAAAAATATGGAAAAATATCTAAAAATCCTCTTTTAATATATATAAGAGAGTGGTGAAATCAATTTTACAAAATAAGGCTTGGAAATATGAAATTTCGAATTAGTGACTAAAATGTAATTTTTGAAAAGTTCGTGACTGTTTTGAAAGGATTGCAACTTTGAATCTTTAAGGAGCTAATTTACCCAAGGAGGGATTTCTCCAGATTTTTCTTAATTTTAATGACTCATTTAATGTTTAATTAATAAAATAAAAGAGGGAAAAACCATATTTTAGTTTCATAACTAACTTTTGCTAAAATTTTCCCATTTCATTTTCTCTCAAATTTCCCTCAGCCAAACACATTTCCACATCAGCTTTTCTTTTGATTTTCACACCAAATGATGAGATTTCAATCCTCAAATGATTCCTAATCATTTCTACATCAAATCCTCTTCATTTGCATATTGAATTTTCAAGGATTTTGGCTCTAAACAAGGAGAAATCCACATTTAGAGGTATGAGCGTTCTTCTCCTATAAATACTCAGTTCTTTACTTAAATTCCAAAGTTCTCAATACTTAAATTAAGTTTTATTAAATGTTTTAATGTTGTGATCTTGATTTTGGCTTAAAACTTGAGATTTTGATTAAATCTTGAAGAATTTCGTGGTGATTGTTTGGGCTCTGTTTTGATATGCCTTTTTAATGTATTTTGGATGTTTAATGATGTGTAATTGGGGTTTAATTAATGCAATCCCGAATAGGTTGATTTTCCTAAGTTTTTACTTGTGAAAATGGTGGTTTTTGGGGTGATTTTGGTGTTCTGTTATAGCTGGAGGTATAAGGACGTGATTAGGTCCTTTTTGGATGTTAATTGATGTCTAAGAATGTTTAGAAGTGATGGATCTTGGCTGGGTAATGTTGTGGAAGTGTTTGGATGTGATTTCGGTTGTGTTTGGTAGCCGAAATGTGAGTTTTGGTGAGAGCAGCGAGTTTAGGTGTAATGGCTGAAGATTTTAATGCATGATGATGAATTAATCCTCTGCTTTGATGTGTTTAAAACAGGGGAGACATCTTCGGATCCTTGTGGTGTTGATCCGGAGGCTTGAACGGCATTTCGGCAAGCTTGCGAAACGGAATTGGTGAGTGAAGTTTGGTTTTCAGCTTTGAAACCAATGTTTGAAGGTTTTGGGAGCTTAGTTTAAGTCTAAGCAACTTAATTAAGCTCAAGAGTAAGTTTTCGGAGAAACTCTCTCTTTGATGAACCATGAGATGGTTGGATGCAATGTGTTTAATTTGCATGTTTAAATTCTGTTTTGAAAGCATATTTTAGCATGTTTAATGCTGGTTTTGAAAGTCATGTGTTGAAGGATGCTCAAGGTAAGAGATCCTTGGTTTGACATTGATAAATGTGGTTTTGATGCATAGTGATGCATGATGGTTTAATGGCTTTGTTTAATGCTTTAAAACAGTGGATTGATGATGATAAATGATGTATATTGGCAAGTGATGTGTTGGTTTAAAAGTACTTGAATCGGATATAGTTAGCCGGCTATAGGATTGGGTGCACCGTGAATAAAGTCGCCTTGGATGTAGAGGGGTTGTAATGGTACCGTAAACTCCATCCAAGTACACTAACGAGATGTCTAAGATCATAATGGTGGTTAAAATGCCATGTGAGGATCTTGTGTTGTGTGTCCCGTGTTCTCGTTAGTGATGTTATACAACTACCAATGAGTGATGTGGAGGGGTTGTGATTGTACCGTTAAACTCCATCACGGGTGTTGAGGGGTTGTGATTGTACCGGTAAACTCCACCTTGTGTGTTGGTAGTGTGTATGAAGCTTATGGGACAACGCTTGTAATCCGCGTATCCGATTGTGTTTTGTGTTGAAAAATGGTTATGGATTATCACTTGAAAGCCAATATGACATGTTGTTGTAATGAAGCATGAGATGTTTGTTGTGTATGCATTGTTGCATTAGTAATCATGTTTATGAATTTAAAGGCCTTTGAAAGGTGTTTTATAAAGTGCATTATTGTGTTGTTTCATTAGAGCATGCCTCACTAAGCATATGTGCTTACGCTCTCTTTCTTGAACCAATAATTCAGAGAATTGAAGTGCTTTAAGGGCAGCAAGGAGGCCAAGAATCCAAGAGAAAGACTAAGCTCATGTATGGTGACTATTTTTACCACATTATTAGTTTTTGGTATTTGGCAATGGGAACCTAGGTTGTGTTTTTGGGAGATGTTTTGGACTCCCTAAGTTTGGCATGATGCCTATGATGTTTTGGATATGTAATTGACCATTTTGGTGTTTGCTTTGTTGGTTCGAAGTTTAGTTGGTTTTGAGTAATAGGTTGCATACGTATAGGTTGAGGTTTTCCCTAATTGATGCTATGGATGTGTTTTGATGATGCAAATATGTTCTTTTAATATATGATGACTTGTTGGCGTGATTAGGAGGTCATAAGGACATGTTTGATTGGTCGAATGTATGTTAAACCAGAAAATTCTGCACTTTCTGGGTAGTCCGTATCGGAACGGGCACTACCGTTTCGAAACAGGGGTCTAAAATGGCCTTGGTGTTTCGAAACGGGTAGAGCCGTTCCGAAACACTTTTTCTACTGCCAAGCCCTGTTTTGGAATAGGTTTCGAAACGGTCCCGCGTTTTGGAACGGTCAACCCCCGTACCGAAACACTTGACCGTTGGGCACTGATTTGTATGGTTTATGTTTTGCAATCTTCACATTTTAGTCCTAAACTTTGTATATGCAATTGCTTGAGCTTGGGATGTCCGTTTGAGGTGTAATTTGACAGAGAAGCATGTAACATGACTAATTTCATAATGGTATTTTAAAAATTAGTTAAGTCCTCTTAATTTTCAGAATTTACAATTTGGTCGCTAAATTCGTATGTTGTGCAACTGAGTCCCTTATTGCTTTCCGATTGCTGTGATTTTTGAGTTTGCTTATCTCAAGAGTACGCCTAGGGTTAATGTGCATCTAGACAAGTTTAAAAAGAAAAAAGGGTCATTAATCAAGGTTGACTTTCGGGTTGACTTTGGTTTTTCCCGTGTAATCTTCATAGTTCGGGTCAACCATCTAGGCCGGGCTAAGGGGTTACATTTGGTGGTATCAGAGCTGAGTTCTCGTGTAATTGGGAATGATTATGTGGGTAATGTATGAATGAATACATGATATGCCTTTTTGAATGAAGTATGATGTGTGAATTGTAAAGAATGTTACAATTGTGATGTATGCTGAGATGAAGCATGTTAGAGGGACCCATTGCCATATCAAAACTAATGAAATGATTTGTTTTTAATTGGAAGTGAGCTTGAGTACTTGGATTTCTTACCTTGCTGAGCCTGATTATGTTTATTGCATTTGTGTTAGTGCATTGTTAAGTGAATGGGACCTCGTAGAGAGACGAGGATTAATACGCGAGCTATGGCTCAAAACGAGAATGAAGAGAATGCTGAGAATGTAGTGGATTTACCTCCTCCGCCCGGTGGTGGTGGTTCTGGAGGTGATGGAGCTGGTGTTGGTGCTGGTGCTGGGGTCGCTGGACCTGAAGCTGGGCAGGGGCAAGCTGCTCCTGATATGACAGTTTTGATTCAAGCTATTGCTGGAGCCTTTCAGGCGGCAGTAGCTGGGGTTCATGGAGCTGGGCATCAGGGAGATGCTAATGCTAGACTACCTTTGGAACGTTTGCGCAGTGTGGGAGGGACTGAGTTCAGAGGTTTGTCTGCTAAGGGTTCTGAGTCTTGGTTGGAAAGTACCAAGAGGATATTGGGACAGATGAACTGCAATGATGTGCAGAAGCTAGGATGTGTGGTATCGCTATTGCATGCTGATGCGTATACCTGGTGGACAACCACTGTCTCCAGAATGGAGGAAGCTGATGTAACTTGGACGTTCTTTCTGAACGCGTTCAAGAGGAAGTATCTGGGTGTGCGATATCTGGATGAAAAGAAAAGAGAGTTCATGTCTCTTACTCAAGGGAGCATGACAGTGGCTGAGTACGAGGTTCAGTTTGTCCGTCTCAGTCAGTACGCACTTGAGCTTATCCCTGATGAGCGGGAGAGGTGTGAACGTTTCTGTTATGGTTTGGTGACGGATGTAAAGACCTATATGTTGACCGCTAAGTACACTGACTTTGATGTGTTGGTTAGTAGAGCGAAGGATATTGAGCTGAATCTGAGTTTATCTTCTAGAGGTGTTGGTTCCAGCTCGGGCAAGCGAGCTGCTGAGTATAGTTCCGGTGGTGGACGGAACAAGAGAGTACGTGATCGGAGGTATCAGTCTTCTGCTAGGCGTGGTGGTGGAGGGAAAGGTGCGCCTATTTAGGGAGACAGGGTGAGAGCTTATCACAACACATGCTGGGCGTGTGGATCGCGTGGTCATTTGAGGCGTGATTGTCCTCGGGCAGCGAGAGAGGTGCAGGCTCCTATTCTGGTGACCGGTAATTCGTGCTGGAGCTGTGGTTCGGCGGATCACATGAGGAGAGAGTGTCCTCTGTTGGCCGGTGGTGGTCAGGGACGTGCTTCTGGAGTTGTTGCACCACAGAGAGGTCGTGGGCACGGCCGTGGTAACTTCCAACGCAGAGAGGATGGTGGAAGGAATGTGGCTCATGTGGTTGCTGTCCAACCTGAGGGTGGAGGCCAAGCTCGAGTGTATGCGCAGCGGGAGGGAAGAAATGACACGAATGTGATCGCGGGTACCTTCACTTTGCAATCCTTGTCATTACTTTCCTTGATTGATTATGGATATACGCACTCATACATATTGCGTGAACATGCTCAATTGCTTGGTTTTCCTGTTGAGTCTTTGGATGTTGGTATGCGTGTAACTAGTTCTTTTGGTGAGACTGTTGTGACACGAAAGCTTTATAGAAGATGTCCCTTAGTTGTGCAAAACCATGTTTTTCATGTTGATCTTATGGAATTGCCTTTCTATGGTTTTGATGTAATCCTTGGTATGGATTGGCTTGTTGAACATCGAGCTGTGGTGGATTTTGAGAATAAGCGAGTTTCGTTGAAGCTTGCGGATGACTATGAGGTGGTGGTGGTTGGTGAGAATGTGAAGTTTCTTGCCAATGTGGTATCTACCTTGGAAGCAAACTCAATGCTGAGGCAAGGTTGTGAAGCCTACCTAGCCTTCATGATGAATCCTAACTCTAAGGAGTTGCGAGTGCAAGATATCAGGACTGTGCGAGAGTTTCCTGGTGTGTTTCCGGAGGAGTTGCCTGGATTGCCTCCTAATCGTGAAGTGGAGTTTGGAATTGAGTTGTACGAAAACACAACTCCAGTGTCCATTACTCCTTATCGAATGGCACCTAAAAAGTTGAAGGAGTTGAAGACGCAACTTTAGGAGTTGCTTGATCGTGGTTTCATTCGGCCGAGTGTGTCACCTTGGGGTGCACCGGTCTTGTTTGTGAAGAAAAAGGATGGCACTATAAGAATGTGCATCGATTACCGTCAGCTTAACAAGTTGACTATCAAGAATCGGTATCCATTACCGAGAATTGATGATCTTTTTGATCAATTTCGGGGAGCGGCTGTGTTCTCTAAAATTGACTTAAGGTCAGGGTATTACCAGTTGAAAGTGAAGGATGTGGATGTGCCAAAGACAGCCTTCAGAACGAGGTATGGGCATTATGAGTTTCTTGTGATGCCGTTTGGTTTGACAAATGCTCCTGCAACTTTTATGGATATGATGAATAGAGTGTTCCATGAATACTTGGATAATTTTGTTGTGGTGTTCATTGATGATATCCTCGTGTACTCACGTACTAAGGAAGAGCATGAGGGGCATTTGAGGATTGTGTTGCAGGCTTTGTTGGAGAATCAGCTTTATGCCAAGCTGAGCAAGTGTGAGTTTTGGCTCAGAGAAGTTGTGTTCCTTGGTCATGTGGTTTCTGCTGAGGGGATTCGTGTTGATCCTCAGAAGATTGAGGCAGTGATGAATTGGAAGCCTCCTAAGTCTGTTCATGAAGTCCGTAGTTTCCTTGGTTTGGCGGGGTACTATCGGAGGTTCGTGGATGGGTTTTCGAATATTGCTGCACCCTTGACGAAGTTGATGTAGAAGGATGTCAAGTATGAGTGGACAGAAGCGAGGCAGCGGACGTTTGAGAAGCTTAAGGCAGCTTTGACGCAAGCTCCTATCTTGGTTCAACCTGAATCAGGGAAAGAGTTTGTGGTGTATAGTGACGCGTCCTACGTTGGTTTGGGGTGTGTGTTGATGCAGGAGGGTAAGGTGGTGGCTTATGCATCGCGCCAGTTGAAGGTGCATAAGCGCAATTATCCTACGCATGACATTGAGTTAGCTGCGGTGGTTTTTGCTTTAAAAATTTGGAGACATTACCTGTATGGTGAGAAGTGTACTGTGTACACGGATCACAAGAGTTTGAAGTATCTGATGTCTCAGAAAGAGTTGAATCTCAGGCAACGACGTTGGGTGGAGTTGCTTAAGGATTATGATTTGACGATCGAGTACCATCCGGGTAAAGCTAATGTTGTAGCGGATGCCTTGAGTAGGAAGGTGGCAGTGGAGTTGAGGGCTATGTTTGCCAGCTTGAGCATTTCACGAGATGGCGGTCTGGTGGCTGAATTGCAAGTGAAACCATCCTTGATTCAGTTGATAAAGGATAAGCAGTTGTTGGATGATTCATTGGTGCCACATGTTCAGTATATTGCTGAGGATAGGCCATCAGATTTCTGCTTTAATGATGATGGAGTTTTATGTTTTGGGAGACGAATAGCAGTGCCCAATGATGCTGAATTGAGGCGTGCTATTCTGACTGAAGCTCATAGTAGTCCTTTTGCTATGCACCCTGGTACTACTAAGATGTATCGTGATCTTCGTGATGAGTACTATTGGGTGGGTTTAAAGAAAGATGTTGCTGAGTATGTGAGCAAGTGCATGGTTTGTCAACGGGTTAAGGCTGAGCACCAGTTTCCTTCCGGGTTGTTGCAACCGTTGAGGATTCCTAAATGGAAGTGGGAAAGGATTACCATGGACTTCGTGTCTAGTTTTCCTTTGTCGCAATCGAAGAAGAATTCGGTGTGGGTGATTGTGGATCGCCTGACGAAGTGTGCGCATTTCTTGTCCGTGCATACTACGTACACTTTGGACAAGCTTGTAGAGTTGTACATTACTGAGATTGTGCGGCTGCATGGTGTGCCAAAGTCTATAGTGTCGGAAAGAGATCCGAGGTTTACATCGCGTTTCTGGCAGTGTTTGCACCAGGCTTTGGGTACACGGTTGAATTTCAGTACTTCTTATCATCCACAGTCGGATGGACAGTCTGAGCGTGTTATCCAAGTGCTGGAGGATATGTTGAGGTGCTGTGTGATTGAGTTTCAGGGCTCTTGGGAGAAGCATTTGCCTTTGGTGGAGTTTGCTTATAATAATAGCTATCAGGCAAGTATTCAAATGGCACCTTATGAAGCTTTGTACGGGAGGAAGTGTAGAACTCCTCTTTGTTGGGCTGAAACAGGTCAGAAGTTGGTTTCGATGCCAGCTTTGTTGAAAGGAACCACCGAGAAGGTGAAGCTCATTTGTGAGCGATTGAATGATGTGTAATTGGGGTTTAATTAATGCAATCCCGAATAGGTTGATTTTCCTAAGTTTTTACTTGTGAAAATGGTGGTTTTTGGGGTGATTTTGGTGTTCTGTTATAGCTGGAGGTATAAGGACATGATTAGGTCCTTTTTGGATGTTAATTGATGTCTAAGAATGTTTAGAAGTGATGGATCTTGGTTGGGTAATGTTGTGGAAGTGTTTGGATGTGATTTCGGTTGTGTTTGGTAGCCGAAATGTGAGTTTTGGTGAGAGCAGTGAGTTTAGGTGTAATGGCTGAAGATTTTAATGCATGATGATGCATTAATCCTCTGCTTTGATGTGTTTAAAACAGGGGAGACATCTTCGGATCCTTGTGGTGTTGATCCGGAGGCTTGAACGGCGTTTCGGCAAGCTTGCGAAATGGAATTGGTGAGTGAAGTTTGGTTTTCAGCTTTGAAACCAATGTTTGAAGGTTTTGGGAGCTTATTTTAAGTCTAAGCAACTTAACTAAGCTCAAGAGTAAGTTTTCGGAGAAACTCTCTCTTTGATGAACCATGAGATGGTTGGATGCAATGTGTTTAATTTGCATGTTTAAATTCTGTTTTGAAAGCATATTTTAGCATGTTTAATGCTGGTTTTGAAAGCCATGTGTTGAAGGATGCTCAAAGTAAGAGATCCTTGGTTTGGCATTGATAAATGTGGTTTTGATGCATAGTGATGCATGATGGTTTAATGGCTTTGTTTAATGCTTTAAAACAGTGGATTGATGATGGTAAATGATGTATATTGGCAAGTGATGTGTTGGTTTTTGAGTCCCTTATTGCCTTCAAATTGTTGTGATTGTTGTGCAATTGAGTCCCTTATTGCCTTTCGATTGTTGTGATTTTTGAGTATGCTTATCTCAAGATTACGCCTAGGGTTAATGTGCATCTAGACAAGTTTAAAAAGAAAAAAAAGGGTCGTTAATCAAGGTTGACTTTCGGGTTGACTTTGGTTTTCCCCGTGTAATCTTCGTAGTTCGGGTCAATCGTATAGGCTGGGCTAAGGGGGTTACATATATATATATATGTTAATTAATTTATAAACATATATTTGTATACTAATAGTTATGTATATTTATGTTAATTAATATATATGTATCATTCTATATATGTTCGGGTTTTATATAAGTATCTCGCGTTCATTCGTTTTATCGAATATTAAATTTAAATGATTTTCTTTAGTAGGAATTATCGTGAAAAATGTACCTCGAACTTAAAAGGGTGTTGCTTTCCGTTAATCCCTATTACAAAAATATTATTTTTAATTCTAAATTATAATTTTCAATATTGATTCACTTCATTCGGGAATCTAACGAAAATTATGCCCCGAGCGTAGCGGTGTAAATTTCTTTCGTACAAAGAAATATCCTTTTAAATATTTTCAAGGATTACAATTTCTAAATTAAATTCGAATTCATATTTCCCATCGTTAAAACAATCTGTAATCAACAAGGTACCAATTTTTTGGCGTTGTGAGGGTGCTCACCCTTCCCCACACATAACCAACTCCCGAACCTATTTTCTTATTTTCGCAGACCAAAACTCGTTGTTTTAATAAAAATAAAAAAAAGCAAGTTTTATTAAAATAACCGAATTTTCAGGTGATTCAATCTCACCTAAATTAAAAAGACTGATGGCGACTCCCATTCAAAATATTTTTTTTGCAAAAAGGCGTCAAGCTCGACGGGGCCGTTATTACACTCTAAACATTTAGCCTTATTTTTTGGTGTTACACTACTGGTGGCCAACAATGAAAAGTGATGTCTCTGAGTTAGTGACTAAATGTTTGGCGTGTTAACAAGTCAAGGACGAACATCAAGTTCCTCAGGAATGCTTCAGCATATTGAGATTCCACAATAAAAGTGAGATCGAATGACGATAAATTTTGTGACTGGACTACCGATGATAAAAAGAAAACATGATGTAATTTTGGTCATAGTGAATAGATTGACCAAGGCCGCACACTTCTCACCATTGCGATGGACTACTCTTTGGAGAGGTAGGCCAAGTTATACATTAAGGAGATTGTGAGACACCATGGTATACCATCATTGATTATCTCTAATAGAGATCTGAAGTTTACTTCTAGATTTTGAAAAAGTTACATGAAGAGTTAAGCACCAAATTACACTTTAGTACAACTTTTCACCCTTAAACAAATGGTCAAACAGAGAGAGTTATTCAGATTCTCGAGGATATACTTTGATGTTGCATTAAAGATCTTGAGGGTAGTTGGGAGGATCATCTTCCGTTGGTCGAATTTGCCAACAAAAACAACTTTCAAACAAGCATTCATATGGCTCCGTTTGAGGCATAGTATGGACGTAAGTGTAGAACTCCTTCATGTTGGACCAAGTTGAACGTAGGGATGGCAACGGGCGGGTCAAGTCGGATTTTGGGCCGTCTTGACCCCGACCCAAAAAATTTAAATTGAAATCCAAACCTGATCCAACCCAAATAAATTTAATGATTTACCCGCCCCGACCTCGATCCGAAGTTAAACAGCCATACCCGAAATCGACTCGACCTGACCATTTTTTTTAATTTTCTCATCAGCCCAAATTTTCTCAACAACCAAACATAGCGAGAGAATCTGAGATCTACAAAATTAAAAAATTACCCATCAAATACACAGAAAATAAGAAATCAAACAGGGAAAAAGCAAGATTTCATTCGAATCTGTTTAAAACCATATATTCAACAACCCATTACTTTCGAAAACAATAAATCCATTCGCATATATATGAGGAACAAAGAAAAAATAGATCTAGAACAAAAAACACAACTCAAACATTTATGAAGCTCCATTCTTTTAGATCTAAGTTACATGCATATATGATTAGCTTTTTAAAACGAAAAAAAGTCAAAGATACGAAGAAGCAAAGGGAAAGAATGAGGAGACAACACTACAAGAACATTAAACCCAAATAATTTGATTAGCGTGCTTTTCTTTCCCACATGGAATCTATTTTACTGTGTTTTGATAAAACAATGCAAGAGGAAATGAAAATAATGGAAAAGAAAGGGAATAGGAGGGGAAAATGGCAGATTGAAAAAATTGAAAAGAGGGAAGGAATGAGGATGAAGCGTGGCAGAGTAAGGAAAGGGAGATGAGTGTACTTTAACCTAAGTTATATATATATCGGGTAATTTATGTAAATATTTCAGGTCGGGTCGGATATTGTGAATCTTAATTTGAACCCGACCCGAACCCAATTTTTTAAAACAGAAACCTGCCCCGATACCTAATTTTAATAATAAAAAACTCACCTCAACCGAATCGAATCAGGTCAGAACTTTTAGGGGACAAGTATCATTGCCATCCCTAGTTAAACGAGAGACGAATTGTGGGCTCCGACATGATCAGACAAACTGAGGAAAAATTTAAGATAATCAAAGATAAGTTGCAAGCAACTTTCAACTGACAAAAGGCTTATGCGGATTCACGTCGTAAGCATATTGAGTACGAGGTTAGTGATAAGGTGTTCCTTAAAGTGTCATCGTAGAAACTGGTCATACACTTAGGGCACAAAGGAAAGTTGAGTCCAAGATTTTTTAGATCGTGTGAGATTATTGAGAGAGTTGGGCCAGTGGCTTATCGATTAGCTTTACCACCCGAATTGGAGCGAATTCATAATGTGTTTCACATTTCGATGCTTCACCGATATCGCTCCAACCCCTCTCATGTACTTTCTCTTAAGGAAAATGATGTTAGTGTTGATTTGTCTTATGAAGAATAACCGATTATGGTCCTTGACGTGAGAGTCAATGAGTTGCGTAACAAGAGTATATCGTTAGTGAAGATGTTGTGGTGGAATCACGGTGTGGAAAAGACCACTTGGGAAACTAGAGACGACATTGAACCATTGTAGTAGCATCTCTTCAGAACAGGTAAATTTAGAGGGCAAAATTTTCTTTAAGGGGGTGAGAGTTGTAATGACCCAGATTTTCGAGTTAACGATTTATCGTTGACCCGAGTCACGGTGATGAGAGTGGTAATCGATCGAGTAAAACCAAGAGGGGTGAATTGGATTTTTAAAGATTGGCGGACACTAATTGCAAAGGTAGAAATTGCAAGGTGATTTAGAGTGGTTCAACTCCCTTAATGAAGTCTACATCCACTATATTAGTGACCACACTAAGGATTTTTCACAAATCTACTAATTTGTCTTTTCTTTAAGTATAAGGAGTAACCTTACACAATTCAATAGACTTATACCCCAAAGTCTATCGAATTCTTTCCCCAAAACAAATACAAAGAAGCAAACTAGGAAATCCTCACAAGAAAGGTGTTTGTAAAGTTTAATCTCTCTCTCACACCCAAGAAACACTAAAAAATTAATTACAATGAAGAACCACAATAGTGTTTACAAGAAAGATGGAATTTGATTGCTTGGAAATTTGGATAGGCTTTTTTGTTGCTTCATTACTATTTGGAGACCCCTTTTATTTGCTCTTGAACTTTTCTAGCCATTGGGGGACTTTGGAGCCGTTGGAAGCCATTAAAATCAAGCATTAAATGCTCACCTACATAGAGGTTTCCGAACCATTGAAGAGGTTTCGAAACCCAGGGGTTTTCAAACTAAAAAGCAGTTGTTATAGGCCATGGTTTCGAAACCATTATGAAGGTTCCGAAACCTGTAACCAAAAACCAAGTTTTCGGGCCTTACTGCCATGGTGGTTTCGAAACCTCCTCTTGGAAACACATAAAAATAACTTTTTGTTGACTTAAAAAGGGTTTATCAAATATGTATCAAGTCAAACAATTTAGAAAATGTTTGATCAAGTTAAAATTGTATTTTTGACAAATTTGAATCGGATATATTAAGTTTACATTTTTTTGCAAATTAGTCCTTTTGGTTATATCAAAATCAAAATAAGTCTAACACATGGGCTTCCGAATTTGGGTTGTAAGGAAACCCGAGTGAGCCTAGTATAGGTTTTGGCTTGGTCTTGGCCTATTGGATTGGTGGAGAGTGTAATAAAAGAATTATTAGAAGTATAAAGTGGGGCTTTCACCAAATTTAAAAAGTGGGCTGCACCACCTTGCTCCCATTCCTTGGGAAGATCAAGACAAGTGGACAACCCCTTTTTGCTTATATCACCCCTTTAATATCATTTTCCATTTCTCTCTCTTCTTCGACCTACGTGGAAATTACTAGAGCAAAGATGGAAGCTTTATTTCATTAGTTTACCATCTCGAATTTTAAAGGTTAGATTCGAGATAAACTTAAGAGGGTCTACATTTTGAGGTAAAGATCTTGAGAAATGGTGGTTGGAGGGAAAAATGAGAATTTAAGGAAAGTTGGATTTGAGGGAGATGTTAGACTAATTTTTATGTTTAGTAATACGTTTTTACTTCCTTCTAATTATCTAGAGGTGTAACTATGTTGTTAGTTATTACACTTGTGATTAGCTAAGGAGGTGGGGGAAGCTTCCAACACCAAGGAAAAGAAGAGAAAGTGAGGAGCTTCCTTTCTAGTGGTGGGTTTTGATTTTTTTGTTAAGGTTAGTACATCTCTTACCTATCTTATTTGCTACCTTTCCTAGGGCTCTACTTGGTACAACAGAAAAGTGGAAAGAAAAAAATGAATTAAGAAAAGTGGAAGGAAAATAAAAATAAGTGGTGCATGATAGTGCAGAAAACCAAAAGTAAAGAAAAATAGAGGGAACTATCTTTGCTTAGCTTGTGTGTAAAATAAAATCCGTCCAAAATTGGACGAATCAGAGGAAAGAAAAAGAAAGGTGTCTGGTTTCTAAAGTAAATAGATAAACTTATTCTTAATATAAATTTAAAATTCTCATGCTCGTCAAATCCCTAAAGTCACATTTGAAAAAAGAAACTGAGAAATTTGAAATCCTTGATCTCTTCGTCGTGCTTTGCCACTTTTGGCTCCCCGTTCAAACCCCGACAATCAGATTAAGATCTCAGCTCCGATTCTAGAATTTCTAGGATTTATTGTATTTCTTGATTTGGGAATTTGGGACTCGTGATAGAGGGGAGAAAAGTAAAGGAGTTTTATTATTATTCATTAAAGGATAGTAAAAATTAATTAAATACAAATCCAGTCATTTGTTTATATAATATAGTATAACTAGTTTAACTAATTCTTGGTATCTTGCCAACTCAGCAAGAATATACAACAAACTACAACAAACTCTATTAGCCCCCTCAAGTTGCAGCATATATATTATGTATGCCCAACTTGGATATAGCTTGAGAAAAGGATGATGGATGCAACACCTTTGTAAAACAGTCTGCTAATTGGTGTTGTGTGGAAACAGGTAGTAGAGTGATCAATCCTTGATGTAGTTTCTCATGAATAAGATGACAATCAATTTCAATGTGTTTAGTCTGTTCATGCTGCACTGGATTTTCTATAATATGAATGGCAGACATGTTATCACAATAGAGATTTGCAAGAAAAATGTTATTGAGTTGTAAATCAAAAAGTAAGTATTGTAGCCACCGAATTTCACAAGAAACAGAAGCAAGAGCATGATATTCTGCTTCACTTGAAGAACGTGAAATTGTTTGTTGCTTCTTGGAACGCCAGGAAACAAGAGTTGAACCAATAAAAACATAAAAACCAGTAACTGATCGCCTTGAATCAGGGTGTTGAGTGTGTAAAAGTTCTATTATTTACACCCTATTTAACTCATATTTCTGCTGCATTCAAGCATTATTTATTGCATTTAGGTCAGTTTACAGCAAAACATCACAAATATATTAAAAGGCACGGTTTCTACTAAAAATGGTTGTTTTTGCAGGTTGCTGCCGTAGCAGACGGAATGGGCAGGCGCTGGGCAGTGAAGCAGAAGAGCTGGAACTGGACAAGCAGTCAAGGAGGACGATGCTGCCATGGTTGCCGCTGTGACAGCAGAGGACGACAGCGGTTTTGAGGAGAAGAAGCAAAGTGGACCTCGACAGATAGAGAAAATTCAGCCCGTCTGTTGTGTGAAAACCCCATATTTTTCCAAGCCCCAGATCAAAAGGAATGTCAAGCCCAAAGTTCAAGGAGAGAAAATCCCAAGCAAGAAAGATGACGGCTGTAAAGTAGATTCCTTGAAGATTTAGTCTTTGTTAGAATCATACTTTCATTTAAAGTTGTATTCTTGCTATTTTAGATAACTTGAGCCCAAAGCTTATATAAGGGCATATATTTTGACCTAGGAGGCATAGCCGATTACCCTAGCTTCCTTCCCAAAACTCTAGCTGTTTTCCTTCCCACAACATGTTTTAAATTCCCCTTAGGGCCACGGGTTGATTTATAAAGTAGTTGCAGGGGTTGTTTTGTTTTAGGAATTTTCAGTTCAATAAAATAAACTTCAAATTCTCTTATTTTGGTTATTAATATCTTGCAAGAGCATCGGGAGAGCATTGTGAAGTTATCTATTTACTTAGCATCGGGAGAGTTAAGTATATGTAACGCCCCGGTTTTGGGCTTAGGAGTTTTGGGCGTTGACCGGTTGGTCAAAGTGCTGTTCGAATCTTAAGAGGTTAAATTAGGAAAGCCTAGTTCGGGTTGCATTAAAAATATGGAAAAATGTTCTAAAATAATCTTTTAATATAATTAGATGAACTGTGAAAACAATTTTGGAAAATGAGTTTTGGAAGGTTGACATTTTGGCTAGTGACCAAAATGTAATTTTCGCAAGTTTGGTGGCTATTTTATAAAGGATTGGAACTTTGAATCTTTAAGGAGCTATTAATCCAAAGGTGATTTCTCCAGATTTTTCTAAGATTTTATAAGCTAATTTCTGATTTTAAAGATAACAAAAAGGAGGGAAAACTCATTTTGGCTATTTTCTCAACTAACTTCCCATTTTCTTTCTCTCTTTTTCTCTCAACCCAAACACTCCATTTCCAGAGATTTGTTTCTGATTTTCTCACCTAAATTCCTCCTTTCAACTCTCATTTGATTGCAAATCATTGTATCTTCAAAACCTCTTCAATTGCTACAAGTTTCAACAAGCATTTTGATTGCAAAAAGTGGAGAAATACAAGTTTGGAGGTAAGAACGTCCTTCTCCTCTAAACTATCAGTTCTTTACTGAAATTCCTAAGTTTTCAATCCTAAATTGATGTTTAATTAAAGGCTTTTGAGTTGAGTTATGGATCTTGGCTTATTATGCAAGATTTTGATGATTTTTGATGATTTTCGTTAGATCTGAGTAATCTGTGTTTTAAGAGATGTTTTTGGTGTTAAATGATCTCTAAAATGATGTGGAAGTGAGTCTTGATTGATGCAATCCCGGATAGGTTGAGTTTCCTAAGTTTAGCTTGTGTTTTAAGGTAGTTTTTGAGGTGATCTTGGTGATCTGATGTTGCTGGAGGTATAAGGTTGTTAATAGGTCGTTTTTAGATGTTATTTGATGTTAATGGAAGTGAGGTTTTGCTGGTTTATGGCTGGGCTTTGTTTAGAAGTGGTTTGGATGCATTTTCGGTTGTTTTTGGTGGCCGAAAATGGAGGTTGGATGAGAGCAGCGAGTTTAGGTGCTTTCATTGAAGCAATTAATGCATGATGATGCATTAATCCTCTGCTTTGATGTGTTGAAACAGGGGAGGCATCTTTGGATCCAAGTTTGGTTGATCCGGAAGCTTGATTTGGTGCTTTGGCTTGAAGCAAAGTGGAAATTGGTGAGTGGATTTGTGGAAATTGGATTTCAGCTTTTAAAACCAAGGTTTGAAGGTTTTGGGAGCTTAGTTTAAGTCTAAACAACTTTGCTAAGCTCAAGTGTAAGTTTTCGGATTTTCTCTCTAGTGGTGGCCATGACTTGATGTTTTGCAAAGTGATGATTTGCATGTTTTAATTACTGTTTTGAAAGCATGTTTTAGCATGGATTTTGCTGATGATATAAGCCATATGTTGAAGGTAACTCTAGGTAGGAGTACCTTGCTTTTATACATTGTTTAAATGTGGATTGATGCTTTTAAATGCATGATGAAAATGGCTTGGTTAAATGCTTTAAAACAGTGGATTAAATGATGATTATGATGTATATTGGCAAGTGATGTTTTGAAAATGTTAAGGTCACTAAGGTGGTTAAAAGTCCTTGAGTGAGCCTTGTTACTTAAGATCATCAAGGTGGTTAAAAGTCCTTGGATGAGTCTTGTTGCGGACACTAAGGTGGTTAAAAGTCCTTAGGTGATCCTTCCATGGTGTTTAAAAGTCCATGGGCCAAGGTGTTTAAAAGTCCTTGGGGCCAAGGTGTTTAAAAGTCCTTGGGGTGATTCAAGCATTGGACACAAAGGTGGTTAAAAGTCCTTGTGTGGTCCTTATTCATGGTGTTTAAAAGTCCATGGCCAAGGTGTTTAAAAGTCCTTGGGGCCAAGGTGTTTAAAAGTCCTTGGGAAAGTTGTTGAACTTGTTTTAATAAATGAAATGTATCACTTGAGCCAATATGACATGTTAAGTAATTTGTGAAGCATGAGATGCTTGTTTTGATGTTTATGTTGAAGCATGGGATTGCTTGTTTTAAGTATGCTTTGAGCATGTACAAGGTTGATTTAAGCATGGTTTATAAATGGTTTTAATTGCATTATTGAATTGTTTTAATGAGCATGCCTCACTAAGCTTTTGCTTACGCTCTCTACGTTTTCTTAATTCAATAATGCAGAGCATTAGAGTACCTTAAGGGGCTGCAAGGAAGGGCAAGCAATCAAGTTCAAGAGAAGCTCTAAGTATGGAAGGTTTTGTTAAACATTTAGCTTTTGTGTGTTTTGGCAATAGGGGACCAATGTGTATGATTTGGGAGGTGTTTGAGACTCCCTAAGTATGTTGAATGATGTTGAGTTTGTTGGTTTTTGGATTGGAACCTTATATGCTTGTTCTAGAAGTTTGAAGCTTGAGTAGCTAGCTTGTGTAGGAAGCATGCCTATAGAATTGGGGCTTTTTGCATATAATGTTGAATTGTTGATTTGTTGATTCTTATAAGTCACATATGTGTTTAATTGCATGATGGTAAAGTTTGGTGACATTTGGAGCATGTTTGAATGTTCAATTGCATGATTTGGTATGCTTGTTTGCTGCAATCTGTGCAGGCGTTTCGGAACAGTATGCACCGTTTCGGAACGGGTGCCTTACACGAACCCAGGCGTCCGAAACGGTGTGCACCGTTTCGAAACGGGTTGGTCTCTGCAAAGGCCGTGTTTCGGAACGGTGTTGGTCGGTTTCGGAACGGCCCGTGTTTCGGAACAGGGTCGAGCCGTTTCGGAACGTCCGACCGTTAGGGAGCTGACATTGGCAGTTTTATGTTTTGAATTGTTTACGTTTTGGTCCCGAATCTTGTATGATCAATTGTGTGAGCTTGGGAAGGCCTTTTGAGCTGAAATTTCACAGAGAAGCATGAAACCTGATTAATTTCTAGATGGTAACTTTAATTTGGGTTAAGTCCTTTTATTTATCAGAAATTACAATTTGGTCCCTAAAGTTGTAATTTGTTCAATTGGGTCCCTGTTTGATCTCTGATGTTTGTGATCTTTGAGTATGATGTTTGTGTGATCACAATTAGGATTAATGTGCATCTAGACAAGACTAAAAAGAAAAAAAAAGGGTCGTTAATCAAGGTTGACTTTCGGGTTGACTTTGGTTTTCCCCGTGTGACTTTCTTAATTCGGGTCAACCGTCTAGGCCGGGTTAAGGGGGTTACATTTGGTGGTATCAGAGCCAGGTTTGCGAGTAATTGGGAATGAATGTATGCATGATTGAAGTATGTTTGCTTTGTATGCTTGTTGTTTGAAAGCATGTTCAGTGGCTTGTAATGTTTATGCAATTGAGTTGTATGCTTTGATGTTGCATGCTGAGGGTACCTATTGCCAAACAAAAGCTAATGAAATGATGTTGATTTTGAATGAAATTGAGCTTGAATACTTGGATTGCTTACCTTGCTGGGCCTGACTTGTTTTATTTGCATTGTTGTTGCATGGTAAAAGTATGGCACCACGTAGAGAGTTAAGAGGTAGTGTGCGAGCTACGGCTCCCAACGAGAATGAGAATGAAGAGCACACTGGTAGTGCTGTGTTACCCCCTCCTCCGCCTGGTGGTGGTGCTGGAGGTGAGAGAGTTGAAGCTGCAGCTGGTGCAGGAGCTGCTGGACCAGAGGTTGGTCAGGGGCAAGCTATGCCTGATATGTCTATGCTGGTACAAGCTATTGCGGGTGCTTTTCGAGCAGCAGTAGCTGGAGCTCAAGGAGCTGGGCATCAGGGAGATGCTGGAGTCAGATTGCCTTTGGAGCGTCTGCGCAGTCTTGGTGGGACTGAGTTTAGAGGTTTGTCAGCTGAGAGTTCTGAGGCTTGGCTAGAGAGTACCAAGCGTATCTTGGGTCAGATGAGCTGCACGGATGTGCAAAAGTTGGGCTGTGTTGTGTCCTTGCTGCAGGACGATGCTTATACGTGGTGGACGACCACCATAGCTGGGATGGCTGAAGCTGATGTTACCGGGACATTCTTTCAGAATGTGTTTAAGAGGAGATATCTGGGAGTGAGATATCTGGATGAGAAAAAGCGGGAATTCATGTCTCTTACCCAAGGGATCATGAGTGTAGCTGAGTACGAGGTACAGTTTGTACGGCTTAGTCAGTATGCACCGGAGCTGATACCCGATGAACGGGCGAGGTGCGAGAGGTTTCGTTACGGTCTTGTGACGGATGTTAAGATGTATGTGCTGGCCACTGAATATGATGATTTTGATGTTTTGGTGGGCCGAGCCAAAGACATTGAGATGAACCTGAGTTTGTCTGCTAGAGGTGCTGGAGCAAGTGCTGGGAAGAGATCAGCTGAGTATAGTTCCGGAGGTGGACGGAACAAGAGGGGACGCGACCAGAAGTATCAGTCCTCAGCCAAGAGAGGTGGAGGTGCACCTGCTAGAGGAGGATTTGCTAGGGCTGAGCCTAGTGCTTGCTGGATTTGCGGTTCTCGTGGTCACATGAAGCGTGACTGTCCTCGTGCTGTGAGGGAGGTGCAAGCTCCTGTTGTGGCAGCTGGTAATGCTGGTGGAAATGGGTGCTGGAACTGTGGTTCTGCGGACCACTTGAGACGTGATTGTCCGAGGTTGGCTGGTGGCCAAGAGCGTGCTCCTGTTGTTGCAGCACCGCAGAGAGGTCGTGGGCGCGGCCGTGGTAATTTCCAGAGGCGTGAGGAAGGTGGCCGAGGAGTAGCTCATGTTGTAGCTATTCAGCCTGAGGGTGGAGGCCAAGCGAGGGTGTATGCTCAGCGCGAGGGAAGGAATGATGCAGATGTGATTGCAGGTACCTTTACTTTGCAATCTTTGTCATTGCTATCTTTGATTGATTCTGGATCTACTCATTCATACATTTTGCGTGAGCATGCTGAGTTGCTTGGTTTGCCTGTTGAGTCTTTGGATGTTGGTGTTCGTGTCACTAGTTCTTTTGGTGAAACTGTTGTGACTCGAAAGTTGTATAGAAGGTGTCCTTTGGTTGTTCAAGAGCATGTCTTTCATGTTGATCTTATGGAGTTGCCCTTCTATGGTTTTGATGTGATCCTTGGTATGGATTGGCTGGCTGAGCATCGTGCTGTTGTGGATTGTGAAAATAAGTGGGTGTCGCTTAAGCTTGCGGATGATTATGAAGTCGTTGTGGTTGGCGAGAATGTGAAGTTTCTTGCCAATGTTGTGTCTACCTTGGAGGCGAGCAGGATGCTGAGGCAAGGTTGCGAAGCTTACCTAGCTTTTGTGTTGAATCCTAGCTCTAAGGAGTTGAGGGCGCAAGATATCAAGGTTGTGAAGGAGTTTCCTGGTGTTTTTCCTGAAGAGTTGCCTGGTTTACCTCCTAATCGCGAGGTGGAGTTTGGAATTGAGCTGTATGAGAATACAACTCCTGTGTCCATTACTCCCTATAGAATGGCACCTAAGGAGCTGAAGGAGCTGAAGACGCAGTTGCAAGAGTTGCTTGATCGTGGTTTCATCCGGCCGAGTGTGTCGCCGTGGGGTGCTCCTGTCTTGTTTGTTAAGAAGAAAGATGGCACTATGAGGATGTGCATTGATTACCGTCAGCTGAACAAGTTGACTGTCAAGAATCGGTATCCTTTGCCGAGGATTGATGATCTCTTTGATCAATTTCGGGGAGCTGTTGTGTTCTCTAAGATTGACTTGAGGTCTGGGTATTATCAGTTGAAGGTGAAGGATGTGGATGTGCCTAAAATAGCTTTCAGGACAAGGTATGGGCATTATGAGTTCCTTGTGATGCCGTTTGGTTTGACAAATGCTCCTGCTGCTTTCATGGACATGATGAATCGTGTTTTTCATGAATACCTGGACAAGTTCGTTGTGGTGTTCATTGATGATATCCTCGTGTACTCGCGTACTGAGGAGGAGCACGAAGAGCATTTGAGGATTGTGCTGCAAGCTTTGTTGGAGAATCAGCTTTATGCCAAGCTGAACAAGTGTGAGTTTTGGCTTAAGGAGGTGGTGTTTCTTGGACATGTTGTTTCAGCTGAGGGGATTCGTGTTGATCCTCAGAAGATTGAGGCGGTGATGAGCTGGAAGGTTCCTAAGTCTGTTCATGAGGTCCGTAGTTTCCTTGGTTTGGCGGGATACTACCGGAGGTTTGTGGATGGTTTTTCCAAGATTGCTGCTCCTTTGACGAAGCTTTTGCATAAAGATGTTAAGTATGAGTGGACAGAAGCGAGGCAGCAAGCTTTTGAGAAGCTGAAGTTGGCTTTGACGCAAGCTCCTATCTTGATTCAGCCTGAATCAGGGAAAGAGTTTGTGGTCTACAGTGATGCGTCCTATGTTGATTTGGGATGTGTGCTGATGCAAGAGGGTAAGGTTGTAGCTTATGCGTCGCGGCAGTTGAAGGTGCATGAGCGCAATTACCCTACGCATGATATTGAGCTGGCTGCAGTGGTTTTTGCTCTGAAGATCTGGAGACATTATCTGTATGGTGAGAAGTGTACTGTGTACACGGATCACAAGAGTTTGAGGTATCTGATGTCTCAGAAGGAGTTGAATCTTAGGCAGCGGCGTTGGTTGGAGTTGCTCAAGGATTATGATCTGACGATTGAGTATCATCCTGGAAAGGCCAATGTTGTTGCGGATGCTTTGAGTAGGAAGGTAGCTGTTGAGCTAAAGGCGATGTTTGCTAGCTTGAGCATATCGCGAGATGGTGGTCTTGTTGCTGAGTTGCAAGTGAAACCATCTTTGGTTCAGTTGATCAAGGAAAAGCAGTTGCTGGATGATTCCTTGGTGTCTCATGTTCAGGATATCGCGGAGGGTAGACCTTCGGATTTCTGCTTTAATGAGGATGGTGTGTTGTGTTTTGGTAGTCGGATAGTAGTGCCTGCTGATGTTGAGTTGAGGCGCCCTATTCTGACCGAAGGTCATAGTAGTCCTTTTGCTATGCACCCTGGTAGTACTAAGATGTATCGTGATCTTCGTGATGAGTACTATTGGGTTGGTTTGAAGAAGGATGTTGCAGAGTTTGTGAGCAAGTGTTTGGTGTGTCAGCGAGTTAAGGCTGAACATCAGTTTCCTTCTGGTTTATTGCAACCGTTGAAAATCCCTGAATGGAAGTGGGAGAGGGTTACCATGGATTTTGTATCTGGTTTGCCTTTGTCTCCATCAAAGAAGAATTCTGTTTGGGCGATTGTGGATCGCTTGACGAAGTGTGCGCATTTCTTGCCTGTGCATACTACGTTCTCTTTGGATAAGCTGGCAGAGCTGTACATTGCTGAGATAGTGAGGTTGCATGGTGTGCCTAAGTCGATTGTGTCGGATAGGGATCCGAGGTTCACATCGCGTTTCTGGCAGTGTTTGCACCAAGCTCTGGGTACAAGGTTGCATTTCAGTACATCCTACCATCCACAGTCGGATGGTCAGTCTGAACGGGTTATTCAGATTTTGGAGGATATGTTGAGATGCTGTGTGATTGAGTTCCAAGGTTCTTGGGAGAAGCATCTGCCTTTGGTTGAGTTCGCTTATAACAATAGTTATCAGGCGAGTATACAGATGGCACCTTATGAGGCTCTGTATGGGAGGAAGTGTAGGACTCCTCTTTGTTGGGCTGAAACTGGTCAGAAGTTGGTTTCGATGCCTGCTCTGTTGAAAGGGACCACCGAGAAGGTGAAGCTCATTTGTGAGAGGTTGAAGGCTGCCTCTGATCGGCAAAAGTCTTACGCGGATTTGAAGCGTAAGGAGATAGAGTATGCGGTGGGTGACCGTGTGTTCTTGAAGGTTTCGCCTTGGAAGAAGGTGATGAGGTTTGATCGGAAGGGTAAGTTGAGCCCTCGGTACATTGGACCATATGAGGTGGTTTTGAATCCGGATTTGACCTATGATGAGGAACCGGTGAAGGTTCTGGATTCGGATTGCAAGGTTCTTCGTGGCAAGACCATTGAGTTGGTGAAGGTGTTGTGGAAGCATCGAGGTGTTGAGGAAGCCACGTGGGAGCGGAAGGAAGACATGCTGAAGCAGTTTCCTTATCTCTTTCCTTCAGGTAAATTTCGAGGACGAAATTTCTTAAGGGGGGGAGAGTTGTAACGCCCCGGTTTTGGGCTTAGGAGTTTTGGGCGTTGACCGGTTGGTCAAAGTGTTGTTCGAATCTTAAGAGGTTAAATTAGGAAAGCCTAGTTCGGGTTGCATTAAAAATATGGAAAAATGTTCTAAAATCATCTTTTAATATAATTAGATGAACTGTGAAAACAATTTTGGAAAATGAGTTTTGGAAGGTTGACATTTTGGCTAGTGACCAAAATGTAATTTTCGCAAGTTTGGTGGCTATTTTATAAAGGATTGGAACTTTGAATCTTTAAGGAGCTATTAATCCAAAGGTGATTTCTCCAGATTTTTCTAAGATTTTATAAGCTAATTTCTGATTTTAAAGATAACAAAAAGGAGGGAAAACTCATTTTGGCTATTTTCTCAACTAACTTCCCATTTTCTTTCTCTCTTTTTCTCTCAACCCAAACACTCCATTTCCAGAGATTTGTTTCTGATTTTCTCACCTAAATTCCTCCTTTCAACTCTCATTTGATTGCAAATCATTGTATCTTCAAAACCTCTTCAATTGCTACAAGTTTCAACAAGCATTTTGATTGCAAAAAGTGGAGAAATACAAGTTTGGAGGTAAGAACGTCCTTCTCCTCTAAACTATCAGTTCTTTACTGAAATTCCTAAGTTTTCAATCCTAAATTGATGTTTAATTAAAGGCTTTTGAGTTGAGTTATGGATCTTGGCTTATTATGCAAGATTTTGATGATTTTTGATGATTTTCGTTAGATCTGAGTAATCTGTGTTTTAAGAGATGTTTTTGGTGTTAAATGATCTCTAAAATGATGTGGAAGTGAGTCTTGATTGATGCAATCCCGGATAGGTTGAGTTTCCTAAGTTTAGCTTGTGTTTTAAGGTAGTTTTTGAGGTGATCTTGGTGATCTGATGTTGCTGGAGGTATAAGGTTGTTAATAGGTCGTTTTTAGATGTTATTTGATGTTAATGGAAGTGAGGTTTTGCTGGTTTATGGCTGGGCTTTGTTTAGAAGTGGTTTGGATGCATTTTCGGTTGTGTTTGGTGGCCGAAAATGGAGGTTGGATGAGAGCAGCGAGTTTAGGTGCTTTCATTGAAGCAATTAATGCATGATGATGCATTAATCCTCTGCTTTGATGTGTTGAAACAGGGGAGGCATCTTTGGATCCAAGTTTGGTTGATCCGGAAGCTTGATTTGGTGCTTTGGCTTGAAGCAAAGTGGAAATTGGTGAGTGGATTTGTGGAAATTGGATTTCAGCTTTTAAAACCAAGGTTTGAAGGTTTTGGGAGCTTAGTTTAAGTCTAAACAACTTTGCTAAGCTCAAGTGTAAGTTTTCGGATTTTCTCTCTAGTGGTGGCCATGACTTGATGTTTTGCAAAGTGATGATTTGCATGTTTTAATTACTGTTTTGAAAGCATGTTTTAGCATGGATTTTGCTGATGATATAAGCCATATGTTGAAGGTAACTCTAGGTAGGAGTACCTTGCTTTTATACATTGTTTAAATGTGGATTGATGCTTTTAAATGCATGATGAAAATGGCTTGGTTAAATGCTTTAAAACAGTGGATTAAATGATGATTATGATGTATATTGGCAAGTGATGTTTTGAAAATGTTAAGGTCACTAAGGTGGTTAAAAGTCCTTGAGTGAGCCTTGTTACTTAAGATCATCAAGGTGGTTAAAAGTCCTTGGATGAGTCTTGTTGCGGACACTAAGGTGGTTAAAAGTCCTTAGGTGATCCTTCCATGGTGTTTAAAAGTCCATGGGCCAAGGTGTTTAAAAGTCCTTGGGGCCAAGGTGTTTAAAAGTCCTTGGGGTGATTCAAGCATTGGACACAAAGGTGGTTAAAAGTCCTTGTGTGGTCCTTATTCATGGTGTTTAAAAGTCCATGGCCAAGGTGTTTAAAAGTCCTTGGGGCCAAGGTGTTTAAAAGTCCTTGGGAAAGTTGTTGAACTTGTTTTAATAAATGAAATGTATCACTTGAGCCAATATGACATGTTAAGTAATTTGTGAAGCATGAGATGCTTGTTTTGATGTTTATGTTGAAGCATGGGATTGCTTGTTTTAAGTATGCTTTGAGCAGGTACAAGGTTGATTTAAGCATGGTTTATAAATGGTTTTAATTGTATTATTGAATTGTTTTAATGAGCATGCCTCACTAAGCTTTTGCTTACGCTCTCTACGTTTTCTTAATTCAATAATGCAGAGCATTAGAGTACCTTAAGGGGCTGCAAGGAAGGGCAAGCAATCAAGTTCAAAAGAAGCTCTAAGTATGGAAGGTTTTGTTAAACATTTAGCTTTTGTGTGTTTTGGCAATGGGGGACCAATGTGTATGATTTGGGAGGTGTTTGAGACTCCCTAAGTATGTTGAATGATGTTGAGTTTGCTGGTTTTTGGATTGGAACCTTATATGCTTGTTCTAGAAGTTTGAAGCTTGAGTAGCTAGCTTGTGTAGGAAGCATGCCTATAGAATTGGGGCTTTTTGCATATAATGTTGAATTGTTGATTTGTTGATTCTTATAAGTCACATATGTGTTTAATTGCATGATGGTAAAGTTTGGTGACATTTGGAGCATGTTTGAATGTTCAATTGCATGATTTGGTATGCTTGTTTGCTGCAATCTGTGCAGGCGTTTCGGAACAGTATGCACCGTTTCGGAACGGGTGCCTTACACGAACCCAGGCGTCCGAAACGGTGTGCACCGTTTCGAAACGGGTTGGTCTCTTCCAAGGCCGTGTTTCGGAACGGTGTTGGTCGGTTTCGGAACGGCCCGTGTTTCGGAACAGGGTCGAGCCGTTTCGGAACGTCCGACCGTTAGGGAGCTGACATTGGCAGTTTTATGTTTTGAATTGTTTACGTTTTGGTCCCGAATCTTGTATGATCAATTGTGTGAGCTTGGGAAGGCCTTTTGAGCTGAAATTTCACAAAGAAGCATGAAACCTGATTAATTTCTAGATGGTAACTTTAATTTGGGTTAAGTCCTTTTATTTATCAGAAATTACAATTTGGTCCCTAAAGTTGTAATTTGTTCAATTGGGTCCCTGTTTGATCTCTGATGTTTGTGATCTTTGAGTATGATGTTTGTGTGATCACAATTAGGATTAATGTGCATCTAGACAAGACTAAAAAGAAAAAAAAGGGTCGTTAATCAAGGTTGACTTTCGGGTTGACTTTGGTTTTCCCCGTGTGACTTTCTTAATTCGGGTCAACCGTCTAGGCCGGGTTAAGGGGGTTACAGTATACGAAAGAAATAAGAGCAGGTTCTCTAGTTTATAGTTGAACTATCTCGAACCTAGGGATAGGACGAGGTTAAGTGGCTAAAGAAGAATTCATCAACATCGATGTTCATCCTTCGATTCACGCCGGGAGGTATCATCAAAGACGTGATCATCGACAGACTTGGACCTAGGGATAGACCAAGGCATATCTGGGATTCTTACCAAACTTGAAGTACTGAGTTGATTGTTCGATGCCGAGACATGCAACGGACTGCTGCCGCGACAGGTGCTGCCGCGACAGGGGCGACGACAGAACTGGAGTTCCGAGACTTAGCAATACCTGCACTAGTGAGCAATTCAATACCAGCCTATTCTCTCTATCTTGATTTTCCTACTCTTTTATTTAAGTTCTCTTTATTATTTTCGTGACAACTTCTCAATTATTTTCTTTACTTTCGTGCAGTGAATTAAGGTGAAGCTATTAGCCCAATCCCTGTGGAGACGATATTCGATACTCTAGTATCACTTTATTACTTGCGACGTGTACACTTGCACTCAATTGCGATAGACTATTTTACGCGCAACAAGTTTTTGGCGCCGTTGCCGGGGATTGGCAACATAACTCTATCTTTTCTTTTACTGCACTTTTCGTTTTTGTTTTTATTTTTATTTTTATGTTTTTCGTTTGTGTGTACAACTCTTGCTTTTCACAAGGTTCCTTGTTTATGTGCAGATCGAAACGAGGTAAAGATCCTGAGTATCCATTAGATCCGGAAATCGAACGATCATTCAATCTCAAGAACCGACTTCGTCACTTACTAGCCAGGAACGAGTACCTTGAGGAACAGTTAGAGACAATTACACACCGAGGAGACGACCCTCCTGCTGGAGACAGATCGGATATACCGCCTATCGGCAACCCTGCTGCCGCTGCCGGACGACGGTCCTGTCGTGACTACATGCTGATTGATCATGTAGAACTGGAAACCACGCTACCGGACATAGATGTTGACAATTTCGAGCTGAAACTTGTTATGTTTAGCATGATCAACAATGCCGGTAAATTCAGTGGTGTTGTTACAGAGGATGCTAGGGAGCATCTAAAAACGTTCCAGGAGATCTGCGGTTCGTTTAGACTACCAGGAGTTAATCCGGAGATACTGAGGCTTCGGTTATTTCCCCATTCATTGAGGGACAGAGCAAAGACTTGTTGGAATAAACTTACGTCGGGTTCAATTAGAACTTGGGCAGATTTATCTCGTGAATTTTTATCTCGTTTTAATCCTTCACATTTATCTGAGCGATTACGTAATGAAATTGCTACTTTTTAACAGGAAGATGACGAGTCGATGTACGAGGCCTGGGACAGATTTACCACTCTTCTACGGAACTGCCCAATGCATGGATTCCCCGTCTGGAATAAGGTAACTAAGTTTTATAATGCTGCCAACTTACAAACTCGTATTTGAATTGATTCAGCAGCAAACAGACTATTATTGGATAAAGACCCGGACGAGGCAATGCTAGTATTGAAAAATCTGGCTAAGAATGAAGAGCAGTTTCTGACAGCAAGAAGAGGGGGTAAACGGGTACTAGCTGTTAAGGATTATGAGGCCGACAGCACAATGAAATCACAGGTGGCATTCCTTACTAAAGCAATGAAAAAGCTCTTGAACGATGATGCACAACATGGATTTGCTGTCGAGGAGGTATGTGAAATCTGTGAGGGAAATCATAGTTCGGATGAGTGTCCTATACAGTTAGAAGAGGGAAAGTATGTTGGAAACTATAAGCCGAATTACAACTCCAACAACTATAATCCCAACTGGAGAAAGGATCCCAAGTTTTCTTGGAGCAATCCTAATAATGCCCTGAATCCTCAAGCACACAATCAGAACCAGGGAGGACCTAGATTGCTGACTCGACAGCAACTGCAGTCGCAACTGCGGCAACAACAGCCACCAGCTGCCACAAACAGTATACTGGAACAGACTCTGGCTACTTTTATGTCTCAGACAGGTACTTATATTGAGAACATGAATCAGTTTGTTGAGAAAACAGAGACGTTCATGGATAAGACAGAGATGCGGATGACAAATCATGAAGCTACTCTGAAATCTTTGGAGACACAAATGGGTCAGGTTTCCACTACACCAAGTTTGGTATATAGCGGCGCTATTCGCGGCGTTTTTTGATCAAACGCCGCTAAATTTATACTTATCGCGGCGTTTAGAAGAGAAACGCCACAAAATGACAAAAATCGTGGCGTTTATAAGTCAAACGCCGCAAAAACGAGTATTTTAGCGGCGTTTATCCGAAAAACGCCACAATAAATGCTGTTTTAATGGCGTTTACATAAAAGCGCCGTAATAATCTGATATAGGGAAATTCTTTAATGGCGTTTATTTTTGAAAACGCAGCCAAATCTTATATTTTACAGGCGTTTCAATTATAAAACGCCAGTGAAGGAATTTGTTTAACCCCTTATATTTTATCAAAAGTTTTTTAACCCTAATTTTCTAAATATTTCCTGATCCCTCGTGCCCTCCTCCTCTCCGCCTCTGCTGCTGCATCGCCATTGCCTCTGCTACAACGTCCGACGTTTCCATTTGAGCAGCTTCCTCGATTTCGTTCGTCGCCGGACTCTCTTCCATCTCTGATTTTTTACTTTATTTAAGGTACGTCTCTATTCGTTCAATCCTGTTTTGTAAAAAATTTAATTTTTTAAATATTGATTTCTTGGCAGAGACACCTATTGATGAGAACGAGATTCGCATTACCAGTCAAGGCAGGATGCGCAATTATATCACTTATTCCATGACTTTGCTTCAGGTTTTTCTCTTCGTTTTGTTTAATTTCTTCGTATTTGGATCTAAATATGAGTTGGGTGTTCGCTTAATTTGAGCAGTATGCACCAGATTTTATATTTGTTAAGTGTTCGTAGTTTTTTTCTGTTAATCTGATGTTTGCTTCGTTTTTTAATTTGAAGTATGTACAATTGCTGCTATGCTTTCTAAACTTATAATTGTTTCTTAGGGAGCTTACAAGGTTTAATCACTTGTGAGTTCAAGCATTCTGCTTGCCTGGCAGATTACTTTTTCTTTTCCCTCTTCTTATTTTTGAGTTTCATCCACCCTTGTTATATAGGAGTATTTCTCATGATTTTAGTCTGCAGTTTCTACGAATACATAGATGATCAAACCTCCTGCAGCTTAGAATTTAGAAAGTGGAAAATGAATCATCTTCATCTGCTACTCTGGATAAACCTCCTGCAGCTTCATCTATTCTTTCTCCAACATTATACATTGCATACAAGGAACCTGAAAGTTTGCCATGACAAATCTAGAGTGTGTTTGTGTTTTGTCCTTTCAGGGAGAAAGGAGAAGGGTCTTGTTACTCCGAATGAAGATTGTGATTTTAAAAAATGAGTTTTAATTTCATTCATCTGATTTCAATAAATACTGATATTATGCTTTTGTTTTCCAGAAAAAAAATAAATGAAGATGAAGAGTTTGGCCAGCATCAGAGACGACTTGCTGCTTTGCTTGTCTCAAAGGTCCTTCTCTTATTTCCTCTCAGTTCTTGCATTCTCTGAACAAATGTTTCACAACCAAGTTTCTGATTTGTAAATTTAGTGGTCCAAAAAATACATTTCTCATGTGAAACTCAAGCTGATAATTTTTTTGAGTTGCATTTACAATTTGTAAATAGAAATTAATATATTAGAAGTACCCTCTCTAATTGCAGAACCAGCATTGGAAGGGTCCATCAACTTTTTCCAATATAGCAACTATTGTTGATTTGGTTCACTGCAGACCATACTTCCAATAGTTGGAAATGTTGTCCACATATATATTGGATGCCAAACGCGAGTGTGCATGCTTTTCTCATTTGCTTTGAAATGATTCTATTTGTTGTCAGTTTGGTGTTAACGATACTAATGTACCTCTGTTGTGATTTTTATGATTAGTTAAAGGTCATGGAAAATGATAAAGAAATCAAGGCATGCATATATGTTTCGTAGCAACATACCTTCGTTGCACATGACACATGATGACGTTCATTTGATGGTACACACATTGTTTTCATTTGATCAAGGCATGCATATATGTTTTCATTTGATGGCATGCATATATGTTTCGTAGCAACATACCTTCGTTTCTTTTTTCTAACAAATGATACTTTGTTGAATATTGGTAGGCTGGAGCTTGGAGGGAGAGGATCATAATCTGCACAGAAATATATGGTCCTACTGCAAATTCAATTAAGGCCTTTCTGAATGCTGGGGCCAGAGCTATTATATGCCCCATTCAAGGGATTACAAATTTAATTATATGCCTATTCTTTTTTTCATAGAATGTTATAATTTCTTAATGAAATTGGAAGAGAAATATATGGACTACATTCAAGGGATTATATTTCTCTTTTAGTTTAAGGGTGAACTTTAATGTAATGCATTTTAAATTATTATATTATATGTATGCTTTATTTGATTTTTTTTTATATTTTCTCTTTTAGTTTAAGGGTGGACTTTAATGTAATGCATTTTAAATTATTATATTATATGTATGCTTTATTTGATTTTTTTTTTGAAATATGGTGTTATTCGCGGCGTTTGTACAAAATGCCACTATAGAACATGTTTTCGCGGCGTTTGAGTTTACAAACGCCACTAAAGAACACTTATTTGTGGCGTTTGTATTTAAAAATGCCACTATAGAACATGTTCTCGCGGCGTTTGTGCACACAAACGCCGCTATAGAACTTGACTTTTTGCGGCGTTTTCATAAACAAACGCCACTAAAGAACACTTATTCGCGGCGTTTGTAAATACAAACGCCACTATAGATCTTGACTTTTCGCGGCGTTTTTAGATAAAAAAACGCCGCGAACTATTGCGGCGCTACTTTAGGCGGCGCTTCTTGCGGCGCTTTCTTAAGTGCCGGGAAAGTTTTTAGCGGCGCTAAAAAACGCCGCTAGAGAGTTAAAAAAACGCCGCTAAATAACCATTTTGCTGTAGTGTTCCCAGCATATCAAGCCAAGGCAGACTGGAGGATTTCCTAGCAATACTGAAAATGCTAGGCAACCCACACATGAGCAGTGTAAAGCTATTACTACTAGGAGTGAGAAGAAACTACCAGGGCCAGAGAAGGAAGCTGAAACATTGAAACAACCAGCCTTGGACAGACCTGCCGAGGAAGCTGCCCCGACAGGTAACAAACAGACTGCTACCGATAAACCTGTTACGACAGCAGACGCGACAGAGGAGAAAAATGATGAACCCAAACCTCCTCAGATTCGTATGAAGTGGGAAGGACGTATTGCTGATTATCGTCCCCCACCTCCTTTTCCTCAACGGTTACATCAAGCGAAGCAAGAATCTCAGCTCAAAAAGATTTATGATATTTTTAAGCAGATTCATATTAATATTCCGCTGTTGGATGCCGTTAGGGAGATGCCCGGTTATGCCAAATTTCTCAAGGATGTCATGTCGAAAAAAATCTAAACTTGAGGAATTTGAAACGGTTAAGATGACAGAAGGATGCATGAGTATTCTTCATCGGCAGCCACCCCAGAAAAAGAAGGATTCGGGGAGCTTCATCATACCTTGTGTAATCGGAGATAAATATGTGGGTAAGGCACTTTGTGATCTTGGTGCTAGTATTAATTTAATGCCAAAATCTGTTTTTCAGAAATTAGGTATTGGAAAAAGCTCGGCCCACGACAGTAATTCTGCAGCTGGCAGACCGCTCGTATGTTCATCCGGAAGGAAAAATCGAAGATATTCTGGTAAGAGTGGATAAATTTATATTTCCTGTTGACTTTCTTGTTTTAGATTGTGAAGCAGATGAAAACGCACCAATCATCCTGGGGCGACCCTTCTTAGCCACGGAAAGATCACTGATTGATGTGGAAAAAGGAGAACTCACCATGCGAGTAAACGATCAAGAGATTAAGTTGAATGTTCTCCAAGCTATGAAGCATGCTGATGCAGACGAGGAATGCAAGGCTATCACTGAAGTTACCCTTGATCAACCTTGCATCAGGTCAGGCTGTCACGACATAAAAATTGGTCACTGCCTCGGCAGCCACTTACAAGACTGTCACGACAGCATTGACGACAGCAACTCTTCTGAATCCGATACATCTGATATTGAAGATCATGAGGAGGTAAACTGGATAGGCGATCGTCCAGGTAAGTTATTCGAACCTTTAAATTATACTTCGGATAATCATGCAATCCAAAAGCCATTTACTGTTGAGCCCCCTGTCTTAGAACTGAAGCCCCTGCCAGGGCAGCTAAAATATGCTTTTCTTGGCTCAAATGATATGTTGTCCGTAATCATCTCTTCCAAGTTGCTGCAGGAATAGGAACAGCAGTTAATAGGGATGCTGCAGTAGCACAAAAAGGCAATTGGATGGACGATAGCTGATATTCAAGGCATTAGTCCGGCGTTATGTATGCATAAAATCCTTTTAGAGGAAGATCATAAGCCGACTATAGATGCTCAAAGGCGGCTAAACCATGCGATGAAGGAGGTGGTGCGTAAAGAGATAATCAAATGGTTAGACGCGGGTATAATTTACGCCATCTCCGACAGCAAATGGGTGAGCCCGGTGCAATGCGTTCCCAAGAAAGGAGGAATGACCGTGGTGACCAACGAAAACAATGAGTTAATCCCAACCAGGACTGTGACCGGTTGGAGGGTTTGTATGGACTATCAGAAGCTCAACAAAGCTACCCGAAAGGACCATTTTCCTTTACCCTTTATTGATCAAATGCTTGATAGATTAGCGGGTAAACCTTACTATTGTTTTCTTGATGGTTATTCAGGTTATAATCAAATTGCTATCGCACCGGAAGATCAAGAAAAGACGACCTTCACATGCCCATACGGAACGTATGCTTTTAGGAGGATGTCGTTTGGATTATGCAATGCACCCGCCACCTTCCAAAGGTGCATGATGGCCATATTCTCCGATATGGTAGAGGACTTCCTTGAAATTTTTATGGATGATTTTTTAGTCTTTGGAGACGATTTTGAGAGCTGCCTAGGCAATCTACAAAAGGTACTTGAAAGATGTGAAAAAGCAAACCTGGTCTTAAATTGGGAAAATGCCACTTTATGGTGGACGAAGGGATAGTCCTTGGCCATGAGATTAGCTGTCGTGGGATAGAAGTCGACAGGGCCAAAATAGAACTGATCGAAAAGCTGCCGCTGCCGACCACAGTCAAGGGTATTAGAAGTTTCTTGGGACATGCTGGTTTTTATCGGAGATTCATTGCAAATTTCTCAAAAATCACCAAGCCCCTATGCCATCTTCTGGAGCAGAACCGACCCTTTGACTTTAATGAAGAATGTACTGAAGCATTCAAGGTTCTAAAGAAAAAACTGGTAACAGCCCCAATAGTACAGCCACCAGACTGGACACAACCATTCGAGATTATGTGTGATGCTAGTGACTATGTTGTCGGGGCAGCACTTGGGCAGCAAAGAGACAAATTATTTCATGTCATATACTATGCCAGCGAGACACTGAATGACGCCCAAGTGAACTACACCACCACAGAAAAGGAGTTATTAGTTGTGGTGTTCTCCATTGACAAGTTTCGTTCTTACATACTTGGAACGAAGGTAATAGTGCACACAGACCACTCTGCCCTGAAGTATTTGTTCGCGAAAAAAGATGCTAAACCTCGATTGATACGGTGGATCCTGCTATTGCAAGAATTCGACCTTGAAATCAAGGACAAAAAAGGGACAGAAAATCAGGTGGCAGATCACTTTTCAAGGTTGGAGAAGGGACAGAGTCTACCAATAGATGAGACAAACATATTGGAGACCTTCCCAGACGAGCAGCTCTTTGCTGCCGCAGTCACTGTCGCGACAGCCATGGCGGCAGGTAAGTCTTCTGAACTCCCCTGGTATGCTGATTTCGTTAATTTCTTAGTTAGCGGAATAATTCCTTCTGATCTTAATTATCAAGCCAGGAAGAGGTTCCAAAATGATGTTAAGTATTATTATTGGGACGAACCTCTTCTTTTCAAAATCTGTGCAGATCAGGTTATAAGGAGGTGTGTACCACAAGAAGAGCAAGAAGACATTCTTCATCACTGTCATGCTTCACAGTATGGAGGTCACTTAGGAGGCAACAAAACTGCTGCCAAGGTGCTGCAGTCAGGGTTTTACTGGCCGTCACTGTATAAAGATGCACAAATCTTTTACAAGAGTTGTGACAGGTGCCAAAGGACGGGAAACATCTCAAGGAGAAACGAGATGCCACTGCAGAACATTCTAGAAGTTGAAATCTTCGATGTTTGGGGGATTGATTTTATGGGACCATTCCCATCTTCATGTGGGAATCTATACATCCTCCTGACAGTAGATTATCTCTAAGTGGGTTGAAGCTATCGCCACTCAAAAGAATGATGCCAAGACAGTTCAAAGATTTTTACACAAAAATATCTTTTCTAGGTTTGGCATCCCTAAGGCGATTATCAGTGATGAAGGGAGACATTTCGACAACAGGGTTATTGTTGGTGCCTTAAAGAAATATGGTGTTAAGCATCGGATCGCGACAGTATATCACCCACAAACCAATGGACAAGCTGAAATATCTAATAGGGAAGTTAAGAACATTCTTGAGAAGATGGTTAAGCCAACTAGGAAAGACTGGTCGTTACTCCTCAATGATGCGTTATGGGCATATAGGACAGCTTTCAAAACTCCATTGGGCATGTCCCCGTACCGATTGATTTATGGGAAAACATGTCATCTACCTGTAGAGATAGAGCACAGAGCATACTGGGCAATCAAGGCAGTGAATATGGACTTGGACAGGGCAGAGCAGAAAAGGCTGTTAGATCTGAACGAAATTGAAGAAATCCGGACAATGGCCTACGACAATGCAAGAATCTACAAGGAGAAAACTAAGAAGTGGCATGACAGGAAGTTGCTGCCACGACAGTTCTGCCCATGGCAGCTTGTATTCTTGTTCAATTCTAGACTGAAACTTTTCCCAGGGAAACTAAAATCTAGATGGTCTGGCCTGTTCCAAGACGTAAGGGTTTTTCCCCATAGTTCCATCACAATCTGATCATTAAAAGACGGGCACCAATTCAAAGTCAACGGACAGCGTCTCAAGCCTTATCAGGGGACTGAAGCCCCAAGAATGCAGGAAGTGGTTACCTTAGGAGATGCCCCACCTGGTATCCCTAATTTAACCTAAATTTTAATTATTTATTTTATTATTATTATTTATTATTTATTAGAAAATAAGGTTTATTTTATGTTGAATAATGTTTTATTTTTATTTTTATTGTTTTTAGGAAATAAAGGAGTCAAGAAGAACAGGAGAAGTGAACTCAGCCCACCATGCATCCATCAGCCCAACAAAGCCCAAATATTGAAGCCTGTCGTTACAGCTGTCGCGACAGACGCGGAAAATACAGGCTGTCATCACGTTGTCACGACAAACGCGGAAACACGTCACAGACGGAAACGTGTGTCAGACGCGTCAGACACGCTAACGTACAACAGCTGGCCCCGTTATTCGCGCCTGCCGTTACAGCTTCAACGGGCAGCAACAATTTTTTCTCTATATAACCCCGTTTCATTTTCATTTTCACTCACTTCTGCCTTTCTTACTTGCTCTCCTCTTTAGTTTTCATTTGCTTTTCACAACCCTTGCACAAATATGTCTTCTAGGAAAACCCGACGCAATGCTGCCTCCACTTCCTCACCGACAGCAACTCCCTCACATTCCTTTGCTAGCAGGGATATGTGGGAGGAGCGAGGCTTCATCTACGCACCGACGGAGGAGAATCTGGGCCTCAAACCATTCATAGCCCGGAAGATTAGATCTTTACAATGGCAAACCTTTGCGAAGCAGCCGGAGGAAATGAATGTTACGCTGATTCGAGAGTTCTATGCTGCCATCAGTAGCAGAACAGCGACAGCAGTGTTCATTCGAGGGAAGGAGGTGCCATTTAAAGCAGAATACATTAATACCCTCTATGGCTTCTACATCGGTATAAATGACGATGCCCACCAGCAATTCTTGAATACACTAGACAGTGCTGCCTACGACGCTGTCATGGCAGAGTTGACCAATGCTGGGACTCAATGGAACACCAGCAGAAAGAATCCAAGGACTGTGAGAAGGACCTAGTTGCTGCCGGAGGCAAAGTTGTGGAATGCCTTCAATAAAAAGAGGATCATGCCATCATCCCACAACACCACCGTCGATCAACCAAGGTTAGCGTTGATACACTCTATTCTACATGAACGGCCCATTAATGTGGGAAGCTTTATTCGAGAAAGTATTGTGGAGTGTGCGCATAGACCAACGGGTCCCCTCTACCTGCCCTACCTCATTACTTCGCTCTGCCGCGGCCATAATGTCCCCGAGGTGCGCACTGATATGATAGTCGAAGGAAGAGGGTGGACTGAAAAGAACATCCTCAGTCTTATGGAGCCGACTGCTGCCACCCCTCTGTCGTCATTCGACCCCGCTGCCGCCACAGCTGAAACGACAGAGCAGCACCATACTGAACATGCTGCCGCAGCAGCTGCCCCAACAGACTCCTCCGCCCGGATATTAGCTACCATTCAGAAACTGGAGGAACGACGGCTGGGCTTAATGGCTTTCCTTAGGGACTTTGCTGCTTCCACGGTAACATTTATACAAAGTTCTTTAAATTTTCCTGATGCTGCCTTTCTTACTTTTCCTGCCCATTACTTTACTGTCACTACCCTTGCCCATACCCCTACACCTGCTACTATCCCACGAACGCCTTCTACTACCTCAACACCATCGCCTGCCCTGACAGCAGCAGGCAGCACCCATGCCGAGCCATCTGCCCGAGGAACAAAACGTCGTATGGCATCGGAGGATCTAGATGCTTTTGTTGCTGGGTTCTCCTCCTCTTCAGTTTGGGCTGCCAGTGATACTGAACCCTCTATCAAGAGAAATTTGGCAAAGGAATTCTCCCCCATGAAGAGGCAGAAGCGGATGGCTGATAAGAACAAATTGCCAAAGGCCAGCAGCACCAGCAGTGATAGCAGCAGCGAGGAGAGCAGCAGCTCGGAAGTTCAAGTTGTGGAGCAACCCCCTCACATCTCCCCAACCAGAGTCCAGACACCACGGGAGGCCAAGGCCAAGAACACATCCGCCTCCCCCGTGCCCCAGCCTGCCCCAAAAGCCAGAGCCCGCCGCCAGATCCGCCTTAGTAGCAGTAGCGAAGACAGCGACTAAATTTAAGTTTCTTATTTTATATCTTGCTGCCTGCTATATATTTTGTGATGTACTGCCTTATTTTGTCTTTAATTGTCATTTGCATTGAGGGCAATGCAACCCTCTAGCTTGGGGGTGGCAACCCTCCATTAATGGAGTACATCTTAGTTTAAAATCTGTGTCTTTACTTAATTTATTTTTATCTAAAAAATGATGAAAATATTGAAAATTTTGGCTGAAAACTGTGAACTGAACTTACCTGTCGTGACCGCTCTGTCGTGGCAGTGACTTTAGGATAGTTTTTAGGAGAAGTTTAGAGCCTTTCTATAGTTCTGAAAACTTAAACACCATTGTGACTGTTATACTGCTTATACTTCTTTTAGCCAAACTAGAATAGGAAGCCTAGCACTTGAATAGCCTCTAGAGGTGCCTAACACTCGCTCTAGGAAAGAAGTTTAGCAAAAGAGACTCAACAGCCGTAGAGGTGCCCGAAACTGGCTCTAGGAAGTTAACTAGAGGTGCCCAAAACTGGCTCTAGTGAAACTTTAGCAAAAAATAGAGAAATCGAGTCAAAACAAAAAAAATTAAAGGAGCATGAAAAAGTGCCTACAAAAGATAAACTTTGGCATAAAAATTCGAGTTAAGAGCTGAAATATTCTAGTGAAACTAAGAGAGTCTTGGCATATAACTGTTCACAAGCATGCACACACTACACGAGGACTATAGTGAGACTCCGGACAGATCCTAAAATTATCCGACAGGTTGCTGCCGTCACAGGGAACGAACGACGGGTAAGGGAAAGTTCACTGTTTGAAAGCCAAAATATTTCATTTTTCTTTTAAGTCTTAGTTGCTTGAGGGCAAGCAAAAACTTGAGTTTGGGGGTGTGCTGAGTGTGTAAAAGTTCTATTATTTACACCCTATTTAACCCATATTTCTGCTGCATTCAAGCATTATGTATTGCATTTAGGTCAGTTTACAGCAAAACATCACAAATATATTAAAAGGCACAATTTCTACTAAAAATGGTTGTTTTTGCAGGTTGCTGTCGTAGCAGACGGAATGGGCAGGCGCTGGGCAGTGAAGCAGAAGAGCTGGAACTGGACAAGCAGTCAGGGAGGACGATGCTGCCATGGTTGCCGCCGTGACAGCAGAGGACGACAGCAGTTTTGAGGAGAAGAAGCAAAGTGGACCTCGACAGATAGAGAAAATTCAGCCCGTCTGTCGTGTGAAAACCCCATATTTTTCCAAGCCCCAGATCAAAAGGAATGTCAAGCCCAAAGTTCAAGAAGAGAAAATCCCAAGCAAGAAAGATGACGGCTGGAAAGTAGATTCCTTGAAGATTTAGTCTTTATTAGAATCATATTTTCATTTAAAGTTGTATTCTTGCTATTTTAGATAACTTGAGCCCAAAGCTTGTATAAGGGCATATATTTTGACCTAGGAGGCATAACCGATTACCCTAGCTTCCTTCCCAAAACTCTAGCCGTTTTCCTTCCCACAACATGTTCTAAATTCCCCCTAGGGCCACGGGTTGATTTGTAAAGTAGTTGCAAGGGTTGTTTTGTTTTAGGAATTTTCAGTTCAATAAAATAAACTTCAAGTTCTCTTATTTTGGTTATTAATATCTTGCAAGAGCATCGGGAGAGCATTGTGAGGTTATCTATTTACTTAGCATCGGGAGAGTTAAGTATACGAAAGAAATAAGAGCAGGTTCTCTAGTTTATAGTTGAACTATCTCGGACCTAGGGATAGGACGAGGTTAAGTGGATAAAGAAGAATTCATCAACATCGGTGTTCATCCTTCGATTCACGCCGGGAGGTATCATCAAAGACGTGATCATCGACAGACTTGGACCCAGGGATAGGCCAAGGCATATCTGGGATTCTTGCCAAACTTGAAGTACTGAGTTGATTGTTCGCTGCCGCGACAAGCAACGGACTGCTGCCGCGACAGGTGCTGCCGCGACGGGGGCGACGACAGAACTGGAGTTCCGAGACTTAGCAATACCTGCACTACTGAGCAATTCAATACTAGCCCATTCTCTCTATCTTGATTTTCCTACTCTTTTATTTAAGTTCTCTTTATTATTTTCATGACAACTTCTCAATTATTTTCTTTACTTTCGTGCAGTGAATTAAGGTGAAGCTATTAGCCCAATCCCTGTGGAGACGATATCTGATACTCTAGTATCACTTTATTACTTGCGACGTGTACACTTGCACTCAATTGCGATAGACTATTTTACACGCAACACAGGGCAGGAAGCCCAATTAGAATCACAAAAGACATTAATTTTAATGGTATTATTAGCAGAAAAGAAAATGCCTTAGCCAGGAGATCTTTTAAGATATCTTAGAATCTGATGAACAGCTTGCAGATGTATATCAGTAGGAGCAGCAAGAAATTGAGAAAGATGATGCACAACAAAAAATATATTAGGTCTTGTGTTTGTTAAATATAACAACTTACCTGTGAGTCTTCGATAGGAAGTAATATATGTTAAAAGAACTTCATCATTCTTAGACAGTTTAGTCTTAGCATGCAAAGGAGTGGAAACAGGTTTAGAGTCCAAAAAAGAAGTTTCTTTAAGTAAGTCTAAAGTGTATTTACGTTGGCAGAGAAAAATTCCTTTGCCAGATCTAGCCACTTCAAGACCTAAAAATACTTCAAATGTCCTAAGTTTTTAATTTTAAAACAGTCATGCAAGAAATTTTTAACATAAGATATCTCATGCTCATTTGGACTAGTCAACACTATGTCATCCACATAGACAGCAAGAGCAATGAAAGTAGAACATGTTCCTCTAATGAAAAGAGAAATATCAACAGATGCTTGCTTAAAACCTTGCTGAATCAAGGCTGAAGCAAGCCTCTCATTCCATTGTCGATTGGCTTGTTTAAGGTCATACAGACTCTTAGTCAATTTGCATACTAAACCTAGTTTGTCAGTTTTATAGCCAGGAGGCAAATTCATATAAACTTCTTCATCAAGAAAGCTATGTAAAAAGACATTATTAATGTCTAACTGATGTAAATGACATTTATTTGAAGCAGCAACATCCAATAAGGTCCTAATGGTTGTTATTCTAGCAATTGGACTAAAAGTATCAAAAAATCAACTTCAGGTTGTTGAGTGTATCCTTTGGCTACAAGTCTTGCTTTATACCTTTCTAATGTGCCATCAGAGTTCAATTTAATTTTAAAGACCCACTTACAGCCTATAGTTGTCTTCCCAGGAGGAAGAGGAACTAATTCCCAAGTTTTATTTAATTCTAATGCTTTAATTTCTTCAGTCATGGCATTTTTCCAACAAATATGTTTACTAGCCTGAGTATATGACTTAGGTTCAGCAAGAACATTTATACTATTAATATAAGTACTATAATTGGAAGACAAAGCATTATAAGAAAGCACATTGTTTATACTATGATGAGATGTTTTAGAGCTTGGTACAGTTACCTGGTAATCCTTAAGTTTATAAGGTAAACAAACATTTCTCTTTGGTCTGGAAAGCACTGGAGCAGGCTATAATTGATCATCTTGAACTCTAGGAACTTCAATAGACTCATCTGGTTGCATAGACTCAGTCGACAGGATGGGCTGCACTATTTTAGGTGCATGATTAGTAGGACTAGAATTATTAGAAAAAAAATTCTAATGTAGGATCAACAAATCTCTCTTTTTTAAAATCAACATTATTTTCATATGTTGGAAATATAAGTTGACTAGGAGAATTATCTGTTTTAAAATGAAATTGAGACTCTTCAAAAAAAATATCTCTAGATATAAAAACAGACTTGGTAGTTATATCATATAATCTAAAACCTTTTATATTGTTAGAATAACCAATGAAAATGCACTTAGTTGCCCTAGGATCCATTTAGTCTTAGGCTTGGGTAGGACTGAAGTATAGGCAGTACACCCAAAAATTCTTAAATGATCTAGCTTAGGAGAAACATTATACATAATATCATAAAGTGTTTTATTTTGTAAAATGGGTGTAGGTGTAATGTTAATTAGGTATGATGCGTGTATTACACAATCAAGCCAAAAAACTAAAGGCAAACCAGCTTGTATTCTTAATGATCTAGCTACTAAGAGAATATGCTGGTGTTTCCTTTCTACAATGTTATTCTATTGAGGAGTGTATGTACAAGAATTTTGATGAACAACTCCTTTTGTTTTAAAAAAATCAGTTAATTCAAACTCTTTTGCATTATCAGACCTTACACACTTTATTTTCTTTAAAAATTGTGTTTCTACAAAAGTAAAAAAAATGAATGAGCAAATTTCTAACTTCAGATTTGATTTTTAAAGGAAAAATTCACACAAACCTACTTTTATCATTAACTATAGTCAAAAAAATATGTATGACCATAAAGGCTTTTGACTGGGAATGGCCCCTACACACAAGCCCGGCTATTACCAGGAGCACCCTGAGTGCCTGCTTAGGGCCCCCACTTTCATGGGGCCTCACTTGTTGTTATACTGACAATGGTTTTAAACTGGTTTGGGAACAAAGCAATAGAAATAACATATGTTTTAGCCATTTTCCTATGGGCCCATTTATACTGGTTATTGAACAAACGGTGATATATTAGAAATAGGATATAATTAATTCAAAGTTTCTTCATAAAACAATAAACAATAATTAATTTAAGAGTATTTATCTTTAAAAAAATATATCCACACTAGAATCTTTAAAAATATATATCCACAATAAACAATTAACGTTAAATGAATAATTCAAATAGATGAATGTTTTTGTTTTATAGGGGCCTATCTTTTACTTTTTGCTCAGGGCCTCGAAAATATCCGAGACGGCTCTGCCCACACATCAGCATGTATCAAATCAAATATAGACTCAGAACATGTAACACTAGTAGAAAAGGGAAAACGTTTCTGTTTTGTAAGATGACAAGTCTCACAAACAAAATTAGGAGACAATGAAAATTCTTTATTAACATCAGCAAAAAATTTCATTCTTTTCACATAAGGGTGGCCTAACTTAGAATGCCAGAGCCTAAAAGTTTCAATAATAGTCATACAAACAACAAATTGTAAAGAAGAAACTGAAAAAGAATTAAAAACAAAGTTACTTGATGCAGGAGCATTAGGCATCAAGCTGATAAAGGTCATTGATGTTCCTAGCTATAACAATCATCCTCCATGTGACTATGTCTTGTATAGAACAAAAATCAGAAGAGAAAGAACAGAAAAAAGAAGCTTTAGTCAGTTGAGACATTGATATAATATTGAAAACAAAACCTATAATAAAAAAGACATTATTTAAAGTTAAAGAACTATTGATATTAACTTTACCTATATGATTAACCTTGACTATAGAATTATTGGGTAACCGTATGAATTTATTATTAACAGAACAATAAGAATCAAACAATTCTAGACTACTACATATATGATCTGTAGTGCCTGAATCTAAAATCCAAGAAGAATTAACATATAAAGATGAACAAACTGGAAAAGTACATGCATCACCAGTTGCAACATCAAACGCAGAAGAAAGGGCATTGACCTTTGAATCAGTAACAGAAGAATTCTGAACAGAAGGATTCTTAGCAGACACAGACCTTTCTTGCATCATATTCAACAAATTTTCATATTGTTGTTTAGTAAAAACAACAGGGGAACCAGAGTCCAGACTAGGTTTAGTATTTTCAAAACAACCATCAACCACAGACAGCCCTATCTGATAACTTTGTTAGGCTGATTTCGAGTCTTATAACCTGGTAAAAAATCGTGTTTTCTATAACACTTTTTAATGGTGTGACCATACAATCCACAAAAGGTACATAGTGGCCTCTTTGAAGGACCAACATTAAAGAACTTCTTACTAACAACCCTATTATCAGACTTAGACTCAGCAACCTTCCCATGATGCCTATCAGCTAGCAAAATGTTAGATTCAAGAGTAGGAACAGAAACTAGAAACCTCTCATGTTGAAGCACTAAAGCAAAAACGTCATTAATCTTTGGAACATGTTTCATCATTAAACATTGAGACTTAGGAATAGAAAACCCATTGTTCAACCCTCGAAGAAATCGAAGCAAAAAAATCTTGATTTCTGTAATTCACATCATCACAATCGCAAGATATAAGAGGCCTAAAATTGCATATTTCGTCCCAAACAACTTTTAGTTGTGTGTAATATGAAGTAACAGAAGCATTACCTTGTTGTAAAGAGTAGAACTCTTGAAGCAAGTCTGACACTCTCACCAAATCTCCCTGATTGAATCGGTCGAAAAGGTCCTTCCAAAGGATGTAGGTCGTATCGAACCATAGCACGCTTTGGGCGATTTTAGGAACCAAAGCTCGCTGCAACCAAGATAATACCAAATTGTTGCACTTCAGCCACGCTCTATATTTGGGTGAATCTATGACAGGTTCACGAATCGAACCATCAACAAAGCTCCATTTGTCTTTGGAGATGAGCGACATGCGCATTGACCGAGCCCAGCTATGGTAGTTGCCTCCATCAAGCAAAGCAGAGGTGAGGACGAATGTTGAGTTCTTGTTGGGGCGAATATAGTATTCACCAGATGGATCATCGTTGCGAAAGAAAAGACCGTCGGCAAAAAAATCGTCAACAGACGAAGAATCAACTGATACCATGTAAAATTTCTAAAGTTTCCTATAATTTTTTATTTGGGAATTTGGGACTCGTGATAGTGGGGAGAAAAGTAAAAGAATTTTATTATTATTCATTAAAGGTTAGTAAAAATTAATTAAATACTAATTCAGTCATTTGTTTATATAATATAGTATAACTAGTATAACTAATTATAAACAAACTACAACAAACTCTATTACCGATGGAGTATACTCAGGTTATCTCATCGTACGACAATCACGTTACTAAAGAAGAAGTGATCCACGGAGTCCTCAACATTGTCAAAAGCTTCACCAAAGTCGACCCTTCAATGGTTACATCTTTTTCCTCACTTTAATTTCATATTCTTTATCTCTTTGATTCCGACTCATTCCTTGAATTTTATGTTTCATTTGTTACGCACCGGTTTTTTATTTCTTTAATACTATGTCGTTTTGGTTTGTAAAGGGTTGGAAATATGCTGAATATTGTGAATGAAAATCCATTTTCTTTCCTTCTATCTAAGCTAGAGTTACCTTCAATCCAATTTTCTTCTTTTGTTCTTACTATTTTCTTTCCATTTCTAGTTTAATTTGTTACAAAGGCATCAGAGAGTAACGATTCTCTATTTATTCTTCCTTTAGCTGCATTCTATCCTTCTACGTTCAATATGATGAGTCAAACTCAACAAGAGCTTCAAAAGGTTCAATCGGATGTTCAACAGTTACAATCTAACCTTCACCAGGTGGAAACGATGATGGTCGATTACTGTTGTGTATACCCCTTTCATCTGTTCGAGAAGAGATTCAAAATGAGCTTGCAATCTTCAAGAATGATATGCAATATCAGATTTCTGGTCTTGAATCCATGATTAAGAAATTTTTGAGGAACCTAGGGTTCCAACGGGAGTTACGAATGAATCCGTCTCATCTCCTGCCATTATCGCTGCTATTCCTCGACCAGTGGTAACTGTGGATATGCTACCAAAAATTCCTCCACCGCCATTGTTGGATGAGGGTGACATTCCTGCATCGTTAGAGATGGAAATCTATAAATCCACTGCTCTTTCCTTGCATGATGTTTACCACACCATGGGGTTGGAAACGGGTCTTCGTGACCCAGTTCGGGGCAAAGCTCCAATGTTTCTTGTGGGTTCAAGTTCAAGGTTCAAGTAGGGCATGGAACAGATTTGAGTGATCTGACTCGAGGATTGTTGGATCCTTGACCAAGCATCGGGAATGAGTTGTCTCCAAGAAGGTGTGGCAGTAAATCGACTCAAGGGAGTGAACCCATTCAAACTCTTGGCAATCAACTGATTCATGACAGAATGGGTTACCTGGTTTAGACAGGTTTGGTTAGACCAGGTCAAGGTAATTTTTTCAACCGAATCAGTTTCATAATCTTCATTGTGTTATGCTCGGAACATGAATGTGAATCAAGATAGAAATTTCAATGATTTTCGTAGAGTTAATGCTAGGTTAAACTCGAATGTCTCTGAAAATATTGCCTACAAACTGAAATGTCTGAAATTTGATGGTACTACGTTTCAAGATTGGTAGTATAAACTGAAGTAGTTTTTTGAGGTAGAACCAACTCCTGAACATGTTAAAGATTAGATTAGCCATGCTACACATAGAAGGGAAAGCATTGAAATGGCATCATTTAGTAATTCGTAACTCTGGGGGCATGACTTGGCCTCAATATTTGAAATTAATAAGAGATAGATTTGTGCCATATGGGTTTGAGATTCAATGGCTGAATTAGTGGATCTTCTGCAAGTCAATTCTGTTGAGCAATACTATAAGGATTTCGTTACTATTTTAAATCAAATTCAGCTACCAGATGAGTATGCCAGTAGTATTTTCATCAATAAATTCAAGTGGGATATCAATCAATATTTAAAAATGTTCAACCCTAGTGATCTGTTGGAAGCCTTTCACCTGGCTAAGCATTGGGAAAAAAATTTGTATCCTTCTTCGGAATATCCACAGTTACCATCTTTACATCCGCAACCAACACCCAACTTATCGGACTAGAATTTGAATTATAGTAGCCAACCTTGATTCCATCAAACGATAAAACATCAGTGGAGTTTGTTAATAACATTACCAGGTGTAAGGTACATGAGTCCAATATGGGAAACATTGTCTCGCCGAGAACAAAGAATCCACCAGGATCCAAAAATTTGGGTAAGTTGCTTTCGTTATATGAGATATGATTATGTATTTGGTGTGCTGCTAAATATTCCTCATGTCATCATTGTAACAAATCTCAGCTGTATTAGATAAGGATTGAAGGTCAAGATGGCGACAAGGAACACGAAGAGTTTATGGATTGTGAGGATACTAGAAAGGGTGAAAAATCGAGTATCGAAAAAGTTGTTGCACAACCCAATTCAAGTTTATTAGGGATGGAGTTTTTTTACGCACCGTTTTAACATAAGCTTTTTATTTCTATAATACTATGCCGTTTTGGTTTGTAAATGGTTAAAACCCTGATTACTCTAGGGTTGGAAATATGCTGAATGTTGTGAATGAAAATCCATTTTCTTGGCTGTTTTCGTTTTCTTTCCTTCTATCTAAGCTAGAGTTGCCTTCAATCCAATTTCTTCTTATGTTCTTGTTATTTTGCTTTCCATTTCTAGTTTAATCTGTTACATCATTAGTATGCTTTTTTATTCGGAAGAACTTCAAGATGCTATTTTGTGGGATTAATTAAGTATAAACCTTAATGTGATTGTTGAACTAAAAGTACATTGTTGTCCCTCGAATTTTATGTTTCATTAGTATATTTTTTATTCGGAAGAACTTCAAGATGTTATTTTGTGTTTAACTTTGAAATTTGATGACCATGTTGATAATTAGTATTGCTTGATTGGTTGAGAAGTATTGTAAATCTATTTTCTTTCAAGCCAAGAGACTCAAATTTGTCTCTATAATGTTGACGGGGCCTGAAAGTTTGAGCAGGGGATGGCAAGGGCTGGTGGGGTGCTTAGGGACTGCTATGGTCTGATAAGAGGCTTGTTCTCGGGTCTTATCACTATAGCTTTGCTTGTTGAATCTGAATTAAGGGCTATACTTGTTGCTATTCAGCTATTTTGCAAGTCTAGTTGTTTTGACAAGTCTCCCTTAATTATTGAGTCTGACGCTGTGAATGATATCTCTTAGATTGTTAAACCTGAATTAAGACATTGGAGAGTTCATGTTGGTTAAGGATTTTGGTGATGTTAAGTTCATGTATGTGAAGCCGAAAGCGAACTGTTTTGTTAATGGCTTGGCAGATATGGGTGCAACTAGATCTAACTTGTTTTATGCTTGGTTTTAAGTTTTCTTCTCATGTTTTCTCTAAGCAAAATTGAGATGGTGCTTTATGCTTTTATCCATTCTACTTTTGTCTAGCTACTGGTGTTGTTGGATTTTCTCTCAGAGTTCTTTAGGGTTTCGTATAAACGGATTTGGGGAAAAACAAAAAGACGAGATGAAGAGAAGGGATAATGAACACGTGAGGGAAAAGAAGTCTGTGAACTTTTTATTAAATAGTAAAAATTAATTATTATTTACAAACACATGTCAAATATATATAATAATAAACTATGACTAACAGCTAAGCCTAACTGAGTAAGAAACAAATTAACCACCTAATTAGCATTAACAGACCAACAACCTTCTTGACAGATCAGCAACCTTCTTGATAATCTTGATAGCCCCCCCCCCCCCCCCCCCCCTCAAGTTGGAGTATACAAGTTTTATAGACCCAACTTGAAAATTGAATCCTGAAAAGACAACGAAGGTAAAGCTTTAGTAAAGCAATCAGCAAGCAGATTATGGGAGGAAACAGACAAAAGTTTGATAACTCTTTGTTGAACTTTCTCTCGGATTAAGTGGTAGTCAATTTCAATGTGCTTTGTGCGTTCGTGATGCACAGGATTTTCAGCAATCTTAATTGCTGAGAGATTGTCACAATAAAGATTAGCAGAGGAAAGGTTAATCTTTAAATCAGAAAAGCGGTAAAAGAGCCATTGAACTTCACAAGTGATAGAGGCTAAGGCACGATACTCTGCTTCACTAGAAGAACGAGATATCGTTTGTTGTTTCTTGGATTTCCAAGAAATTAATGGCTTCCCTAAGAAAACACAGAAACCTGTTGTTGATCTTCGAGAGTCTGGGCAAGAAGCCCAGTCAGAATCAAAAAAAGCATGAAGCTGTAAGGAATTATCAATAGGGAAAAATAGGCCTTGTCCAGGAGTAGCTTTTAAAAATCTAAGGATACGATGAGCAGCAGATAAATGAGCAATAGTAGGTGCAGATAAAAATTGTGAGAGTTGTTGAACAGCAAAAGAAATGTCTGGTCTTGTATTAGTAAGATACAAAAGCTTGCCAATTAATTGTCTATATGTTGTTATGTCTGAAAGAGCATCACCATCAGTTTTAGATAAACGTTTAGTATCACTAAAAGGACTGGTAAGTGGTAACAGGCTTTGCACCAAGAAAATCAGTGTCTTTTAAAAGATCTAAAGTATACTTCCTTTGGCACATGTTGATACCTTTTGATGACCTAGCAATTTCAAAACCAAGAAAAAATTTTAATTTGCCTAAATCTTTAATTTTAAAGGCATCATGAAGAAAACTTTTAATAGAAGCAATTTGTTGAGATGAAGGGCTTGCAAGAATTATATCATCTACATAAACTGCTAAGGGTATAAACTCAAAACCTTCACCTTTAGTAAAGAGACTAGAATCAGAAATGGATTGCTTAAAACCTTAATTACTTAAAGCATTTGTCAATCTTTCATTCCATTGCCTACTAGCCTGCTTTAAACCATATAAGCTTTTATTTAATTTGCAAACAAGACCAGTATTCTTATCAGAAAATTCAGGGGGTAAATCCATGTAAACCTCTTCTTGTAAAAAAAACCATGTAAAAAAGTATTATTGATATACAGCTGTTCTAAATCCCAGTTTTGAGCAGCAGCTAGAGCTAATAAAGTTCGAATAGTTGTTATTTTGGCTACAGGACTAAAGGTATGAAGAAAGTCAACTCCTGACTGTTGTGTATACCCCTTAGCAACTAACCTAGCATTGTACCTATCAAGGGTACCATCTGACTTAAGCTTTGTTTTAAAGACCCACTTGCATCCTATAGTGGTTTTTCCAGGAGGTAAGGGGACTAAATCCCATGTTTTATTGTTTTCTAGGGCTGAAATCTCTTCTTGCATAGCTACTTTCCAACAATCATTTAAGATAGCTTGTTTATAACTTTTAGGCTCACTTAACAAATCTGCATTATTAATATATGCCTTATGTTGAGCAGAAATATTTGAATAAGAAAGAACATGAGCAACAGAATGTGGAGTTGTTCTAGGTTTAGGCAGATTAACATGAAAATCATTGAATTTTTGTGGTAATTTCACAGTTCGAGATGGTCTATTAGAATGAGGAATCTTGGAAGAATTAGACTGAGTTTCTACTAAAGGAGAAACAACAATCTGGTCAGAATTTCTATCATCAGAACTAACATCACAATGATTAGATTTAACAGAATGTTCATCAGAATAACTAACAAAGTTTCCAGAATCAAGAATATCATCACAAGGCATATTCTGAAATTGCTCAGTTTCATCATGTAGGCCAGAATTGTCACAATTAGGTAAAACTATAGCTTCAACAGAGAAGTTTTCTTTAAAAAGAAAAATATCTTCAGCAAAAACCACATCCCTAGAAACAAAAACAGTTTTAGTTTCTAAGTTATAAAGCCTATATCCTTTTACATTCTTAGGAAATCCTAAGAAAACATACTTTGCAGCTCTAGGATGCATCTTAGTTTGAGCCTTGGGCAACAAGGAAGCATAAGCAAGACATCCTATGATTCTTATGTTATCATATTTAGGTTTTGACTGAAATAACTCTTCATAGGGAGTTTTATTGCCAAGAATAGGGGTAGGAGTAATATTGATTAAAAAAGCAGCATGTAAAATGCAATCCATCCAAAAAATAAAGACAAACCAGGTTGAATTCGTAAAGTCCTAGCAACATTTAACAAATTCTGATGTTTCCTCTCAACTACACTATTCTGCTGAGGTGTATGAAGGCATGAAGTCTGATGAGTAATACCTTTTGATTTAAAAAATCAACCATATCAAATTCTTTGCCATTGTTAGTTCTAATGCATTTTATCTTTTTAGAAAACTGAACTTCTACCATAGTACAAAAATCAGTTATTAGCCTTCTAGTTTCAGATTTATATTTCATAGGATAAATCCACATATACCTACTTCTGTCATCAACAACAGTGAGAAAATAAGAGAAGTCATATATACTGGGAACAAGAAAGGGACCCCAGATATCCTTATGAACAATGTCAAAAACAAATTGAGACTTGGAAACACTCACATGAAAAGATAATCTTTTGTGTTTTGACAAATGACAAGTTTCACAATTATGCAAATGACCAGAAGGAATAGAAGAATTCAAACTATGAAAAACTTTCATCCTCTGATTAAGGGGATGACCTAACCTTGCATGCCAAACAGTAAAAGAAATAGAGGAATTGACAACATTACAGAAAGCTATTTTTCCAGCATCTTTAACTTCAAGCTGGTACAATACATTCATCTTCTCAGCTATACCAATCATCCTCCATTGTTTGGTATCCTGTATACAGCAAATGTTATGTGAGAAAATGAAAGACAAATTTGAATTATTTGTCAATTGAGAAACAAACATCAAATTGAAACCAAAGAAAGGTATATGCAGAACATTTTCAAGAATCAAATCTGAAGACAATTGAACAGTCCCTATATGCAGAACCTTAACAAGTTGGCTATTAGGCAATTTAACAAACTTATCAACAATAGAAGAATAAGGTACAAAATGATCTAAAGAATTTGCTATGTGGTCAGTAGCCCATGAGTCAATGATCCAAGATTTAGAACTAAGAGAAGTGTTCATTTCACCATTTACATTCTTAAAACAAGCACACTGACTAAGATAAACAGAAACCTTAGAACTACTTGTAAAATCAACAATTAAGGAAGAAGAAAGCATACATGATCCTTCATTAGAAGTAGACTCAAAATTAGAGGATAAGGCATTCACTTGAGACTGAGAATTCAGGTTCTGAACAGATTTCTCTCGATCATTTAACAAGGACAATAAGCTCGCATATTGTTCCTTTGTAAAAGAAACAATGTCTTCCTCATTGTTATTAACAGTAAGGTTGTTTTCATTGGCAACATTAGCAGTTTGATTTACTTTACCAAAAGATGTCCTATACCTATACCCAGGAGGATACCCATGCTTCTTGAAGCATTTTTCAACCGAGTGTCCATAAAGGCCACAGAAAACACAGAGAGGTCTACGATTTATGAAATTTCCAGAAAACTTCTTAACAAAACCCCTATTATTTGACTCATCCCTCTTTACAAAATTTCGATCAACCAACAAGATGTTGGAATCAGTAAGACTAAGAGGACTAATAGTTATTTCGTGCTGGACAAGAACAGAGAAAATTTCATTAATATTTGGAAAGGGCTTCATCATTAAAATATGTGATTTAGGAACCGAAAAAGAATCATTTAATCCCCTAAGAAAACGAAGAGAGAAATCTTGTTTCCTAAACTCAATAGCCTTACAATCACAGCTAGATAGAGACCTAAGATTACACAACTCATCCCATATAACCTTCAATTGCGTATGAAAGGCGTTGATAGAAAGATTACCTTGCCTTAAGGAATAAAACTCCTGCTGCATATCTGAAACCCGAATCAAGTCCCCTTGCTTGAATCGGTCATGAAGATCCGCCCACAACTCGTAGGCCGTATCTACCCAAATAACGCCTTGTGCAATTTTTGGGCTGATTGCACACAGCAACCAAGAAAGGACCAAGTTATTGCACTTGACCCATGCTTGAAATCGGGAGTGATCTTGACGCAGCTGCTTGATTGAGCCATCCACAAACCGAAACTTGTTTTTCGAGATGAGCGCCATCTTCATCGAACGCGCCCAGCTGTGGTAGTTTGAACCAGTAAGCAAAGCGGAAGTAAGAACGAGACCAGGGTTCTCGCTAGGATGAATATAGTATTCATCAGAGGGATCGTCATTCTTGAAAGTGGAATTGCGAACACGATCAGTGTTGGATTCATCATCTGATACCATGTTGGATTTTCTCTCAGAGTTCTTTAGGGTTTCGTATAAATGGATTTGGGGAAAAATAAAAAGACGAGATGAAGAGAAGGGATAATGAACACGTGAGGGAAAAGAAGTATGTGAACTTTTTATTAAAGAGTAAAAATTAATTATTATTTACAAACACATGTCAAATATATATAATAATAAACTATGACTAATAGCTAAGCCTAACTGACTAAGAAACAAATTAACCACCTAATTAGCCTTGACAGATCATCAACCTTTTTGACAGATCAACAACCTTCTTAATAATCTTGATAGGTGTCATGTTGATCAAGACCTTTCTTAGTTTCTAGAATCCACATATGTTGTTCTTCTTTATTCTATGTATTAATTTGATTGTGTCAAATTGCTAGTTATAGTACAAAAATTTCTATGAATTGCTCTATATTGTCATTATTAGGATTATGAACATATGTTACTTCTGCTGCTTGTATATCTGGTTTCTTAATTAATTTTGTTTTTAAAATTAATTATAGTCGTAGTGTTCCCACATTCCTCCATAAGTAGAGTTGGAAAATGAAATGTTTACTTATTGCTTGGGTTTACAAGATTTCACTACTTTTTCAGTTCAAGAATTTCAAATTTTATGGCGTTGAGTAAGAAAGAACATGATACAATTACCTTGTTCATGTACAAGGATGACAATGATGAAGATATGAGTTAAGACCATGATAAAGTTTGTAGTCTCGCCAGAGCACGAAGTTGTATTGTCATCTTAATTATTTTTCTCTACAAATAGTTCTATTGACATCTTTCCATTAGTTACTTTCATATATCACATTTATTTTGAATAGTCTTAAGGCGATTACAAGGTAGTATGTGTGCATACTTTTCTTAGCCATTTGATGTACAACACACCTTGCAGATATAGCGGATTGAACTCGAGTCTCCTAAGATGAATAACATCCTCTTTTTCATTAAGACCACTTGTTGAGTTCTCATATGTCACATTTATTGGTTATTATAAATATGTTTTTTGATATTTCCCTTGAATTTGATAACATATTGTTTTATCTTTAATTGTAATTGTAATTTTTTAAATTTATTTTATGTATACTATTTTTTGTTTATTTTTCATTTTCATTCATAAAATTTGTTTATTTTTTTGTCATAAATATGTTTTTTGTTTATATATATATATATGTTCGTTTCAAATTATGTTCCCTAAATAAATTGACCAAAAATAAAATAAATATAAGTATAAGGGTATAATGGTAAAGTAAAAAAACCTCACCTTTTTCTATTATAAGTAAAGGAAATAAACATGTTTTCTTTCTAGTTTTCCATTCTCCCAACCAAGCATATCGATGGAAAGAGAGAAAAATTCCATCCCTATAATTTTCTACCGCTCTAATTATTCATCCTTCTAATTTTTTTCCTCTCTACCAAGTAAAGCCTAGATGTTAATGCTTGACTAAATTTGTATTTGGGGAAAGGGTTTATAGAAAACATGTTGTAATGGGGCTTTGATCTTGATTGTGAGTTTGGTGATTTTTTGGTGTTATGTGGTTGTTTTGGGAGGCCCTCTAATGGCCAAAATCGCTATGGAAACTCCCACGAAAGTTGGGGGTTCTAATAAGAGTGTTTAAGAGTTGAGTGGAAGCAAACCAGTGGCTGAAATGTCATTTTTTGGGTTTGAGTATCGGTATGGGTTGAAATTGTATCGATATCGGTTGGATTTCAAGCATAACCAGGTGATCTAGCGCTTGAGTACTGGTACTGCCTTCAAGAAGTGTCGATACAGGTCCTTGTGTACCGGTTCGGTCAATCCAATACTGGTACTGAGCCTTTTATGCAAATTCCAGTAGCCACTTTTAGTATCGGTACGGTCGAGCTTGTACCCGACACGAGTATCGATACCCAATGAGGCGTATTGGTACCAACTGGAGCTACTGCCCAACACTTGTTGCTTTTAAATGTGGACCCCGTTGAGGGTTCTAGTAGGGCCCAAATGGTCCCTTAATGGTATGCATGAATTGTAATAAGCATTTACTGCAGTATTTGGCCGAAATGAGTACTCGATGCTTTGTGATCCCGGGTGTACTTTTATGACTGGGTTCCCGATGCTTCGTGATCTCGAGGATAATCGTGTATATGAGTATTCGATGCTAGGTGATCCAAAATACGATTGTGAGTACTTGATGCTTTGTGATCTCGAGCACTTTGTGTTGACCCGATGCTTTGTGATCTCGGGCTAAGATAAAAGTGAATCGGCTTGGCTTACTTTATATCATTGCCTAATTGTTTATTTATGCTTGCTCATATTTATGAAATGCATAAAATATTGTATAGTAGAAATGTACCACTGAACTTTGTTAGCTCAGCGTGCGGATTTGTTGTTTCTATGTGTAGGTTGACAAGTAGTTTGTTCGAGGGAGCACATCATCAACGATTCCCAATATCGATTTAAAGAATATTGTACATTACTTAAATTCTTATTGCGGGTTATGTATTCGTAGAACCTTAACTCTTTTGGGTCTATAACCTCTTAATTTGAACTTTTTAAATACGATGATTTAAACTTGTATAGAGCTCCTTATTTTGAAATTTGAACTTATTTATGGAAACATTTTATCATGATTTAATTGGTTTTGATTTGTAGCTAAACTTGAGGTTTTAATTCAAATGAAATTTTAAATGGTTAGGTTAGAGGTGGCCCGAATGTAGCATCTTGGATCCGTTGGGATTGGGCGTTACATGCTCAACCAATACACATGCCAACCTACTAACTTGTGAACGGAAACAACAATTCCAAATGATGAGCTAACAAAGCTCAGTGGATGCAATTCAACTATGTTATGCTTCATGCAAATCATAAATATAAGCATGTAGTTAAAGATGATATCATGACAATATACTAACATGTAGCGCTACCTCTAGCCGCCTAAACACATTGCAAACAACAATAGATGCATTAATCTCACAAAGAAAACATATGCATCATATCGCACAAACCTGGAGTGAGGCTCGATGTTACACAGCCTCGGGAACATACACACATACTCAGAATCTCTCATCGAGTATCTTCGGATGAGACCCGATGTCACATAGTCTCAAGAACATACATCTAGTTTCTCATCTCATGGTGTTGCAACACGCTCTCTAGTATCTGGATCCCAACACACAAGGGTGACTCAATCAAACAAGTGCCCTTACTTGGTACACAATATACATGATCCACCAAGGATCCCCTACTATATCTATTACAACAAGGCACCCAAAGCTTACCAACTTATTACTCATTATGCTCTCATATGTAAGTGATTTCACGATTTTTCAGTTTTATAATTCATTTTGCCATATTAGAAATCCTTTAGACCATAGTCCTCAAATTATTATCCCTTCGAACTCCAAAACTAAATTCCCGGGTAGATTGCTCAGTGGGTATCGGTACTGGCACTTGCGTACCGGTATGACACCCTTAGGTATCGATACTCATAACGTACCGATACCAAAATAGCTCACCGAAAATTTCCAAGCCTTAGCGTATCGATATTGCTTTACAGGCGTACCGCTACATGATAAACACCGTATCGGTACCCCCTCTCATAGTTTATCTTAATTGAACGGTGTTCTTCAACCCTGAACACAAAGGTACCGGTACGGGTTCTCCGTGTACCGGTACCAAAGCCCATAAATGGCTTCCTAGGCTTGGAAAATCGTCCCTAAAGCCCCCAAATCCTACACCACAACCTCATATATCAATCCTACATCTTATGGGGGTTGTTTAGGGCGATTTACTACCATTTTTACATGTTATTAGCATCAATTCTGAATTTTTCCATTAAAGAGAGTCTCTAACCCTTAACACCCAAAAACAACCATACACATCAAATTAAGCACACAAAACATCATCCTTAGGATGTGCATGAAACAAAGAGTTAGTAGTATACTAACCTTGATCTCACTACTAGAAAAGGAAGCTCCTAGCCAAACTCCTCAAGCTTTCTTCTTCCCAAGTTCTCTTCTTCTCAAGCTCTTTGAAAGATTCCCCTTTTATTTCACTATAACTAAATGCTCTAAAACGAATTACAACTAATAAAAGATGTAAAAGGTAATCAAAACACCCATCTAGGGTTAAAAAAACGAGATTCGTTCAACCTTAAACCCATTTAATCTAAAACCTCCACAAAACCCATAGACTTGCCTCCTCTCCATTTAAGATGGTTTTTAACTTAAATGTATATTCTTGGATGTTGATATTAACATTCTACCCTAAATTTGAGATTTCAACACAAAGGAACAAAGATTGAACTTTTGCTTTGATTTCTTAGGTTAAGCTGGAAAAGAGAGATTGAAGAAGAAAAGAGACAATAGTGGGGTCACTTTTCTTTTCTCTTTTGTAGAAAAATAAATGGAAAATAACATTTCTTTTGAAAATGAAGTATTTTACCCAAATGTTCTTCCATATTCTCTCCATCCCAACCACTAATCTTACATACAAGCCCAACAACAACTAAGAAGCCCACAAAGGTTCTTATAAACACTTAGTGGCCCAAACTCTCGACCCAAAACACAAGGCCTATGGTTTGGGCTAAACCGACTCATGGATTCTAAAATTCGAATCGTTATAGGGTGGGGCGAGTTTTAGGAATGATATAGTCGGTGTCGGGTCGAATTTAAAATTAAAAAATTCCAACTTGATCTGACCCGAAATATATTAATTTTTCACCATTTTCATTTTTTCTACTCTCTGCCGCCTCTCAACTTTCTTTCTTTTTTTCCTTTTGTTCTCCATTATCTCTTATTTTCTTCCTTTTGCTTCTAGTTTTCATTTATAATTTTCCATCATTACAAGTTATTCGTTAATCATTCAAGCTTGAACACAATAACCTTCCTTTATTATTTCGTTGATGTTAAAAGTATTATTTAGGTATTTCTTGCATGTTATTATTCTTATTATTTTGTGGGTAATTTTTTCATGGGAAAAAGAAATATTTTTCAACAATAATAAACATGAGAAAATAGTACTATGTTTTTATGGTTATTTTATTTCATGTTATTGTTCTTTTAGAGATATTCTAGATTTCTCATCTAGTTTGGTTGGTAAGAAATCTGGAATTGATGGGAAAAGACAAAAAAATTAAAAATTTGGGCCGAGTCGGGAACAAGTTTGCATTTCAAAACTTAAGTTGGGTTCGGGTCGAGTAAAAATATATTATTTCCTTAGGCCGATCGTGGGCGGGTGGAGACTATTATATTTTAGGTCGGGGTCAGGGTCGGCCCTTGTGAGAGGCTAGAGGTAGGTGTGAATGTTACTAGTTCTTTTGGTGAGACTGTGGTAGCTAGGAAAATGTACAGAAGGTGTCCTCTAATGATTCAGGGTCATGTGTTTCTGGTCGATGTGATTTTGGGCATGGATTAGCTCGTAGAGCATAGAGCTAGGGTAGACTTTGAGACCAAGAGAGTTTCCTTGAGACTTACGGATGATTACGGGGTAGTATTAGTTGGCGAGAACATTAAGTTCTTGTCTAATGTTGTTTCGGCATTAGAGGCTCAGAGAATGATGGATTTGGGTTGTCAAGCTTACTTAGCCTATGTGATGAATCTGAATATGAGTGAAGTTAGACCGCGAGACATCAGAACAGTTTGTGATTTTCCGAGTGTCTTTCCAGAAGAGTTGTCGAATTTGCCTCCAGATAGAGATGTTGAGTTTGTTATTGAAACTTATTCAGATTCTGCTCTCATATCTATTGCTCTGTATAGAATGGCACCTAAAGAGTTGAAGACACAGCTTCGAGAACTATCAGATAGAGGTTTCATTAGGCCTAGTATTTCTCCGTGGGGTGCTCCGGTCTTGTTTGTGAAGAAAAGGGATGGTAGTATGAGGATGTGCATAGACTATAGGCAGTTGAACAAGGTAACAGTAAAGAACAAGTATCCTTTGTCGCAGATCGACGATTTGTTTGACCAGTTGAGAGGTGCTACAGTATTTTCGAAGATTGATTTGAGATCCCGCTATAATCAGATGAAGGTAAAAGATCTGGATATATCGAAGACAATTTTCCGTACACGATATGGACACTACGAGTTCTTGGTAATGCCTTTCGGTTTGACTAATGCCCCAGCTGCATTTATGGACATGATGAACGTGGTGTTTCACGAGTATTTGGATAAATTTGTAGTAGTGTTCATAGATGACATTTTAGTGTACTCTAGGATCGAGGAAAAACATGATGAGCATTTGCGATACAAACTTTGCTTGAAAATCAGTTGTATGCCAAGTTGAGTCAATGTGAGTTTTGGATTATGGAAGTAGTCTTTCTAGGTCATGTGATCTCAGCCGATGGGATTAGTGTAGATCCCAAGATGATAGAAGCAATAGTGAGTTGGAAACAATCGAAGTCAGTGACCGAAATATGTAGTTTTCTAGGTTTGGTCGGGTATTATCCAAGGTTTGTTGAGGGATTCTCGAAGATTGCTGCACATTTGACTAAATTGCTTCAGAAAGAGGTTCGGTATGAGTGGACAGATGCAAGGCAACAAGCATTTGAAAAGAAGAAAGCATTGACAGAAGCTCCTATTTTGATTCAGCCTGAACCAGGGAAAGAGTTCGTGATCTTCAATGATGCATCATATGTAGGTTTAGGTTGTGTGCTTATACAAGAAGGAAGAGTTGTAGCTTATTCTTAGAGACAGTTGAAGGTTAACGACAAGAATTACCCCACCCATGACATACAATTAACGGCTGTGGTTTTTGCCTTGAAGGTTTGGAGACACTACCTTTATGGTAAGAAATGCACAGTCCACACTGACCACAAGAGTTTGAAATATTTGATGACTCGGAAAGAGTTGAATCTTAGACATCGTGGGTGGTTAGAGCTTCTTAAAGACTATGACCTCACAATAGAGTACCATCTGGGTAAGGCAAATGTAATGGCTGATGCTTTGAGTAGGAAGGTGGCAGTTGAGCTACGAACTATGTTTTCGAGATTGAGTGTGTCACAGGATAGCGGTTTGATAGCTGAGCTACAGGTTAAACCTTCGTTAGTTCAGTTGATTCGAGAGAATCAGTTGCAAGACAGGTCTTTGGCACCTCACGTGCAAGATATAGCCGAGGGTAAACCCATAGACTTTTGCTTTAGTGAGGATATGATCTTATGTTTAAAGAATAGAGTAGTTGTTTTCTAGAAGATGTCGAGTTGAGACGTACTATCTTGACTAAAGCTCATAACAGTCCTTTTGCTATGCATCCGGGTAGTACGAAGATGTATCGTGGGTTGAAAGATGAGTACTTTTAGATTGGGTTAAAGAAAGAAGTGGCTGAGTATGTGAGTAGATATATGGTTTGCCAGCATGTTAAGGCCGAGCATCAGTTTCCTTCAGGCTTGTTACAACCATTGAAGATTCTAGAATGGAAGTAGGAACAAATTACTATGGATTTTGTGTCAGGTTTTCCCTTGACTCCTTCGAAGAAGAATTCAATATGGGTAATAGCTGATAGATTCACTAAGTGTGCCCATTTCATACATGTTCATACTACTTACACCTTAGACATGTTGGCCGAGTTGTATATTAGTGAGATTGTGAGGCTGCATAGTGTACTGAAGTCTATTGTGTCAGACAGAGATATGATATTTACAGCTAGATTTTGGGAGTGTTTTCATCGTGCCTTGGGAACTTGGTTGAACTTCAGTACTTTGCATCACCCACAATCAGATGGTCAGTCAGAGAGAGAGTTATTCAGGTGTTAGAGGACATGTTGAGGTGTTGCATCATCGACTTTCAGGGTTTATAGGAAAAAAATCTACCGCTAGTAGAGTTTGCATACAATAATAGTTATCATGCTACTATTCAGATGGCATTGTATGAAGCTCTGCATGAGAGGAAATGTAGAACACCTGTTTGTTGGGCTGAAGCCGGACAGAAGTTTGTACCTATGCCAGACTTGCTTAAGGGCACTACCGAGAAGGTATAACTGATTTGTGATCGCTTGAAGGCAGTTCAGACAAACAGAAATCGTATGTAGATTTGAAGAGAAGAGAGATTGAGTATGTTGTTGGCGAAAAAATGTTCTTGAAGGTCTCCCTATGGAAGAAGGTAATGAGGTTTGGTAAAAATGGGAAGTTAAGTCCGAGATTCATTGGCCCTTACGAGGTAGTTGAGAGGATTGGTCATGTTGCATATAGGTTGAGATTGCCATCCGAGCTTGAGAAGATTCATGATGTGTTCCATGTTTCGATGCTTCAAAAGTATAGATCAGATTCGTCTCATGTTATGCCAGTGGAAGAGATTGAATTGAATCTGGATTTGTCATATGATGAAGAACCAGTTGAGATTTTTGCTACATATAGTAAAGTTTTGTGTGGGAGGACCATTGAGTTAGTCAAGGTTTTATGGAGACATCAGGGTGTGGAAGAAACTACTTGGGAGAGGAATGATGACATGGAGAAGCAGTTTTCGTACCTATTTCCATTAGGTAAATTTCGAGGAAGAAATTCCTTAAGTGGCAGAGAGTTGTAACGCCTTGAGTTTAGGGTACGGAAGGTAATCGGACCCGGTTCGAGTTCGGTTCGGGTTAGTTTGTTTGTTAGGCCTAATTTCAGGGATCCCTTTCTAGTAAATGGTTTTTAAAATACATTTGAGCAAAAAGGAAACTTTGAGTGGCAAAAGAGGAATTTTTTCCAAAAGAAATTAAAAAAGGATATTTTGAAATCAAAAAGGGCATTTTCACTAAAAAAGTTATCATCTTCACTTTTGAGCAAAAGGAATTTCACGTTGGTTCTTCCCTTCAATCCAAAAACCCTTCCTTTATCAAGAATTTGCAAGGTATCTTCTTTTTTGCTTTGGTTTTTACTTATTTGACTTGTATTCAATGAAACCTTTTTTTTAAACCCATCATATTGCATTTTGGTTTTGAATTGGAAAAATGGGTATTTTCACTTGATTTTCGTGGGTTTGATTATCCATGGTTTTACATGTGCTTTAAGCTAAGTTTTGAGTGGTTAGATATGTTGGGATGTTGGCTTAATAATGGGAAACTCGAAATGGGTCAAAAAATGGGATTTTTTGGTTAAAAATATGAAGTTTTTGGCTTGACTTTGGGTTGATTTTGTGGTTGTTGGTTCCTTAGTGGTTTGGGGATAATTCTAGATGATATTTGATGTATTTTAATGGTTGAAATCAATGGATTCAGTTTGGGGTTTATTTAGAACAAAATTGGTGAGGTTTTGGGTGAAATTTGGGTTTGAATCAATGTGTTTTAGTTTCATGAAGTTGGATTTCTGGGTTGTTGCTTGTTTACAAGTATATTAGCATCCTAATATTCTGTTTTGGGTTGCCTTAAAACAGAGGATATTGATTTGGGTACTTCGGACGCGATACTCGGTATTACGGAGGCTTGAAATCGGTGTTTCGGCTATCGTTCGGGTTTTGCTGGTGAGTGGTAATGTTTTAAAGCTTTGAACTGTTTCAAAGAGGTTTCCTTGGGGTTTGAATTGAGGTTTAAGGGCCGACCTAAGCTCAAGTGTAAGTTTAACTAATATGGCCTTATTTTGTTAAGTTTTGATGAATGAGATTATATGTGTTGTTGAGTGAAATACTCTTTGCTTTTACATCCTTTTAAATGTTATTATGTTGTTGTTGTTGCTGTCAAAGCCTCACATGATGGTTAATGGGAAGGGTGTTGTTGAACACGATGATGTGTAGTCCCACTGAAAGTTGACTAGTAAATGAGTACGGTGATGTGTAGTCCCACTGGAAATATGCTAGTTGTTTGTGAACGGTGATGTGTAGTCTCACCGGGTGTGGTTCTGCATGTGAACACCATGAATTCGTCTTATGTTTTCAGTTTAGTATTTTCCACTCCTTATGGTTTTGTCTTTAAAATGGATATATGTTTTGAAACTGCATTGTTGTTGTTATGATTTTGAGCTCCGCTCACTAAGCTTTCAAGCTTACGCTCTCCTTTCTAATGACGCATATCGTTAGTGGCTTCGGAAGGCAAGTGGGGCAAAGGAAGAACCCTAGAGTTCATTTGCTAGCTCAAGTACGGCTTTTATGGTTGTAATAATACTTAGGCAATGAGAATGCTAGACTTTTGTGTTGGGGAGTTGGTGTCTAAACTCCCGTGTGGTTGTTTTTGTTGCTAACGTGTTTTAAATGTTGAGATCGTGTTATGTGGAATGTTGATATGTCTTATGTTGAAATGTTTCCTTTAATTTTTTGGCCATGTACCCAATTTGTGTAAGTATGTATGTTTGATGCTTGTATTAGGGTGGTTTGCCTCTAGATTCCTTTTAACGCGTGATTGCTATGTTTTGATGGTGTTCATGTGTTATGTAGATGAGGTTTGATCTTTAATCATGTTGTGGTTATGTTTGACGTTTGTTAGAGTTTTGGGGTAGTTTCGGTTATGTTTAGGAAGGTTCTAAAGTGTTTTGAATGTGAATTTTCTGCAAATCTGCAGGTAAGTTTCGAAACTAGTTGAATATGTTTCGAAAGCTTTTAAAGTTGGTTCTGAAACCATCCTTAAGGTTTCGAAACTTGTTGAATTTTTTGGAAATCTACATGTAAGTTTCGAAACCGTTGAGAAGGTTTCGAAACCGTTGAGAAGGTTTCGAAACCGTTGAGAAGGTTTCGAAACCGTTGAGAAGGTTTCGAAACCTTTGTTTGGTTAAGTTGAAAATTTGTTTGAAAAGTTATGTTTTGGTCCCTAATTGTTTAACATGCCTTTGGGTGAGTTTGAATGATCTTTTAGAGCTGAAATTTAACATGAGAGCATGAAACCTGACTAAATGCATATTGGTAACTTTAATTTCTTAAAAGTCTCTATTTTTATCTGTTTTTACGTTTTAGTCCCTAATCACTAAAAGGGCCAATTGGACTTCGAAACGATGTCCGATTGAGGTGAGGTTTTAACCGCTGCTTGCATGAACATATAGGATAATAATGAAGCCTTTAGAAAAGATAAAAAGAAAAAAATATATACCTTGGGTTGTTAATCGGTGGGAAATCCTTGGGTTTCTCTCCGGTTATCCGCGTGTAAATCTCCCGATTCGATCTTGCGACTAGACCGGGTCGAGGGGGTTACATTCCAGTAGCCAAAATTAGTACCGGTACGCTTGGGAGCGTATCAGTACATGACCCTGTGTATCGGTACGGGGTTTTGAGTTAACGCCTTCTAAAGGCAAGTCGAGTATCGATACGCGTAAGTGAGTATCGGTACCCACTAGAGCGTATCGATACTCTTAAGTAGGTATCTCTACTCACAAGGTAGCTTTCTTGAAATTTTCATTTTAAATTCGAGGGACTTATAATTCGAGGACTAGGGCCCAATGAGCCTCTAATGTGGTAAAATGAATAGTAAAATCGAGAAACTAAGAAATTAACCTCATATACGAGCATAATGAGTAATAACTCGGTAAATTTTGGGTGGATTTGTTTACAATAGCAACCATAGGGATCCTCGGTGGATGATGTATGGTTATATGCCAAGTAAGGGCACTTATGTGGTCAGGTTACTTTGATTTGGTGGGATCCGGATACCTAATGAGAGTGTTGCAACACTAAGATATGAGCTCACGAATGTACGTTCCTGAGGTTGTGTGACACCGGGTCTCATCTGATGATACTCGATGAGAGATTTCGAGTATGAGTGTATGTTCCTGAGGCTGTGTGACATCGAGCCTCACTCCAGGTTTGTTGGTATGGTGCATATGTTCTGTGTAAGATTATTGCATCCTTTGCTTGCTATGTGTTTAGGCGGCTAGAGGTCGCGCCATATGTATTATTTTTCCATGTATCATTCTTTAGCTATATGCTCTTATTTATGATTTGCATGAAGCATGGTTGAGTCGAAGTGTATCCGTTGAGCTTCGTTAGCTCAGCGTTCGAAATTGTTGTTTCCATTAGGGGTGAGAATTTGGTTGAGTCGAGTAAAATTTTTTCAAGTTATTTGAGTTGACGCATCATATTTTACAACTTAAACTTTATTTGATATTTTTTTAGATTTGAGTCGAGTTCGAGTTGAGTCGAGTCTTCGAGTTCTTATACAAATTTAATTGTAATTATTTATCTTTTTATAGTACAATTCGATTCCAATTTAAACGACTTTCTATAATCATATAAGATATGCATATATATATATATATATTTCTTCATATGTGGCATATATTTCTTCATATTTTTATACCAGTATATATATATACCGGGAAAATTTGAGGGACTTGAATCAAATTTAAAAATCAATCCGTGAATTTCTAAAAATTTCGAGTTATTTGAATTTCTATTTTACAATTCAAAGTTTATTTGAAATTTTTTTGAGTCGAGTCGAGTTTTTTTGCCTCGAGTCGAGTAAAAAATTTCAATTTTTTCGAGTCGAGTTTTGCTCACCCCTAGTTTCTATTCATAAGTTAGCAGGTTGGCGTGCATTATCGAAGCACCATCGGAGTAGGACCTCAGCATCGACTTGTTGTCTGCGTACAATACTTAGATTGTTTGGGCTATGTATTCATAGGACCCTATGTTTGTATTGTAACTCTTATTTTGAATTTTAAATTATGATTTGAATGATTTTAATTATGTATTTTAAAAGGAGCTCACATGTAACGTTTTAACTATTTCGTTTATGTCAAATATTTGAACTTAATGGATTTTATGAAATGAATGTGTTGGGCTAAATCTAGTTGCGAAATTTTATGGTTTTGGATTTAAGCTTAAGGCCTAATTTGTGATATTCGAGTCGAAGGTGTTACAATAGTGGTATCAGAGCCTAGGTTTAGCCAGTTCTAGGAAGCCTCGGGGGTGTTTAGAGTGTTGTATAGGTTTCTAGCGAATATGTTGCCCATAAGTCGTAGTCGTACTTGTTTACGTTGAATATTCGACGGTGTAACCCTACTTGTTTGCTTGTGTAGAAAGTGATTATGCCAAGGAGAGCACGTAATCGTGAGGAGAGTTAGAGCTCTCAAGAAGAAAGCTATGATGATGAATATGTCCCCGATTCGGAGGAGATGTCGGAGAATGATAGGGGTCGAGGGGCTAATTATTTCTCCCATATGCACCATGCCTTTTATCGGATTGTGAGGGACACACCTAGGCCTTCGGCTACCCCTCGCGAGGCACCGATTAAGACGGTGCACAGCCATGGAGCTACGGACTTTCTCAGATCGGGACAAGACAATCCAGTTAAGGCGGATCAATGGTTGAGGGACACTCGTTGGATCATGCGATATGTGAGGCTGAAACTCGAGGATAAGTTGACATGTGTTCTTTCCCTATTGAAGAAGAATGCCCGAGAGTGGTGGGAGATCGTAAAGTTGGGATGGTATCTTAAACAACCTTCATAGGATGACTTCTTGGATGATTTTGAGAAGAAGTATGTAGGAGAGGCTCACATTGATAGTTTGAGGGACTGATTCAACCATTTGGTCAAAGAGAATCAATCAATCTTTGATTATGAACAATAATTTCTATAGTTGAGTAGGTATGTCCTTGAATTCATTGCTACCGAGAAAATGAGATGCAAGAGGTTCCTAAAGGGATTGAGGAAGGAAATTCAGACTTACTTGATTGTTACCCCAACGAAAGTGTTTTTAGAGTTGACTGCTAGTGCCAAGTCGCTTAAGCAAGTGCAAGGTTTGACCTATGGCCCGTCTGGTGGGCAAGGGAGCTCAATTCGGAGAACTCAGAATTTTTCAAACAACTCACAGTCTTATTTTGGGAGGAATAGGAACCATTGGAACCAAAGTAGAGGAGCTTCAAACCAGAATTCGAGATCAGATCGTAGGTTAGAGTCTGCTAGCCGTAGGAGGCCTTCGTCATCTTCAGCCCTGATAAGTCCGAGGGGCTCACAGAGAAGTGTGGGTGCACTAGCTTGTGAATAGTATGGGCATATGCATAGAGGCGAATGTTGGGGAACATCCAGAGTTTTCTTTGAGTATGGATCACCGAACCATTTTGTGAGGGATTGCCCGTCAATTGCTAGCACCACCCCGGTTCAGACTCATAAGACCTCTTATCCAGCTCAGAGAGGTTGAGGCTTTGCTAGAGAAGGAGCGAGCCACATGTCCGAACATCAGAGTCGGGGCACGATTTAGTCCACTACTAAGGCACCAACGAGACAGTACGTAGTCAATGCCCAAGAGGACTATGAGACTACCGACGTTATCTCAAGTATGTTTACCTTATTTTTAGTTCCTATAATTGCCCTTGTGGATTCAGGGTCTACTCACTCCTACATTCGTGGTAAAATATCCCAATAGTGGGGTATTCTTGATGAGGATCTTGAGATTGGGGCCTGTGTAACTAGTCCTTTGGGGTATGATGTTTTGGGAGATAAGGTGTATCGTAGGTGTCCTATTGAGGTTTAGTGTTCGATCTTTTTGGCCGATTTGATGGTGTTACCGTTCTAAGAGTTTGATGTTATCTTAGGGATGGATTGGTTGTTTGAGCATGATACACATTTGGATTGTAGAGCAAAGAGTCTTAAACTTTGTGGTTTGGATGTGGCGAAGTTGGTAGTGAAGAGTGAGAAGAACCCTTTCCTTTCCAATGTAGTGTCGACCTTGGCGGCACATAGGATGATCCAACAAGGTTGCAAGGCCTTCTTGGCTTGCATTGTTGACACAAGTGTTGAGAGCCTAATGCTTGAGAGTCTGTGGACTGTTAAAGAGTTTACCGATGTGTTTTTGGAAGAGTTACCTGGGCTACCTCCAAATCGTGAGCTAGAGTTTCAGATATATGTGATGCATGGCATGGCACCAATATCTATTGCACTGTATTAGATGGCACTGACAGAATTGAAGAAGTTCAAGAATCAGATCCAAGAGTTGTTAGACAAAGGTTTCATCTGACCAAGCATCTCACCTCGAGGTGCACTGGTCTTGTTTGTTAAGAAGAATGATGGGTCGATGAGGATGCATATTGATTACTGTCAGCTCAACAAGGTAGCGGTGAAGAACCATTACCCCTTACCAAGGATAGATGACCTGTTTGACCAGTTGAGAGGTGCCCGTGTGTTCTCGATGATCAACTTGAGGTCGGGTTACTACCAGCTGAAGGTAGTAGAAGAGGATGTTAAGAAAAGTGCTTTCAGGATGCGGTATGGACATTTGAGTTTTTGGTAATGCCTTTTGGGCTTACCAATGCACCTACAAATTTTATGGATTTGATGAACCAGATCTTTCAGCCTTATCTAGATTAGTTTGTGGTGGTTTTCATTGATGACATCTTGGTTTATTCGAGATTGAAAGAGGAGCATGACTATCACCTTTGTGTTGTCCTTTAGACCTTGAGGGAAAGACAACTCTTTTCCAAGTTCAGTAAATGTTATATCTACACGATCACAAGAGTTTAAAGTATCTGCTCACTCAAAATGACTTGAATTTGAGGCAAAGACGATGGATTGAGTTGTTAAAAGACTATGACTGCATCATAGAGAATCATCTCGGTAAAGCTAACTTTGTGGTTGATGCCTTGAGGTGAAAGTCCATATTAGATTTAAAGGCAATGTTTGCCCGTCTAAGGATGACCGAGGATGGTGCGTTGTTAGCTAAGCTTTGCGTAGAGCCTACCTTAGTGCAAGAGATCAAAAGGACTCAAGTGTTAGACGAGGATTTGATGGCAAATATTGAGATGGTTCATAGAGGCTAGGCATCCGATTTTGAAGTGTGAGATAGTGGGATTTTGTACTTCAAAGATTAGTTATGTGTTCTAGCTTTGGAGGATTTGCGTGACCGTATCCTGCGGGAGGTGCACCGTTGTATGTTTGTTATACATTCGAGGAGTAACAAGATGTATCAAGACCTTCATTCTTTTTATTGGTGGCCTAATATGAAAAGAGACGTATCTGAGTTTGTGACAAGATGCTTAGCTTGTCAGCAAGTTAAGTCCGAGCACTAGGTTCCTTCGGGCCTGCTTCAGGTGGTATCGAGTGACTATGGACTTTGTAACGGGGTTTCCATTGACACAAAAGAAGCATGATGCCATATGAGTGATAGTAGATCGTTTGACCAAGTCTAATCATTTCTTATCTGTACGTATGGACTTTACGCTTGAGAGGTTGACGCAATTGTACATCCAAGAGATAGTAAGGTTGCATGGAGTGCCATCATCGATCATATAGGATTGCATGGAGTGTCATCATCGATCATCCAAGAGATTTGTGTTTCACAGCAAGATTGTGGAAGAAGATACATGAGGCTTTGGATACCAACTTGCACTTCAGTACAACTTTCCACCCTCAAACCGATGGTTAGTTTAAGCGACTTATCCAGATCTTGGAGCATATGCTCTGGTACTTTATCATTGACTTCGAGAAAAGTTGAGAAGATCAGCTACTGCTTGTTGAGTTTTCCTACAACAACAATTTCCAATCGAGCATCAATATGGCTCTTTTTGAGGCATTGTGTGGGCATAAGTGTAGGACACCCTTGTGTTAGACCGAGCTTAATGAGAAAAAAGATTGTGGGGTCAATTTGATCAGACAAAACGAGGAGAAAGTTTAGATAATCAAAGAAAGATTGCAAGTGGCCTTTGATCATCAGAAAGCTTATATGGACCGGAAGCAAAAGCACATCGAGTATGATGTTGGTGACAAAGTTTTCCTCAAGGTATCACCATGGAAAAGAGTGATTTGCTTTGGGCGGAAGGGCAAGTTGAGCCCAAGGTTTATTGGGCCTTGTGATATCCTTGAGAGGATTGGACTCGTGGCGTACCGGTTAGCTTTGCCTCTGGAGATGACACACATCCATAATGTGTTCTTTGTGTCCATGTTGAGGCGTTATCGTTTCGACCCTTCACATGTTATCATGTTAAAGGAAATTGAGATTAACACTGAGTTGACCTATGAGGAAGAAAAATAATTTTAGACAAAAGAGTTGTGCAACAAGTGTATACCTTTAGTTAAGATGTTGTGGAGAAACCAATGAGTTGAAGAGGCTACATGGGAAGTCGAGAAGGACATGAAGTTGCTTTATTTGCATTTGTTTCCAAAAGGTAAATTTCGAGGACGAAATTTCTTTAAGGGGGAGAGTTGTAACGACTTGGATTTCAAAATCCATGTGTTGTTTTAACCCGAGTTTATAGGCTTGGTGTAGTGGGCCTTCTGAGAGTCATCTCGACGGAGCCTTTGTGAACCCTTTTAAGTAGATAGGTTTTTGTTTGGGTTGGTTATGCATGAGAAGGTGAGGAAAGGGTAGGGAAGTAAATTCCCTCACTTTTGAAGGAAGAGAGAAGGGTGACTCTTTAATTTCTACAGAAAAAACTAAGGGGATGAGCTCACCCTTGTCTCCCAACCTCTTCTCATCATTTCCACCATTTTCCTTTGAAGATTCAAAATAAAGGTCCAATCTTTGCCCTTTTGAGTTGAAATTTCGGAGTACAAGTGAAGGTAAAGGTTATCATCATCAAGTGATCTATCTAGCAAGGTAAATTTCATCAAGTTTGGTGGGGTTGAGAAATTTGGGTTTTGTTGGGGGCTTGGAGAAGATGAACGTGAATGGGAGATTCAATCACGCTTTTGTTGTTAAAATCTCCCTTAGCCATCCTTATTTTCTTTTAAGAGTGTTGTAACTCATTTGACAACATTTGATTGTAGTTAAGAAGGTTGGAGAGCACACCAAGGACCAAGGGAAGAAGAAGGCTTGAGCTAGAGGAAGGGGCTTGTTTTTCTAGCTTTGGAAGGAAGGTTAGTACACTACTAACTCCCATGTATTCCTGGAAATCATCAATATGATTGTCTTGTTGCTAGACTGATAAATTGGTTGTTTGTTATGCTTGAGTCTTCATTAATGGCTAATCTTAAATTGGGTGTTAATATGGCTTAAATATAGTAGAAAACTACTTAAATTACCTTCCATAAATTGTAGGATTTATTTGGGGTCTTGCCTTTGGGTTTTGATGGCTTGGGGGATGATTCTCAAACTCCAGAAAGCAAGTATTGGGTTCGAGTACTAATACGGTTGGTTGAATGCGTATCGATACCCCGTGCTAAACTAGCCGAAATCAAGCCAAATTAGAAGGGCGTATTGGTGCGCCTAAGTGGGGTATATGTACCCACTGTTCCATTAAATTCCAGTAGCCAAAATGGGTATCGATATGCTTAGAAGCGTATCGGTACACTTGGGGTATCGGTACACGGCCCCGTGTATCAGTACGGGGTTTTAAGTTAACCTCTTCTGAAGGCAAGCAGAGTATCGATACGCGTAAGTGAGTATCGGTACCCACTAGAACGTATCAGAAGATGGTGTGTGGTTATGTACCAAGTAAGAGCTCTTGTGTGGTCGGGTTACTTTGATTTGTTGGGATCTAGATACCTAGTGAGAGTGTTGCAACACTAAGAGATGAGCCTCGGATGTACGTTCCCGAGGTTGTGTGACACCGGGTCTCATCTGATGATACTCGATGAGAGATTTCGAGTATGGGTGTACGTTCCAAGGCTGTGTGACACCGAGCCTCACTCTGAGTGTACGTTCCCGAGGTTGTGTGACACTGGGCCTCACTCCCGGTTTGTTGGTATGGTGTATATGTTTTGTGTGAAATTATTGCATCCTTTGCTTGTTATATGTTTAGGCGGCTAGAGGTAGCGTCATATGTATTATTTTGTCTTGCATCATTCTTTAGCTATATGCTCTTATTTATGATTTACATGAAGCATGGTTGAGTGGAAGTGTATCCGCTGAGCTTCGTTAGCTCAACATTTAGAGTTGTTGGTGTTGTTTGCATGTTAGTAGGTTGGCGTGCATTGTCGGAGCACAATCGGAGTAGGACCTTAGCATCGACTTGTTCTCCGAGTACAATACTTAGATTGTTTGGGCTATGTATTCATAGAACCCCATGATTGTATTGTAACTCTTATTTTGAATTTTAAATTATGAGTCGAATGCTTTTATTTATGTATTTTAAATGGAGCTCCAATGTAACGTTTAAACTATTTTGTTTATGTCAAATATTTGAACTTAATGGATTTTATGGAATGAATGTGTTGGACTAAATCTAGTTGCGAAATTTTATGGTTTTGGGTTTGGGCTTGTGGCCTAATTTGTGACATCCAGGTTGAGTGTGTTACATCAATTCCTAGTTCTCATCACATGTTGCACACACATGGACCAATCCCACCTACAGAGATGAAAATATGTCTTTAAAACGACCTTCTTAAAGCCCATATCCCATGCAAACGATAAACTGAGCCACACTCCCCATAACTCGGCATTCAATATGGAGCACATCCCAAGAATTTACGGAATCCCATCTTCTAAATTCCCTACAAATCTCGAATAACACCACCACACGATGCATGACTATTAATCAAGTTACATGCATCATCTGTGTTTACTTTTATCCAGTCCACCGCCGGGCACTCCCATCTCGAAGGTTCGGCCTGCATTATGTCAACAACCTGATATTGTTGTGCCGATACAAGTACAATATTGCACTGTATCAACAACACTGAACATGAATCCTCCATCGGACTCTAAAAAATAATAACATTACGATCCAACCATAGATTCCACGGAATAGAACCAAAAAACAAATCACAATCTTATACAGTCACAACAAACATGTTCGGATTCAACAAATTCACATAGACCGAATCTTTAATATCCATAGATAAAAATTCAGGAAATTTATTACTTTTAACCACCTCTTTTCAAACGACCAAGGTTGTTGGGCACCACCGAAGAACATGATTATCGTCTTCCGACGAGTGAGCATATTACAAACACCTATCATCTCAAGAAAAGTGTCACTTCATTTGTTCTACATTAGGCATAATTTTGTCACAACAAAACAACTACATGAATATTTTAATTATTTGCAAGCCTTTATGCTTATGGATAGGCTTCCAAAAGACCCTAGAATCACCACTTGGCTCTCCAGCATGCACAACATAGGCGAATTTCATAATAGATATTCATATATTAAATGAGACTTTAATGTACTTTATTATTATGGTTTAATACTAGTTGAAATTGGGGTTTTCATCTTATGTATATAAATATAGAGTTTGGAGGAAAACATTGTACACTATCACATACATCGAGAATATAATGCAAGTCTCTTTCTTTATCTTCCATCTTTCTTTTATTCATGTTCTTCTTTACTTTATTTATAACTTTAAGTATATTTTTAAAAACAATAAAAAGGGTAATTACCACTAAACTTTAATATTTGTATCGAACATACCACTGAACTATAAAATGATGCTATTATACTATTGAACTTTGCTTTTTGTTCAATCCAAGCACTCGACCATCAAATTGTAACGGACCGTTAAATTCAAAATGGCGTCGTTTTGGTATAGTTGTTTTGATGCATAAGATAGACCAAAACAGCGTCGCTTTGTTAGAATTTTTTTAAGAAAACACTACATTTGAGGAGGATTGAACCAAGAACCTCTAAGATGAAAGGTTTACACCAAGCCAACTTAAAGACTTGATATAATTCTAACGAAAATAATACATAAATAATACTACAGTTGAACTTAATTTCATTTATCTCATGATATAATTTTATAATATTTATAATATAACTTTATAAATATAATAACTTTATAAATAAATATTATTTATAATTTATATTATAAAATTAAAATATTATTTATAATATATATTTTAATAGATATAATATATAATTAAACTTTAAACCCCACAACCCAAACCCTAAATCATATATGTAACTAAACCTCAAACTCTAAATCATATATAAAAATAAATCCTAAATCATAAACTCTAAATCATATATGTATCTAAACCTTAACCCTAAACCTAAACTCTCTATATATAACCAAATCCTAAATCATAAACCCTAAAACTAAAATATTATTTATAATTTATATTAAAATCCTAATATATATTATAAATAATATTTTGATTTTATGATTTTGGGTTTGGGAATTGTGATTTAATTATATATATATTTAGGGTTTGTGGTTTGGAATTTTAGATTTAATTATATATATATATATGGTTTAGGGTTTGTATCTTAGTTAGTTGCATGTATGGTTTAGGGTTTAGTTGTATATATTATAAATAATATTTATTTATAAAGTTAATGTATTTATAAAATTATATCATGAGATAAATGAAATTAAGTTCAATTGTAATATTATTTATATATTATTTTCATTAGTATTATATCAAGTCTTTAAGTTGGCTTGGTGGTTTGGTATAAATCTTTTATTTTAGAGGTCATCGGTTCAATCTTTTCCAAATGCAGTGATTTCTTAATTTTTTTCTAACAAAATGATGTCGCTTTGATTTAACGGTCCGTTATAATTTAACAATCGAGTGCTTGGATTGAACAAAAAACAAAGTTCAGTGGTATGTTTTTTTATAATAGCCACTGAATTTTTATTAAAATTATAGAAAATATCACAATTACAAACGCATCTAAGAAGGAGAATAATGAGACTAATCCACCAAAATCTCCTACAACTCAAAAACAAAGAAAAATGAATACTTCCATAGAGATAAACATACCATCAAAATCCAGAAGCTTTCTTGAATCTCCTTGTCTCTATCCAATTGAGACGCATAACAGGTGAAAAATGAGTGGTGAGCGACCCAAACTATTAGGCAAAATGTTATGTTACCCAAGACTGATTACATCGGCAAACAACCATCAACCGAGTGGAGATCTAACTTTCCATGAACAACAACAAAATCATAATTAGAAACTAACATCATTAAAAATTTTATGCGAACAACAAACGACCGTTAGGATATGCTGAGTCATGCCACAAGAACAAATGAAACGAACCACAAAAAAAATATGTCCCAAGGATAAAGGAAACGCGTGTCACAAAGACAGAGATTTTTATTGAAATGTGAAAAAGTAAAAATAAAAAAAATAATAAATTTGGTGGTCGATAACCAATACTAAGATTTGTTGTCGACCACCAATCAAAGGAGAAAAAGAAAAGTTGTAGTCAACAATGAAAAAAGATGAGCGGCAATAGAGGATTTGAAAATTAGGGATGATATGCGGCGGTTAAATCTAGTTTAATAGTATGTTCAATACAAATATTAAAGTTTAGTGGCATTTCGTGTAATTTACCCTAACGATATGGGTCAATATCCGTACCCGTTTGAACTCAGATCGGATCTAAATTGATTCGTAACGTATATACCCTTTCACCCTACAAAAACCCTACTAACCCTCACTTATATTCCTCTTTTTTCCACACTCTCCTCCTTGCAGCGGCTACAAGGTTCTCTCTCATTTCTTTTCCTCTCACGCTTTCTTTTTATAAGATCGCTACTCACAGCCTTTAATTCTTTTTCCGTTTTATGTTTTCAGATCTGAACTTTGAGTTTCATTGTTGTCAATCAAGCTATGGCTTTGGTGAGTTCCGTTTTCCCCTTAATTCATTGATTTTGGTACTTTAGCTGTTAAAAATCATATAAAACTAAGTGATTACGGAGAAATGGGTGAATTGATTTTCAACTGGAATTCAAAGCGTCGAAGTGAAAATTTTGTAGTAGCATTTTGGATATAAATGAAGTAGAAAATGAATATGATGCTATATTCTTATGCTCGTAGCTTAATGAAATAGTTGACGGATTTTTGCAAATAATATCGTTCACAAATGGATTTTAACCTCTGCACTTCTGGTTTCAATTGTGATCGAGTAAAAAAGAAAAGAATCTTACTGCAGAGAGTTGTTTTGAGATTTAAGGTGATAGATTAAGTGAGTATAATAGATGGAGATGCTAAGTATTATCAATTTTAGAATGTGAAAATGAGTGATTGTTTTTGCGAAAATACTAAGATCTGAGTTCAGATTTGATATGATTTATGTATTTGAAAGATTTACAAAAATCTTTAAGAATGTCAAATCTACTGTTAAATAGGCATCTAGTAAATCCATAAATGTCTCATTTACATTACATTTTGTTTTATTTTGCACTTTATGGTATTTATGATCCAATTCCATTTTTTGGAATCCTGAGTTCAAAAACACAACCTAAAAGAATTCCTGCAAAAGCAGTGTATTTCCCTTTTTATTTATAGGATTTGATTGTGGTGTTTGTTGTTGGAATTACCTTTTTAATCATTGTGGATGTTTGATTTAATGCAGGTCTTGCATGCTGGAAACACAAACAAAAATGCCTTTAAGGCACTCATTGCCGCAGAATACAGTGGTGTGGAGGTCAAATTGGTTCAGAACTTTGAGATGGGTGTCTCAAATAAAACTCCCGAGTTCCTCAAGATGAATCCCATTGGAAAGGTAACCATGCTTAGTAATAGATTAAATTTTGAGAGAATACTTTTGTATTTGTAAGTTGTATTTTTTCTTCTTTGAATTCTCTGAAAAGAATATCTGTGACTTTTATATAGGTTCCTGTGCTGGAAACACCCGAGGGTCCCATATTCGAGAGCAATGCTATTGCTCGTTATGGTTAGAGGCGACAAATTGATTTCTTACATTTCCATCTGGTGATGGTTGTTTACTTATTGATATCCTTACTTTCATTTGCAGTTACTCGTTCAAAGGCTGACAACCCTCTATTTGGTTCTACATTGATTGATTCTGTAAGATTTTCTTACTACGAATACCATGATCTTCTGGCATCGGTTAAGTTCATTTCAATTCATTATACTTACTGTTTGTATATATATTTGCTTGATTTTTCTCAGGCTCATATTGAACAGTGGATTGATTTTGCATCCATGGAAGTTGATGCTAATATTTCAAAATGGCTCTATCCAAGATTTGGTTTTTCTGTTTACCTTCCTCCAGTAAGTTGTATATACAGTAGCTCTTGAGTTTTTTTATTCCTCAGGTTTGTTTATCATTTTAATTTGTTTTGTTTGCTAAGATTGTGTCCAGTATCGCTTCTATGATTCTTGTTCTATGCATTTAATTTAAAGAGGATCAAAACATTGTAGGATAACTTCTGTAGGCACTTCATACAACAGTTTTTGTGTTCTTAATTTCTTCAAATTAATGGATATAAGAACTCTAAATCCAAGTAATTTTGGTACAAAAGCAGGCCTGTTGGACTGAGTAGGTTGGCGTTGTCTTTTTCTTATTTATTTTGAAGAGATTCATCTGTTTGCTCTTTGATTCCTTTAAATTTGTCAATTTTCCCATTAGTTTTAAATTGATTTTCCAATTTATTTGGGTAATGTAGGCTGAGGAAGCTGCTATTGCTTCATTGAAGAGAGCACTGGGTGCATTAAGTATTCACCTTGCTTCCAATACCTACCTGGTCGGGCACTCGGTCACCCTTGCTGATATTATCTTGACATGCAACCTATATTCGGGTTTCTCCAGGATCTTGACCAAGAGTTTTACCTCGGAATTTCCTCATGTTGAGAGGTACTTCTGGACCATGGTTAATCAACCAAATTTCAAGAAGATTCTTGGTGAAGTAAAGCAGGCAGAGACCGTGCCGCCTGTTGCATCAAAGAAGCCTGCTACCCAGCCGAAAGAGACTAAACCAAAGGCCAAGGCTGAACCAAAGAAAGAAGCCAAAAAGGAGGTTGAGAAACAGCCAGCAAAGGTAGAAGCTGCTGAGGAGGAAGAGGCACCAAAGCCCAAACCGAAGAATCCTCTTGATTTGCTGCCTCCCAGTAAGATGGTACTAGATGATTGGAAGAGGTTGTACTCTAATACAAAGACAAATTTCCGCGAGGTTGCAATTAAAGGTATCCCTGATGTCATTTCTTAATTGTTTCGGACTGTGATTTCCAAATTCTGATTGATTTTCTCATGTATTTTTTTATTACAGGATTCTGGGACATGTATGATCCCGAGGGATACTCACTCTGGTTCTGCGACTACAAGTACAACGAGGAGAACACGGTCTCATTCGTCACCATGAACAAAGTAGGGGGATTCTTGCAGAGAATGGATTTGGCACGTAAGTATGCTTTTGGCAAGATGTTGGTGATTGGAGGCGAGCCTCCATTCAAGGTCAAGGGATTGTGGCTTTTCCGTGGGCAACAAATTCCTCAATTTGTCCTTGATGAGTGCTACGACATGGAACTCTACGAGTGGAAGAAGGTTGACATCAGTGACGAAGCCCAGAAGGAACGTGTGAGTCAGATGATCGAAGACTGTGAACCTTTTGAGGGAGAGCCTCTGTTGGATGCCAAGTGCTTCAAGTGATAAGTTTGAACTGTCTCTGCCTTGAAGCTTTTCTATTTTCTATGCTATAATATTTCAGTTCTGTTCGGTAGACTTGTCTGTGTCATTATTTGGGAATTCAAATACTGTTTTCCTGATAGTAACCCTATGATTTTTGTTATTTTCTCAGTTCTCAAATCATCATTACAACCAAGTTTTCCTTGTCAGATGTATGAACTAGGATTGGTTTAAGTGCTGTTTTTGTTTCACAGTTGATTATGAAGACTACTTTTTGTTTTTGTTTTTTGGTTTCTGTTCTCGTCTCCGAACACTTGTTAATCGTGTTTAAATTTATCCAATAGGTCAAATTATGTTGTTAGTCCCTGGATTTTGTCGAAGCTTGAGATTTGGTTTTTGTACTTAAAAAATTGAAAATAAGTTTTAAGTACATCAGTAGATTTAACCGGCTATTTAAAAAAAAAAAAAAAACTAACATTTTTCTTTGTTTTGAGTTAAATTAAAATTTAATTATCAAATTTTGAATATTGAAAAAAACGAAATTAAAAATGATTAAAAATTTAAAAGAGATATTGAAATTTGATTAAAATATTGAATTTTTAAAACAATAAACTACTAAAAATTGAGAGAAAAAAGGAAATTTTAAATGATTAAATATTTATTTAGTGTTAAATTTAGTCAGATTATATTTGATATAGATCAATAGCATTTTAATCAGGGGCGGGTAAAATTTAATCTGACTTAAAAAAATTGAACTATAGATTTGGTATAAAACAGAAATTTGAGGATTCAATTTTTTTAGTAATTAGTGGATCAATTTTTAAGTTTAAATCAAATTTATTAATTATACATGATATATATAATATGAAAAAATATATATGTGTACTGTATATGGTTATAGGGAAATGTTTAAAGTTGAACTAATTACTATTATAGTATTATAAATATTTACAGTTAAATTTGAACAAAGAATCGAACAACTTGACTCGACTCGAATTTCATAATCTCAACTCGAAAAATTTAAATAAAATTTAAGTTATAAAATATGACTCTTCAACTCGACTAACTCAAAATTTTTCTACTTGACTCGATTGAATGTCCACCCTTAATTTTAATTCTTTAGAATTTAATGATGTGGCATAAGCTTAATACAATTTGTTCTCTATTAATTCATTATAAAACTGTTCTCTATTAATAATAGTTAATAATGTTGAGAGAACTATATTATGTTTTTTTGAATGAATATTATGTTTTTTTGCTCGAATCAAATTATGTTAAAGCAAAAGTAATTAGGAACAAATATATTTTACCGGTTGTCCAATCTGTTCATCTTTGTTTCTTCATTTCTCTTTTAAGTCATTAGTTTTAGACCCACTAGGAACATTCCTTCCTCCCCTCCCTCTAGGTAGAATTAAGATTGAAATTAAAATTTGTAAAAAAACTGAAGTAATTAGATCTTTGAATTTAATATTATATAGAGATAAAAGTCACATTAAATAACAATAAGACAAATACAAAAAGTTCAAATTCAAATATATTTTAAAAAAAATAAAGATGTTGATATAATTCTAATTAGTTTGACACCACTATTGTTACGATATTGTAGAATATGTAAATTAGAAGTGTAATATTTTGTCAATAATATTTGGAGTGATTGGTTAAAAACTCTCGGTTAACATCTTTTTTCTCTTATATATTGTCAGTTTTAAATTTAGTAGGAGCAAATTTTACTTCCTTCTACCCTATATAGAAATTGTTAAAAATATATAATATTTTTATAATAAAACGAATAAAGAGTGATTGTCAAAAATCAAACGTTAATTAAAATTAAAGTGATGTACCTTGCTAATACACTATAGGCTTGATAAGTTATTTAATCAGACGATTGCCAGCACAACACCATCGACCATAATTAATTATGTTTAATATAAAAATAAATAAATAAATGTATTTATTTCTTTTAGGGTAAACTATACCAATGACTACCAATTTATAGGGTTAGTGTCGATTTAACCACTATATTTTTAATTGTATCAAATATACCAATTAACTATTTAAATGGTTTCAATTAAGCCACCAGCAGTTAAAAAAAATTTGACGGAACTATTAAAAATTTGGTATAATTACACATTTGGTCATCTATATTTATATAATATATCAATTTAGTCCTAATTTTAATCTAATAAAATAAATTAATTATTCAATAAGATGGTGACATGTGTCACAACCTATTGGAGGTGGAAAATTGTTAACATGGAGATTACTTCTAAAGGGAATTGAACCTGAGATTTTAAAATGTAAGGTGTAAGTGCTTACCACTAAGCCAAGCACTTTTTTGTACTATAAGATACAATCTTTAATATATATTTAAAGCCAATCCGCTACAGAATTACAACACTTAACAAAGGAAAAGGTAACAAAGAAATTCCAAATCTCCCTAACTTGACCATTGTGTTGGACCTGCCAAAGAATTCTCTTAATGGACCATTTGTCTGGTAATATTCCAAGCTCGATTAAAGATTGCATCACTTAAAGTAAACATTGAATTTATTAGTATTAGAACATGTTAAGAATTATCAAAGAAATTCTTAATGACCTTTTTCTTTTTTCACATACAAGCTCAAGCTTACCTTGGTGTAATATCTACAACCTGCTAGCCCATCGGTTACGATCAAAAGCTTAAGATTAGGATGAAAGAGGTTCTTCATCACTACATTATCGTCGTATGGGTCGCCACCTTCGGTTAAGAATGTAATCTCATCCTCGCTTACCTGCGTTGTCATAGATTAGCCTGCATTTTAATGAAGTAGAGAGACTCATTTACAAGTCTTGTAATCAAATGGATACCTTAATAAGGTCTGCTTGATCCCATATGCTCATTATGCCTTTACGAGCAGCCTCTACTGGTGGCCACAATGGCAATCTTAAATTCGGATCATAAGATGCGGCCAAATTCATCATCCCCTACCTGGTATGGAATCGCAAGGCATCATGTACACTTATAATCTCATCATCTCATGATCCAAATAAAATACAATTCAATTTCACTATGAACAAGTATAATTTCGTTGCTATACATTTAGAGGATTTTGGATGACTTTTAAGAGTCTGCAGGTAAAAAGGTAGTTCTTTTTATTTACAACAATATAAGAGACACAGAAAGGTGGAAAAGGTATGAATTTTTTAATCTTCAAGATGATCAAAACAGGGAAACGAAAACATTATAGAAATATCAAAGAAATTCTTAATGATTTTTTTTTATTTACAACAAGATATATCAAAGATTGTATCTCATAGTCCAAACAAAGTGCTTAGCCTAGTGGCAAGTACCCGCCCTTTGCATTCCAATATCTTAGTTTCAATTCTCCTTAGAAGCAATCTCTATGTTAACATTATTCCACCTCCAATACGGTGTGACACATGTGTCATCGTCTTATTGAATAATTTATTTATTTTATTAAATTAAAATTAGGACTAAATTAATATATTATATAAATATAGAAGACCAAATGTGTAATTATACCAATTTTTTTTAATATTTCTATCAAATTTTTTAAAACGGCAGGTGACTTAATTAGAACCATTTAAATAGTTAAGTGGTATATTTGACACAATTAAAAATATATTGGTCAAATTGACACCAACCCTATAGTTTGGTGGTCATTGGTATAGTTTACCCTTTCTTTTATTATTATGTACTAAATTATAAATTGATAAAAGTTCATAGGTGAATTTGGTATTTAACCTCTTCTATATTTATCGCATTGCAAAACCCACTTTTTTTTTGCAAGTATATGCTGCAGAAGACCGATTCCTCTTTCTCTGAGATGACTGAAATTCCAAGGAGTAGATCGCTGCGTTTTCTACTGTTCTTCGCTTCCGTTTCTCTGCAATTCATTTCAGGTATCCTTTCTAAAACTGCTCTCTACTCAAATATTTTTTGTTATTTTTCTTAAGGAACTTTATTTTCTAAAATTGGAATATCGAATAGTTTTGGCTGAAATTCGAATCATTAATCGCATGAAAATCAAGTTAATTTTAAAATTTTCACTTCTTCATCGAGATCAGGCAATTTTATGTGTTGATGTTGTTTCGAATTTCACCTTTACTTGTTGGGTTTTACTAGGACTTAAATTTCTCACGTTTGGCTGGTGAGAAAGAAAAATAAGCATAGAAAGGACTGCTTAGTCTGCTTTTGAGGAATTGCGATTCTGTGAAACTTTAGCTGTGAAGTTGGAATTTTTTACTTTGAAGAATGAACCAAAAGCTATATGTATAATATCTAGTTTGCTTTTGAGAATCTTGAAGTTTTTAATAAGTAGGCAACAAAGATTTCATCCTACTTGATCCGGTTTCCGTGAAACTTTGGGCAATAATGATTTTGATAAAATGGATTTCACATGAAATTGTGCTGTTCTGCATATCTAATCTAGATCATGAACTTTTGTTGCATGCATCAATATTTCGAACCTTCTTCAGCTGAATTCGTTAGAACAATTGTTTAAGTTACTGTGATGGACTTTAAAGTAGAATTTGTTCTTGTTACTTCATGGCAAATTATTGAAAATGTTAACACAATTTGCTCCGATTTGTTTCCAGTTTTTTCTGATGACTCTACGAATTCAAAAACCAGCTCCAAGGAAAAGTCGAATGGAAATAGTAACCTAGGGACCATGGTAGTTATCATATTGATCGGGCTGGCTGTTGTGGGGTTGTTTTCGTTTTTCCTTTTCAAGGTATGGCAGAAAAGGAAACGAGACGAGCAACATGCCCGTCTTTTGAAGTTGTTCGAAGAAGATGGTGACCTCGAGGCTGAACTTGGTCTTCACGACTGAAGGCATCATTGAGAACTGAGTTCATCCTCTTTGAGGTGTGTAGATAAACCGTCTTTGTGATCCTCAATCGCCTAGATTTAGCTGCATTGTTTAGTTTATAAGGTGAAAAGAGCTTTTCAGTATTGGTGTTCGTATTTTAGTAGTTGCGTATAGACCAAAAACTTTGTAATCATATCCAATTATGTAGATCTTTAGGGTTCACCACAAAGGGCACTCTCCCCATGCATGTTAAAGCTTGAAAATAAAGCCTATAATACTAATATCAATCACGTGCATCTGTGTCAACCTGTCTCCTTTCTGCATATCCATGCATGCATCTTTGTGTTTAAGTTGTTTTACACTTTGATGATCATTAAGACTGCTTCATGTTGATTCTGTGACTTTTGGTGTTCTATTCTTTTATAGCTCTTGGCACACTTTGTTTCTTTCCCTTGATATCAATGCCTTGTTTTGTTTAGAAAACCCATTTATCTGATCCTTAACACCAGGATTTGTTGCTTAGATGATTTTTCAACCATAAGTCGTAGCATTTGTGATATGTGAAACCGAAATTTGGGGATATGACCTCCAAAGATTTCCAAAGTTTAATTATGTTTGCCCCGGATACATACATAGCGTATCTGACACTCACATCTAAATCTGAATAACATAGAATTTAAGCTTTGTATATTCTTAGGGTTCAAATCATTGAAACCTTGGAATAGTAGCATAAGGAAAGTGAAATTAGATAGCGCTATGTGAACCAAAAGGTAGAGTTAGAACCAGAACATCAAAAGCATATGTGATTGCCCTTTTTTGCATGAATATAAATAAGCTTAACGAGTCAAGATAGAAAAAAAAACCATACTCGATGGGTTCCGAACCAATCCAATCCGCTAGGGTCGGTTTTTTATTTTATGAAATTCGAGTTTCAAGTCGGGTAAAATCTTAAAATGGGTCGTGTCGTGTCATGTCATGTCAGTTTTTTATTTTATTTTATGAAATAGGTTTCGTTGATAAGTACATCCGTCTAAACCAGTTCGATTACACGCAGAGACTTGACTTGAAAAAGTAAACAAGAGAGCAATACTTACCTTATTAGTAAGTCAAAATACAATACAATGGCTGATTTATCCTATAACTGATAGTAAGAAGAATAATCATCATCAAGGGCATGCTGCATATGTAAGATTGTCTGTACAAAGAATTAATGGTATAGCTAAAATAATTAGGGAATGGGTTATTCTCAACTCATTATACGGAGAAGTCATCTAGATAGGGGGACTGATCAATGGAGAAGACGACCGAGATGTGAACCGTCATTGCCCGAAACTGACAGTAGGAGTTTAAGTAGCTCCCAGATTCAACCACACCAGCAAGGAAAAAAAATTAACATCGATGCATAAGGGATCATCTTCCCGGCTTGGTTCATTTCATTCCTGTATTGTTAAAGGGCGACATACCCGAACTCATACTCGGGCTCTCTTCCCTTAATGTACCGTTTAGTAAAGCCAACTCCCTAAGTTGTTGTTTCTTATAGTTATCCAAGGTTTCATCCTGAAGATTGGTAGAAAGGAGGAATTGAAACATATAGAAGAAAAAAAGAGGAAAGGCTAACTTTTTAAAGAAAGAAACAACTTGCTTTTGTTCATACCACAGGCTTCAGAAGGTTTTCTAGTATGGAAACGGCATAGTCCAAACGAGAACTTATCACATGCTCGGGAAGTTCGGCCTCTACCAACACATGTAGAGGCTCGTTAAGGTGTTCGTATCCTGGTTTATCTTTTAGTTTCTCTTCCTATAAAAAGAGTCAAACAAGTGAAGCAACATCACATAAGAACCTGATCTTCATGTATATCCATCCGGGTTTATATCGAACTTAAATTGTGTTAACCAAAATATGCATGCCAAAAAATAAAAGAGTTTGTGATCGACGTTTACCTTAACAGAATCCTTGACAGAACCCTTGCCTCTTATGTACATCCTACACCCTGTTACAGCTTCAACTCTCTTCAGGGAGTTCCCTCGTGGTCCCAAAATCCGGCCGACAAAATTATACTGTGAATGGTTAGAGTCAGAAATATTATCTTAAAAAGAAGATAAAAACTTTACTCGAGATTTCGGTGTTACGTACACTAGGATATTGATCCACAGGTACATCAAGTCTAACAACTCGCTTTACAGTTGGTGTTGTTGGGGCTATAGGTGAACCAGGCCAACCCATCGACGCATCATGAATTGGAGTTAGATGCCCATTTTCCTGAAACAGATAATTACATCAAAAGAAATTTCCATTTTCCTTTCACTCAACATTGATGATAAGCAAATTTTCAATCTTGAACACATCATATTGGTGGCCAATAACAAGGCACTCGAATTCATTACAAACTGTTTTTGGCCATTAATTAGAAGGGGAGGGGGTAGTCCGGGGCCGGGAACCCCTTGACCTGACATCAACCGTAGACGTGAAATGTCGGCATTCTACTAGTGGCTTAGCTGACAGTATCTACAAACACTAACAAAACAATACTGATGCTTTATAAGCACTGTACATCATCACCTCTGTTCGCATTACAGGCCATCCCTCCAAATTCATCTGTCTTCCATTGGTATGATGACCAAATGACCTAAAAGGACTACCATGCTCGAATCTCTCGTGATCCTCAATACTCGGACTAAGACCTGATACCCTTCTGATCTCTGCAGTCCATCAGGGAAAAATGGAAGAAGTTAGTCTATATGTTCTCTGAATTACCTGGATTCACAATCAATTACATTCTATAGTATAACTCTCTTGCGCAACATTCTCTGCTTGGTACGAAAGAGAGAAAGTAGTGAATGAAAAGAATGTTAATGGTCAAGTTACAAGAGTATGAATCTTAATCATTTGATATCAAAATTTCCATCCTTCACGCCGAGTAAAGCCTAAAAGCACATAGAAGCATTCAAGCATCTAGTTTATGAAATCCACTAATTTGAATGTTTAAAGTGCTTGCATTCAATTAAAACCTTGCTAATCTAGAACTAAGCATGTCGAATTGTCGATTATAGCTCGGTGGGCAGCCGATACTCGGCTGCCATCAACGAATACTTCATCCTTGTATTCATGTGATGAATCTTTACATTGCAGAAAAAGAAGGAAAACAGAAGATTCAAGAAACCTTGATTAAGAAGCATGGTGGATAGAGGCAGAACTTGTGCAAAAGGCTCCAATTTCTGTTTCTCTGCCATTAATTCAGCTAGGTACCTGCCATTGTTACTCAAATTGTAAGACCAATCAATGAAGCACCAAAAACCCATGAATAAAAACATGAATTTGGATTGATTAAAGTAATTAAAAAGAAGAAAAAGAAAACCTTTGATGATTAGTGGGAAGTGAAGAAGTTGTATGAGGAGAAGCTATAGGGAAACCAGAAGGTGGGTACTGAAAGAAACTCCCTGGTGTGATATTCTCTCCCATCATCATATAATCAGCTTCAACCATTCAGACAATTCAACAATTAAAACAAAAACCATTAGTAAACCCAGATTTTATACACAGATATATGAACAGAGGGTACTAAAAAGAACCAAAGAAGACTTACTTTGATGAAAAGAAAAGGGTTGAATCTGCTGCTCTCTTTATGCGTGGAAGAGTGAGTGAAATACCAAAGAGCCCTACTGCTCTCTCCGTCCAAGACCGAGAGGACTCTATTGAATTTGTTTTTGGTTTTTATTCTTCTTGTTACTTGTGTGAAAAAAATAATCATCTAAATTTTTTCAGAAATTATAAGATAATTAATGGGTTATTATAAGTGAAGCTTTTTTTATTATAAGTGAAGTTTTCAAGTTAAATTAAAACTTGTTATATATATATATATATTATCTACTTACACACTATAAAATTCAATTACACTTTTTTTGGAATGTTGAATGATGCAAAAATTATTTTTTATTTTTTTAAGACTATAATTTTTAAATTTTTTACTGTTAATCTCAATCACCCATCTACCTTCATCCAATGGCCCAAATAATATGTAAAACTTTTAAATTCTACATAGTGTAAGTGGATCAAATATCTTTCTCTCTAATATATATATATATATATATATATATATATATATGAACCTAACCGTTGATGCATGCTAGTAAAAAAGAGGATGATGTGGCATGTTGACTTGGCTTGGGACGTTGATTTGGGACTTTGCTGCGTTAGCAAAAATATTTTTAAATTTCTTTTTTATTTTTCTACAAAATTAATAATAATTTATTATTTTTATTTTTTAAATAATAAAAATAATAATTTATTTGATTTATTTTTTTTATAAAAAATCTTATTTTTTTAAACATAATAAATTAAATAAATTATTTTTATTTTTAGAAAATAATAAATTAAATAATTTATTACTTATTATTTACAGAAAAAATAAATAAAATAATAATTTATTTAATTTAATATTTGTAAAAGAATATATTTTCTAAAAAAATAAAAAATATTTTATTCAATTCTTTAAAAATAAAAACAATAAATCAAATTAAACATTATTTATTATTTTTTAAAAATTAAAAATAATAAGTTCAATAAATTATTATTTATTATTTTTTAAAAGAACTGTTTTTTTAAATGATGATGTGGCACTTTGTCGCGTCATCGTCCCAAGCCTAGTCAACATGCCACAACATCTCACATTGAACGTAGTCAATGAACGCTTTTTATCTATAGGGGGCATTTTGACCCAAAAATAAAATATTAGGGGTGAAAGTGGAGTAAAAGTACAAGAATAGAGGTCAAAACGACCATAAAAACATTTTTTTGGCATTATGCCTATATTATATATTGATAAGAAAAATTATACAACGCTCGACAAGCACCACTAACGACGAGCACAGACGAGCTTTATTAATTTAATTTACAAAAATTTAAAATCTAAAGGACTAAATGTATAATTCTAAATTATTTAAAAATAAAAAGGTAAATTAATTAAAATATTTTATTTTATTTTTAATTTTCTTTTAAACATAGATCAAAATACTTATCTACCCCTAAATTCAAAACCCTAATTTTTATTTATTTAAAATTCAAACTTCCCCGCCGTTGTCATTGTCGTCTCCTGCCGTTGTCGTCGCCATTTTAGATCTAAACGTTTGAGTTGAAAAGTCGAATTTAAATTTTAGCGATTGTATTATCTGGATATCTCTTTGCAATCTCTATTGCAAAGGAGGAAGCCACAAAATTGGGGGCTGTCAGTAGAATTAATCTTGGTACAACTTATTTTTGTGTGGGTGTTTATAAGAATGATCATGTTGAAATTATAGCCAATAACAAGGTAATTGTATTACACCATCATGGGTGGCTTTCACTAATAGTGAGAGGCTGATTGTAGGATAGTAAAAATCAAGCAGCTGTAAACTCAGAGATGACCATTTTTAATGTCAAGAACAACATTTGAAACAGCGGCAGGGCAACGGCGGAGATGACGACGACGACAATAGCAACAACGGCGACGGTAGCTTGAATTTCAAATAAAGAAAAAATAAGTTTTTATAATTTAGGGGTAGATATGTATTTTGATCTATGTTTAAAAGAAAATTAAAATTAAAATAATATATTTTAATTATTTTACCTTATAATTTTTAAATAATTTATAATTATACGGTGAGTCTTTTAAATTTTTAATATTTATAAATTAAATTGATGGTGCTCGTCGTTTGTGATGTTCATCAGTACTCGTCGAGCGTGACACTGATCCTATTGATAATTATACTAACAAATTTATCATACATTTTAATTGGTATTTAAAGATAAATAAACGTGTCAATCTTTTTTTTTTCTTTCAAAATAGACTTTACCAAAGGAGGACTGTTGAGCCAAACATGTGATTTTATATGTTTTTGTTTAGAAAATTTGATTAATAAGAGACAAACGTGGTTCTTTTATGTGTAGTCAGCTTGGATGAGGACTGGTTTTCAATGATTCAAATCACGGCTTGAAAATGGTAAAATGAAAGGGTCAAAACGTGTCTTCAACTCACGAAGTCCTATTAGGGTTGTGTAAAAAAATCCGACAAATCAAAATTGAATATAAAACTTAAAATTATTTATATGAAAATATAGTTAATCGAACCGAAAAAATTAATTTTAGTAGTTTTTTTAGAAAAATATTATTTTAATTCGAATACAATTTGTAGTTTTGAACAAAACGAGTAACCGAACAAACTGGTTATATAATATATACTATATAAAATATACATATTTATACAATTATATTAACAAAATTTTAGCATTATTGTTAATTTATTCTCTTCCCTAAATATTTTTTAATGTTTTTATTGTCTTAGAAAGTGAAAAATTAGCAGTAATTTTTAATATATTTTCCTCCTAAATATTAGCAGATTTATATTATTTTGAGAAGTAAAAAAATCAACCTTAATTGTTAATTATTTCTTATTCTTAGTTCTCATACAATAATATTTTTTTCTTAAAATATTTCAAAATTCAAACTCTAGCTTATTTTTCTCAATGTTATTAGATTTGTTTTTTCTTTTCATAAGGAAAGTAAACAAAATATTATCTAAACCCAACTGAACTGAATATTTTAGTTAACCGATTTAATAGTTAAAGTTTAGAGTCGAAAATTAAGTAACCTAAATTTATTGGTTATTTAAAATAATTTTCTAACGTTTAATCACATACTTAAATTCCAGTAGCCAAAAGCAGAGAGGTGACGCCGATTGCGGCTGCCAGATTGACGGCTGAAACAGAGGGGGGTTATGATGGACTTATATTACATCAACAATCTTTTTTTTTGGCCAAAGGATACTTTCATTCAAACTAAAGAAAAGGTACAACAAAAGGGTCACCCAAGGGACCCACAAACGAAGGGAACATACGGACATCCGAAAGCACAAAAGACAGGCCATAAATGACCTGAAAACGAAAAGCGACAACCGAAAAAATATCTGACCGCCTCCTAGCTGGAAACCAACTGCGATGGTTACATGAAAACATAGAAAAACGTAGCAAAAGGCATGGAGGACCATGCACACCTTCAAACAGGAAACACAGATCAACATCCAAGGTCCCCGACCATGTAACAGGGGACAAAGTAAAAGGACTCGAAAAAACATCCGCTCTTGAAGCGAAAAGGGACCATGCGTCCAGCGGCGAAGCCCTGGGTTACGTCATAACAGCAGCAAAGCCCAACGGTAAGAATGGGAACTCCAACGCCGTCCATCGTATTCCTTGGCTACCAAGACCATATCTGACTCTACCGGAGAGCTCTATCCAGAGGCAGGCTTTCACAGTTGTGACCCTTGTCACGGTGATAGTAGACATGAGCTTTGAAAGGTATCTTGAGAACATGATACCGGGATGAACATCCTTCCAGGACTGAAACACAAAAAAACGGAAGCCAAAACAACAAAAACCAGCAACAAAGCAACATAACCTAAAGCTGAAACGCTCACGACAAAACGTAAAACGGACAAAGCTACGACTACTTAGGGAAGGTCTCAGAACCGCCGCCACCACCCTCGCCTTCCACAAGTCGATGGCGGGAGGCAAAGACTTCATGCTCGCTGCGGATAACTCACGCCGGAGCTATCCGCAAACATTCGAATGACACCGCTAAAACTAGGGATAAAAACCCAAAAGCCTTCGTGGTGATTCCCATAACAATCGAAAAACCACATAATAGGCAAGGGAAATTTTCGATTTTCATGCTCAGCTATCATCTTGTAAAACACGCATCCTGCACGATAATTGACCGAATATAGCCATATGTTGAAAGAAGATCTCACAAATCTCAGAATTGATCGAAAATGAGGCAAGAGAATCCCATGATATCTGGGAAAAGTTTGCTGCAGCGATGTCCCATCAAACCAAAATATATTTGAAAAGTCAAATATTTCCAAATAAGGAAGGAGGCTTGTCCCCCCGTGAAAAGACCTCCAAGCCCCTGTCAAAAAACCTTTTCCAGCCTCATTTCGTGAACTGATTCTGGAGGACCCAATGGCCTACCGTCGACGATCAGGCCAGGTCCGATCTGGGGGCCGAAAGCTGAAAAGAGCAGCGTCTGCCGATCATCAGCTACACTTCCTGCATTAGCAACCCATCCAACCTTCCACACTATATTGCCATACCAGAGAGCAGCATTCAAATACAGACTATCGGTCTGAGCCTCCGAGGAGCCGATGGCATGGTCAATATGCTGACTGTACAGTGAGCGGCGGTCGCCTTGAAACTCCGCTCGCGAGACCCCCCCTCTCATGCCGAACCAGGTAAACGTAGTAGACTTAACCAGACCGTTAAGCAGTTTACCGGAGCTCCACAACAGCAGGTTGAGGGGCTCGACACCAGGAAACGGCCAGGCCCTGCACAGCAGCTTCGCCGAGGGAAGCTCACGGACTGAAGGATAAAGACGAAAGACGCCGTTTGCGCCCCTAAAAACCACCTGCAGATCTGCACGACGGAAACCACCAAATCGGGGAGCGTCTTTCCTGAGCCGGCAACGACGAGCTGAACCCGGTGACGAAAAGATGACCACCGGCTTGCTACGAACGACTGACGGGGAGAAGACCGAACCAACACCCTGCTTGAGCCGACGCCGGTCGCAAAAGGTCTTTGGGGGAACGGCGCGTGGAAGCGCGTTCAAACTCATAAGTCTTTTAAAACATCAGCAATCAAGATTGTGTTTTGGTGCCCACCATATCTGGTACGTGGTAGTACAAGCTCTTTTATTATTGAATTCCAACCCAGCACTATATCTATATCATATTGTAAGACGCAACTTTATTTAATGCCAACCCACAATAAACGTGTTTATTAATTATAATATTTTGTTAGATAATGTTTACTACATAAATGTAAAATGTGCACACTTAAATCGTATTCTAACACACTCTTATTTCTTTTTAACGTTCTCTTACTCACGAAACAGAGATATCAAGGCGACATAATTCTGTTTAATAAACATAAATTAAAAGAAATTGATCATTTGATTTTAATTTTGTTGATTCTTGTTTGGAAAAGAGATAAAATAAATCCGTTAAAACAATATGAATTAAATTCCCCAAAATAAACTTATTTACTAAACCTCGGTTTAAAAAAAAATCAAGATTTCGTCTGGATGCCATGTTCGTCTTTATAAAATTTCTCAAAAGAAATTATTAGAAAAAAATAATAAATTGCACTGATTCCAAAACACAATAAAAATTTGTTAGAAGTTAGAGATTAGTTAGAGTTCGTTTGTAATTAGCAGTTTTTCTGTTACTCTATTAGTCAGGCTAATTAGTTTTGTATATATAACCTAGTGTATCTGATGTAAATTAAGATTATTCATTCAATACAGCAAAGCATTTTTCATATTCTTTTACTTTTAACATGGTATCGCAAGCCAGGTTCTGAAGCCTGGAAATTCTTTGGTTTGGGCTTTATCCTTGCTGAATCAAGCCTGTTTTTTTGCCTATGGTTGACCTTTCGGTCAAAATTCCTATTCTCAGAATCTCGTCGTTCTTGTTTTTCCGATTGCCTCATGATGGTGATCGTTATCGGTTCCAATCATCCCTTTTTCCTGCATCCATCGGACACGCCGAGTGTGCATTTGGTGTCGCATAAGCTTGTTGGGATTGAGAATTACAACATTTGGAGTAGATCTATGTGAATTGCGTTGTTGGGGAAAAACAAGCTGGGTTTCGTTGATGGTGATTGTCGGAAAGAGAGTTATGAATCGGCGCTACATTCGCAATGAGAGAGGTGCAATGTTATTGTACTCTCATGGATTCTTAATACGGCGAGTCAGGATCTCTTGGCCGGCATAGTTTTTGCATCCAGTGCGGCGGCTGTTTGAAAAGATTTGACAAAATTGACGAATCTAGGGTTTTCTTTCTTCATCGCTCAATCGTGACTCTGGTTCAAGGTGATTCATCTGTATATGTTTACTTTACTCGATTTAAGCTTTTATGGGATGAATATAGTGCATTAGTCCCTTTTTCAACCTGCGAGTGTGAAGTTGCTCAACAGAATTCAACTCATCTTGTTCAATAAAGGCTATTTCAGTTTTTGATGGGTCTTAATAAGACCTATTCTGCCATTCAGAGTCAAATCTTGCTCATGAAGCCTCTGCCTACAGTCAATCAAGCCTACTTTATGATTGTCCAAGAAGAATCACATCATATACATCTTTCTGGTGGTTCGTTTGGAGAAGTCTCGGCCCTATTTTCCAATACATCTAGAGGAGCTGATATGCGTCGTTATTCTAGGATTTGTGATTACTGTAAGAAAAAAGGCATCGTCGCAACAATTGCTATCGTCTGAGAGGTTCTCCTTCGGATTTTAAGTTTACTAAAAAAAAGCCTCCTCATGCAACTTTAGCAGTAAGCACTGAGATTGTCAACACTACGAATGTTGACTTTGGTTCTTCGTCTCCGTCACTTGCCTCTAGTGTTCTAGTGTTTACGGCTGAGCAATACTATCAAATCGTGGGCTTGTTGAATAAGACTCTTACAACAAATTCTAGTGTGAATCTTGTAGGTACAGTAAGTAGCTTGTAGTTTACCTACTAGTAATTTTTTAACTTAATGGATTTTGGATACAAGTGTTACTGACCATATCACATTTGTTTTTGAGAACTTGATATTTCATGTTTCATGTCTTGCTCAGCACTTTGTTCACATGCCTAACGGTAAAACCGAGTTAGTTACCCATATTGGTTCCCTTCAATTATCCAATAATTTTTCCATTTCCAATGTCTTGTATGTACCAAAATTTTCCCATAACTTGTTATATGTTTCAAAACTAGCTAAAGAGCATCATTGTGTCATTTTCTTTTATTCTGACATCTGCTTCTTGCAGGAGCTCTCTACTGGCATGATCAAGGGGATTGGTAGAGAATCCAAAGGATTGTACTTCTTTGAGTTTGCTAAAGAAGCTACTGGTTTGTCTTCTACAGTTCAGAGTACCCATTTCTTGTCTTCATGTTCTGCATCTTTTGATTCTTTGTTATCTTCGCAAAGCTTGCTTTCTATGTCTAATAAAACTAGTCTTTGGCATGGTCGATTGGAACATGCTACTATTTCCACTATGCATAAATTGCCCTTGTATGTTTCTAACGATTTTGATGCGGATGTTGTTCATAATTGTGTTGTCTTCCCTTTAGCAAAACAGACTAGGTTGCCTTTTTTCCACTAGTAACTCTAGATCTCACCTTCCTTTTGAACTCATCCATGTAGACTTGTGGGTCCCTATAAAGTGTCTACTCATAGTGGACATAGGTATTTCCTAATTATTGTTGATGACTGCTCCTCCTGTATGACTTGGATTTTTTTGCTAAGGGTGAAAATGATGCTATACTCTTCCTTAAACAATTCTTTACTTTTGTTGTAACACAATTTTCATCTGTCACTAAAATAATTTGCAATGACAATGGAACTAAATTTTTTAATTCAGATTGTGCTTCTTTTTTACCTTTTTAGGCATCTTGCACCAGAGTTCTTGTGTTCACACTTCACAAAAGAATAGAGTGGCTGAACAAAAACATAGACATCTTTTAGAAGTAGCCCGAGCCTTAAGATTTCATTCTAAAATGCATGTTAAATTTTGGGGGTGAATGCATTCAAATAGCTTGCTATATAATAAACAGATTACCCTATTCAGTTTTGAAATGGAAAACTCCTTTTGAATGTTTGTATAAAAAACCTCATGATATGTCTTACCTTAAGGTCTTTGGATGTCTTTGCTATGCCACTATCCCTCATCCTAGTTACAAGTTTGCTCCTAGAGCTGTGCCATTTGTTTTCATGGGATATGATCATATTAAAAAGGGTTATTTTCTGTTTAATCTTGACACTCATAATTTTTTGTTAATAGAAATGTAGTATTTCATGAACATGTCTTCCCTTTCCATTTTCCAATTCAAAAAAATTCTTTCGTTTTTCTTTTTGTACCTCACATTAATGATTCAGGTTTTTTAATTACTTCCTCTCCACCTTTCTCTAGTGTACCTTCTCCACCTTTAGAACCTTATGTTCCTCCTATTAATCATGTTTCTTCCTCTCCAGATATTTCACATATTATTTATCCCGTTGTTCTTTCTTCCCAGCCTACTTCTATGCTACATGTTTCTTCTCTTAAAACTTTACCTTCATCTGGTTACTTGGAGCAGTCATCACCGACACCACCGTCTTCTATACCAGTAGCTCTAGCCCAACTTCGAAGGTCTTCTCGAATTTCTAAACAACCACATTGGTTAACTGATTATGTTTGTCCTAACCAACCTCATTCTTTTACTTCCACTATTTACCCTATTTCAGATTACATTTCTTATGCCCATTTACCTTTTTCCACACAAACCTTTTTGTCTTCTACTAGTAACCTTTCTGAACCTACAACCTACCATGAGACTGTTCAGGATCCAAAGTAGGTACAAGCTACCAAAGAGAAAATACAGGCTCTTGAATCAAATCGGACTTGGACAATAGTTATCTTACCTCCTGGAAAAGTGCCTATCGGTTGCAAGTGGGTATACAAGATTAAGTATACTGCATCTGGTGAAGTGGAAAGGTTCAAGGCACGTCTTGTGACCAAGGGTTACATCCAACAAGAGAGAGTGGATTATGTTGACACTTTCTCACCTGTTGTGAAGCTGGTTACTGTCATATCCTTGCTTGCTTTAGCTTATGTTTTTAATTGACCTTTATTTCAACTCGATGTTTACAATGCCTTTCTCCAAGGCAATCTTTTAGAAGAGGTTTATACGGACTTGCCTGCTGGTTTTTTGCAGTCAAGGAGAGCATCAGGTATGTAGACTGCAAAAGTCGTTTTATGGGATGAAACAAGCTTCCAAAGCAAATAAAATTTAAAATTAATAGAAGCTCTTTTGAATGATGGTTATGAACAAAGTAAATATGATTACTCTTTATTCACAATGAAGACATATGCTAATATATGTTGATGATCTCTTGATCACTGGTAATGACAAAGGTTTGATTGAAGATTTGAAGAATATGCTGCGTCAGAATTTCAGAATGAAAGATTTGAGAAAATTAAAGTTTTTCTTAGGTCTTGAGATTATGAGATCAAGAGAAGAAATATTAATTAATCAGCGTAAATACGCCCTTGAGTTAATTGAAGAATCAAGGGTAGGGGAGCAAAACCAGCCATGACTCCACTTGAGCAAAACCTCAAACTCACTTCTGTAGAGTATGATGGTATTTGACACAATAGTGATGAAGATGACTTATTGTTAGACAAAGGTGTCTTTCAGAAACTAATTGGTAGACTCATATACCTCACGCATACTGGACCCGACATAACTTTTACTGTGCACCATTTGAGTCAGTTCATTCAACAACCTAAAAAGTCTCATTTGAACTCAGCTTTAAGAATAGTGAGGTATATTAAAAGAAATCCAGGACAAAGAATTTTACTGGATGCCAATAATAGCTGTGAGCTTGAGGCATATTGTGATTCAGATTGGGCATCTTGCCCAGTAACAAGGAAGTATGTCTCGGGTTTTTGCATCAAATTAGGAAATTCATTGATTTCATGAAAATCAAATAAACATAGCACAATAGCAAGATCTTCTGCCAAAGCAGAGTATAGAAGCATGACAGTGGTTACAACTGAATTGGTTTTGCTGAATGGATTGTTACAAGAACTGAGATATGAAAGGAAACAACCAATTAAGTTGTATTGTGATAGTAAAGCTGCCTTGCATATTGCAGCTAATTCTGCTTTCCATGAGTGAACAAAACACATAGAGATTAATTGCCATTTTGTGAGAGAGAAGATTCAAGAATGTCTCATCAATACTAAATTTGTGTCTTCATCAGAACAATTTACAGACATTTTCACAAAAGCCTTGGGTTCACAATAACATGATTATCTTATATCTAAGTTGGAGGTTCGAGATGTTTTTCACCCTCCAACTTGAGGGGGTGTTAGAAGTTAGAAATTAGTTAGAGTCAGTTTGTAATTAGTAGTTTTTCTTTTACTCTGTTAGTTAGGCTGATTAGTTTTGTATATATAACCTAGTGTATCGGATGTAAATTAAGATTATTCTTTCAATACAACAAAGCATTTTTTATATTCTTTTACTTTTAACAAAATTATTATCACATTTAATAGTAATGATAAAAGGCCAAAAATTATGACAAGATATTTCAAATTAAAGGCCAAACTTTTGAAATATGTATAATATACAATATTTACATCATATTCCACATTCAAGGCCAAAAAGATATAACCATAATTTATGATTTTAATATTACCATAATGCAGGTATTTATTTTCCCGAGAATTGGCATAAATGATTTTAAACTTACCATAATCACAGAAAGGTACGTGCCTTGAATATTCCATCATCACAAACTTTAGCTTTGAGACAAAGTAGAATCATGATTCATGCGTCTCTTTTTTTCTAAACCACGTTAATGTCCCACAGCTCGTGTTATAAGCTCACGTTATTGATCCACAATGAGCTCCGGAAAATGTCGCTTAGGGATTGAGAGCTTCCTAAGCTTGTTTTGTTCCTATTTCATGTGAATTAAAAAAAATAAAAATTATTATGAGGCGTTAATTCCTTAAGCACTCATCGAATAAAATAAAGCTGTGTATATATATAAACAAGGATAACCTAAAGATTTAAAGATTTATGTTTAATTTATTAAATTGTGGCTCTCAATTCTAAAAGAAAACAAATACTTGTTGATTTATAGTGTGCGTTAGGAGTGTTCATAATTAGATACCCATAATTTGAGTATTCGATTCTCTGAGTAGTAGAAAAAAAGCAGCATGTGTCCCGGCCCATCAAATTCGGCCTACAAAATCTAAATCTTGCAAGCATTTTTTATATTCTATTCGATCACTTTTGAGGTTAAAGATAGTTGCTTTCTTTGATCTTAACTGGTTTTGCTTAGTTGCAGCCTTATAGGGGTGTGCAAAATAAACCGTAACCGTTAACTGGTATAACCGTTCATTTTATAGGTTAATTAACCTAACTGTTAAGGTTAAACGGTTTCGGTTAATCGAATCGCTAAAAAAGACGGTTAATGGTTAGCCTATAGGTTAACCTATAGGTACTTTATTTTAACTAACTGTAAAGTTTGTGTTTAAAATTTCTCTATTTAATTTATTTTAAAAAAAAATTAATACAATATTTATCGAAGAGATATATTTATTATTCAAAAAAAGAAATAATGAACATTTGAAAAGAAAATCGTAAAACCTGTAATCGATTCGTTCCTTAACGGTTACCCACTATAATGGTTAACCATTTAAAAAATTAACAATTAACTGTTTCTTAACGGTTAAGTTACGAAAAATAACCGCTATAACGGTTAACCAACCGTTTAAGCTAAACGGTTCGGTTAACCTACCATGAACACCTCTAGCCTCATATAGTACAATTACCAACATAGTATTAAATTACGATTGTAGTCTTTGTCGCAGTTGCGGGTTGAGATTGCGGACGCTACGAACGTTACGTAACGCGTAACGGTTGATGCGGTCATGATTGTTTCTAAAAAATCACAACTTTTTTAAAATATTATGGTCATGTTTGATAAAAAGAGGTTTGAGCTAAAATTAGAGGTTTGACCGGTAAAATTCATTAATTTGAGTGTTTGGTAAAGAGCAGACTGAAATAGCAGATTGGGGTGAAACATCTAATTTTGAAAAGGCTACTAATAGGAGCTTTTTGAAATTAGAGGTTTTGATATAAGAGTTATAAAGAACCTTTTACCCTTAACAATTATTAAAATTCTCCAAATAACCTAAATTTAATCATTTCTATTTTTATTCTTCAACCCCCACGTATTTACATTGTGATATTTGTAAACTAATACTTTTTGTATTTTTCATTTTATTCTCACACATTTATATTTGTATTTAAATTTAATAATTAATTAAATTTCATTAAAAATAATTATATAAATAATAAATTAATATATAGGTCCTTCAAATATGCTTAGTAATGTTATATTAAAAAATATTTTTCATAATCTAATTAATATTAATAGATACAAAATATTTATAACTAGTAAACTATTCAAATAAGTATCAAATATAATCATGTCCTTATATGTCATTTTTCTTGTTTAAATAATCAAACAACTATCAGCTATCAGTTAATTTTACCCAACGCTTTTATAGAAACAACTAATACAATCCGCAAGTAAAATCATCTAACGCAATCAACTATTAGCTAATGTAATCCGCTATCAACTATCAGCTAATTGCCAAACATGGCCTATATATATTGCAACTATATTTTAATGTTCTAATATTAATACATTATTTTATGTACTTTCTTTAATTTATAAAAATAAAATTTTAATTTATAGATAAAAAGTAATTAAAAAATATAAATTATACAAGCATTATAAGGTGAAATAATGGATAATAATAATCATATTCTAATGAATAACATATGAACGGTCATATTAAAAAATAGATAATAACCGATTTTTGGTTTGATAATTGGGTTAGGAATATTGGGATTTTGTCGACACATATTTCTCCTTCGGTTCGACTGCAACTTTCTTATATCCCGGTTGTACGCATGGTGGATAATTTTGGGGAATGGCGTTGGGATGATTTGCAGCATTTTGTTACCATGGTGCACCCTAAGGTCCAGCCCACCTCACACCTAGGGTCCGTATTCAGCTCCAGCACCTTTGTCCGAGACCACTGGGCCGAGGTTCCAGCACCCCGTGCCGCTCCCAACGCACTCGAGGGGCCCGAGTCCGTCCGGCCTGTTCTGCCGCACTCGAGGGTCCTACGATCCAACCGAGTCAACAACCTGAGGGGCCTTGCTAGGCACCCTGGGCCTGTCCGAGTGCAGCTCGCACCTAGGGCCCTACACAACCGCCCCCGTGGGCCTGTCCGAGCAGCACCAAGCAGCCCGTTCAGCCGCACCCATGGGCTTGTCTGAGCCGCACCCATGGGCATGTCCGAGCCGCACCCAACAGCCAGCCAAGCTGCACCCACGAGCCTGTCCGAGAGCCATCTGATGCAAGACCCTTGGGGCCCAACCAAGGTCCATTCGGCTGCACCCATCCAAGACCCGAGGGGCCTATCCGATTTTCCCTCTTCCATGGTCATCCAAGCTTATTCCTTGGGGAATCTTCACCCCTTTGACCATGGTATTCAAGGCAAGGAATATGCATCCATATCTTTCCCGATTCAAGGAGATCCACATCTTTTTCACATGAAAAGAAGCTCTACCAAGAAGAAAGGAATCCTTGATTCTATTCCCTTGCCTTCATTAGATAGATTAGGCCAATCCTGGCCATCCGTTGTAATCAATAGTGACCGTTAGATCGGGAGGTGCCAGGCTATAAATAGAGCCTCACCCCCTTCATTTGTATTCATCATTGAATCCTTTGTTTTCTCATTTTCTTCTATCAATAATATAAAAACAGCGTAGAGTACTCTTTTCCCCCAAACTAGGCTTAGAGGGGGTTTTTAACGAGGCTCTTCGTTTTGCAAATCACTCGAGCCATCTCTTATTTCTTTCTTCTTCGCAACGCTTCCGCTCATCTAGCCAAGCCAAGCTTGACTTTAGGCTTACTTGGTCCCTTCCGAAGTTCTTTCCCGACCAAGTGTCGCATGTTGCTAGCCATATAAGCCTAGCCCCGTGACAAGTGGTAATAGAGCCTACGTTTTTAGCGAAGAAATCTATTCGAGATGACGAATCCAAGTGACGCTCCCATCGCCGCCACCACGAAGATAGTTGAAACCCGTTCCGACAAAGCCAAGAGGGCTAGTTCGAGAGATGCTATCTCTTCCTTGCAAGAGAAAGTCACCCGTTTAGAGAACAACAAGAATGAGTCCAGAGAGAGGCTCGATGTTGTTGATAATCGACTAGATGTGTTGGAGTCTCGGGGTGAAGGTCGCAAGGATGATTTCCATGAGCTCGAAGATAGAGTCGATACCATGGAGTTAGAGAATCGATCTCTTAAAGATGGGTTAACCGAACTCGAGAAGGCGATGAACGTGTTAAAGGCCAAGCTTAACATCTACAAATCCGCAGTGGCCAATGGAGTGGTTTCAAGTCCGACTAGAGTGCTAGCAGGTGTGCCGAAACCAAAGGAATTCAAAGGATCGAGAGATGCTCAAGAAACCGATACATTCTTGTGGAGCATAAATCAATATTTCCGCAACACAAACATCGTGGATGAATCCACTAAGGTAAATATTGCTTCTAGTTATTTCACTAACAACGCTCTTTTATGGTGGAGACGTAGGTGCTCCGAGGAACCCGATAAAGACGTTCCCGTAGATACTTGGGAAGAGCTTCAAGAGGAGATCCATGAGGCGTTCTATCCCAAGAATGCTCAAAGAGAGTTGCGCTCAAAGCTACGCCAACTCAAGCACGACAACAATATCCATGACTACGTGAAAAAGTTCACCGAGTTAAAGCTCCAAATCACCAACTTAGGAGAAGATGAAGGCTTCTCAATTTTCATAGATGGATTGAATCGATGGGCTAGTATGGAGTTGGAAAGACGTGGTGTCAAGGACCTTTCCCATGCCCTTGATGAGGCCGAGGCAATAGCCAAGTTCGAAAAGCGAGACTCGCCCAAACCAAAGCCGAAGTCTAAAGGTTAGGGAGATAAGAATGCCAAAGCCAGAGGTGAGAAAGTTAACCACGATAGGCCTTACAACAACAATTGACAAGGCCGATCAACTAAACCATGGGATAGACGAGGTAATGGATGTTTCCATTGCCATGGACCTCATCACATTTGAGATTGCCCAAAGAGAACAAGCCTTTCTACCGTCAAAGCTAACGAGAAGCCAACCAAGCCCACCGCCCAACTTGGAGCAATTGTAAGTAATCTCCAAGTGAATTCTTTATCTAACAAGCCAAAAAGTGGTCTTATGTTTGTAGAAGTCACGATTTCTGGAAAGCAATTGCGTGCACTTGTGGACATCGGAGCTTCCGAGCTGTTCATTTCTGAGGGAGCCACCCAAAAACTTAATCTCAACGTATTGAAGAAAAGTGGGTGGATTAAAATGGTCAACTCGAAAGAGGAGCCCATTGCCAGAGTTGCAAGAAGGGTTGAGATCCAACTTGGAAGTTGGAAGGGTCGTGAGGATATAAAGGTAATCCCTCTTGATGATTATGATCTTGTGATTGGTTTATCTTTTTTGGACAAGATTAATGCACTGCTTCTTCCATTTGTCGATGTATTGGTGGTACTCGACCGCGCCCAACAATGTTTGGTGCCCGTGAGTCGAGATGTAGGTATCCAGTCCAAGATGTTGTCTTCCATCCAGTTCCACAAAGGTGTGCGAAATGAGGAAGAGTCTTTCCTTGCCGTGCTCAAGGAAGACGAGGCGATTAGAGCCGAAGAAGTTCCCGAAGAGGTGGGACGTGTTCTCGTGGAGTTCGAGGACACTATGCCTTCCGAATTGCCGAAGGCTTTACCACCCAAGCGTGAGGTGGATCATCGAATCGAGTTGGTGCCAAATGTCGAGCCGCCAAGCAAAGCACCTTATCGAATGGCGCCACCGGAGTTAGAGGAACTCTAAAAGCAACTTGGAGAACTCTTGGATGCTGGATTCATTCGCCCATCCAAGGCACCGTTTGGAGCACCCGTTCTCTTTGAAAAGAAGCAAGATGGTAGCTTGCATATGTGTATCGATTACCGCGCTCTAAACAAACTTACGGTAAAAAATAAGTATCCTATCCCTTTGATTTCGGATTTATTTGATCAACTTGGAAGTGCAAGGTTCTTCACAAAGTTAGATCTTCATTCGGGATCTACCAAGTTTGAATAGCCGAAGGTGATGAGCCCAAAACCGCGTGCATCACAAGGTATGGTTTATTTGAGTTTCTTGTAATGCCTTTTGGCCTTACAAACGCTCTCGCAACTTTTTGCACCTTAATGAACAAGGTACTTTCACCTTTTCTTGATCATTTTGTAGTTGTCTACTTAGATGATATTGTCATCTATAGTAAGACTTTTCAAGAACATTTAATGCACTTGAGAAAGGTTTTGCAAGTTCTTCGAGAAAACGAACTTTACATCAAGCGCGAAAAGTGTAGTTTCGCTCAACAAGAAGTTCCGTTTTTAGGCCATATCATTGGAGGTGGTAAGATCCGAATGGATACAAGCAATGTTCGAGCCATCAATGATTAGGAACTGGCAACTAAGGTAACCGAACTTCGCTATTTTCTTAGTTTAGCTAACTACTACCGCAAATTTGTGCAAGGTTATTCCGCGATAGCCACGCCTTTGACCGAACTATTGAAGAAGGACAAAGTTTGGGAATAGAGTCCAAGTTTGTAAAACCTATGTTTGATTTTGATATAATTAAATCCTTAAGGAACATTTTGTAAAACTTAAAATTTTTTTTAAGTCCCTTAATAAGTTTTTAAAACACCAACACTTTGAAACTGATTTATAAAACTCAAACTCAAAATATTTTCTAAGTGTTCCAAGACAAAACCATTGAAAATCGTCCAGGCGTATCGATACAGCACCAAGCGTATCGATACCATTTTACCAAACTTGGTTACTGTCGGAACCAGTATCGATACCCCAAACCCTCGTATCGATACTGCCCTGTGTTAAAATTCAAAGAGTTTGAATGTCGTACCGATACGGTTAACCCTCGTATCGATACGGGCTTCATAATTTTTAAATATAAGTCGGTTTAAAAAATATGACCGTTGGTGTCAGTTGGTTGGTAACCAAAGTTTAAAAGTTCGTTGATCCGTATCGATACTCCAAACCCTCGTACCGATACGGTTGTGGACAGTGAGCTAAGTTCAGAAAATAGTATCGATACGGCCCTTGCCGTTTCGATACCCCGTACCGATACGCTTACGTGCGTATCGATACCCCTTATTAAATGCACACAACAACTCTTTCTTTTCTGAGACAGGTACCAATACCCCTTCCCGCGTACCGATACCGGTAGCTGCAGAAGTGCATTAATGGTGGTAAGAGAGGGTTCCAACGGCTCCATTTATGTTCCCAACCACCCAAACGGCTAGAAATCAATGAGGAGGTATAAAAGACACATCCAAAAGCTACAGAAACAACTATTGATCTTCAAGAAAACAATTATTCATCAAATCCAAGCAATTGTGCCAAATTTCATATTTGTCTAGAAATCCCAATTTGTAATCTTCATTCATACTTTGTCAAATTGGGTTGAGTGCTTGTATTGGGGCTATCATTTGTATTGAGAGATACCTTATTAGCCTTCAAATTTTCTTGTTCACTTGTGTGAGGATTGGGTTGATTTTTGGGTAGAAAAATCAACCGAAATTGTAAAGGGTTGCCTCCTTGTCCTAGAAAAGGGGAAGAATGATTTAGTGGAATTGTTGCAAATCCTTAGTGAAGCTAAGGTAGTGGATGTAGAGTTCATTTGGAACTTGAACCACTCTAAATCTCTTGTCCATCAATTTTTAATTTGCAAATTTCCACCACAAACCTTTAAATTTCCAATTCACCCCCCCTCTTGGTCAATTTCGATCTTGCGATCCACTCAACAATTGGTATCAGAGCTTAACTCTTTGAGGATTAACAACCACAAGAGGAGATCCTTGGAAGAGTGTGATCATCAAAATATCAAGAGATGGCTTCAACCTCCGGTTCCGGCATGTACGAGTCACAATCGACCACAAAGCCTCCTTTCTTCAATGGTGACAACTATTCTTTTTGGAAGAATAAAATGCGTCTATTCATCAAGTCTAGTGACTATCTTGTGTGGGATGTCATTGAGGATGGGCCATACATTCCATTGAAGCAAGACGGTGAAGGCAAGATGGTGTTGAAGAAGAAAGCCGAAATGAGTGAAAAGGAGAGGAAAAAGATTCAAGTCAATGATAAAGCTATCCACATGCTATTTTGTGCTTTCGGTCCGGACATCTACTCAAAGGTCTCATCAATTAAAAGTGCCAAGGAAGTGTGGGACACTCTTGAGACCACCTATGAAGGCACCAATGATGTTAAAGAAACTAAGATTGGAATTCTCAATCTTAGTTATGAAAATTTCAAGATGGACCCCGATGAGACGGTGTCAAAGATGTTTGATCGATTCTCCACAATTGTCAATGGTCTAAAGGGCTTTGGAGAGATCATACCGGAAGACAAGCTTGTCCGGAAGCTACTCTATTCACTTCCCGAGTCTTGGGATGGGAAGAGAACCGCTATCATCGAAGCAAAGAATTTGAAGACTTTGAAGCTTGATGAGCTCGTGGGTTCTCTCCTTACTCATGAGATCATGAAGCAAGGAAGGGAAGATGAGAAAAAGAAAGAAGAGAAAAGAGTAGAGAAGCTTGAAGTTGAGAAGAAGAAGATGGGAATAGCTCTCAAGGCTAAAGCTTCACAACATGATGAGAGCTCATCTTGTGAGGAGGATGAACTTGAAGAATTGGCTATGATAGCCAAACGATTCTCACGCTTTATGAGGTCCAACCGGGGAAGAAAAATCCAAAGGAAGATGGACTTCAAAAGCAAGAACAAGGAAGATGGAAAGGATCCAATCATTTGCTTTGAGTGCAAACAACCCGACCACATACGTTCGGAGTGCCCTCAACTCAAGAAGAAGGGCTTTGAGAAGAGGAAAAAGCTCAAAGCCAAACTTGCTACTTGGAGTGATGAGGAGTCATCGGAGGATGACGAACAAGAAGTGGCTAACCTTTGTCTCATGACACTTGAGGAAGATTCCTCCATGGTAACCTCTAACTCATCTACTTTAGATTTTTCATATGAAGAATTAAATGACGCATATGATGAGTTACAAAAGGTATATGATGAATTAGTTGAGAAGTATAAGGAGTCGGTCATTAGGAATAAAAAGATTATTCAAGAACTAAATGAGAAAAATGACTCACTTACTCAAGCTAATTCTAAATTTGAGAAAAAGATTTTAGGGTTAAAAGATGAACTTAAATTTTTTCAAGATGAAAATGTTGATCTTATTAATCTTTTGTCTCAATGTAATTGTGAACACCAAAAGGTGTTGGGTGAGCTAAATGAGCTCAAGAAGTCTTTAAAAAATGTTGGTAGTGCTAAGCATGAAGTAGGAGAATCATCTAGAACACACCAACCTAAGAAAAAGACTAACTACTACAAACAAGGTAGCTATCCTAGACATAGTAGAACTAAAAGAATTAGAAGTGTATGGGTTCCTAAGGAACTCGTTAAATCTAATAATATTATTGCTATGTCATCTTGGATTCCTAAGGGGACCAAGGTTTTGGGAGCTAACACTCATGGACCCAAAATGATTTGGGTACCAAAAACCAAGGTTTAATATCTTTGTTTGTAGGGGGAGCATTGCTACAAGGCCAAAGCACAAAGTCAAAACTCATGGTACCTTGATAGTGGATGCTTGAGGCACATGACCGGAGACAAGAGTCGATTCATGGATCTAAAGCCAAAAAGTGGAGGAGTAGTAACATTTGGTGACAACTCCAAAGGCCACATTAAAGGTATTGGCTCCATAGGTAATCACTCTACCATTCTTATTGAAAATGTCTTATATGTCGATGGTCTTAAACACAATTTATTGAGCATAAGTCAATTATGTGATAAAGGATTTAATGTTTTATTTGATAAAAATGGATGCAAAATTGTAGACATTAAATCTAATAATATTATGCTCATAGGTCATCGCATAGGAAACATATACATGGTGCATTTAGATGACAGACATACATCTCATGCATGCTTAGTTGCTCAAAATGAAAATGATGCATGGTTGTGGCATAGGAAGCTAGGACATGCTAGCATAAGTGTTTTAGAGGTTTACCCAAAATAAAGTTCTCAAATGATAAAATTTGTGATGCATGCTCAAAGGGTAAACAACATAGGTCTTCCTTTAAATCCATTAATGATGTTTCTACTAGTAGATGCTTACAATTAATTCACATGGATTTATTTGGGCCAATTAGGACTATGAGCTTGGGTGGTAAGTCTTATGCTTTTGTGCTTGTTGATGATTTTTCTAGATTTACTTGGGTTCTCTTTTTAAGTACTAAAGATGAGGCTTTGGAAAAATTCATCACATTTTCAAAACTAACCCAAAATGATCTTGAACTTAGAATTTCACATATTAGAAGTGATCATGGAACCGAGTTTCAAAATTTAGGGTTTGAAGATTTTTTAAATGAAAATGGTATTAGCCATAATTTTTCGGCTCCTCGAACTCCTCAACAAAATGGGGTAGTTGAGAGGAAAAATAGAACTTTACAAGAAATGGCTAGAACTATGCTTTGTGAAAACAATTTACCTAAATATTTTTGGGCGGAAGCCACAAACACCGCTTGTTATATTGTAAATCGAGTAATGATTAGGCCAATTTTAAAGAAAACACCTTATGAGATTTTAAAATCTAAAAAGCCTAACATTAGCTATTTCCACCCTTTTGGGTGCAAGTGTTTTGTTTTAAATAATGGAAAAGACAACTTAGGTAAATTTGATGCAAAAAGTGATGAAGCCATTTTTATAGGTTACTCTTTAACCTCTAAAGCCTATCGAGTATTTAACAAAAGAACTTTAGTAGTAGAAGAATCTATTCATGTTGTATTCGATGATAACCTCTTTCCTAGGAAGGATTCTTGTGATGATGATGATGTAGGGATCATAAATGCCTTTGATGGAGGTCAAACTTCAAAGGAGGATGAGATTCCAACAAAGGAAGAGGACTCACAAGATCCACCTCTTAAAGCCTTGAAGGACTTGGCCATTGAGGAAAAGGAAGTGAGCTACCCAAGGGAGTTGAACTATGTCAAAGATGGTGAAATCTTGGGTGATCCATCCAAGGGGGTAACCACTCGTTCTTCTCTTAGATTAATGAACCATGTTGCATTTATCTCATGCATAGAGCCTAAAAACATAAAAGAAGCATTGAAAGATGACTTTTGGATTATGGCTATGCAAGAGGAGTTAAATCAATTTGAGAGAAGTAATGTATGGACATTAGTTGATAGGCCTAGTAATCAATCTACAATAGGAACTAAATGGGTCTTTAGGAACAAACTAGATGAGAGTGGTAACATTGTGAGAAATAAAGCTAGACTTGTAGCACAAGGTTACACTCAAGAAGAGGGAATATATTTTGATGAAACCTATGCACCCGTAGCTAGAATGGAAGCCATTAGGATGTTGCTTGCATATGCATGTTATCATAATTTTAAGCTTTTTCAAATGGATGTTAAAAGCGCATTTTTAAATGGTTTTATAAATGAAGAAGTGTATGTGGAACAACCACCGGGTTTTGAAGATTCAAAATTTCCAAATCATGTTTTTAAACTTACCAAAGCTTTTTATGGTTTAAAACAAGCTCCTAGAGCTTGGTATGAAAGGCTTTCAAATTTTTTGATTGAAAAAGGATTTGAAAAAGGTAAGGTGGACACTACACTCTCTATAAAAATGTATAAAAATGACATCTTAGTAGTTCAAATTTATGTTGATGATATTATTTTTGGTTCTACTAATGAATGTCATTGTCAAGAGTTTGCTAAGTTAATGCAAGGTGAATTTGAGATGAGCATGATGGGAGAGCTCTCATTCTTTTTGGGACTCCAAATCAAGCAAAAGAAGGATGGCACCTTCATCAACCAAGCAAAATACATAAAGGATATGCTCAAGAAGTTTGGCTTGGAGAATGCAAAGCCTCAAGCCACTCCTATGAGCTCATCTACAAAGCTTGACAAAGATGAATGAGGTAAGTGTGTTGACTCTAAGCTTTATCGTTCTATGATTGGATCTTTGCTTTACCTTACCGCAAGTAGACCGGATATCTTGTTTAGTGTTTGCTTGTGTGCTAGGTTTCAAGCTAGTCCTAGAGAGTCTCACCTTATAGTCGTTAAGAGAATCTTTAGATACCTTAGAGACACTCCTTGTTTAGGTCTTTGGTATCCTAGAGACTCTACCTTCAATCTTCATGCTTACTCGGATGCGGATTATGGGGGTTGCAAAATTGATAGGAAAAGTACTTCGGGAACTTGCCAATTCTTAGGTAGTATGCTCATATCTTGGTTCTCTAAGAAACAAAATAGTGTAGCCTTATCTACCACCGAAGCCGAGTACATATCCTTAGGGAGTTGTTGTGCTCAAGTCCTTTGGATGAAGCAACAACTCTTAGATTATGGAATTAAAGTTGAAACCATACCCCTAAAATGTGACAACACTAGTGCTATTTGTTTAACAAAAAATCCCATCCAACACTCTAGAACCAAACATATAGAAATAAGGCATCATTTCATTAGAGATCATGTCCTTAAGGAAGATGTGGTTATAGAGTACGTAGACACCTTGAGTCAATTAGCGGACATATTTACAAAACCCTTAGACAAAGAGCGTTTTTGGTCCCTTAGGAGAGAGTTAGGTCTAGCTAGCCTATCTTGACCTTTTAGTTACTCTTTTGTGCTTAAATATGCTTGATCTTGTGAAATGCCATGTTTGTATGCTTGGACTCCCAATTTCTTCCATGCCTATAGTTAGGGGGAGTATGATTCTGTTAAAATATGCTTAGAACTGCTCATACATCATTTGCATACTCATAGGAGAGATTAGGTTCGAGCCTTTGGTTGTTCTTTGAACTAAATATGCATTTCTGGACATACCGTATCGATACTATTATACGCGTATCGATACCTGTTCTTCATTTCGTTTCCCAGAATTCTCTTCGCTTCACGCGTATCGATACGATTCATACCGTATCGATACGGGTCGTTTCGATACGGACCCCTCCGTTTCGATACGACTGTTCTAACGGGCATATTTGCAAAAAGACATCTATATCCTCGTATCGATACCCAACGGGCGTATCGATACTCGACTGCGCTGATGGCTTTAATTAGCTTTTAATGAGTTCAACTTTTACCCAAATTCAAACTTTTCAAAACCTAATTAACCCTAGCCGTTTTTGCCTATAAAAAGGCACTTCCTCCTTCATATTTTTCACATCTCAACTCAAACCTAAAAGAGTTTTTGAATCAAGCAAGGCTTTGTGCTCTCTTTCTCATCCTTGTGCTAGTTTTCTTCAAATCTTCAAGTTTCTATCAAGGTAATCTCCTTCTTTCTCTTTTTCAATTTTTTTCCTGTTTTAATTTTTTTTTTCAAATTTTGTTTTTCTTCAAACTTTTTCTTGACATTCTCTTTTAAAATTTTCTTTTAATTTTTTTTTTACCTTGATTTTTACTCAAATTGAAGAAATCTCCCTTGCTTATTTTCTCTTTTAGATCATGGCACCAAAAGAATCTTCGAGGAAGCGACCAAGGGCTAATCAAGCCGGTGAATCTTCCATCCTTGGAGCGATTGCTCGTCCTAACTACTCAACCATATATGAGCAATCCTTTGAAGGCAATTCGGGTCTAAATCACTTTCGTCAATATGAGAATTAAAAGATCTGTGCCGAAAGGGTAATATCCATCCCTTTTCTCAATTCGGAGTGTTTCAAGTTTGAATACCTCCCCTTGCTTTATCGTTGGAATTTCATGAATTTTATCTCTATTCTCGTTTTTTTCTATCGTCTCTTGGTTTTAATTTTCTATGCTAATGCAAGATGTATCAGTCGTAATGGGGAAGTTGTTGCAATTAGCTCTTATCTTATTGGAAAGAAAATAATCCTTGATGTCGAGTCTATTTGTCAGGTTTTTAAGTTAGATGATGAAGGCCTCGATGATGAGCATGGTAGGGGGCATGTTCTTAGTGGATCCGTCACCGCCCTTAATGCTCACGATCGGATTCTACATTTGATGGTGTCGTGGTGGTTTCGTCCTTCCGGAGGAAAATATTCCACCATCCGTCAAGTGGATGATTTTTGGATTCGGTGCTTCCGTGAAGCCAAGCGACCAAATCTAGCTCGACTCATGTTCGCGGAGATCGTCTACCTCGTTCAAAATCGTAACACTCCTCATGTCACCTCCTTCACATACGGTACGGCTTTGAGCTATTTCTTTGTTAAAAAGGAAATTGATTGCTCCTATGACATTCCAACTCCTCTCACCGATCCCATTGATGAGCGATCTCTTGCTCGGGCAAAATTCTCTTATGTTAATGGTGAATGGATACGTCTTGCCGAGTTACCACCGGAAGTCACCGCAATGCATGAAGAGGCTCAAGCTCCTCAAGCTCCTCAAGTCCAACAACCCAATATGGATGCTCTCATGACCTATCTCAATGAGCAATTCACCGGGTTGCGCACGGACATGAATACTCGTCTCACTTTCATGGAAACTTCTTTTGACACTAGGATGACGGGTATGGAGAATCGCCTTCAATCTCTTGAAAGTGGGCACAATTCCTTGAATATTTCCATTGCCGCTTTCCATGATGAATGGCGTAATAGTATGCGTATTAATGAGCCTTTGGGAGATGATGATGAAGAGGATGAAGACGAAGAAGACGATTCTTAGACGTTTTCTCTTGTTTGTCATGCATATCATTTAGGATTTTCTATTTTATGCACCTATGCTTTATGTTTTTAGGATTAAGTTTGTTTTAGGATTAAAACCTATGCTTTGATTTCTATTTTGCCTTTGTTTGGATTTTAAGTATGTTGCTTTAATGAATAATATCTATGTTGCTTATTATACCTTTGATTTCTTTATGCACTTAATTGTCTCAAAGATTTTTTTGATCTAACAAAAAGGGGGAGAAGAAACTAGCTCACACTTTAAAATATTTTGATTTTAATTCAAAGGTTACCAAGCTTATATTAAGGGGGAGTTATTATAAAGGTTTTTCAAAAATTTTAAGTTTTAGTTTTGTTATATCAAAAAGGGGGAGATTGTAAAACCTATGTTTGATTTTGATATAATTAAATCCTTAAGGAACATTTTGTAAAACTTAAAATTATTTTTTAAGTCCCTTAATAAGTTTTTAAAACACCAACACTTTGAAACTGATTTATAAAACTCAAACTCAAAATATTTTCTAAGTGTTCCAAGACAAAACCATTGAAAATCGTCCAGGCGTATCGATACAACACCAAGCGTATCGATACCATTTTACCAAACTTGGTTACTGTCGGAACCAGTATCGATACCCCAAACCCTCGTATCGATACTGCCCTGTGTTAAAATTCAAAGAGTTTGAATGTCGTACCGATACGGTTAACCCTCGTATCGATACGGGCTTCATAATTTTTAAATATAAGTCGGTTTAAAAAATATGACCGTTGGTGTCAGTTGGTTGGTAACCAAACTTTAAAAGTTCGTTGATCCGTATCGATACTCCAAACCCTCGTACCGATACGGTTGTGGACAGTGAGCTAAGTTCAGAAAATAGTATCGATACGGCCCTTGCCGTTTCGATACCCCGTACCAATACGCTTACGTGCGTATCGATACCCCTTATTAAATACACACAACGACTCTTTCTTTTCTGAGACATGTACCGATACCCCTTCCCGCGTACCGATACTGGTAGCTGCAGAAGTGCATTAATGGTGGTAAGAGAGGGTTCCAACGGCTCCATTTATGTTCCCAACCACCCAAACGGCTATAAATCAATGAGGAGGTATAAAAGACACATCCAAAAGCTACAGCAACAACTATTGATCTTCAAGAAAACAATTATTCATCAAATCCAAGCAATTGTGCCAAATTTCATATTTGTCTAGAAATCCCAATTTGTAATCTTCATTCATACTTTGTCAAATTGGGTTGAGTGCTTGTATTGGGGCTATCATTTGTATTGAGAGATACCTTATTAGCCTTCAAATTTTCTTGTTCACTTGTGTGAGGATTGGGTTGATTTTTGGGTAGAAAAATCAACCGAAATTGTAAAGGGTTGCCTCCTTGTCCTAGAAAAGGGGAAGAATGATTTAGTGGAATTGTTGCAAATCCTTAGTGAAGCTAAGGTAGTGGATGTAGAGTTCATTTGGAACTTGAACCACTCTAAATCTCTTGTCCATCAATTTTTAATTTGCAAATTTCCACAACAAACCTTTAAATTTCCAATTCACCCCCCTCTTGGTCAATTTCGATCTTGCGATCCACTCAACAAAGTTGTCAACAAGCGTTCGAAAGGCTTAAACAAGCCATGGTAAGTGAACCCGTTCTAGCCTTGCCCGATCATTCCAAGTCGTTTGTCATCCACACCGATGCATCCGACTATGCCATTGGTGGAGTTTTGATGCAAGAAGGCCATCCTATTGCCTTTGAAAGTCGAAAGTTGAACGAAACCGAGAGACGTTACACTGTTCAAGAGAAGGAGATGACCGCAATCATCCATTACCTTTGCACATGGAGACATTACATCTTAGGTTCCAGGTTTGTCGTTTTTACCGATAATTCCGCTATTTCTTATTTTCTTACTCAAAAGAAGTTGTCTCCTAAGCAAGCTAGGTGGTAAGACTTCTCGGCAAAATTTGATTTTTCGATGGAGCACAAGCTCGGAAAGGCCAACACCGTGGCCGATGCGCTTAGCCGTAAAGCCACTTTTGGCTCCATTACCCAACCAAGTGGTGAGTTGCTCGAATCCATCAAAGAAGGTTTGACTCATGATCCCACCACAAAGAACTTAATCGCCTTTGCCAAAGAGGGTAAGTCACGCCGTTTTTGGGTCGAAGATGATCTACTCTTCACGAGAGGCCAACGTTTATTCGTCCCCTACTTCAACAACTTCCAAAAGACTTTATTGAAAGAATGTCATGATTCGAAGTGGGCGGGACATCTAGGTATGCATCGTACTTTGGCTTTACTTAACGAAAGATATTATTGGCCTCGTATGAATGAAGATGTAGAAGCATATGTGAAGACTTGTCTTGTTTTCCAACAAGACAAGATTGAAGCAAACAAACCGATGGGATTACTTCAACCGTTGCCGATACCGGAAAGACCATGAGAAAGTATCTCTTTAGACTTTATAATTGGTTTCCCTTGTGTTACTAATTACTCTAGTATCATGGTTGTAGTAGACAGGTTCTCAAAGTATGCAACTTTCATTCCTGTTACTAAGACATGCCCCGTCGATGAAGTTGCCCGCCTTTTCTTAAAGCATGTCGTGAAGCTTTGGGGTATTCCAAAGTCCATAGTAAGTGATCAAGACACTCGGTTCACGGGTAAGTTTTGGACCGAGTTGTTTAAGTTGTTGGGTTCTTCCTTGAACCTTTCAACGAGCTTTCATCTGCGATCCGATGGACAAACCGAGAGGGCCAATGCTTTATTGGAAATTTATCTAAGGCATTTCGTTAGTGCATCTCAACGGAATTGGCCCGATTTACTAGATGTGGCCCAATTCTCTTACAACTTGCATAGGAGTGAAGCAACGAATCAAAGTCCTTTCGAGTTAGTGATGGGCCAACAACCGCTCACACCTGACGCGATCGTGACCAAGTATCAAGGTCCAAATCCCGCCGCCTTCCATGTAGTGAAAGACTTGCAAGAACAAAGGGACTTAGCCAACACTTGCCTCCATAAAGCAAGCAAGCGAATGAAGAAGTGGCCCGACAAGAAGCGACGCGATGTTGAATTCCAGGTAAATGATTTGGTTTTAGCTAAACTTAATCTAACTCTTCGCAATTCCTCTGTTCACAGGGCTCTTGTGAGGAAATACGAAGGCCCATTTCTTGTGATAAAGAGAGTAGGCAAGGTGGCCTACAAGCTAGACTTGCCGCCCCACATCCAAGTCCATCTCGTCTTCCATGTTAGCGTTCTTAAGCCCTATCACAAGGACGAGGAAGATCCGGAAAGGAACATCTCCAAGTGAGCACCCGTTGGAGTTAGGACTTCGTTCGAGAGAGAAGTCGAAGCCATCATAGCCGATCGAGTCACTCGACGCCAAGGGTTCAAACGAAGGCACGAGTACTTTGTGCTTTGGAAAGGACTAACAGAAGCCGAAGGTAGTTGAGAATTAGACAAAGATTTGTGGCAATTTGGAGACAAAGTTGCCGATTTCGAAGCCCAACGAGCGACGAGGGCGTCGTTCAATTTGGTGGAGGAGAATGTTACCATGGTGCACCCTAGGGTCCATCCCACCGCACACCTAGGGTCTGTATCCAGCTCCAACACCTTTGTCCGAGACCATTGGGCAGAGGTTCCAGCACCCTGTGCCGCTCCCAACGCACCCAAAGGGCCCGAGTATGTCTGACCCATTCTGCCGCACCCGAGGGGCTACGATCTAGCCGAGTCAATAGCCCGAGGGGCCTTGCTAGGCACCTTGGGCCTGTCCGAGTGCAGCTCACACCTAGGGCCCTGCACAACCGCCCCCGTAGGCCTGT